>JAPQNM010000022.1:10620858-10665858 GCA_029783475.1 Metacarcinus magister
GGGTAAACAAGTGTGAGGAAGGTTAGAGAAGAGGGAGGGAAGTGAATAAGAACAAAAAATACTGCCAGGGATGGAGGGAGGGAAAGGCGGGACTATATAGCACTGACTCCATACCTGAGGGGATTGATGGAGTGAGTGAAGAAGAAACGGGAGAAAAAGTTGAGGTGGAAAGGAAAATAGAAGTGATCAAAATTTCGAATCACTGGTATGTACTCCCATCTCTCCCTCTTTTCCCCTTTCCCTTCCCTTCCTTCCTTCACTTCCTCTCTCCACCTTCTCCCATATCGCCGCCAGTATGTTCAGGAAATTACATCCATGATGCTTCTCCCGCAGGCCTCCAACGCACCCAGATGGTATCAGCTTGTTGCTCTTTCCTCTCCGACGCAACTGTTTTTTTTAGCAGATCGAGTGCTTGTCTTCGTCCTTCCATGCGGTGTGTGTTTGTGTGCGTGTTTGTGTTTGCTTGTGTGTGTGTGCTTTCGTGTGTGTGTGTGTGTGTGTGTGTGTGTGTGTGGGTGGGTGTGTGTGTGTGTGTGTGTCTTCACCAACAACCATTCCATTCAGACAACTGTTATCATTAAGCACTGCATTTTTTGGGGGATGTGGTATGGGTTAGGTTATGCTTGAAAGATGTAAAATAATATATATATATAATATGTTGAAAATATACTAAATGGCAGAAGCTGTTTTATGTCCTCTTGAATCTTGGAGGCGAGTTAGGAACCAGGAGGGTGGGAGGTTATAGGTGGTAGGGATGGGTGGAAGGGGGCGGGGAGAGTGGGTGATGGGGGTGGTGTCCGGGAGGTAACTGTGTGGATGGTGGTGGATAGGTCAAAGGTGGTTAGGGTAGCGTGTGGGTAGATAGGAGGATGTGGTTGCTAGTGTGGGGAGGGGAGGCGTTGGGGGCGTGGCAGAGATGTGATCATGGGTAAAATAGAGTAAGAGGTGTGGCGTGGAGGCCGAGCAAGGCTGGCACTGGGAACACTGGTGCTTTGAAGGGCTGAGTACTGAGGATTTGTAAAGTGAACGGAAAGAGTTACTACGCTCGGAAAGCAACTATATGACGGTGGTAATGGATGTAAGAAGGATGGTTGTAAATT
Source organism: Metacarcinus magister (assembly GCA_029783475.1). Classification (NCBI taxonomy): domain Eukaryota; kingdom Metazoa; phylum Arthropoda; class Malacostraca; order Decapoda; family Cancridae; genus Metacarcinus; species Metacarcinus magister. Next base: position 10,621,959 of record JAPQNM010000022.1, read on the forward strand.
TGTGATTTGATTTTATGGGAAAAATTTATCTTGACGGTAAAAGTGTTAATTAATCAGAGAGACAAGACGTGCTGCGATTTTATTTTTTATGCTTGAAAATTTACTAATGACTGATACGTTAAAAACTGTATGAAGTCTTTTGATTCCAAGGTCCTCCTCATAAAAAAAAAAATCATTAATAGTTGATGAATAATACTAATAATGTCATAAGATTCCCTTACTATATACAAAAACTCATATCATGTACATAAAGAACACCTCTGAGACAGGTCTAGATACTGAGGTTTATTTTCCTTCTCGGCCTTGTAAGGAAACATTCATAAGGTCGTAACAGCATGTGAACGATCCTTAGAACACAATATTACACACAAACACAAAAAAAAACACTTCAAACACATTTCCTGGATCAAGTTATTTCCTGCACATCAACCTAAGAGAGTTAATACAAACAAGAACACTATGAAACTAGCATGGAGGGGTGAGAGGAATTTTTTTTTATTAATTGGGGGAAAGAAGAGGGACGACCAGAGACAGACAACACAGCACAGCCTCCATCTCAACGAACATCTTAAGTTCATCCACCACCTACAGTCCTACACCCTCAAGCCTCCACCCATTCCACCTGCTCCTGCTTCCACTTCAAACTGGATAATCTTCAGTCATATTTCTCTCCGGCAAGCCTGAGCCGAAGGCGGGGCACTAACAAGGCACCAAGACCAAGACTAAGGCGTTGGTTCCAGCCACTCAACACACGCCAACACAGGGAAACAAATCAGTCGAGGGATAATAAGGACAAACAGAATGTATTTCTCGTACCAGGTGGCTTATTTCCTTCCTTCTTTCCTTACTTCTTTCCTTTCTTTTCTCCTTCTTTCCTTCTTTTAACCCTTCCTGCTTTCCCTTTTTCCTTCCTTCCTTCCTTCCTTTCTTTTTTCTTCATATCTTTCTTTTTTTCTTCTCTTCTTTTTTTTTCCTTCCTTCCTTCCTTCCTTACTTCTATTCTTCATATCTTTCTTTCCATTTGCATTTCCTGTGATTTCCCTTTTCAATCTTCATTTACATATCAAATCCTTCTTTCCATCCCTCATTTTGTCCCTTCCTCCCTATCTACACTCATAATGTGTTAATCTTTATTGTTTCTGTTCATTAAGTCTTTCTTACACCCCCTTTATCATCGCTCCCTATCCATTCTTCCTCTGTTTCTCTATCATTTCACTATTCATTGTCTTCTTCCAATCCTTTAACTTTCTCTCTTCCTTACATTTTCAATCTCAAGTTCACTCTATTCCATTCATTCTTACCTTACCTCCCTTCCATGCTTTATCAGAATTGCCCTTTATTCTCACTTCCTCTACATTAGAACCTCCTCCTTCTTTCTCATTCCTCGCCTTCACTTCATATGAATTTCCTTTCCCTTACATTTTTTTTTCTATTTTTCCTTATTTGCTTCATCTAAATCTTGCGTCAATCTTTCACATTATAACTTTTCAGCCTAACTCGGTGATTCTTTCATGTGCACTGCTAACCTTATTTTTCACCAGCAACCAAACAGCGGCATTAACACGTCCTTGCCTTTGACACGTCCTCCCTATCAACACGTCCTCGCAATCAACACGTCCTCGTCCTCGACACAAGGGTTAAGGAGGGTCGTGGCCCAGGTTGTGTTGTGACGAGACCCGACCATCAATAATATATACTCGTTCCGGATATACAAGGGAGGAGGTGACCTGATCGCATTCTCTACCCACCCTCTCCTCCTCTGACCTGACCTGACCTGACCTGACCTGACCTGAGCCTCCAGGTACCTTAAGTGTTGCAAGGTCTTAGTGTGCTTTTGAAATATGAGGTAAAACTTTTTTTTTATTCATAAAGTAATATGCTTGATATTATTTTTTTTCAGGAACACTAAAGGAAAGAGGAAAACGAATATAAAAGTTAGTGAGTTCAATGTAAAATATACGGAAAAGCCAACTCCAAGTGATCTATTTCACGCAGGATGAGTTAAATGTCATGGTTGTGAATCCGTGATAAGCCTTTGATACGAGATGAAGCGAACGAGAAATATGCAAGATTAATGGATAGGAAGACGGAGAGAGAAAAGACAACATTTATGCGGATACAAATGTTAAAAGAAAAATATGACATCCCCCTCCCACTGTGCGTCACGTGAACTATGCAACACGCGGATCAGCAGCATCACAGGATACACCAACATAACACCAACACATTCAACACACAACACACCCGGACACGTAGAATAACAAATGTGCTATATACTTTATCACACCCTGCACCATAAAAGCCTGCACCTGTCTCACACCTGTCCTAAACCTGACATAAACCTGCCTAACACCTAACACCCGACCACACACAAAAAAATTTACTAAATATTATGATTCTTGCGTCACATGTACAAAACCAACACTGTATGCACACCGTTACTACACCTGTTATGAACATGTACTATAACTCCACTTGCATTGTATATAAGTGTTTTCTGAAATATAGGTAAAATAAATAAATTGCTTTCTACTGGATCTGTTGTTTGTGTCCCATCGTTCCACTGCGTTGCTTTTACTAACATGAATGGAGACACGCAAAGGGATTCAAGGATAAGAGAGAAATCCTCGAAATATTACTTTGCATATAAATCAAAAGAAAGATCGCTTCAATTCCATAGCCCATCTAGTTGGTTGGTAGGCGGCCTGATGCTCCCCTTCTCATGCAATCCACGACACAGGAAGGAAGGAAACAGAGGAAGGAGAGGCAAGCAATACCACCTTTGACTAGATTATACCAGGCAACCTTAGTCCTTCCCTATACCAGGCTGGCGATCCTCTCACACCATCTTTTTTTTCTTCTCTCTCTCTCTCATAAACACGAACACATTGTACTGCAAACCTCCACCACAACAACCACACAATTCACCTGCTGCTCACACACACACAAAGGGCAACATCACTGGACACCAACACCAGAACACACCTGAAGACTAAGGCAAATTAGCTGTGATGAAATAGAAGCGGATGTAGTAGTAATTGTCACTCCCAGCTACACAGGTATGCAAGTCCCCCAGGTAAAGTGACCCGTCTTAGCTTTGGATAGTGTTTAGTAATATCGTCGGGAAGACTTAGAGTTTATTTTCATGTTAGGGAGTGTGTGTGTGTGTGTGTGTGTGTGTGTGTGTGTGTGTGTGTGTGTGTGTGTGTGTGTGTGTGTGTGTGTGTGTGTGTGTGTGTGAACGCTACTTTTTTTCTATTTTTTGTTCGCTATTTTTTTTTTTTTTTGCATTCAAGCGGATGAGTTAATGAAGAGAGTGATACACGGGAGGGAAGCTTCGTATGATTTAATAGCGCTGAAAAAATAAATAAATAAAAAACAATATCAAACCGACCCCGACCTTTGGCACTGTTCCTATTTAATTTCTGTCCTGGCTTAGGGTTGTGTTTCCCGTGGGTGGAGGCGGGGGGGAGGCTGGGGGGAGGGAGGGGGGGAGGGGAGCAGGAGGGGGAGGAGGGGGAGAGGAGGGGACCCGCGCGAGTGGAAATCAGTTTTTCAGACGTTATTATGAAAGGAAAATTAGTTTAGTTGGTGATGTAAAGAGTAGCTAGAGGGAGGGAGGGAGGGAGGGAGGGAGGGAGGGAGGGAGGGAGGGAATGAGGGAGGGATGAGGTAAGGGAGCAGGTAGGGAGAAGAGGAGATTAGGTGGTGATTAGATAAAAAAAAAAACCCAAAATGATCCCAAAAGACGCACTCGGGCGGGGAAAAAAATTGCTATAGAAGTGGAAAAGAAGATGAAGGAGGTGGACCAATTATTCTTCACTATATACGTGGAAAAATAGTATGTTTTTTTTTTTTTAAGTATGCCCTCCAGTGCTAATTTGTTTTCATTACCTGATGTATGTAGGAGCATGTATGTATGTATGTATGCATGTATGTAGGTCAAAAAATTACTATGTACCCATAATTAGTAGAGTAAAATAATTCGTACAAACTATGACAAAGAGAGTATACATATCTGTACATATGTATGTCTATTTACCTACACACACACATGCACTTACCCAAGAAAGCAGGCAAGGCAGGTAGGAAGGCATTGTAAGGCAGGTCACCAGGCAAGGTATGTAGATTAGTAGGCGAGCATGCATGAAGGACAAAAGAATACAGAAATTGCAAGGCCATAACTATTAGAATGGGTTGTGTTGCGTGAGTGAGTGGCTATGTCTATATATCCTGCAGTGTGTGTTTGGAAGGTTGAGTGCGTGTTGCAGTGACAAGTCCTGCTGACCTTGACCTACGGTGCTCAGGAGTCCCACTGGCAACCACTAATTTACTATCATCAATTCATAGCGAGGGAGGAGCAGGTAAGGTTAGGAGAGTAGAAGGGTGGAGGAGAGGGAGGAGTAGGAAGGGTGAGGGGAAACGGAATAGGAAAGGGTGAGGGGAAAGGGAATAGGAAAGGGTGAGGAGGAGGGAGTGAGAAGGATCTGGTCGCGTGAGGGTGCAAGGGAGTGCGTGAGAGTCGTGCTGGAGACGTGTGGGGGGGAGGGGAGTGCGTGTTGATTGTATGAGGCGAGTGTGTGTCAGGCAAGTGTGACTGCCGAGAGAGAGAGAGAGAGAGAGAGAGAGAGAGAGAGAGAGAGAGAGAGAGAGAGAGAGAGAGAGAGAGAGAGAGAGAGAGAGAGAGAAACAAAATAAAAGTTTGTGTGTATCTATATGTTGGTCTGTTATAAGTCACGTACATAAAAACAAGCCTGAAAATGAAAAAAAGTGAAGACACGCACGATTGCACACAAACACAACACACACACACACACACACACACACACACACACACACACACACACACACACACACACACACACACACACACACACACACACACAATTAATCATTCCTCTCCCACAAACATAAAGACTAGGAAACAAAACACTCACATCAAGTAATTAAAAAGTAAAGTGTCAATTAATACCTTGAAGAGGAAACCAAATTAGATGAGAATAATTAGCCAGGTGAGGAAGAAGGAAAGAGTAATAAAAATGAGGTGAGGTGGAGCAGGGAGGGAAAAAATGTAGTACAAGTGTATGAGACCAGAGTGAAAAGGTCAAATTACATTAAATCAATTGTGAAAAAAAAATAATAATAACAAGTAGTAGTAAAAAAGCTCCATGATGACGGTCAAGGAAGTGCTGGTGAGGTTCCAGGTTCCAGGAATTCCAAATGAGGCCTGGAATGTTAACTCCCGCACAGGAGCCCCATTACTTACACCTGCACCCGCCCCCCCACCCACCCACCCACCCACCATCCCGTAGGTCACTGCCATCACCTCCATCACCACCCACACTTCACACCACGCCACACCTTACCATTCCATGACCTTTGACCTTTAAGTAGGAACTGTAGTGTGTCTCAATTATACTTTTTTTACGTAATTATTCTAAAATCAAACTCAGATTCCTGGGCGATCTAAGACTTGAAATATATTGCATCATCATTTGCTTTAATTAAGAACGTGGAAAGGCGAGAAAGGCGAGTGACCTGCGTGGGCCGTCCCTGAAGGCATGAAGGTAACTCGAGACTCTTGCCTTTAAGAGCCAACTTGATGTGAGTGCAAGATTAAAGCAACACAACAACACACTTACTGGTGAAACGCCAATGTGAGTTTCGACAAGGGATGCTCGCAGCCTATGTCGATCTCAGTGCATCGCGAGGAACTCTGGGATCTTCTGTGCCTTCGCGGGATTCCTGCAGGGATTATTGGACTACTATCTGGCCCGTACTCCGGGATTGAGAGTGCTATGAAGTTGGTTTTTTTTGTGGGGGCGTGTCCAGTTTCTTTTCTGTGCATAGGGGAGTGAGGCAAGGATGCGTCCTTGCTCCATTACTTTTCAATACATGTATGGACTGGGTACTGGGCAGAGTTGTGGACCAAAGTCACTGTGGAGCATCTGTCGGCAACACCAAGATCACTGATCTTGTTTTTGCCGACGATGCAGTAATCTTTGCTGAGTTGCTGAAGGTTCTGGTGATGTCTGCACGAGGAGGCGAATCCTTTAGGACTTCAGGTCTCCTGGCCCAAGAGTTCAGGTGTTTGGAGGCTTGCTAGATGAAACAGTACAGTCTATTCATGCGTGTGGTGAGGACATTGATATCTTGGACAGCTTCAAATATCTTGGTAGTGTGGCCCATAACAATGGTGGGTCACGTCAAGAAGTCTTACGGTGGATTGGCTTGGCCCATGGTGTTATGGACTCACTCAGCACGAGTATCTGTGCAGACGGACAAAGATTCAAAGATTCAAATCGCTGGTGATCTCTGTCTTACTGTATGGCTGTGAGACATGGACACTGAACACTGATCTGAAAAAGCAAATTGATGTCTTTGGTAATAAATGCCTTCGCGGTATCATTGGGTATTGTTGGAATGACTTCGTGTCAAATCAGCGACTGCCCCGTGAGACTCAATCAAGGCCTATTACCAGCATAGTCCACCAACGTCAACTCCAGCTATATGGGCATGTGGCACGTTACCCAGAAGCTGATCCTGCTTCTCGGGTTATTTCTGAAAGAAATAACCCGGAGTGGAGGAGGCCAAGGGACGCCCACAACGTTCGTGGCTGGAGCAAGTCGATGCTTCCTGCTGGGAGTTAATTTAATCCTTCAGGTTGACACAAGGGATTAGAGCAAACTCATTAATTCTATTACAACAAGCTAAATGTCTTATGATCTTCCCAACGTGATATACTGGAAAGATATCATTAATTTTATCGTTTTTTATGTGTCTTATGAGTGTTCTTAATGGAAGGTTGAGGTGTTGATTATAAGTGTATTATTATATGAGTTTGTGTAATGACAAAGGAGTGTTAAGGAGATGGAGTTATGTAGTTGATTTAGAATGTTGTAGTGGATTCAGTGCTGTGAGTTACAAGTATAGGGTATTCTTGTAGTAGTAATAGTAGTAGTAGTAGTAGTAGTAGTAGTAGTAGTAGTAGTAGTAGTAGTAGTAGCAGTAGCAGTAGCAGTAGCAGTAGTAGTAGTAGTAGTAGTAGTAGTAGTAGTAGCAGTAGTAGTAGCAGTAGCAGTAGAAGTAGAAGCAGTAGTAGTAGTAGTAGTAGTAGTAGTAGTAGTAGTAGTAGTAGTAGTAGTAGTAGTAGTAGTAGTAGTAGTAGTAGTAGTAGTAGTAGTAGTAGTAGAAGTAGAAGCAGTAGTAGTAGTAGTAAACATCAAGCCATCACTCAAGGTCACACATTCAGCAGGGAACCAAAACTTCCCTGTTCAGCTTCACCTTAGCAAAGTTTGTGCCGCCACCCCGCCGCCTATTCATCCTCACAAGGCCACGGGCTGCACCCCTGGGAGCACCTCGACCCACCTGGAGCTCTAACACACCATGTTCTCTCCTTCATGCAATGCAATCTTGTACAGAGTGATATTTTCTACTTTTATAAATGGTCTATAATGCTTTTTCCATCACATGTTCTTATGTTTCGTATGAATATAGGCAGTTGTTGCAAGAATCCCTTTTATAGTGATTTTTAATGTAGTGTTTAATATCCCTAGTCTTCCTAATGACATGTAACACTTTTTTTTATAAACGCTGCAACTTGCAAATGTAAAAAAAATCTTAACACGCGTCTCTCACGAAAGAACGTTTTTGAAGATATTCTTTTCTTCCTCACTTTACCTTTAAGTAGTGTTGTTTCTCTCTCTTTTTGGTAATATTTCATTCGGTAACTAAGGCAATGAACGTAACTCGCAGGTAGAGTAAGACTGAAGACCAATTTTTTTTCGTCTGTAAATGTTTTTGAAGTTTTATTTTCCTTCGTTATCTTGTCGATCAATATTGTTTCATTGGTGTCACAAAGGCTACCATGCATTACTGGAAATAGACTTAAACAGTTCACGAAGATGCATAAGAAAAACACCCTATAAAATATCACTAACTTGTGAATGTATTACTTGGCAGGTTTTCATTACTTTTTCAATTCCTATTTGTGGTGAAAAAGTCATATAAAGAATAATAACACCAGACAAAATTTCAATAAGTTGTAATATTTTTACAGCTCAAAGCAGCTCATAACTAAGCCTTACGACACGTTTAATCCTCTTACAGACTTGCAAAATTAATCTCAACATATGGTGTAAAAAAGTCAAAATCCAAGCTTACATATAACCCACATACAAATAAAGAAACAAAACACAAAACAAACCTTATAGATACAAGTAAATCCACCTAACATTGCAATTTATGAATAACTAACTTTAAAAAAATGCCTTTTATAACCTTCTATCACACCTAGAACCAATAAAACACAGTTACTCTTCCCTGGCGACTCTCTCTCCTTACAACTAGCATGAGACAAACCTGCTGAAAACAATACACTTCTTCCCCTTGAACAGCCACGCGTAGGCCGCCCTTACGAAGCCCTCATGTGAAGGGCGGCACCACCCAGACCATGCAGGGGACGTCGACGAGGCGGTAGGAGGTCAAGGAGATATTGAGAGGACGAGGGGAATAGGAGGAGACAGAAGGGATGGGAACAGGTAGGAAGTACAGCAACAGGGAAGAAGCGAAAGGAAGAGAAGTAGAAGATCCAGGCAGAGAAGAAAGACTTACAGAAGAGAAGGAATATAGAGGACAAGAGAGGGAGAGAGAAGATAAAAAGAGGAAGGCAGAGGAGGAGACATGCAGAGGAAAAGGGTAAGAAGAAGAGACATAGATGTAGAGAGGTAAGGGGAGAAGCAAGAAGCAAGAGAAGAGGGAGGCATGAAGGAGGAGGAGGTAAGGAGCACGAAGGAGGAGAGAAGTAGGAATGAGGAGAGAGACAAGAGGAGGAGGAAGAGAGGAAGGGAGAAGGACAAGTGATGTAAAGTGGAGGATGAGAACAAAGTAATGGAGAAGTAAGGGAGAAGAGAAAAAGACGAATGGAAGAAGAAAGAGACACGAAATAAAAGAGAGAATATAAGGAATAGGAGGAAAGTTGAAGGAAAAAGAAAATGGAACAAGAAGGAAAAAACAGGAAGAAGGGTGAGGAGGAATAAGAGAGGGAGGAAGAGGAAGAGGAGAGGGTAGAAGACAAGAATTGCACATAGAGGTACAGCAACAAGGGGAGAGAAAGAGCGAGAGAGCGAGAGAGAGAGAGAGAGAGAGAGAGAGAGAGAGAGAGAGAGAGAGAGAGAAAGAGAAAGAGAGAAAAACAAAAAACATTAAGGTGAAAAAGTCTAAATTGAAGAAAGACATTAAAAACTTTTGAATTCTAGAACTTAATACAATTATATTACTATTATCACCGTCATTATTATCATCATTACCATCATTATCATTATGGAACACTTAGAATACTTCCCTCCTTTTTTCTATCTCTCCTTTCTCTCCATTCCCTCCAAGACACAGTGTCCTCCCCTCCCCTCCCCCCCACCACTAACCACCCTCGCACGCACATGACTCCACTTAGCAAATTATCGACTCTGAGGGAAAACTGTGTATGGACATGAGAATAGGAGGGAGGGAAGGAGAGGGAGAGATAAAAAAAAGAGAAAGCAAAGTGGGAAGGGAGAATGAAAGAGAGAAAGAAACGTAAAGATAACTGCTTCTTACATAGTGTGGGTGTCAAGGTATCTTACTGGCTATTGACACGTGAGATCCACCACCTTCTCCTCCCTCCTCCTCTTCTTCTCTCCCTCGACAAGTAATTGATTCGCGTGGCCAAGCAACCTTTTCACCGCCACACTCTGCTTTCATAATCACTGGGTGGCAGCCCTCCCCTTAAACCACGTCAAATTAGGTGAGATAAGTAAATGTCTCTTCTAAGGATGTCATTATTTTTACTTAGTTATATCCCTCCTCCTATTCCTCTTCTTCTTCTTCCTGCTTCTCCTCCTCCTCCTCCTTCTATCACCACCTCCTACTAATCCTTCCTAACTTTTCTTCTTATACTACCACTTTCTTCTTTTCCTTTATCCTCCTCCTCCTCCTCCTCCTCCTCCTCCTCCTCCTCCTCCTCCTCCTCCTCCTCCTCCTCCTCGTGCTTCTTTCATCTAGTTTATCATCACCTTGACATCTTCATCAAGTTATCGAGTGTCTCTCCACGCGGCACAAGAAGGAAAAGCTCACCTCGATGCCATTACACCTGTCCGCACCTGTCACACCGCTAATTACCTCCTCCGTCTTGCCTCCACCTTCTCCTCCTCCTCCTCCACCCTTCTTCCTGCAGTTGCTTTCCCTCCCTTTTCCTACTCTCCCTCCCTTTCCCCTTCTTCTTCCCTCATTGTCCTTCCCTCCTGCTCCTTGCTCTCCCTTCCTGCCCTCGCTTTTCCTTGCAAGGTGTATGTTACTAAAGCTCAGGTGAGTGCAAGGAACAAAAGCACTGTCACCACCTGTCATCACACCTGCTCATTAGTGTGTCGTTCTCCTGTCACAACCTTCACCACAACCTTCACCACTACCATTGTCATTATCATATTCTCTCTGTCTCTGTTTTTCTTCTCTTTCTGTCTCTCAAGCAACAAACACTATTAGCTATATAATTAATAATGATAAGAGTAATAATGGCAACAATAACAATTCAGGTGATAATAATAGTAGGAAAAAATTGTTATGACGAAATAATAACCTTAATGACAACAAAACAACAACAAATGCAATAATGAAATAACAATAACTGCAGTAACTACAACAACTGCAACATTACATACACAACAACACTACCACTACTACAACCACGATTACTATTACTACTACTACCACTACTACTACCACTACTGCAATTACTTAAACTACCACCATCACCACCACAATGATATCCCTTTCAGAGTCATGGATAAGAACTTAAGATTCAACATTGATGAAAATTTTACATGAAGTATAAAAAAAAGAGGAAGATGAGAAGAAAAAAAAGTAGAGAGAGAAATAAAGAAAGAAAAAGAAAGAGAGAAAAAAAGAAAAGGGGAGAGAGAAAAAAGATATTGAAGAGATGAAGATGAAAAGTAAGAGAACAATTAGAGAAGAAAATGTGATAAGAAGAAAGTGAATGACTGGCAGAGAGAGAGAGAGAGAGAGAGAGAGAGAGAGAGAGAGAGAGAGAGAGAGAGAGAGAGAGAGAGAGAGAGAGAGAGAGAGAGGAGAGAGAGAGAGAGAGAGAATAGAAACCCTCGACCAATCACTGGAGGTTCACGGAGGAAGGGAGAGAAAGGGGTAAGGGAAGGAGCACTACAACCCCCACCCCTCCATCCCCCTCCACCCCCCTCCTCACCCCTCCTCACCCCCCAAACACACCAATCAGGGAGGATCCAGAACTGCAGATCGTTTGGCAGTCACGTTAGGCGATAGTGTTAATTGTGCCCTCCTCTTATTCCTCTTCCTCCTCCTCCTCCTCCTCCTCCTCCTCCTCCTCCTCTTTCTCCTACTCATTCCTCTTTATTTTTTCCGTTTCTTTGAGTTTTCCTTCATTTCCTTCCGTTTTTCTTGCTTTTTATAGTTTTTTAACAATTTATTCCATCCACCTCCTCCTCCTCCTCCTCCTCTTCCTCTTCCTCTTCCTCTTCCTTCTCCTCCTCCTCCTCCTCCTCCTCCTCCTAAATTTCCTGTTTTTGTTCTACCACTTCCTCTTTCTCATTCTATTTATGTCCTCGTCCATATTCTTCCGTTTCTACTAATCCTCCTCCTCCTCCTCCTCCTCTTCTTCTTCCTCCTCCTCCTCCTCCTCCTCCTCCCACCATCATTATAATCTCATCAATGGTAATCAAATACTAAACAAACGAGAAATGTTTCTACCTTTATAAACCCACGATAATTTACTAAACACACACACACACACACACACACACACACACACACACACACACACACACACACACACACACACACACACACACACACACACACAGGAGCATAAGAAAAGAGAAGGCAAGAGAGAGAGAGAGAGAGAGAGAGAGAGAGAGAGAGAGAGAGAGAGAGAGAGAGAGAGAGAGAGAGAGAATGCGGACGTGTCGTAATGCAGAAAGAATGGTTTGACAGACGGTTTAGTGAGGAATGTCTAGATTAGAGTGAATTTGTGGTTGAATTTGAGGCAATTTATGAATCCAACCATTACTCTTACATCCCAGGGAACCATCCATTTAGAAGGGGAAGAGGAGAGGGGAAGAGGGGAGGGGAGAAGAAACACGAGGGGAGAGAGGGGAGAAGTTGGTGCGGAAAGAAGGGGAGGAGCGTTTGTGGTTGAACTAAGTGAGGGGAGGAGAGAGAGGGGAAGGGAGGGGAAGAAGAGGGAAGAGGTGAGGGTAAGGGAAGAGTAGAGAGAGTAGCACAGGCGAGGACAAAAAACGAGGGCATGTCAGGAGAGGGGAAAGAATACGATAATAGAGGGTAGCGGGGAGGTAAGGGAAGGTCTAGAAGGAGAAGGATAGAAAGGGAATGGAAGAAGAAGGGAAGGGAAGGGAAAGGAAAGGGAGGGAAGCAGAGAAAACATTAGCCAAAAAGACCCGTGGCGTGTGGGTGAAGTCTCTTGAGGGGAAAGAAGGGAAAGAGATATGGTAATTGAAAAAGGATAGAGGAAATAGAGGTATGCAGATGGATGGATGTATGTTAGAGGAGGAGAGAGGAAGGTGAATGCAACAGGGACAACAGACACAAGGGAAAGACGAGAGGGTGAAAGCAAGAGAATGTACGAATGAAACAGATGAAAGATATAAGTAAAATAGAATACAGGATGAAAGAAAGCAAGAGAGAAAAAAAGACAATATTTTCTCTACCTTTCTTATGTTTTGCATTTTAACAGAAACACAAACGAAACACGATATAGTTTAGTATGTTGGAATGTCACTCTCTTAAATATAACACTTCCTTATACGCATTTTCCTCAACAATAAAAAGACACAACCAACAAGTCAATCCCTCAAAACAAAGAGGACTCCACACATACACAAACACCGACATAAGGTACAAAACAAACAGATGAAGAAAAAAAAATAGAGAGGTGTACCTGCCCTTCTTCTTGAGTGACAAAAGACCCGTGAAAGTTTTGATGAGGCAGCAGAGACTTGGGTTTCTAGCTCGGCCTTAAGTCAACTGAAGCTTCTACAACCAAACAGTGGGAAGATAGAGGGGGACTTGCTTAGCTTTAGACCATTCCACGCGTCCATTCAACATTAAAGTAGCGAGACACAGTATTTGGTCGAGGCAGAACGTTCTGAGTAGATAGAACTGCAGGGCGTAAGAGCACACAGAGGCCACAGGACGAAATGGATAAAATAATGAAAGAAAAGACAAAGGACTAGGTAACTATAACATAAAGATATACCGAAGCCTGAAAATAAAACATCACAGGCCATTTCTACTTTGTCCAATCCTTTTTTTTTCATCCATCTCACTAATGCAAAAGTTAATCAGTATCTTCACTCTTTCATCCTTTCCATTTATAAACGCTGAAAATTTGTCTAATTAAATTCTTACACTTTCCTACAAGTTGACATTTCCAAGAGAGGAGTATCAAGACACCTCCATGAATTAATTGGGAAACCTTTTAGAATCTTCCTTTGAATACTTTTTTTGGGGTGAGCGGCAGTGTAAGCAGACTTCCTCTCTTACCTTTATACACCTTGTTCAGCCCCACTTACCTGTAAAAAGAAAATTAAAGGTGAGTAAAACATTAATACATCATAAGATACACATAAGTCAACACAAAACATTGAACAACACAGTGACTCAAACAGTACAACATTACAGAACAAGATAATATCAACATAACATACGGAAACATTAGTAGAAAAGCAACACAGATCATTCAACATTACAAGAAAACAAAAAAATATACAGAACATTTTAAAACAAGAATAATTCGAGACACAACACCGACAAGCGAGATACCAAACAAAAAAAAGTATTACAAGACAACACAACGAACACTCCTCATCATTTCAGAGCAACACAATAACAGAACTTACACGACATAACATAACATGACACACTGCAACACAACAAAGCATAACATTAATTCATTATCGTAACAATCTGACGCTAAAATGTAAAGACTAGTTTCAAGCCCACAACTTGACGTGGAGACTTCATGAATCCACACGCTCGATAACTCTCTCTCTCTCTCTCTCTCTCTCTCTCTCTCTCTCTCTCTCCTCTCTCTCTCTCTCTCTCTCTCTCTCTCTCTCTCTCTCTCTCTCTCTCTCTCTCTCTCTCTCTCTCTCTCTCTCTCTCTCTCTCTCTCTCTCTCTCTCTCTCTCTCTCTCTCTCTCTCTCTCTCTCTCTCTCTCTCTCTCAGGTAGTCCTCCCCCTCCCCCTTCCTTCTCCCGTGATCGTGTGAGTCTCGCGTGATGAAACTTTCCCAAGAATTCTCAAGGTGATTTTTCATGTATGATTCGTGTCGCATTAAGGAAGGTGTTAAGATACACGACAGGCGGGCCCGGCGATCTGTCTTGAAAATGAGAAAATTCTACGGTAATGGAAAGATACTATTACCACGACTACTATTATGCTGTTATTTTCAAGCTGGCTACTTCCCTTAAGCTTTACGTATCTTACATTCATTTATATTTTATAGATAGACAAGCTTACATATATATACATTCATACATACATATTTGTACATGCATATATAACAATACAATTAAGTTTTTTGCTACAACAACACAGTTACATGGCAAACATAGGATATTGTTGTGTATACTAAGTCTTTCCTCAACCTTACATCGCTACTCACAAGGGAAACAAAAAATCAAGATCCTGTAACAACTAATGCAGAAAAATGACGTGGGAAAACACTGAACAGAAAGATGTTTTATCGGCAGCTAAACGAGAGGCGGACAGCGTGACCGAATGGGTTGGGATGGGATAGAGCAAAGAGGGGAAGGTGGAGGTGGAGGAAGTGTCAAATGGGTAGGGGAAAACAAAGCGGGAAAGGAGGATCCATGACTGGGTGAAGGACCTGAATGGGGCGAGAGGAGGTGTTAGGTAGGGCAAGGGAGGGTTTGGGATTAGAAGAGTGTGGTAGAGAGACAAGAAAGTGTGTTACATGGGAGAAAAAGAAAGTACAAGGGCGAGATAAAACGTTAGGGAGGTAAGAGAGAGTGTCGAGGGAGGAAGTGCCGGGAGTAAAGTGCCTTGAGGGTCCTTTGGGAGTGAGTTAGTTGACAGAATAATCCCTCGCAGGACACACTTGGCTGGAATTGCTCGAGCGTTGCGTTGAGAAGATTCGTGTTCCTCTCCACGCAAAACTTCAGCAAGTCACTGCAGCGGTAGCATGTCACACAAAGAAAACTAAACAAACCATAAATTACATCAAAGAAAGCAGGATAGTAAAGCTAATTCCACACACGACTCACTCAAGACAAAGAAAGTCAAGCGTTCTACTTTAAGTGATGACCGACTTACTCTTACTTGTTTTACTTTTCTTGGTTAATCTATCAAAATAAACCTAAAACTGAAGCACGTGTTACTCCTCTGTATGATCGCGGTGTGAAATGGATGTGAATGGGTGTTTGTTGAAGGTAGCATCGAGGAAAGTTGATTTTAAGCAAGAACAAAGTGTGAAAATAATGTGGATAAATGGAATATGAAATCATGAAGAGCAAATGTGGATTATACCAGATTCCCTAGCATAAAATATAAAGACGAGGATAAAAAAAAATATAATCGAAGTATATATTTTTTTTCTTTCTTCCTAGTTCTATATTTCCACACTCCCTCCTTCACCCTGTCACCATCCTTCATTTTTAGCAAGGAATCAGCTTACTTTAAGAGTGATTATTTATCTTTTACAATTACAAAGTGTGCATGAGGAACACAAGAGCAGCCAGCACCTCCTCTTTGGTTCTGTCTATTGATAAATACATTTTCTCCTTCCTACTCAAGGTCACTGCAACACTCATCATCATTATAACACTCACTCTTTTATCCTATTCGACAGCTGCCATCATTCACCATTTCATAGCTCACCATTACTCATTCTGTGTTATGTGTATGTATGTGTATTTAGTTATCAACACTGTCACTGCATCACCACACTCACCACTCAACACTCACCTCTACCACATTTCCACACTCACACCACTTACCAAAGAACAAAGAAAAAACTGTAATCAAATAACTATTTACATGATTATGCAAGCAAGAAAGTTTCATGCACACGAACTTAAAACTATTATAACACACACACACACACACAGACACAGACACAGACACAGACACACACACACACACACACACACACACACACACACACACACACACCACACACAGCACACACACACCACACACACACACACACACACACACACCACACACACACACACACACACACACACACCACACACACACACACAGTTAACACCATAACATCACAGAAATGTACTCGAGATGTACATGTCACTGGCACTCATTAATTATACAGAGAGAGAGAGAGAGAGAGAGAGAGAGAGAGAGAGAGAGAGAGAGAGAGAGAGAGAGAGAGAGAGAGAGAGAGAGAGAGAGAGAGAGAGAGAGAGAGAGAGAGAGAGAGAGAGAGAGAGAGAGAGAGAGGTTAGGTTGAAATTAAATGAAAGTCAAAGAAAACCTGCGGCAGAGCAGGATGTAGATGAAACTCGGAAAAAAGAGATAAAAAAAGAAACCGGATAACACAAGCATGAAAACGTGATGTCAAAAGAAGTCAACACGCAGCCTGCAAACTGGGAAAGAACGAAGCAGAGGATCAAGGTTACATGAATACACATACCAGGCTAATGTCACGGCCTCATCACAGTGTGGAAGGTCATTCAGGAAGACGAGGAAGTAAGGAAGAAATGCTTCTCTTTAAGCATTATCTTAACTCTCTCAGTGAACAAAACACTGCCATCAGTACGTTTTAAATAGAGAATTGACAGCTTTTTAAATAAACAAGAAGTTTCAACCATAGAATATATTTCTTACAGTAAGAATTATATAATTTTGTATTACCGTTTCTCTATCACTATTAATGTTTGTATCTATTTTCTAAGTGTTCAGTTCTTACACGTAAAATCCCTAAAGAATTAAGAGCATACTTTGACAAGGCATTGTATTTCCTCTTTGAAAATATTTTTTCTGTAATGTGTAACAAAAAACAATTGAAAACAAATCTTGTTTTCATTGGTACTTCGTCAATCAGAATAATGGGACAGTTCCATCAATTCAGAATAAAGCAATTTGTGAATTAATAATAATGTTGAGTGTGTTTTTGTGAGCTGTGATACACTACCTCTTCGTGGTAACCAGGTCGGTACATTCGATATCAATTTTAAACTTTAAGCCACATAAATAAATGATTTCTTTGATCTGTTCCCTAAAAGCATGATTTAATATTTCATTCTCGTCTAAATGTTAATGGCAAGACTCGACTCAATTTATTTGCCTCAACGCATCCCATCAATACAAACAAGGCAAGTGTGGTGTTAAAGCGGCTTCCATCCTCTCAACACGCACTGGCGGGGTAAAGGAAGCTTTGACCTGATGGGGTGAGGAAGGGCGGGGCGGGGCGGGGCGGGGCGGGGCGGGGCGGGGCGGGGCGGGGCGAAAAGGGGTGGTTTAGTTTCGAAGTCTCAGGGTAGGGAGTGGTGGCTACTCCTCTTGATCCTCTTGATGACTTTATGCCATCATTGTTCAAAATTGTCAAGGTTTTATCGAAAAACAATATTGTGTTGTAATAATTCGTCAGTTACTGCACTTCCTTTACTAGTAATGGATGTTGTCGAGGTGGTCTATACCTATCAGAGTACAATGCTGTTCCTCTTTACAGAGAGTAATAAAAATGCGACTTACTCTGATGGAGACTCAGTGACTTGAAAGAAACATTCCACATTTTTCTCTATAAATAACAACAATTAAATAGTCAGTTAAGATGATTATGAGTAAAATATAATATAAACAGAAAGCAAAAATGAATAATAAAATAATAAAATACTAATGAATTAATGAATAGATAATAACATGAGAGTAGGTCACAGAGCAAGTCCACTGCTTTCCCTAACATGGCAAACAGCTGCTGGTGACAGGGTGGAAGGGTTGGTACGTTTAGCTGCAGTTGTTCCGTCAAGATCGAAACCCCACAGTGACGTTGACGACCGTGTGACGTGCCGTGCTGTGGATGGCGAGGACAGACACGTGACGACCCACCACGCACGGCTGCCGATGAGAGGCTAAACAAAAACATATTTTCTGGCCACGGTTTTTTACTTTCATACAACACACACATGATACCATTATTTATGTACCATTTATAATAAACAATAATCCAATGGTGACTATAAACGTAACTCAGGGACACTGTAACGCATTTTTTATTTAATCTTTCACATCTTAATGACGCCAAAGTTATACAATTTCCCACAAGCATCACCAGAACTTAAAACCAGAAGCCAGAACTCATACAATCAACCAATACAATCACGCAAGAGGCAACTTCTGCATTCAGGTCACCAAGTTACTTATTTCCCTACCAGTCTTGGAAGGTTGGTCGAGGCGGACGGTGGGGATTAAGTACCAAAACTAACGACTCTTAACAACATGACTGCAACGCTGCCAACCTTATCTTACGTAAAGCCAACTTGACAAACGTAACCTTGTTATTCATTTTTTTAGGGTGAACAAAATTTTCTCCTAATGACTTCATGCTATCGTGTAAATGAAAACTCTTTGATGTCACGTAAGTCAGCTCGTTAGAAAAAAATCTTGCCTTCCTGGAAATGTGCTTGGCGTTCTTTATGTTATGTAACGAGAGAGAGAGAGAGAGAGAGAGAGAGAGAGAGAGAGAGAGAGAGAGAGAGAGAGAGAGAGAGAGAGAGAGAGAGAGAGAGAGAGAGAGAGAGAGAGAGAGAGAGAGAGAGAACAGAGACAGACAGACAGACAGACAGACGGAGAGCAAAGGAGATAGGAGAGAAAAAATACAATGTTGAACTAACTTTCACCGCACTCCTCGCTCCCTCCTCAAGACAAACACACGTTTCTCTTTAATTTCCTGTTGCATTGAGAAGAAAAAAAAATCAAAAAATAAATATAGACTAAAAAAATAAAATATGAACTCCCTTAGTCAATTTGAACAGCGTGGGAAGAACTCTCTCTCTCTCTCTCTCTCTCTCTCTCTCTCTCTCTCTCTCTCTCTCTCTCTCTCTCTCTCTCTCTCTCTCTCTCTCTCTCTCTCTCTCTCTCTCTCTCTCTCTCTCTCTCTCTGTTTACCAAAATTCTGGAGTAAACAAGGACTCAAGAAAGACTTTTTTTGCGTGTCATGCTTCAACATAGTCAGATTTTCAAGGAGGAGGAGGAGGAGGAAGAGGAGGAGGAAGAGGAGGAGGAGAGGAGGAGGAGGAGGAGGAGGAGGAGGAGGAAGAGGATAGCAAATAGGGACAAGAAGAGAAAAATGTCTAATAAGGTCTTGAAATGAATGTAACAAACCAATTAAAGAAAAGGAAAGAAATAAGGCAAGAAAAAAGATCTGCTTGTAAATCATGACCTGGAATTGAAATATAAAGATAGATAGATAGATAGATAGATAGGTAGATAGATAAAAAGATATAGACATAAAGATAGAGAGAGAGAGAAATGAATAAATAAAGAAAGAAAGGACAGGGTTCATCTTTATAAATAGAAAGACAAAAAAAACTCAGGTTCGATACAAGTAAAAAAATAAATAAAAAGGAAACCACACGCAACTACACTAAAAATAATAAAATAACTACCTAAATAAATAAAATGAAATAATAAAAGTGTGTGTTTGTGTGTGTGTGTGTGTGTGTGTGTGTGTGTGTGTGTGTGTGTGTGTGTGTGTGTGTGTGTGTGTGTGTGTGTGTGTATCGCTGGAAGGCATGTTCGTACTCCTGGCTACGTTACGTCAGGTAAGGATTTTTCTGCAACATTTTTCTCATTTCTTTTTCTTTATGTCTCGAAAGGTAAAAAAAAGTAGGAGACAAAGGCAAAACAAACACATCATTTTTTTTTTCTATACTTGTTGGCATCATTGAAAGACGTGAAGCAGGTACGAAAAATGACTAAAAAACCCACATCAAAATATTCTTCCGTGGATATCATCATAAAATCACAACAATATACCTTTTGACACCCCACAAAACGAACATAACATGAATACTTTAAACTGGAACTGAAATTCGTACCAAAATCACATTACTAAAATCATATATCTAGTGAAGAAGTCAATAAACTTTTCCGAAATGTATATATGACTGAGAAAATCGTGGAATATAAATATAAAATATACATAAGTTATCATTATTGTGAGGGACGAGGAAGGACAGTGACAGGCGAAGCAGAGGGGAGGAGTGAACACCTTTTCCTCCAGGTAAATAAATCTCCCAGGTGACGGCAGGGAAAATAAAGGTATGACAATATTCTGAATACCTTGCCACTGAACCATTATGATCCTTATCTCTCTCTCTCTCTCTCTCTCTCTCTCTCTCTCTCTCTCTCTCTCTCTCTCTCTCTCTCTCTCTCTCTCTCTCTCTCTCTCTCTCTCTCTCTCTCGTCCCCTCTCTCCTGGGGATGTAAACTCGTGGCTTTTAAATCAACAAAGTCCACGTAAAACTGTTTCTCTTTAGTGAACGACGAGAGAGAGAGAGAGAGAGAGAGAGAGAGAGAGAGAGAGAGAGAGAGAGAGAGAGAGAGAGAGAGAGAGAGAGAGAACATTACAAATCATTGTTCACATCGGCATAAACCTTCCCCGCTGCTCATGTCAAGCCATTAGCCTCTCCCTTCTGTCTATCAGTAACTACTCTTTTCATTATTTTTTCCCCTTCATCCTTTCATCTCTCTCTCTCTCTCTCTCTCTCTCTCTCTCTCTCTCTCTCTCTCTCTCTCTCTCTCTCTCTCTCTCTCTCTCTCTCTCTCTCTCTCTCTCTCTCTCTCTCTCTCTCTCTCCTATCAGAGGCTCACCATTTGTCAGATGACTCATACTTTTCATTAATCCCACGCCATTGGTAAAGAAGCCATCACCACTGCACTCCTTCCCTCCCTTCTTTCTTTTTCTACTTCCCTTCCTCTTTCATTTTCCCACTTTTTTTCCTTCCCTCCCTCCCTCCCTCCCTCCCTGCCCACCTGCCTGCCTGCCTCTCCTTCCTTCTCGTCTCTTAGCATGGACGTCGCAAGGTGGGAGAACAGAAAGGATTTACTATAATTTGAACTTAGAAGGAGAGGTACTAAAGAAAATTAACCAGAAATAAAACACTTAAGCACATAATTCGATGAACTTAAATGAGTATATGAAGAAAAACTGAAAACTGGCTAATATTTTTCGTCCAACGCGCTAATATCACCCACATGCAAACAAAAAGATATCTTAATTGCATCTATATCATGGGTCAAGTGGAGCATTAAGGTGGTGGTGTGTGGCCTTCAAGAGGTAGTATCATTATAAACACGTGTGCTAAATGTGCCAACTACCAACACCCTACAAAAAGACTTAGAGGCACACACTTGCCCTTGTATAAAATGCTAAAAAATGAAGGAGAAAGAGAGAAAAAGAGAGAGAGAGAGAGAGAGAGAGAGAGAGAGAGAGAGAGAGAGAGAGAGAGAGAGAGAGAGAGAGAGAGAATCACATACCAATATAATCATAAAAGAAAACGAAAAACAGAGGGTAACACAAAATTAGAGAGAGAGAGACACTCAAACACACACGCATAGAGGAATGGAGACAAGTGGGCGTGTGGGCGTGTGAGTGAGGGAAGTCGGGTACGGGCGGAACACAAAAGCTGTCTGCCTTTTGTCGGCACTCGTTCATAATTAGTGCCATAAAGTGACTTGGAGCGCCGCCCCCTAACACAGTCATTACAACCCAAGACGAGGCGGCGGAGAATCGCAGCAGAAAGTGATGTGGGAAAAACTTGAGTCGTTTAGAGAAGCTTGAGAAGAGGAGGATGGTGAAGAAGAAGAAGAAGAAGAAGAAGAAGAAGAAGGCAGGAAAATGGATGAAAGGAGGGAAGAAAGGAAGAAGATGATATGTAGGACCTGTTAAGGAAAAAAGAGAAAGAGAAGGATGGAGAGGCAGGGAAGGAAAGAACAAAGGAAGGAAGTGAAGGAGGGAGAGAAGGAGGTAGGGAGGGTGGAAGAAAGAGGAAGGGAGGGAGGATATAAATTACTAGTGTGTGATGATGAATGTTGTGGTCTGTGCAAAGTTATGTATGTGCATGTTGGTAATAGGATAAAACTGAAACACACACATACACACATACACACACACACACACACACACACACACACACACACACACACACACACACACACACACACACACAAAACACCTACAGTTTCAAGACGAGGACATCCATCATAGATATTACCAATAAACTCATTTCCTCCTTCACCTCTCCTTCCCTTCTCCCCTTTCTTTTGCCTCTCGCCCAACCTCACTCCGTTTTCTTTCCCTTCTTCACCACGCCTTCTGGGACCAACTAAATCAACCTCTTCATGCTGTAATGAGCTAAAGACATCCTCTGCCCCAACTTTTCCTTCTGGCAAATAAGACGTACAAAAGTTTCCCGCCCAGTTTACGCACCTGAGCGAGGAAGGCCCGTGACGCAGGTAAGGGAGGGAGTGGGAGGTCAGGTAGGTTCAGGTGTGCTCGTAAATAGCTACAGTACAACCTCAATTTTTACCTGGTGAAGGTGAGGGTCGCGTTGTTTGTTTCACTGTACGAAAAAAAGCGAGAGAGAGAGAGAGAGAGAGAGAGAGAGAGAGAGAGAGAGAGAGGAGAGAGAGAGAGAGAGAGAGAGAGAGAGAGAGAGAGAGAGAGAGAGAAGGGAAAGTAGTAAAGGGACCTCGCACGCACAGGTATAGTGTTGTCTACTACAGGTAATACGACAGAACGTGTTTTTCGGGACACTCAGCTGCAGTAATCTCACATAGAGCCTCGTGTATGTACCCTACGAGGCGGCGGGGGGCCTGGGGGAGTAGAGGGGCTGCTGGGAGGAATGAGGGTACGGCTACAGCGTTCCGAACTGCGAGAGAACCCGAAGAAATATGTCTGGGTCTTGAGGAAAGATGCGGAGGGACGAGGGAGGAATGTGAGATCGTAAGAGATCGAAACCCACAGATGAGGTTCAATCTTGGTGGTGCAAGACGTGAAGAATTTTGTGTAGTGATGAAGTTTGGTGTGCGCGATGGAAGGGATGCAGAAGGGAGGGCGGGAGTGAAGGGAGATGGATGGAGGGAAGTGAGGTGAGTTGCTGAGGCGGTGGTAGTGGTGGTGGTTGGAGTGTGTTGTTGGGGGGGTTGACAGTAGCATGGTGGTGGGTTAGGCTAACAGGTGAGGGGTGGCAGGGTAGGGGAGGGACAGGGTTACGATCTTTCCTCTTCAATTCTCGCGACAAATAATGCAAAAGCAAACCACTTCCCTCCCTCGTCCCGCAGGTCACCGCTACATGCAGTTCAGTTGGCGTCGTTCCCTTTCCTCTTCCACTAAAAGTCTCCAGGGAATTAGTTATCCCCCTGAAAACCCTTTCCAGTCACCTCCAGGCAACTTCAGACATATTCCCAGTTGCCTTCTGCTAACTTGATGCGGATTCCCAGCCATTCAAAGTTAACTTCAATCTCATTCCCAAGGATTCGCTTTTGGTGCTTGTCAGTCAGTCAGTCACAGTCATTCCTGTTTCCTCCACAGCCTCTTTCAGTCAGATTCAGGCCGTTGCACACCATCCCATCTGACTGTGCAGCTTTCCATTTAGCTGTGCGGGGTTTCAGCGGTTCCCTCTGCCCCCTTCCAGCCAGTCGTTGAGCGGTAACTTAGCCAATATTTGCTGCTGCAGAAAGTGTAGCGGCGCCTCTACCTCAAGCCGGCGGTGAAAATGCCTTGAAAGAAGACGGCATGAGAGAGAGAGAGAGAGAGAGAGAGAGAGAGAGAGAGAGAGAGAGAGAGAGAGAGAGAGAGAGAGAGAGAGAGAGAGAGAGAGAGAGAGAGAGAGAGAGAGAGAGAGAGAGAGAGAGAGAATGCAGGTCACGCTCAACTACCTTCACAAGGCCTTCAGGTTAACCAGCGTAGCTTATTAATTCATTCTGGAAAACAAAAATGGAATACAACTTTTTATTCGATGGGATATCCAGTCTTTGATAATTTCTTCTCATCCTCTGCTTTCATGTCTCCTCTCCTCTCCTCTCGTCATTTTTCCTCCTCTTTGTCTCTGTTCTTACCCTCCCTATCCTCCTCTCTTCTCCTCTTCAATTATGTCTCCTCTCTCCTTCCCTTATATCTCCTCTGCCATCTCTCCCCTCTCTTCCCTTCATCTTTTCTCCACCTCCCCTCCTTCTTTTCTTCATTTCTTTCTCCTCTTACTCCTTTTCCTCTTTGTAAACTTCTCCACCTCCTCCTTCTCCTATAAAATGAATAGACACATTGAATTCTGACTCGTCAATATCCCTTTCCAAAACCTCAATCACGCGCACACACGCAAAGAAGAAAGAAAAGGAAGAGCAGAGGTGATGTAGTGAAGTCAGGAGGAGGCGTGGCAGAGGAGGGAGGAGTAGGGAGAGCAAGGGAGGAAAAGGGAGATGGGAAATTTAGAAAGGGTTGAGGATTGGTGGGAAGGAAGGAAAGGAGGTTTGGAAAGCAATGTGGAAAAGAGAGAAATGACTACTAGAGAGGAACAATAGGAAGGGGAGAGGTGAATAGAATGAAGGGAGAGGGAAGATGAGAAATGGAATAAAGGAGCTGGGGAGAGAATGGAGAAGTGAGGAGAAGGGATAGAATAAAAGAGGAAGAAAGACTAGAGGGAAGAGACGAGGGAAATAGCAGAGGGGCAA
This sequence comes from Metacarcinus magister, assembly GCA_029783475.1. Taxonomy (NCBI): domain Eukaryota; kingdom Metazoa; phylum Arthropoda; class Malacostraca; order Decapoda; family Cancridae; genus Metacarcinus; species Metacarcinus magister. Next base: position 10,646,712 of record JAPQNM010000022.1, read on the forward strand.
GCAGCGGGTACATTCCTTCATAATACTCGTTCCAGCGATAGCAAGGAATTCCGCCCAGCCATCCGATCATAGGTGTGGATTTTTTCCCAGCTCCCGAGTACATACCAACAACCTATCCTCCATTTAAAGTAAAGTAGTAGTAGTGGTAGTAGCATTAGAAGTGGTAGTGGTAGTAGTAATGGTAGTAGTAGTAGTAGTGTAGTAGTAGTAGTAGTAGTAGAATGCATCAGCAGCAGTAGCGTTCCTAGCCTAACCTTATCATAATATTACAGTAAACAGATAACAGTAACGGAAGAGAAACTTAGATAACACGTGTTGTGCTTCACATGGATACAAAGAGATACCCCTGGACCACTGATGTAACACACACACACACACACACACACACACACACACACACACACACACACACACACACACACACACACACACACACACACACACACACACACACACACACACACACACCACACACACACACACACACACACACACACACACACACACACACACACACACACACACACACACACACACACACACACACATCCATGGTAGAGAGACGCAGCAGGAAGTGTTGTGAGATGTAAAACAGTGTTGTGATAGGCATAACAGCCACCATCGCCTTATTGACACAACCCTGTACGAGTGTAACTAAGTGGAACAAGACATTATTTTTTGTTCACTCACTCGTTTATACAAGAAAGAGAAATTGATACATAACCAAAAAAAATTGAAAAAGTCTGAGTACACCTTCTCTACTGCGGGACGATTGTTATTCTTATGTTCCTCAAATACAAATTCACTGATCTCTAGTCCCTTTCATGTACTATATATTCAGTTAATTCATATATTATATATTATATGTACAATAAAAAAAGAAATTTGTTTGAAAGAAAATACTACGATTTTTTGTTGTTTGTTTTGCGAAATATTGACACGACCGTTTATAAACATAATACAATTTTCAACACTCGCCGGATGGAATATTCTTTACAAAAAACAATACTGATATACGTTTCAAATCAGAGTGCAGCAAGAATCTTGTATGAATGAATGTGGTAAATAAAGGCAGACCAGATGCGTTTGTATGACTTTTAAACCAGTAACGTATTTATAACATTATTCTCAGTCAAAACATACACCGGAAACAGATCGATAACTAAAAATAGTACCACAAAGAGCATATGTTCAATGCATCAATAACTATCACACGAGGGAGTTTATGGAGCATGTGACTCTCTAGAAGATGGATTCCCAAAGTGTTCAGTACCGCCTCTTGTCGACGGTGTAAAGATCCGGGCGAACGGTGAGGAAAAACGGGGCTTCAACCGATAACCAAAGACACAGCCGATGATTCTTTTTGCAGTATAAGGAGCAAGCAAGGTTCAGGTGCCTCCAACCTAGCTGTATCTTGCAACAACCAGCTGCCCAGACGATGAATGCCAGTGCCTAGTGTAATGTCCTTTTTAGGTTAAATGAAGAAGAATTGGTGGCGAAAAGGAGTGTGAGATGAAGGCGACGTGAAAGGAAACATAGCAGGAGAAGGAAGGGAAGGAAGGGAAGGGAAGGGAAGGCAAGGCAAGGCAAGGCAAGCAAGGCAAGGCAAGCAAGGCAAGCAAGGCAAGGCAAGGCAAGACAAGGCAAGGGAAGGAAAGGAATGAAAAGAGAAGAAAACAATGGAAAGCAAAAGAAAGGTAAGGAGAGGGAAGAAAATATTTTAAAAGAGGATGAAAAAGAGGGATAGGAAAAGAAAGGAATGTTTGAAAAGGAAGGTAAATTAAGGGAATGGAAAGAAAGAGAAGGGAAAGGAAGAGAAGGGAAGGGAAGGGAAGGGAAGGGAAGGGAAGGGAAGGGAAGGGAAGGGAAGGGAAGGGAAGGGAAGGGAAGAGAAGGGAAGGGAAAAGAAAGGAAGGGGAAGAAAAGGGTATAAGGAAGGAAAAGGACGTGAAATATAGACAATAGAAAATTAAATAAAGTAACAAATATAGAGCAAGGAATAAAAGACAGAGAATAAAATATATTAACAAGAAACTTTCCGGTTCCCCTTTCCACCTTTTCCTCACCACCACCACCACCACCACCACCACCACCACCACCACCACCACCACCACCACCTACCATCCATCCTCACAAACTCACCACTCACTGCCTCCACCTCTTCCCACTCCCAAGAGCTCCATTTCTCCTCTGCCTCTCCCATCAGCCTCTCCCTCCCCCTTACCACCCTAACTCCCCCTCTAACACCCTTACCTAACCACAAACCAACAACACCAGCGGAGGAGAATACTGCGGGAGAACAAAGTGAGAGAAACAGAAGAAGAGAGAGAGAGAGGAAGCAAGAGAAAGGAGATGAATAGAGTAGACATACGAAGGAACACAAAATGCAAACACGAGCTTCTCAAACCTTATGAATATCTTTGAATCTATTATACAAAGAAAGATTGAAGGATGAAAAGAAAAGGATTTAGAGAGAGAGAGAGAGAGAGAGAGAGAGAGAGAGAGAGAGAGAGAGAGAGAGAGAGAGAGAGAGAGAGAGAGAGAGAGAGAGAGAGAGAGAGAGAGAGAGAGAGAGAGAGAGAGATGAAAGTGCTATGAAAACGCTGGATTTTGCATTGTTGTCAGAAAGGCAATCTTGGTGACACGGTAGAGGAAGTAAAAGTGAGAGAAAGAGAAAGAGAAAGAGAAAGAGAGAGAGAGAGAGAGAGAGAGAGAGAGAGAGAGAGAGAGAGAGAGAGAGAGAGAGAGAGAGAGAGAGAGAGAGTGTGTGTGTGAGAGAGACTCTAGGACGAGAAAATGATATGCAGCAGGGACGAGAAAGCAGTATGAAAATTAATGATTCTGTCTGTGACGTAAGAACACACACACACACACACACACACACACACACACACACACACACACACACACACACACACACACACACACACACACACACACACACATACACACACAGCCCCAGACACCTTGCCTTCCAAAGGTTTAAGGTTTATACGACTTTTTTGTTCATGTGTGTGTGTGTGTGTGTGTGTGTGTGTGTGTGTGTGTGTGTATGTGTGTATGTGTGTGTGTGTGTGTGTATGTGTATGTGCGTGTGTGTGTGCGTGTGTGTGTTATTCCGTTTCTTCTCTTGTGTGTGTGTATATGTCGTGACACCACTAATGAAAAACAAACAGGCGGCGTTGTGGCACTCTAAGCTGCGAGGGAAAGCGAGCGAATGAGGGACGGAAAGGGAGAAGAAAAAAAATGACAACATAAATACGTACGAGGAAAAAAAATAAACTACAAAATTTCCGATTAATACAAAGAAAAAGAAAACATTGATTCCTTTTTGGGGAGAAAGAAAGAAAGAAACAAAGAGAGTGAAAGAGAAAAAAAAAAAGGACAGACATTCAACCAGATAGATAGAGGAATAGACTAATAGAGAGACCCACAGACAGACACAGACGAACATAAATTAGCCCTAACGTTTGGAGGGGAAGGAAGGGGAAGAGCAGATGAGTGAGAAAAAAAACAGCCTCAAGGGGAAAGAGACGAGTGTGAGGAAAGAGGGAGAGGAGATCGAAATGTGGAGCTTAATAGCAAGAGGAAATAAGGAAGAGGAAATAGGATAAGAGAGGAAGAGGGAAAGACACACACTTCTAGACTTTCCCAATAACATCCTCAACACCCTCACACTTACATACACTACACTTACATATACACTTACATACACTCAAAATACACATAAATGATATACACTTTCCCTATCACTACCATCACTATCCTTACACACTCACATAGTACATTAATAATTACACTTTCATTCTGTTTTGCACCACCCATAACAACTTCCTGCCTCACACTGACTATAATACAAAATAAGATAACATTTGATTCTGTATTAATCCCATAAAAACGTTTCTGAAGTTAGACGTAACCAAAAAAAACAAGTATCATCTGAAATTAAACGCAATCTTAACCAGCCACATTCACCCCCAAACAATCATCTTTTTCCCTCAACACCCAAGCACACCAGACGTTCCTCATTAACGCTAACCCGAACAGGTGTATCTAATTAGCATCCTTAATGACACACCTGCAACGTGGAGGAATCAATTTCTGCAACACACCTGAAACTCTGCACTTGCGTTACTCCCTCCCTCCCTCCCTTGCAACCAGCGGACCAACACACCTTGAAAGAAAACGGGCACCTACAAAATTACCATCACCAAGAGGAGGAGGAGGAGGAGGAGGCGCGACACCACCACTCTCAGCTAAGGGTGTCGTGTATATCAGACAGCGATGGAATGTCTCGTCCTCGCCCCCACACGCCTGCAGAGACATAGACCTCGACAGCTCACTCAGTTTTGTCGAGGCTCTTACAGAAACGACACCCTCCCTTTCCTCTCTCCACATCCTTCTCTCTCCTCCTCCTCCTCACCGGCCACGAGGAGGATGAGGTAAGGGAGGAAGAGGAAATAAAGTTAAGTGTAGGGAAAAGCTTAAGCAGAGGACGACGAGGACGAGGACGAGGACGAGGACAAGGACGAGGACCTGAGAAATGAGGAGACAAAGGAAGAGGAAGAAGAAGGCGATCAGAGAAAGTAATAGAGTGAGGAAAATAAGGTGGGAGAGAAATGCTTATAAGAGAGAAAGGAAAGAGGTGCAAGACAAATAAAGTGATGATATTAAGGAGGAGGAGGAGGAGGAGGAGGAGGAGGAGGAGGAGGAGGAGGAGGAGGAGGAGGAGGAGGAGGAATGTAATGCATCACCACTTTGAAGATAATTGAGAGAAAGAGAGAAAGAAAGAGAGAGAGAAGAAGAAAAAAAAGAGAGAGTGAGTGAGTGAGAGAACATGAGTAACTTTCTTCCTCCACCTTAAAACAGAGGAAAGGAGGAGAGAAAAAGAAAGGTGGAAATAGAGGAGGAAGGAGATAAAGTAGGGAGATTGTGGTGAGGAGGAAAAATAAGGGTGGAGGGGAGAGAGAGAGAGAGAGAGAGAGAGAGAGAGAGAGAGAGAGAGAGAGAGAGAGAGAGAGAGAGAGAGAGAGAGAGAGAGAGACGTGGGCGAACTTCAAATAGACGGAAAAGGAAGAGGACATTACGGATTTTAGAGATCAAGTTTATGATGTGAAAAGTCAGTTTCTCTCTCTCTCTCTCTCTCTCTCTCTCTCTCTCTCTCTCTCTCTCTCTCTCTCTCTCTCTCTCTCTCTCTCTCTCTCTCTCTCTCTCTCTCTCTTCTTTTATTTCTTATATTACTATTGATTTTTCATCCTCTTCGTTTCCTCTTTTCCTCTTAATTCACTTTTTTTTTCTTCTTCATCTTCATCTTCATCTTACTCTTCTTCTTCTTCTTCTTCTTCTTCATCTTGTTTTCCTTCTTATTTCTCCTCCTGCTCCTCCTCCTCCTTTACTTTTTCCCAGTCTGGCAAAAACATCTAAAAATTTCCCTTCAAAGTTTAGAGTATCAATTTGTGAGCCGGAAATTGTGATGGTGGGGTAATTATGGATGAAGGGGGGGGAGGGGGGAGGGGGGGGAGGGGAAGGGAAAGGGAGGGGAAGGGAAGAGAGGAGAGTGGGGAATGGATACAGAAGGGAAGTGAAAGAAAGGGTAGAGGAGAGTAGGGTAGAGGAGAGTAGGGTAGGGAAGGAAAGGAAAGGAAAGGAAAGGAGAGGAAAGGAAAAGAAAGGAAGGGAAGGGAAGGGAAGGGAAGGGAAGGGAAGGGAAGGGAAGGGAAGGGAAGGGAAGGGAAGGGAAGGGAAGGGAAGGGAAGGGAAGGGAAGAGAAGGGAAGGGCGAGGAAGAGCACGGAAAGTAAGGGAAGCTTGATAAGATGAATGAAGATGGTAATGGAATGGAAAAAAAAAAACAGATGAAAGAAGAGAAATAAGATCACGGGGAAAAAAAACAGATAAGAGGAAGAAGTAAAGCGAAGGAAAGATAGGAGGAATAATCAAAAGTAGAGGAGAGAAGGGAACAAACAGAAAGAATGAAGGAAAAAGAGAAAAAAATAACTGAGAAGCAAAGATGATGATAACCATTACGGAGGAGGAGGAAAATAAAGAAAGAAGGCAATTATTAGTAAAAAAAAAAAAAAGGAAGAGGGGAATTAAAGAGTTGTGAAAGAAAAGAGAGAAAAAGAGGAAAAAAAGACTACCATGGAAATAAAAAAGTAGTGAGTGATGGCTATACTGCAATTAGTGGCCCGAGGAAACAACGCAAATTTAATCTCTCTATCTCTCTCTCTCTCTCTCTCTCTCTCTCTCTCTCTCTCTCTCTCTCTCTCTCTCTCTCTCTCTCTCTCTCTCTCTCTCTCTCTCTCTCTCTCTCTCTCTCTCTCTCGAGGACGAAGAAGAAAAAGTACACGACAACAACAGCGACGAGGAGGAGGCTGACGAGCAAATAAAGAGAGAAGAGTAATGTATCTACTCTCTCTCTCTCTCTCTCTCTCTCTCTCTCTCTCTCTCTCTCTCTCTCTCTCTCTCTCTCTCTCTCTCTCTCTCTCTCTCTCTCTCTCTCTCTCTCTCTCTCTCTCTCCTTTTAACGAGATTGAAACTGAATATCACAAAACACACTATGAGAAGCTGTTCCTGGGTACGTACGTACGTACGTGTGTGTGTGTGTGTGTGTGTGTGTGTGTGTGTGTGTGTGTGTGTGTGTGTGTGTGTGTGTGTGTGTGTGTGTGTGTGTGTGTGAGCGCGTGTGTGTACTTCAACTGATTAGTGCGATGCTTCTAAATAATCTAGCAGAGAGGTCGCCCGCGCTATTTTGATCCGTGGATTATAGACGCGAGGTTAGCAAGCTGATGGATGGGATGCCCTGGATTGTCAGGTGCCAGTGGTGGAATGCATTGGATGTGGCGTGGCGTGGCGTGGCGTGGCGTGGCGTGGCGTGGCGTGGCGTGGCATGGCTTGACGTGGAATTGCGTGGCGTGGCCTGGCGTGGCGTGGCGTGGCGTGGCGTGGCGTGGCGTGGCGTGGCGTGGCGTGGCTTGACGTGGAATTGCGTGGCGTGGGTTAGTCCTAGTGTAAACTGTATTCTTAAGTGTGATGTAAGCGGTATTCAGAAGTGTGACGTGGAGTCCTACAGCGTGACAGTCATGGTGTGGCGAGGCTGTATTGTTGTGTGGCGCAGCGTGACGTAGCGTGAAGTGATGCTGACGGTAAACTTGGGATGACAAAGTATTATAATTGGACAGTCGCCTAAACCACCTCCGATAGGGACAGAAAGGGACAGAGGGAAGCTGAATACAAACATGAAAGTAAACATCTATCAGAAACTCTACTGTTACTGTTACTACTATTACTACTTCTACTACTATGACTACTACTACTACTACTACTACTACTACTACTACTACTACTATTACTACTACTACTACTACTACTACTACTACTACTACTACTTCTACTGTCAGTACTATTACTTCTACTACTATAATTACTGCTACATAGTATTATGACCCATCTTATGCGTCCTTCCCATCTTCCTAATGTAAGAGGCATTGAATATCTACATTTTTTTTTTCGTCCTCATTCACTGGTAATGATCTCTCTCTCTCTCTCTCTCTCTCTCTCTCTCTCTCTCTCTCTCTCTCTCTCTCTCTCTCTCTCTCTCTCTCTCTCTCTCTCTCTCTCTCTCTCTCTCTCTCTCTCTCTCTCTAGCTCTTTCAGAAGAAGAAGAAAATATCACGCTACCTCAGGAAACAGTTTGCCTTTGTGCTTTATTCCTATCTCAATTATCGTTTTCTTTATGGTTCGGTGCACTGGAGGCATTTTATTGCTTTCATATTTTTGTTTCATCCACAGGCCTGCATGTACCCAAGGCTTGATGTAGAAACTGGTTGAAATGACATTCTGATCCCCCAGTATCGTGCAGTGCGGCCTCCAGGGATTCACGGAAGCACATCACAAACTATTGGTCTAATTTACTCTCCAGCTTTAAAAATAAAATAATGATAATGCTTGCGAGAATGTTACTAATTATCCTACACACACGACAGAAATAGATTGGGTCTTTAATAGAAAATCATTAATGATGTTCTTTTATCATGTACTTTGTCTAAATGAAAACAGAGAGAATAAATGACATGATGTTACTGTTGTGAAACTCTCGAGGGGAAGGTGTCAAAGAAGGGATGAGGGGGAGGACGTGGTGCAAGCCTACCCTTGATCCTCCACGTGTCCTCCCAGACCGTTTCTCTTCGTGTCGTTAAAAACACCAGACATCAGCTGCCGCCTCCTCTCTAAGGGTATGACCTATTCACACAGCTTCAGAGGCACGTGTACAAATGAACATTTCTAATATCAAAATTATTCACACCTGTGGATTTATTCAATAACCAGTCTTGGAAATTACATTACTGGAGGAAATCAGAAATGTCAGACAGAGAGGCTTTCTCATAACTTATCTAACTTTCTGTCTTAATTTCTATAACATTGACGTTCTTGAATATATCTTATTTCTGGAACACGTCACCTTCTGCTCTAAGCTTTATATTTTTTCCTTCAATGAGACTTGGGTGTTTGATGCTACTGACAATAGTCTTTTCTCCTCCCTCCTACTCTCTCTCTCCTCACTTCCACCTGTATGTTAAGCTTACACGGCAAAGGTATATATAACTCTCCTTACCACGACCTTCAACCATTTTTCAGACTTAGTTGTTACATTTTTACAAAACATACCTGTGCTGTATACTTCTTACTTAATCTTATTGACAATATGAGTTCTCTAAATTATACATCATACAAGTTTTACATTCTAGACTTCAATGTTCACCAGCCGCTTTATCTCCACTGACCAGCAGGTGAACAAACCTTCAACCTTGCTTAATGACCTTGAGCAGCTGGTGCAGCATTCTACTCACACTCCTGATCACCTTGGAAACACTCAACGTTCTAATCCTTTTCTTTACATCTAACTTTTAGCTCATTCTGTTAAACTTTTCTATCCTTTCACCTCCTCTGATTATAATCTAATTATTGTATTATGTGCTGTCACTCCCTTTACTATCAAAGTGGAGGTGCTTGTGACATTATGCCTCTGCTAAGTGGGAGGATCTGACGCTGTATTTATCTGATTTCCAATAAAATGACTCCTGCTTCTGTGTGTGAGACGTATTTGTTTACACTCAACGTATAACGAAGGCGTGCCTGGCACGAAAGCGAACATTTCATATATTTTTTACATCATAAAACTAAAAAATCTCGATTATATTCAGCTTTTCATCGCATCATCAGAAATAGAGAGGCGCCTCACAGAAGGAATCTTTAGCCATCCACTTCCTGAAATTTTTGCCTCATATTTCTGCCTGTAATTATGTCAAAATATTTCTACGACTCGCTAAAAAAAAATTATTATATCAAAAGGTGTCAAAATCTTACCAAATCAAACTCTAACAGCTTTCTTAATTTATATAGGCTTTTAGTACTAGGTCTCGAACATCATTATATTCAAGCAACTTTGAACTAATAATCCAAATACATTACTCCAATATATGTGATTCTTCATGACAATTAACCTCTAATTCACTTCAATATCATAAAAAGATATCAGAAAAATTAACTACAAAAATGTGACCAAATATTAAGTATTGTTCGTTGGGTCTCTCTTTCGAGGTATAAAAAAAATATATTAACATTTTTTCTTTTCACATTGACGAGATGTTGAAGATTTTGCTCAAAAGTCAAGTAAAAGGTAAAAACTTCTCAAAAATGTATAAAACTTGCATTAGAATCGAAATAATCACTTGACACACATCCCTTGAATGAATACATGAAAAAATAAATTAATCTTACTTTTTTTTGTCTGGCAATCTTATTTTTTTGTCTGACAGGACTTAACTACATTTATCACCTGTGTCTCGTGTGTGTGTGTGTGTGTGTGTGTGTGTGTGTGTGTGTGTGTGTGTGTGTGTGTGTGTGTGTGTGTGTGTGTGTGTGTGTGTGTGTGTGCGTGCGTGTGTGTGTATATAGTTTCCAAGGTGTTTGTGTAGTGTCCAGGATGTTCTTTTATTCTCCCACCTTCCCATTCACCTTCGCTTCCCCTTGTCACACGTCCTCGCACCGCCTCTGGAATCACACACCCCAATGCCTGGTCTCGAGTTACCAGTTAGAGCATCGAGCAATAAGTGAGTGAGGAAGGTGGCCCAGTGAATTTGATGGCGGGTTGCTTGGGCTTAGCGGCGCTCCCTGTCCTTCCCCAATCAACCCCGCCCACCCCCAGGCCCCAACCCCAGCCCCAGCCCAAACCCAGTACCTCCCCGCTTCACCTCGTCTCCCTCACGCTGCACTGGATTTGCTGCTTCCTGTCAGCATCACTTCTGGTTCACGAGGCAGGCGTGGCGCGGTGTGTTACTATGTGCTGCACTGTTGTGTTGTGTAATGTTGTGTTGCTGCAGGTAGTGTTGAGCTGTGATGTGGCAGTGTGTGTTCCCTGTCAAAGAGGATGTAGTGCTGTGTTATGCTATGTTGTGGCGTGATGTGTTGTAGCATTAGGTTAGGGTATTGTATTTGGTGTTATGGCGTGGTGTGGTGTAGTGTAGTGTAGTGTGGTGTGGTGTGGTGGTGTGGTGTGGTGTGGTGTTATGTGGCGTGGCGTGGCGTGGCGTGGCGTGGCGTGCCCAAGAAGCGTGGTGTGCCAACGTGTCGTGCTGCGGTCAGCCTGTACATGGCGTGTCCTGTGTAAATGACATCGTTAGGAAATGGACGTTACTGTCACTCCCACAGGCATCATGTAACTCTTCAGAATATTAAGACAAAACGACCAATAACCACGTCGCTTCCAAGGACACTATGATCAGCGAGTAGCCGAGGGAAGCACGTTACAACCTTACCTACTGCATGATTTCCCCGAAGTATCTTGAGGGAGGGAGGCAGCCAGACGGTACGGTACAAGGAGAGCGGGATTAAGTCATCGTTACGGCAGGGCTACATGCAAGGCAGATTATTGTATTATGTAATCGTCCTGGAATAAGTGAGCCGTAGATCTAGTGGCTGGAAGGATGAGGTTCTGTTCATCTCGTAGAGCGCGTGGCTAGGTTTACGTAAACGGTTTAAATATGTAAATTTATACGCATCAGCCTGTAAGATCTCTACGCTTTCCTACTCATTTGCATTTCACTCCCTTCATCTAATTCCTTTCCTTTCACTATTTCCAACCTTCTCATTAGAAATTTACACCCCAACTAAGCATGCCACCCAGTCTTGTACACCTGATCATGCCACAAAGAGGTGCGTTCCAGTTTCTCAGACAGGTAACGGTATATTTTTGTACCTCACCTGTGACATAAGGCTTCCTACAATTCACCTGGTCACGAATTCTGTCCTGGTTCACCTGTCGTGTTACATGCAGGTAGGTGTTAAGGTGTTATTTATGGTGCCGCAGCATTAGTAGTACACGGGTCACCTACTTACTGGCTGGCTGGTAAGAAGAGGTAGTTTACGAGCCCGTGTATACCTGTTCGAATCCCCGGCTTCCTCACCTGGTAAAGCTGTTTCCCTCACCTGGCTATCCACATACCTGACCTGCTTTTTTTTTACCTGTCTATCCAATTACTTTAGTCTTTTCACTGCCTCACACTATCTTAACTTCCCTTCCTTCCTCACTAACTCACTTATTTATTTTGTTCTTTCTCTCTCTCTCACTTGCTATTCATTTTCTCTTTTAACTGCAACTGGGAAATCAATAGAAGAAAAAAAGTAGAACACAAATGAATACAAAATATGAACTACATATCAACTGGATCAGAAGAGAAGGGAAGGGGAGAGGAAGAGAGGAAGAGAGGGAGAGAAGGAGAGGAAAGGAAATAGTGTGGAATAACCGAAATATGTATATTCTTACACACACACACACACACACACACACACACACACACACACACACAGACACAGACAGACAGACAGACAGACAGACAGACAGACAGACAGACAGACAGACAGACAGACAGACACACACACACACACACACACACACACACACACACACACACACAAGAATCCCATCACCACGCAGCGCTTTCTCACTAACTGGAAAAGATGAAGACCTAAGTTACAGCTTGTTCCCATCAATCCTCCTCCTCCTCCTCCTCCTCCTCCTCCTCCTCCTCCTCTTGCTCTTCTTACTCCTCCTTCCCTCCGATTGATGTTCTTTTGTCTCTCCACTTCTTTATTATCTCCTTCTATGGCATCTTTCTTTGTTAGATTTTGTTGCAAGTAACACGAACGGTATATTATTTTTTTTTTTCTCTCTCTCTCTCTCTCTCTCTCTCTCTCTCTCTCTCTCTCTCTCTCTCTCTCTCTCTCTCTCTCTCTCTCTCTCTCTCTGATCAGCATAATCAACCAGGGCGGCGTCGTGGGCGTGGACAGAGGAGTGGGTGTGGTCGAAGTGGTCGATCACCCCCCCACCCCCCCCCACCGTGACCTATCAAGGCCATCGGTGCTGCCCTGACGTCATCACCTCTGCTGAATTAACGCCAAAAAAAATGAACAGCCTCCTCCCGTTTTCCGTTATATATTTCGCCGCCCTCCGCACTCCATTTTCTTCCTAGGCAACGCACGCGCCCCACACCATTCAGTCTGCTCCTCCTCCTCCTCCTCCTCCCCCACCCCTCCCTCCCTCCCTCCATCCTACCGATCAGTCTGTTATTATGCTTTTGTTTCCTCCTCCTCCTCCTCCTCCTCCTCCTCCTCCTCCTCCTCCTCCTCCTCCTCCTTCCATGTCCTCTATCATCCCTCATCACGTGTTCCCTCCTGCTCTCCCTCCTCCTAATACGTTTTCTTCATCATTCTCTTCACTCAGCTCTCTCGTTCCATTTTCTTATATAGCGGTCTTTTTTTTTCTTCTCTCTCTCTCTCTCTCTCTCTCTTCTCTCTCTCTCTCTCTCTCTCTCTCTCTCTCTCTCTCTCTCTCTCTCTCTCTCTCTCTCTCTCATGCAGTATTCCTTCCCATCATTCCTCGTTTCATCGATGTAAAGAAGTTGTATTTTCATTTTTGCATATACGTAGGAGACTTTTTTCTTCTTCTTCTAAGGGATGACTGAAGGATAAATGGAACTTGTTTACCCAGTGAGCCTCCTGCAAACTTTTCCTGCGTCTTTCATCGGTTTATCTCGTGTTTTATCCACTTTCTCTTCCTATGCATACAAGGAAGGTTTTTTGACGGGGCTGAGTGAGGACGAAATGGGAACTGTGTACGAGAGGAGCATCGTGGTAACTTTTCCTGACTCCACGTCTTTATCTCGTCAATTATCCACTTTCTCTTCTTATTCATAGGAAAAAGAAGAAGCCTGACGGAGGCGAGTGGCGGCGAAGAGGCACCTATGTTTACCTGGTGGATGGGTAAGGAAGAGAATATAAACTTTTCATTATTCCAAGTCAATTATCCATCTCCTCTTCTTTTATATACAATGAGAGGAGTTTGCAGGAGGTAAGTGTAGATGGGATGGCACTTCACCTGTTTTCACCTGGGGCGGGGGGGTGGGGCGTCATGCAGGTGTTAAGGTGTCAAGGTGTGAAGGTGAGGTGGTGCCACGTGACCCTATTCAGCTGAGCCTCATTGTGACTCCGGTATAAAAAGGTTTGTAAATTTTATTCAAGACACGCTTCAGTAATTCACCAGTCCTTGCTATATAGTCTTCTCCCTCCCTCCCTCCCTCCCTCCCCTCCTCCCAACACCTCCCTCCTCCCACCAGAGCCTCGTGCCTTCTGTAAAGCATTCACGCATTTCATATTTTCCTGGTTTTCATTTCTTTCTCTTTTTTTTCAGTTTTGGTTTTTCTTTTTTCTTTTTCTTTCATGCATTTGCTTTTAAGTTGTTATATTTTACTGCTTTCCTTTTTCCTTCGCTGTGTTCTTGTTTTTTTTTTTCTCTCTCTCTCACATGCAGCACACACGAGTGAGAGAGAGAGAGAGAGAGAGAGAGAGAGAGAGAGAGAGAGAGAGAGAGAGAGAGAGAGAGAGAGAGAGAGAGAGAGAGAGAGAGAGTAATATGACAGACGGAATGGTGTTAAGAATTGCTGTGTGTGTGCGGAGGAATGAGAGAAAAAAGGAAAGATAAAATGAGGACGTGAAGTAAATAAGTAAGGAGGAGAGTGACTGGGAGGAGGAAGGAGATAAAAAATAAAAAAGACAATTCATATCCATCTCTCTCTCTCTCTCTCTCTCTCTCTCTCTCTCTCTCTCTCTCTCTCTCTCTCTCTCTCTCGCTCTCTCTCTCTCTCTCTCTCTCTCTCTCTCTCTCTCTCTCTCTCTCTCTCTCTCTCTCTCTCTCTCTCTCTTCACACGTTCACAACAACACGGTGTAAAGTGAATATGCAGACGCCCTCATGTAAGCCCAATGACGGACGGGCGGGGAGGCAGTAACCCAGATTTAGTTAGACGTGATTGAGGCGGAAGGCTGAGGCGCTGGAAGGAGATGGAGAGGACGTGGAGGGGTGGAGAGAATAGGGGATAGATAGGAAGGGGCGAAGCAGGGTGGAGGGAGGCATGTGGAAGATGTGATGATTGAAGTGTTGGAAGGATGAAGGGACAGTTGTTGAGGGGAAGAGGGAAGGAGTGACCTAGCAGCTTACACAAGACAACTTGGGACTCATAACACAGAGGCTGGAACACTGCCAACACCAGCCTTCCTTCCTCTGCCTCCTTCCCCTTTCTCCCTCCTTCCCTCCCTCCCTCCCTTAAGTTGCTTCCTATCTCCGTCTCTCCGTCCCTTTTCTCTATAATAAATTATCTTTTCCCTTCCTTCACTTTTCCTTATCCTATGTGTATCTCCAATTTTTCCTTCTTTCGTGTATTCCTATTTTCCCTTCTTTCCTTGCCTCCTGGACTATCTGCCTACACTGTTCCCTTCATCCCTTCCTTCCTCCTTCCCTTCCTTTCCTTCCCTTCCCTCCAGGACTGACATCAGGGTCAGAATCCTCCCCTCACCAACTCGACTCCCTCCTTCCTGTTCTTTGTCTCCCTTACTGCTTTATTCTTCATTTTAGTACATTTTTTTTTTTCGTTCTTTATCTTTCTTTTTCTTAGGTTGGCATTGTGGTCCAGCTATTTCTCTTGGGTTGTTTTCTCTATTTTCTTCCTCGTTACAACTTTCATGACCCGCATATCTCTCTCTCTCTCTCTCTCTCTCTCTCTCTCTCTCTCTCTCTCTCTCTCTCTCTCTCTCTCTCTCTCTCTCTCTCTCTCTCTCTCTCTCTCTCTCTCTCTCTCTCTCTCTCTCTTTCTCTGTTATGTGTTGGTGTTCTCAGAGGCAGCCTCCCGTGCACAGTCAGACGTGCTCTGCCCTTTCCACCCAGCACTCCCTGAGGACACATTTTGGGTCCTGTCCTGCTAATGTCTGGATCAGCCGCTGCAGTGCAAACCTTGGCAGCCTCTTCATAAAAACACATAAAACTTACATTCATCCTAACAGACAGACAGACAGACAGACAGACAAATGGATAAGATAAATAGATAGAATATGTACAAATAAAATATATTCTATGTTTTTTTTCCGTGTTTTTCTTCGTTTGGGTTCATGAAAGAGGATATCAAGCACACACCAAAATCATAACCCGAGAGTTGAGTTTTGGTTGACAGTTCGTCGCTGCGAGGCTGTCAGTGACGTGCACAGAGCCAAAGCAAAGAGCTGCTCGCTTGGCTGGCCACGCCTTCACCCCAACAGATCCCAGAGAAACAGCGCTGAGCCACGCCCTCCATCCACTCCCGACGGCGAGGGCGGGGGCGGACGCGGCGGCTGACCCTCTCCCGCAGATCAACCGATAAGACATAAAAGCACATTGGGCGTAATTCTCCAGTAAAGTGAGTCCCGAGCCCACTCCCCTTCTAACTGGTGAAGGGGAGGGAGGGGGAGGAGGGGGGGGAACGATGATATGGAGGAAAGCTGCCCCCATAACCAATTGGCAGGGCCGGCGTCCCCACCCCCCCGGCTAATGCGACAAACGTGTCCGCGAAGCTGCGTGTGTGTGTGTGTGTGTGTGTGTGTGTGTGTGTGTGTGTGTGTGTGTGTGTGTGTGTGTGTGGTGTGTGTGTGTGTGTGTGTGTGTGTGTGTGTGTGTGTGTGTGTGTGTGTGTGTGTGTGTGTGTGTGTGTGTGTGTGTGTGTGCGTGTGTGTGTGTGTGACGCAGAGGACACGGAAGACATCGATTCATAAGAACAGCACGACGCCGAAAACTGAGTGGCGGAGTGCGGTGGGCCAAAACGAGAGAGAGAGAGAGAGAGAGAGAGAGAGAGAGAGAGAGAGAGAGAGAGAGAGAGAGAGAGAGAGAGAGAGAGAGAGAGAGAGAGAAATATGAATAAGTAATACGAGATCAATGGCATTAAGTATCATAAGTAGCGAGTATCACCATGCAAAGTTTAGCACGACGAAGAAGAATGTCACACACGCCCCTTGGATTGTAGGGCTTAAGGATTCCCGAGTGTGCGTCGCCTTGTCACTCCCTCACCCTCACCCTCACCCTCACCCTCGCCCTTACCCTCACCCTCACCCTCGCCCTGACACACCCCGTCCTAGTCTACTCCTACAGGCGTTTTTCATCAGTACATGGGTGACAGAGGCATTAATTTTCTTTACACCATGACGGCCTACTCTCTCTCTCTCTCTCTCTCTCTCTCTCTCTCTCTCTCTCTCTCTCTCTCTCTCTCTCTCTCTCTCTCTCTCTCTCTCTCTCTCTCTCTCTCTCTCTCTCTCTCCTATTAGCACAACTCATTCTCCACTCACGCTTTTCCTTTTGTATTTTTCCTCCCTACGCAAACCTCCCTCCTCCCCCACCCTGCCTCTCTCCTTCCTCGTCCACTCTCCTTTCCTCTTCCTCCAATTTTCTGAACGAGTAAGTGATGAAGAACCCCAAAAAGAGCCTCCTTCCATGCCCTTGAGACCCTTGGGTGAGGCCTCCGTATAGAGCCTTTCACTTAAGTCACTTGTATAAAAATTGATGAAACCTTCGGAGGCCAACTAACGCGGTTCTGATCCTTGGGAATACACACACATCCATCCATCCTGTTTGCTCTTTATCCTGATGCTAAAAAAAAGGTTCACTCAGGATACAGCGTAGTGTGTGTTGAAGAAAAAAAAATTATGAAAAGTGGGACTGAGAAGGATGAAAGAGAATTGGAAAAGGAGAAGAAAGAAAGAAAGCAAAGGAAGAGGGTAAGGAAAGAAGGAGAAAGATATACGGAAAAAACGAGTAGGAAGTTCAGGAAAAATGTAATATTATAGAAGGTACAATGATTTAATATTTTTTGTGTGTGAATCCAAACTATTTAATCTAACAACGTGTGTGTGTGTGTGTGTGTGTGTGTGTGTGTGTGTGTGTGTGTGTGTGTGTGTGTGTGTGTGTGTGTGTGTGTGTGTGTACGTGAGACAGGTAAAGAGGTCTCATCAGTCAAATGCCTCGCCCTTTTCACACCCTTCATTTGTTCTCTTCTCTCTTTTGATTACCTTCCCTTTTTATATTGTGTTCTCTCATACAAATTTTACACCCTCCATGCGCGATTAGGAACTCAATATAGTGTCAAATAAAAGAAACAAATCGTTATAATCATCAACTATAATCCATAAGTAAGCGATCAATATACAACAGCATTTACGAAAGTGATTATGATGTTAGTTTTAGTACCAATACATTTTGATCATGAACCATCAGACGTAATGGAAAGACTTTATACAACATTCATGACATAGAAAACGCGATTCAACTCGGGTCATCAAATTACATTAAAGACCAGAACTTATTAGAAAGAGTACAAAGACGCTGTGACAAAGCACATCTCTGTATCCCTTCATTTACCGCACGAGGAACTATTAAAACTGTTACATACATTCCCTCTGCATAAGTGAAGGATTGGTGGGGTTCTGATTGAGGTCTTTACTGTAGTATAAACAATTTCAATTAAATCAATAGTGAAAAAAAACTAAATGGGATGAATAACGCGATAATAACAAGAGGCAGTGAGATGAACTCTAAAGGAATGAGATGTAACACAATTCCTCGTTTATTGTATTTGAATGTTAGAGTTGTTGATCCCTGGAACAGACTCCCACACACATAAGTTAACTCGAAAAGTATAGATAGCTTCAAGTACAGATTAAATTAACATTTCTGAGCAGCAGGTTAATATGAACTACGTAACTAAATAATTTACTACGTTTGTTTGAAATATCGTTTATTCAAGAACAAGTGGCAAGGATGGATAATAATGAATAAGTGAAGGAAAAATAAACAACCCAGTACAGTTAAAGGAACAAAAGTCGTTAAGAGCAAAGCGTTCAGGTCAATTGTTTCACGACATAAACTACTAAACGGTAAGGCAGCATAGGACAGTAGTTTTAATGAGTTACAACACCCGAGTGACCTTTAGTACCTAACGATAAACGGGAAATTCTAGTCCCTACTCAGCCTACATTTTGGTTAAGGTCACCTATCCTCTGTACTAATCATGGAGGGAAGTCAAAATAATCTGGCCACAATTAAGGGCAGACCACCTAGTTTGGACCCCAGGGACTGTATGGTCTCATTTAATTTTCTATATAAATTATCTTTAATTCTATATAATTAACCTTGCTTTTTTTGCCTTTTTATATGTGAAGCTTAGCAACAGCACCAAACTATTATTATTACTAAAGTTATCTCCCCGTTCCCATGGTTACACCAACACCAGTGGTAGTCTAGTATAGAATCTTCCTCTAATAACATTCTTTACTTTAAAATGTCCATGTCCCTTTTTTTCTATAAGGTACAATGTGTTCCCTTCTAACTGTTTCCTGGTGGCACGTTGGCGGAGGGAGAGGTAATCGGGGAGGAGTATTGCGTTGTTTTATCCTGTTCTTCCATCCGTAGTTTACCAGTAATAGTATGTAGTTCAGTAAATATCCTCGTAATAGACGAACGAGTCTCTTGGTATCAGTTTTTCCTAAGTAATTCTATCAACACTCTTTCTTTTCTCAACTTCCTTCTTCTCTCTTGCATTTCACTTATCTCTCTTTCCTCATTCATCTCTTCTTTTCTTCCCTTTCCCTCTTCTCTCTTCCATCATTTGGTCTTTTTATGTATGTGCTCTTCTTTACTTTCTCTCTTCAATCCATTCTTTATCTTTTATCCTTATCTTTTATCCTTTTTCCCTTTGATAGTTTATCTTTGCCAACCTCACCTTTCATCTGTATCCACATT
>JAPQNM010000022.1:10670858-10678358 GCA_029783475.1 Metacarcinus magister
ACACACACACACACACACACACACACACACACACACACACACACACACAAACAACCCCATCTATATGTAAAATTTATGAAAAAAAGAATGATAACTTTTTTCTCGCCACTAAACAGAACTTCATAAACTCATTTGATGCTGCGGGAAAAAAATTCATGACTGAGGTTTTCACTCAATGAGCTGAGGCCAAGGACGCAGGAAAGGAAGGCACGTGGCAGGGAAGGGAAGAAGGGAAGAAGGATAAAGAGGAACAGAATAGGTGGTAGGAAAGAGAAAAAACTCTTGGTTGATAAAAAAACAAAAGAAGTAACTAATACAATAAGAACTAAGAAAAAGAACGGAAAAGAAATGTATATCAAAGGAACATGGCAATGAAGCTTTTAAAAATCATTAATTAATTAATTTTTCCTCGACACAACACAAATAATGGATATATATATATATATATATATATATTTATATATATATATATATATATATATAGTATTTATATATATATATATAGTATATATATATATATAGATAGATAGATAGATAGATAGAGAGAGAGAGAGAGAGAGAGAGAGAGAGAGAGAGAGAGAGAGAGAGAGAGAGAGAGAGAGAGAGAGAGAGAGAGAGAGAGAGAGAGAGAGAGAGACAAAAAGACACAAACAGAAACAGACAGGCAGACAGGCAGACAGATATACAAAAAGACACAAACAGAAACAGACAGACAGACAGGCGCAGGCAGACAGACAGACAGACGGAGGCAGACAGACAGACAGACACAGACAAAAAGACACAAACGGAAGCAGACAGGCAGACAGACAGACAGACAGACAGAGGCAGACAGACAAAAAGACACAAACAGAAACAGACAGGCATACAGACAGACAGACAGACAGACAGAGGCAGACAGACAGACAGACAAAAAGACACAAACAGAAACAGACAGGCATACAGACAGACAGACAGACAGACAGACAGAGGCAGACAGACAGACAGACAAAAAGACACAAACAGAAACAGACAGACAGACAGACAGACAGACAGACAGAGGCAGACAACAGACACAGACAAAATAATAATTTCCTTTCTGTTCTTACTCTTATTTTCTTTTCCTTATCCTTCAATTTTTCATTCCCTTCCCTTTACTTTCCTTACTTTCCCTTCTCTTTCTAACACTTCCTTCTCTTTCCCTTCCATTCTCTCTACTTTACCTTCCTTCCCTTCCCTTCTCTTTCCTTCCCTCCCTCTCGTTCCTCCCTCTTCCCTTCCCTTCCTCGGTCCATTAAGATGGCCATCACCTCACCATCCTCAAGACCCGTTCCCGATACACGCAGGAGGAGGAGGAGGAGGAGGAGGAGGAGGAGGAGGAGGAGGAGGAGGAGGAGGAGGAGGAGGAGGAGGAGGAGGAGGAAAAGGGGAAGAAGGAGAAGGAGAGGAGAAGAACAAGGAGAAGAACAAAACCAAGAGAAAAAGCAAGGACAAGAAGAGAAAGAAGAAGAAGAGACAAGGAAGGGGATTACAAAGCATTAATTAGGAAACTTGACTACTAGTAAACTACGTGTGGAAGGTGTGGAAGGAGGAGGAAGACAATTAAAGAGAGGAGGAGGAAGAATAAGACAGAAGTATTATCCAACAAGCCTCAGTGATCACTAAGAATGTTTACGATGATTTTTTTCTCTCTCCTCCTCCTCCTCCTCCTCCTCCTCCTCCTCCTCCTCCTCCTCCTCTTTCTCTTCTCCTATATCGTTCCTCCATATCGCCTTTGCTTTTTTCCATCTCCTTCTTCATATTTCCACTCGTCCCCTACGTTCCTGTATAATGTTTCCTTCTTTTTCTTCCTCCTCCTCCTCCTCCTCCTCTTCCTCCTCCTCCTGTTCTTCTCATCTTCCATCTTCTCGTCTTTCTCTACCTACTCTCTCTTCTTCATTTTTCTTCCATCAGATCCTTCCTTCCTCTTTTCCTTCCTTTTTTTCAATCTTTTTCCTCATTTTTCTTTCTCGACTTCTTTATATCCCTTTGCCTCTCTCCTATTCTCCCTCTACCTTATTTTTTTTCTATGTCTCATCTTTCTTTCTTCTCTGGTTTTTTCTCTATTCCTCCAAGAAGACATCCATCCTATAGGAAAAAATACTTGAACTCTATTCCTATCCTCCTCCTCCTCCTCCTCCTCCTCCTCCTCCTCCTCCTCCTCCTCCTCCTCCTCCTCCTCCTCCTCCTCCTCCTCCTCGTAGCTAGCCTCCCCTACAAGAACAAAGAGGAACACCCGTTATAACACACACCTAAACACACCAACACGGCCAAGCATCACCTCAGGGAAGCAGGATCGAGGCGGCGGGGAACATTCTGATGCTGGACGAGCCCTCTGAACCAATGAATGAATGAAGCAAAAACACACCCAACACGAACACTCCTTGACTGATATTTATTAACAAAATCCACGACAACAGGGCAGACACGGAGGCGACGACGAGGAGGAAGAGGAGGAGGAGGAGGAGGAGGAGGAGGAGGAGGAGGAGGAGGAGGAGGAGGAGGAGGAGGAGGAGGAAAAATAATAGGAGAAAAAATAAGAGGATGAAAAGAAGAAAAGGGTTAAAAGTAAGACAATGAGAAGAAAAGAACAGCTATGATGACGATAATGATGATAATAATAATAATAATAATAATAATAATAATAATAATAATAATATATCGGCAAACAGAGAAATGGGAATTCAACTAAGAGGAGGAGGAGGACGATAAGGACAAGGAAGTGGTCGAAGACGAAGATAAGAAGGAGGAGGAGGAGGAGGAGGAGGAGGAGGAGGAGGAGGAGGAAGACGACGTCAAACAACAGCAACGAAGACGATAATAAAAACGATGAATACAACAACAACAACAACAACTACACAACAATAGCAGTAGCAGTAACATGACGTAAAAAGAAATTCCTGCATAATACAAGAGGAATGTGATGACGACTTACGAGGAATGATGACGTAACAAGAGTATTGATGACATAACAGGAATTTCCCGCCTCTCACTGCATGGCGTGGGCGGGGAGGACAAGACAAGACAGACTGATTATCCAACTCAGCTTAAAATCAATATGACTTTACTTTCTTTACTCTGTCTGACCTAACATCCTGCGAGGGAAAGGAACGGAAGAGGAGGAGGAGGAGGAAGAAAAGGAGGGAAGGGTGAAGAAGATAGTTGGATAATGAAAGAGAAAAAGAGAACAATGGCAATGGAAAAAGAAAGGAGATTAGAGAAAAAGCAAAAGGGTTGTAATGAAAATAAGAGACGAAGGAAAAGGACAAAGGGAAAATAAAAAGGGTAAGGAAGGATAGATAGATGACGGAAGGATAGAGAAAAAAGAGGAAGGATATGAAAAAATAAGAATGAGGGGAAAACAATAAGTAATAAAAGGAAGGAGAAGATATGGGAAAAAAGGTGCAACAAGAAGGAAAGAAAGACGGGAAGAGGAGAAAAGATGGAAAAGCAAACAAAGACGAATAACAAAGAAGAGGAAGCAAGGAAGACAAAAGCTGGAGAGATATTTATGAATAGGGAGAAGCGAGAGAATGAAGAGAATGAAAGAGAATAGGATAGAAGAGAAAGTCAGGACGGAGATGAGAATGAAGAGAGCAGCATTGACAAGTATCTCTCTCTCTCTCTCTCTCTCTCTCTCTCTCTCTCTCTCTCTCTCTCTCTCTCTCTCTCTCTCTCTCTCTCTCTCTCTCTCTCTCTCTCTCTCTCTCTCTCTGTAAATAGAATATAAATAACGAAAAGCTTGAAACCCGCCTTGAATACCAAAATATAAGCAACACAACCCAATTGAATAACAAGAAGGCTCCTTTTACCCATTTTTGGGGCGGTAACTTCATCTACTTATAACTAGAAAGAAGAGGTAGGTTTGGTAAGGCAAGACTCCTCCTCTCTCCCTCCCTCCCTCCCTCCCTCGTTCCCTTCCTTCCTTCCCTCCAATATGCAAACCAGAAAGGAAAGGAGAGAAAAGACCGCCATGTCCACCAGTCTAGAGAGCCGACAAGGGCATTTTATGGTAAAGAATGAAAACTAAAGTAGAAATGAAACTATACTAGATTTTTGCTCTCAGTATAAAACATGCTTGAGAAAAGGCGTAGGAGGAGAAGAAGGAGGAGGAGGAGGAAGAAGAAGAGGTGGAGGAGGAGGAGGAGGAAGAAGAGGTGGAGGAGGAGGAGCAGGAAGAAGAAAAAGATAGGAGGAGGCTGGGGAAAAAATGAGAAGTCACCCCTTGTCTCTCTTATCAAAATCAAGTGCATGTCCACCACCGTCCCTTCTATCCTTCCCCTCCCCTATCCTCACCCCATCAAACGCAAGCACCACATCTCCCCTCCATCAACCTTCCACCACACCCACACTTCCTCCAGCCGCTCCTCCCTGCACCCCATCCTCACCCCATCCCCAGCACACCCCAGCACCCCTTCTCGACATTAGTGTAAGTCAGGATAGAGACTCGGATTCCCACAAGGTTCGAGGTTCTTTATGGGTCTTAGTGTATCCTTCCCGACGGTGCTAGGGACAGGGTGGCGCCGGGCGGGTGTGTGAGGGAGCTGACGGATGTGGGCGGGGCGGCAAGGCTCAGGGGCGGAGTCTGGATGACGCAGTGGGTCGTCTAGCTGCCCCCGCCCCCCAAACACCAGTACCCACGAGTTCCTGACCTATTTCGCGCGCGGGCCAACTGGAGCAAAGGGAGAGATGGAGAAAGGGGAATAGAAGGAGGTGGGGCCGGCGCCAGCGCGAGGGATGAGGCGGAGGGGTGGGACGGAGGCTGGGGGCAGGGTCAGGTTGGGCGGGGTAGGGTGTGTTGGCGCCACGACTGGTTACCTCTGGCAGGGCGCCGTGATTTCATGGAGCCAGAATCGATAGCTTGCCTCCAGACGTCATTCCCCCCTCCGAGAGTGGGCCTCGGTTAAAGTAGACAGACAGCCTGAGGGCACTGCCTGACCTGACCTACAGACCTACTCCGCGGGAACCACCAGGAGTATTCCAAAACCCCCACCACGACTCGCATTTAACTGAAACATTCATACTCATGCCATACCTACAGTAGTCCTGCGCCTTAATGTTATCCTTGTCTTTCATGTCCTAATGTAACTCCTCTTGTACGGGTGTGTGAGCGGGAGGACTGGACAGCATCGGCCTCTCGCCCCACAACAAAGGTCGCTTCTTCTACATGATTCTGGGAGCATCGAGCGGCGCGGAACGACCAGCCTACTCTTCGAATAATAACTTTATCTCACACTAACATTAATCTTCTTGACAGAGGTCGATACAAGTCAGGCTGGTCAAAACTCATGCAAACCTCCTGTGTGTGCCCCTTGTCTTGTGGAACAGACAGGTAACTCTCCCTAAAGCCAGACCGTAGAGGACAATTACCACTGAGTTTCTAATTAGTAAGTTGTCAACATGAAACCGTAACGCCCTCCGACCATCAGAGACAGGCCACCACCCTCGCCCAGGCAGCAATCAGGATCTGAGTTACAAAGGGCTTCACGGCAGGATGGAAGGAAGAGGGGAGGAGGAAAGGGCGAAGGTCACTCGTCCCACCCTGTCCCACTCACTCCCAAAATCACCTGAGGTTACTTGGGTCTGTATTGATCTCCTTGACCCTACGATTGGTGAGTGGAGGTGGAAAAGGCCTAAGTACCTGCCCTTCTCTCCCTTCTTCCTCTCTCCTTCTCACCCTCGAGGCCTCCGATTATTTTATCTCATGGGTGAAGGGAGGACGGAGAGGGGATGGGCGCGAAGAACAGGTAATGAGAGACATCAAAGAGATTGGAAGGAAAAAGTAGAGAGAGCGACTTTTTTTCAATAATGAAGGAGATCAAAGAAAACCGAGTCAATGTGAAATGCCCGAGAAAAGATGGAACTAAAAAATGAAAGGCGGGGAAGAAAAGAAAATATGTAAGGACTAATAGTGTTGTTCCTGCTGCTGCTGCTGCTGCTGCTGTTGTTGTTCATGCTGCTGCTGTTGTTATTGTTCTTGCTGCTGTTGTTGTTCTTCTTGTCGTTGCTGCTGCTGCTGTTGTTGTTGTTGTTGCATCTGCTCTTGAAACGACCTGAGAATCGCAATGTTGCGGAAAGACTTAAAATTCCTAAGAAGAAACGCAGGAAATGATGACGATGACTGACGGTGGACTTCTACTTCTTCTTCTTCTTCTTCTTCTTTTCTTCTTTATCTACTCCGACTACTGCTACAACAACAACTACTACTACTACTACTACACTACTACTACTACTACTACTACTACCATCATCGCCACCAATCATTATCACCATTTTTCATTACGCCTACCAACATTACTACCCTCGCCACTCAACACCACTCACCATAACTACCACCACTTACCGCCACCACCTCCACCACCACAACCTCACCACTACTATTTTACTGAGAGGTGAGATTTAGCTTCTTATCATTCCCTTCACTTTGCTCGCATACAAATTCCCTCCACCACTAACGCTAAAAACTACTGCTACTACAACTACAACCACTGCTACACCCACACACTTCACCACCATTACTTTCCTCCACCACCACCACCACCATCACCATCACCACCACCACCACCACCATCATCCATTATCGTCATCACATTTTCACTCCTTTTCCTTCCCTCCCTTCGTCTAACTTATTCAAAACATTAACATTTAAATCGACAGAAATATACATAAGAAACTGCTACTCTCTCTCTCTCTCTCTCTCTCTCTCTCTCTCTCTCTCTCTCTCTCTCTCTCTCTCTCTCTCTCTCTCTCTCTCTCTCTCTCTCTCTCTCTCTCTCTCTCTCTCTTACACACAAAGGAAATTCTCTTGACAACGATCACACTTTGTTTTCACCACGATTTCCAGACACACGACACGACCATTTCTTTTAGTGTGAGGAACCAATACAAACACACACACACACACACACACACACACACACACACACACACACACACACACACACACACACACACACACACACACACATGATCTAGCACAGTAAAGAAAAGTTTTGGGTATATGAATGTTTTCTGGTAAACAGGATATGCATGATACGAGCACATAAGTTACATCCTTGCATTATACAACTAAAGAGAACTAGTTTATCATGCATGTTCGAGAAAACTTGCTCTAACATTATGCTGAATTATTGCTCTCCACTCTTTCAAGGTTCAATAAAGTGCTAAGTTTGTCCTTTCCAGATTATGGTTTCTCTCACCTCCACCTTTTTCTTTATTCTCTCTCTCTCTCTCTCTCTCTCTCTCTCTCTCTCTCTCTCTCTCTCTCTCTCTCTCTCTCTCTCTCTCTCTCTCTCTCTCTCTCTCTCTCTCTCTCTCTCTCTCTCTCTCTCTCTCTGCATGTCTTCGTCTTAACCTCTATGGTGTCCTCCTTCCATATCTCACTTCCTAATATCTACCTCTGGGCCTTCAAACCTTTCCTCTCTCCCTCCTGTTCTTCCTCAGCCTCTCATCCCTCCATCCCTTCCATCCCTCTCCCTTCTCTTC
>JAPQNM010000022.1:10685858-10688358 GCA_029783475.1 Metacarcinus magister
TTCGGACCCAAACAACAGAGGACGCGGTGGAGGAAAAGTCGCCAGTGACCCACAAGACGTTGCAGGGTGAAGTACGTGAGGAATGGCCGGGGCGGAGGCGGTGCATGGAGGAAGAGGAGGAAAAGGAGGAGGAGGAGGAAGAAGAAGAGAGACAAGACGCACATGGTTAAAGAAGGGAAGAGGAACGTGAACTGTCTCAAAGAAGAAAGAATTAACTTCCACAAAGACTCGAGGGAACGTAAAACGGCTTTATATAACTTAGTAAAACAGGGTCGTTCCGTGAGAGGAGGTAGTTGGTTTGGGGGTGACTTGGGTATTTGGGGGGAGGGGAGATAACGAGAATATGTGATGAGGAAAAAGAAGTGACGGGAATTGTGTGTCCTGATAAGTTTCCTTGCTCTAGAACACACACACACACACACACACACACACACACACACACACACACACACACACACACACACACACACACTAGCACTGCAGGGATGGTTGAGGGCTCTGCTGGAGGTTCCTACCGGCCTTTAAGTCCTGCTGTTACGTGTGAGTGTATAGGAAAACCATAACAGCAGGTCGAGTGCTCTGTAACGAGGGTGTGTGTCCACGCCAACCTACCGTCCCTCCATCTGATCTGCGGGGTGGATGGGGTGGAACGGTAGAACACCATCCGCCCACCCGCACGCCTCACCTCCTCAATCCCCGCCCTTACTGTCCTCCTCCACCCTCCCTATCTTCCTGTCTCACCGCCTACCTGTCCTCCCGCTCGCCTTACACCCCCCTCTACCTTCCTTCATCCTACCTGTACACCTCCATGCCCTTCCACTTACCTACTTCCCTCCAATGTTCTCTGTCCCCTTATCCTGCCGCCCGCTCAACCTACCTAACCCATTTTGCTCCCTACGCCCTCCCACTCTCCTCTCTTACTATGCTCCTCCGCCGCCTCGTCCTCCTCGTGTTGCCGCTCCCCAGCACCGCCACCGCACAAAACAGGACACGATGACCCTGCAAACCCGCACATCCTCCTCCCAAAAACAAGACCTGAAATATCAAGTCCTGTGCTCAGCTTTAGAAGAAAAATAAAACTTCTATAAAATGCAAGGACTCATCATTCAGTCAACACCCAAATGCCAGGGTGATTCTCCACTGGTTTGTCTGCAATACCAAGTGATTTTTTTTTACCCTGTCTTTCTCTCTCCTTCTCTACAGATTATACACACTTCTTTTCCGATGGTGTATTTCGAATATAAAATCCAAAAATTTCTTTTCACAAATGCTGATTTTATCAAGTCCTAACTTTGCCCTTTGCAGCAGACATGAGACCTCGGGGACTGAAAAAAATGTGATGATGCTCGGGGAGAATCATCATTTTCCAAGGTATAAAAAAGTTTTTTATATTTATTGTAAATTGCAGGATAATTTCACCTCAAACTATCGAATAAAAAGAAAAGTGTTACACATTTTTTCTCCAGGACATGACACCGCTCCCGGACCTCTGTCTGTGTGTGTGTGTGTGTGTGTGTGTGTGTGTGTGTGTGTGTGTGTGTGTGTGTGTGTGTGTGTGTGTGTGTGTGTGTGTGTGTGTGTGTGTGTGTGTGTGTGTGTTTGTTACATTTATTAAGCCTCGACTTAACATAGCTTACACATCTTTGATATGTATGTGTATTAACTTTCTTTCCACTATACAAATTTAAAACAAAGTCATGAACTTCAAATTAAAAAGTTCCCTTTGGCTGTGTTCTTCCCGAGGCTTCCTGTCGCCTGCACCTTCAGCCTCGTCCCCGCCTGACGCTCCCTTCCACCACCTCGAGTCTCATTGCAACATTCAAACCTGAATTGAAGCTTTTTTCACCAAAACGTCTATCCGCGTGTCGTGGCCAGACTCCCGCGGGCTTGGGCGTTGTAGCCTCGGCGTGTTGGTGTTTTTATTGTCAGTCTAATTAATATGTCATTTGATCCTGCTCAGCTTTCCATCGCTGTGACGAATGATTCCCAATGGCACTGCACCGTCACTCTTCATTGACTGTTTTCTCCATCCACTCAACAACAGTACCTGTCCATTATCCTTCTGCTTAGCATATGCATCTTTATCAAAGCAGAAAATGGGTGGGGGATATGCATGTTGTGGCGCATAGCACTACGGCTCATCTCTGTCTTCCTGACTTACGACGAAACGTAAATGGCCGTTCACTCACTACTCCGAGACACAGAGTCACGGTGCCCTGCAGACTACCACACCTGCATTACTTTGAACACTCATTCACCGTCCAGCTGTAGAAGGTCAGAGAGACAGGTGAGTTTGAGCCGCCACAGCACAGGTTGTCAGGTACACATCTGCTGTCTATCAGGAGCAAAGTTCAAAAAAAATGTTGGTAAATGTTTGATAATAAAAAAAAGTTTTACATTGGATTACATCTAAAACAAAAGCAATTAGTGAAGTTAAGCACTTTAAAACGCATATCCAACACTTTTAAAAGCGCATCAAAATAAGATTTACACACATTTC
>JAPQNM010000022.1:10695858-10700858 GCA_029783475.1 Metacarcinus magister
CTTGCAATAATATCCTGAGAGCGACACATTTTGCTGCAAATTTTTCATCGATAATATGCAACCTCGTGTAGCTCAAGCTAATGTCAACACACATTCATTTATCTCTCTCTAATTATGAATAAAGTATTGATATGTGATGTGTAAAGAATTTATTCAAACCATTCTCTGACACGCATGATGTATAACACTCTTCACCAAGCACTACTTTTCCTTCGGGCGAAATAAAATTGTTATTGTTATCATTATTATCATTTATATTAGCATCATTAATATTACTATCATCATTATTATCCTTATTTCTATTAATATTTACTCTTCCTTAGATCAGCGTTTTGTATGATTCCCTGTAATGATGCAACAATGTTCACTGCTAAAGTTACTCAGAAAAAATTTAATCACCTTCACCAGCGACTCAACCGAACATCAACAAACCTTTACATTACATTCAGCTGCTTTTCCCCAAACTTCCACAACCTTTGAGGCAATTTTATAAGCTCTGCCGCTGTATCTTCCTTCCCACACGAAATTATCCAAAAAAAAATCTGCATCTCTTTTCATTGCCTTGGCCCATGAGTCGCCGAGGGTCATGTCACCAAACTCCTAAGGGAAAAAAAATCTGTGTCAACAAGTCCCGAAGAAGAAACATGCAGCACTTGCGGCCAACGCGAATAGTCTGATGCTGGGAAGACCACGGCGGGGTGAGCACACACAACCTAGACCTAAAAATGGGTGAGGGTGAGTCAGCGGAGGTCAGCTAATCAGTATGAGGTTGAGTAGAGAGGGAGAGAGGGAGAGAGGGAGGGAGGGAGGGATCATATTAATCACAAAAAAATCTTTATGCATAATTAATAACTCCCTCATCCCTGATTATTGCCTTCCGGGGACTAATTAAAAAAAAATTACCCGAGCATAAAGCAGCATTAATATTACTGCGAGATAAAAACCAATCACCGGAAACTGAAAACAAGGCAGACCGAGGCTTAGAAACACAAACACAGACCACACAGAACACACAAGACACACACACACACACACCACCACGAAACACCACACCACACACCCACACACCCACAGACACACAGACACAGAGACAGCCAATCAATAAACAAAACAGAACTGAAATTCCTGACACAGATCAACGACCAGAAAATTACCTCAATGACACCACCTGACTGCTGATTTGAGGATTGCCAGGTGGAATTAGCTCGCCTACCGTACCTAAGGCGTCGAGGCCAAATCCATCTGCCGGCTTATACCTGAAGCCGCGGCCGCCAGGGGTAATCAGGGACCATAATTCGTGAGGTAATGGCGGCCTCCACACCTGCCCCAGCTGGTGGTGGTGTTAGGCAGGTGTTTGGGGGAGGGGCGTGGTGATGGGGGAGGGGCGTGGTGATGGGGGAGGGGCGTGGTGATGGGGGAGGATGAGATCAGAGGAGAAATAAGAGGATAGGCAGGGAGGCGAAGGGAAGAATGGAGAAAATGAATGGAATGGAATGGGATGGGAAGGGATGGGATGGGATGAAAGAGAGAGAGAGAGAGCGAGAGAGAGAGAGAGAGAGAGAGAGAGAGAGAGAGAGAGAGAGAGAGAGAGAGAGAGAGAGAGAGAGAGAGAGAGAGAGAGAGAGAGAGAGAGAGAGAGAGAGAACAAAACAAAAAGGTGATATTTGGCGATCATGAATCCAACACGTAATACTCAAGACATTAGGTAAAACACACAAACGCACACGCACACGCACACGCACACACGCACACACACACATACATACACACACACACACACACGCACACACAAACACGCACACGCACACGCACACATACACACACACACACACACACACACAGTAGTAGTACCACACACCTACAATTTTCCCTTCCCTCCCTCTACCACCAATAAAAAAACAGCGAAACTCACACGGGTCGTAGGAAGGACGACACTGAAATTTTAAGCAGTCCCAAACCTTGTGTACACGCGGACAGGGACGGACAGGGGCGGACAGAGGCGGACAGAGGTGGACAGAGGCGGTCGAGACACAGGTAAGAAAAAAAAAAAATTAACACCTTCAAAATCCTAAATCGTGAAAATTAAGAGAAAAGAAAAACAATACTGAATAAATAAGAAAGAAACGATATGTGTTGTTGGGTTTTTTTCCAGTTTTCATCACTCGAAGATATTATAGTAAAGGAAAGAATATAAAAAAAAAAGAACAATTTTTAAAGACGAAAAACATGTGAAGGTAGGACTCTCTCTCTCTCTCTCTCTCTCTCTCTGTCTCTCTCTCTCTCTCTCTCTCTCTCTCTCTCTCTCTCTCTCTCTCTCTCTCTCTCTCTCTCTCTCTCTCTCTCTCTCTCTCTCTCTCACACACACACTCACACTCACACACACAAATTCCACTCTGTCCACACGCCTGCAGGACATAACACACCCACACACCTGCCTCCACCTTCCCCTCGTCAATCTCTCCACAACTACCCACACCTACACCATCCCCACACCCTCCCCCTGCCCACAGTAACCTCGGTCACTCCCATAAACACTACTGCCCCGCCACGCTAACATCTCCAGTGCCCCATCCTCGCCCTTACCCATGCCCTCTACGCGCCCATCCCTCCCTCACCCATGCCCTCTGTGCGCCTCCCTTGAAAGTCTGCGGAAGATTCATTACTCATATTTACTTGTATCTAACTCTTGTTACTTTATGCAAAGAGAAAGAGATAGATAGACATAGATAGATTAATATATAGTTGGATATAAATAAAAAAATGAATAGATAGATAGAGATAAATGGTAAAACAGGAGACAGATAGATAGACAGACAGACAGACAGACAGACAGACAAGCAGAGAACAGGACTACACACAGACAGACTAACTAAGTGACTACCAAACAACACAGAGGAGAAAAACAGTATAAAAAGAAAATGAGAAGATACGGGAATAATAGAATAAGAAGAGAATTGTGATAATTTTATGATGATCAAAGATACAAAAATAATGAAAACAACGAAAAAGAACATTGCACGCGTGTGTGTGTGTGTGTGTGTGTGTGTGTGTGTGTGTGTGTGTGTGTGTGTGTGTGTGTGTGTGTGTGTGTGTGTGTGTGTGTGTGTGTCCTTTGTCCCCTGATGTCTCTATCCACACAATTATCTCAATGTGTCTCCTCCCCCACAATAATTACCCCCCATTCCAGCCCCCCATTCCTGCCCCCCATCCTTGCCCCCCCCCCGACCCATCTAGTAAAGACACTCCTCCCTCCTTGTTTCCCTTCCTACCCCCCTCTCTTCCCCTCTCTTCCCCTCCTTTCCCCTCAACTCTTCCCATATCATATCTGCTGCTCCTCTAACCATTTCCTTCCCCTTACAACAACCTTATAGCAATCTCATTATCTCTCTCTCTCTCTCTCTCTCTCTCTCTCTCTCTCTCTCTCTCTCTCTCTCTCTCTCTCTCTCTCTCTCTCTCTCTCTCTCAGGACCACTAGCCCCACCCACCCTCCACCTCTCTCTCTTACTCCACTCTTAGTCGTCTTCTTGGTCGGGATAATGAGTGTACCTAAAGTAGAGAGAGAGAGAGAGAGAGAGAGAGAGAGAGAGAGAGAGAGAGAGAGAGAGAGAGAGAGAGAGAGAGAGAGAGAGAGAGAGAGAGAGAGAGAGAGAGAGAGAGAGAGAGAGACGGGAGTAAAAGAAGGAGATGAGGAACTGAGAAGGAAGAGGATAGAAAGAAAGACAAATAGAGGGAGGAAGAGAGATTAGGTAAAGGAGGAAAGGAGTAAAAGAGAGAGGAAGAGAGATGAAGAAAGAGTGAGAGGGGATAAAAGTGTAGGAAAGGGATCAGAGAGGAAAATAATGAATAAATAACTACAAATAAACTATTAAGAGAGAGAGAGAGAGAGAGAGAGAGAGAGAGAGAGAGAGAGAGAGAGAGAGAGAGAGAGAGAGAGAGAGAGAGAGAGAGAGAGAGAGAGAGAGATGGTGATTGCATGGAGAACTAAACTATGGAGAAGAGTGAGGGAAGGAGAGGGGAGGAGAGAAAGGAGGAAGAACAGAGAAGGGCAAAGGAGAAAGAGGAAAGAAAGGAATAGGTGAAGAAAGGGAAGGAGAGGGAGGCAAAAGGAAATGTTAAAGAGTGAGGGAAAAGGAAGAAGGGGAGAGAAGTAAATAAAAAGTAAATAAAAATAACAGAGGAGATATAAAAAGGAACTAAAAGAAAAAAGAAAAATAAGTGTACCCGAGTAAATGGTGTGTGTGTGTGTGTGTGTGTGTGTGTGTGTGTGTGTGTGTGTGTGTGTGTGTGTGCGTGCGTGTGTGTGTGTGTGTGTGTGTGTGTGGTGTTTATTCTAGAAAGATGAAATGAATATGAAGAAGAATATCCATTTTAAATTACATTCCAAATATATAAATGACATAAGAATAAAAAGCAACCGAAAATAAAACGACCGAGACTCAAATTAATGTGGAATCAGGTAAGAAACACGAGTAACTTTATTAAAACAACTAAACTTTAAAACTCTATAGAAGTTCAGAGATCCCAACCTCGTGTAGAAGAGAGAGAGAGAGAGAGAGAGAGAGAGAGAGAGAGAGAGAGAGAGAGAGAGAGAGAGAGAGAGAGAGAGAGAGAGAAAAAAAAATAATATAATACATACCTGTTCATGATCAAACTACAACAAATAAACACCATTGCCACACACACACACACACACACACACACACACACACACACACACACACACACACACACACACACACACACACACACCTGGTCCAACTTCCTTTTGCTAATTACCCAACTTTGCAGCATGCCGAGGTAACTACTTCCAAAATGCATAATGAGTGGTATTAAGAGGAGGGAGGAAGGTACGTGGGGAAGGGTAGGAGAGAGAGAGAGAGAGAGAGAGAGAGAGAGAGAGAGAGAGAGAGAGAGAGAGAGAGAGAGAGAGAGAGAGAGAGAGAGAGAGAGAGAGAGAGAGAGAGAGAGAGAGAGAGAGAGAAGGAAGAATTTAAAGATAA
>JAPQNM010000022.1:10705858-10718358 GCA_029783475.1 Metacarcinus magister
TTCCTCTTCCTCCTCCTCTTCATCTTCTCCGTCACTTTACGCAGTGCCACGCCTTGTTCCCTCCTCTCTCACTTCAGTTCACTTCCTATCATTACTTCTTTTTTTTTCAATCTTTTTCGTCGTTTCCCACATCCACCCATTTTGCTTTTTGTCTGTTTTTTTGTCAATTCCTATTTTTCTCCTATTCAGCTCTTTTTCTTTATTTTCCTTTCTTTCTTTTTTTTTACTATTTTTGCTCAATGGCTATTTTCCCTTCTTTTCAGGCTCGCCAAATGGCTGGTATTCTTCCCGAAAATCACCCCTTTCTTCTTCGCATCCACCTGTTCTTTTCTCCAAGTCACAAAACTAACTTGTGGTTTTCTGTAAAAAAAAATAAAAAAGAAGAAGAAAAAAAGCCTGGAATTCCAACTCGACATCTCCTTTAACTAAGACTTTTGGGAGGAAGGT
Organism: Metacarcinus magister; assembly: GCA_029783475.1. Classification (NCBI taxonomy): domain Eukaryota; kingdom Metazoa; phylum Arthropoda; class Malacostraca; order Decapoda; family Cancridae; genus Metacarcinus; species Metacarcinus magister. The sequence continues at coordinate 10,706,306 of JAPQNM010000022.1, forward strand.
AAAGAATATTCCCTGATTTTTTCTCCTGCTCTCCCACGGTTTCTAAGCTTCCTAGGACCCCCACGCCTTTACTGCACGCAAGCGGAGGTCCGTCAGTGACTCCGGGAGGTGCAGGGTGTCTGAGGCGCCAGTGTGTCGGCGGTGAATCTTAAATCGCATTCTGAAGGTCAAATCCGCCTGTCTGCTGCCTTGCTTCCCACACCCACACCCCGCGGCGGCCTGCTCCCCTCCCACCACGCCGCTTCCCCTCATCCGGGTCAACTCAGCGCCCTCTCACTTCCCTCCCTCGCTGGTTCTCCCTCCTTACGCCCTCACGGTAAACTAACGGAGGAAAGATACGCAGTGCAGTCCCCAGTCACCCACCCGCAGGGCATACTTGTACTGTGGCACGAGGGGCGCGGTGGTGACGCTACGACAAGGGGAGAGGGAGAGAATGTGTGTGTGTGTGTGTGTGTGTGTGTGTGTGTGTGTGTGTGTGTGTGTGTGTGTGTGTGTGTGTGTGTGTGTGTGTGTCTGTGTGTGTGCCTGTGTGTGTGCCTGTGTATGTGTGCCTGTGTGTGTGTCTGTGTGTCTGTGTGTGTGTGTGTGTGTGTGTGTGTGTGTGTGTGTGTGTGTGTGTGTGTGTGTGTGTGTGTGTGTGTATGTGTGTGCGTGTTCAGGGGGCCTAGCGTGTGTGCGTGTGTACTTGCGTGCATGTAGAGGAAGCAGAGAGCAAGTACAGCAGTTGCGTGACCGTCACCCCATCGCTTCTCTCTTTACCTAAATCTGTTCCCTCAGCCTTTCCACCCTCTCTTCCCCTTGCCCTCCCCCATCACGCCCCTGCACCACGGTAAACTGAAAGAAAACAGGTTGCGGCCGTAAAGCGCGGGAAAAAGTTGGGGCAGCGAGGGCAGCGGCGCGTCCCTCACCTGCTAATGGGTCCCCCGCAGCCTGGGTCAGTTAGCTGGGCGTTATTGGGTCCCCTAAATTAACGGCAACGCACGACCACCACCCCAACGCGGAGCTTCAAAACAATTACCCGACGCCGCCTCTGCATACGGATCGCCTGGTGCACCGGGGAGCCAAGCCGAGCCAAGCCGAGCCAAGCCAACGGTAACAGTCGCTTGTGGTCTGGACTAAAAGTTCATTTGGGCTTCAACACATTTTCGCTTCACTCGTGGCTGGATTGCATCTGCTTGCCACTCTTGCTTCGCTTTGATTACATTCCTTTTAGGTATTCGTAAGACCGTCAGGAAGGCGTTAACAAGACAGCTGAAAGGAGATTTTACATGACTGTTCCTGATGGTTATGATTAAAGGTTGGTTCCATCCAGACGGCAGTAACAACCACATCCGCTGCCCAACTTATTAGAATACCTTAAGAAAATTCAAACTCTCTTCAAATACCACATAAAGTCTTACATTCCATCACTAACAGATTATATTTCTATTTTCTGAATACAACCATTTCTCCTCAGCTTCTATTTCGTTTTTGTGGAAAGTTACGTCGGGACTTTCCAGCAGAGCCAACTGTCACGCCAGAATTGACGGGGCGGCACACGAGGCCCCGCTGCCCGCCACCATGGCCGCCGCGGCGTGACAGGCTTGCTAGTCCCTTGCAGCAGCACGGGAATACATCTGCAGGAAAGTAAGGAATGATGGTGAAGACCCGCCCCTGTGGTGAACCTGGGAACTGTGAGTATGACTGTGTGTCGGGAGGGTGGGGGTGGAGTTGATGTGTAATGATGAGATAGTGATGAGATGGTGGAATGTAGTGATAGTATGGTGATATGTGGTGGTGATGGTATGATCTGATGTGGTGCTGGTGTGGTGATGGTGAGGGATGGTGCTAACTCATTGGGCAAAGGCAAATAATCTGTACCTGGCCTGAATAATTCAAATATTCAAATAGTAGACAACCACATTACACCTTCAAAACGTCACTACTCGACCAGGACACGTCTAACACAGGTATCGGTTACACCAAACAGTTATTTCAGCCACACTTAGGTTTAAGAAATACTATATTGAGACTTTTCCACTACTTGCCTATAATTAAACTATTAATAACAAACTTTTTATTACATAAATTAAAGTTCAAAAGTGAAGTGAATCTTAGCACATTTTCTTCACCTGGATTTCCATGTAGACTATAAACTCTTCCTCTTCATTTTCCTCACTGATGAAACTCATGAACAAACTTTTCACTTTCTAATCATCAATGATCTGCAACATTTGAAGAGTCATTCTACTCACTTTCCAGCTCACCTCATAAACACGACTAACAACATTTAACCTTCCTTCCACCTCAACTGTTCGCTCATCCCATTAAATTTTTCTCTCCTCTGGGTGTGCTCTGACCACAGCCTTATTTCGATATTCTGTTGTGTCGTTTTGGTAGAGGCAGCCTTTGAAACTCAGCAACAGAGGTGTTTCTGACATTATACCTCAACGTTGTGGCAGTAATTTAGACTCATGTTCTGATTGTCTATGTAATGACTGCAATTTCCTTGTTGAGATGCATTAAGAAAGTGTTTCCCGAGTGGAGGCATAAGATCCACTGTCACTTTATATCAAGAGCCTTGGCTTTACTTTGCTTTACAAGTCCAGAAACAAGACAAACAGAAAGAGAGAAAGAGAGAGAGAGAGAGAGAGAGAGAGAGAGAGAGAGAGAGAGAGAGAGAGAGAGAGAGAGAGAGAGAGAGAGAGAGAGAGAGAGAGAGAGAGAGAGAGAGAGAGAGAGAGAGAGAGAGAGAGAGAATATCTTAAGTTTTCATTTTCAGCAAACACATTTTCCCTCTCACGAGACTCGGATGATTGAAGGAGATAAAATAAAGTGAGAGAATGGATAGAACACGAAGGCTAAAGAAGAAAAATTAGGAGGAGGAGGAGGAGGAGGAGGAGGAGGAGGAGGAGGAGGAGGAGGAGGAGGAGGAGGAGGAGGAGAAGGAGAAGGAGAAGGAGAAGGAGGAGGAGGAGGAGGAGGAGGAGGAGGAGGAGGAGGAGGAGGAGGAGGAGGAGGAGAATACGGATGAGAAGAAGGAGAAATAAGAGCACCATCAGAAGCAGAGAAGAAAGATGACAACGACGAGGAGAACGAGACAAGAATAACAAGGACGAAGATAAGGGCAAGGGAGAAATAGGAGGAGGAATATAAGATCATACACAGCGATGACGAGAAATATTAACTCGAGGACGAAAATGAGAACGAGGACGAAGACGAGGATAAAGAGGAGGAGGAGGAGGAGGAGGAGGAGGAGGAGGAGGAGGAGGAGGAGGAGGAGGAGGAGGAGGAGGAGGAGGAGGACAATAGTATGGGAACAAAGCTCACTAACGCCTTCCCTCATTCCTCCAAGGACATACTGAGGTAGGGAAGAATCACGATGCATATTCATTTCCCTAGACGACTTAGAGTAGGGAGGTGGAGGGGAGAGGAGGACAAAGCGGCGAGGATGGGAGAGGAAAAGAATGGGGGAGAGAAGGGGATTGGATAGCAGATGATGGATGGGGAAAAAAAAGGGAAAACAGAGAGGGGATGTAACCTGTAATGCATGTAAAGTAGGAAAAAAGTAACTAACCAGAGTTATAGTAGTAGTAGTAGTAGTAGTAGTAGTAGTAGTAGTAGTAGTAGTAGTAGTAGTAGTAGTAGTAGTAGTAGTAGTAGTAGTAGTAGTATATCGTAAAACAAGAAAAATTACAACACAAACAACAATAAGAACAGACAATAGAAAAAAAAATCACAATAAACAAGAGAATAGAAAATAAAACAGAAAACGAGAGAAGAAGAGAGAAGCAACACCACACACACAAAAAAAAAAAACAGAAATAAAACGAGGAGGAAGAAATAAAAGACCAGGTAAAGGAGGCGAGGCAGAGGTCCTGAGCAGCCACGAGGAGGTCAGTTTGAAGCCCTGAGTGTAAAAGTTCCCCGTGGAAGGAACATCAGAGGCACAAAAAAACTGTTTCTTCCTTGCCAGACTCAGCTTGTGGCCATGGATACACATTATTTGTTTTCATTTTATAAGATTACATAAATAGAGAGAGAGAGAGAGAGAGAGAGAGAGAGAGAGAGAGAGAGAGAGAGAGAGAGAGAGAGAGAGAGAGAGAGAGAGAGAGAGAGAGAGAGAGAGAATATGAGGAAAAATAATCACTGCATACACTACTAGTCTTTCCTAAACCTTCAAATATGACGTCAAACTCCCACAAATACAGTGTATACATCTGACGAGGTTGTGACATCAAAAAAATCTTCAATCACACGAAGAAAAAAACAACAAACGAGTGATACAGTAAAACAAGAAAAGTCAGTAAATATATATACATGACTCTATACTCATATATACATAGCAGCTGGGAAGGCTTGTGGTAAACACGGACGTAATGAGAAGTAACCTTTCATATCTTTTTTTCAAGACGATAATCACCATGTCCTCACTGTACCAACAAGAGGCTCAGAAAACCCGGAGTCTAACAAAGGCCCCGTAAAGTAAATTAGGAAGCGGCAGGAGAAAGAAAGAGAGACAAAAAGAAGGACGCTATACTCGGGGTAACGCCAGGATATGGGAAAAGAGATTCTTGTGTGAGCTAACAAAAGGAACCGGATGCCACACTTGAAACGAAATAGAAAACGAAGTAGATAACATACGCTTGTGATCTTCGTGGAGTGACTTGGCGGAGAGGGATGCTGGAGGATCTGGGCAAAGAGGGATTCATGGACACAAAGCTAGAAGATGAGGCAGGAATCAGAGGCTTCCTTGTTTACCTTCCTTCCACACTTGCTTCTTCAACCTGCCATCACCGCCTGAGTGGAAACGTAAACTAAGCTGTGCGCACACGAGCGTCGCTTCACCTTTGCTGCGAGGTAAAGGTTCGGTGGAGTGTTCGACTCTTATCAACACACCGGCGTACTCAGTTTCTTCATCCTTTCATTCATTCAGTCATTTACACGCAATATTCCAGTTACGAGAGCTAGGTACTGGCTTCCCCGCCTCCCTAACACTCAGTATGGGGAACGTATATGAGAGAACACTGTGATGGTCTTAGGAATCGCCACAGCGTCCCGTGAGGTTACATTAGCCAAGAAGGAAGTGCCGCCTGGCCAGCTAGATGCTACTTGTTGATTAACAAGTTACCTGTGTTGTTAGACTTGGTACTATCGTTTACAAAGATGGTTTTACACCTCCTTGGCCAATCTTGTTGATGTGGCAAAGCTGCCTCGAGTTTTAACAAATACTTGAATGGTGTGATTGTGGCTGATCAGTTTCCTAGTCCTCCTACGTTTTAAATACATCGTACTCGACGGTCACTCACAGCCATCGTTAATAGCTTCAATAATATGCATTTAGACAAAAAAAAATATTAATACATTATATATATATATATATATATATATATATATATACATATATATATATATATATATATATATATATATATATATACATATATATATATATATATATATCAAATTTTTCACCAATTTTGAGAAATCTTTAATTGATCCAACAATTTTTTAAATCATTCACATTTCCTCCGTATCAAATGATCTGCCACATAACTGCTGCCACTTTCCTATTCCTTAGATGCGCTCAAGGAAGCAGCATCAAGTAACCTCAGGAGATAAACTTACTTTATTTTCAGTCTCCTATATGCTTTAAGGATAAGATGCAGTATGTTGCAGGTTTTTTCAAATATGTGTTTGTAATCTTTAGTCAGTCTCCTTTTCATGTAGAAGTAAATGTTAAAAGGAATGACACTCTGAGCCACTTAGCCCTTTCTCACGCCACACATGTAATAAACGCGTACAAAGCCTCGTTCACCATTCATTCTGCCACAACTGGTACAACATATAGACATAAACCACGAAGTTCGAAAGAGTTTGCAGCACAAAGTTACGTTTTCCTGCCAGCTATCTAAAATCCTTTCAGCCTCGCTACAGCGTCTCGTCAGTCTCGCCTCTCCGCTGCTGGTGACGCCCCGCCCCGCTGTGACCCTACCGAATCAAACGTGCCCATGCCCCTCCTCTCCATCCCCTCACGCAGGAGTAGACCACTTACTCACTTATACCAAATCCCTTTCAGAAAGCATCACAGCGTCTGCCTCTCATCTCCTTCCATTGCGCTTCGGCACTTTCAAGGAGAAGCCTCAAATGTTGGAATTTAAACAAAGAACTTTCATGTGTCTCGTCTTTTGGGAGTGACATCAAAGAGCATTCCGTAACTTGTTTTTAGCTCGTGGCCATCCCGTTCTGAGAAAAATTTTAAATCCTGAAAGTCAACACAGCCAGCTACGATAAAACAAACTCAACACATATAATGAAACGTTTCATATATTTTTTTCCTTTGTCTCTTTGATAACATTCATCACGTAATTCAAACCATTTTTATAGTGTGAATGTTAACTACCAATACTTCATCCCTTTAAGCTTTTACAAAATAAAAAACAAATACACTGATGTAGCTTTGCATGACGATCGCGTGCCACGGAAGGGAAAACGTGCAGTTATGTCTCATCAGATTACAGAACGAGAGGGAAAAACGGGGAAAAGCCGAGCCCTAAGGCCGCCACAAGGGCCACTAGGGAAGACTTATCAGTGCTGAGCGTCGGCAAAACATGACCCTCGCCGCCCAGAGGTGAAAATGGCCTCCTTCCCGCCGCCACCTATTCCTGCGCTACCCAAGACACACTGCGGCTGAATATTTCACGCCCTCATTTGCATGGCGTGAATAAATAAAAGTCGTGCAAGTAGAGGGAGGGAGGTGAGGGAGGTAAGGAAGGAGGGATAAGGAGGAAGGAAGAGAGGGAGGGTGAAGAATGTCCAGTCTTCGCGTCCCCACCAAGAGGCTGTCTTGGCGATAATGCAATGTGAGGCAGGACGTGATTTGGCACCGAGGGAGAATGTGGCGGTGGTGGTTGTGGTGGCGGTGACGGTGGCAGTGGTGGTGGTGGTGGTGGTGGTGGTGGTGGTGGTAAAAGAAAAACAACAATATTTAGTGAGTTATGGGGTGATATAGGTGATAACAGCACAAGCACAGCAAAAGTAACACTAAATCAACACACATGTCTCCTGGCGAGACTAAGCACCTACTGAAGGAGTGATGGTACCACGATAGAGAAGTGAACAAGCAGTAATAGTAGTAGTAGTAGTAGTAGTAGTAGTAGTAGTAGTAGTAGTAGTAGTAGTAGTAGTAGTAGTAGTAGTAGTAGTAGTAGTAGTAGTAGTAATAGTAGTAGTAGTAGTAGTAGTACCATCAACACTAGTAATCATGACAAAGCATAAACCAGGACGCAGACGAAGGCGATGCTGGGAAAGGAAGTGAAAGGTAGCAAGGAGGACGATAAGGCGAGGCAGGGGGATCAGGGAGGGCCACAACACCCTGCCTTACCCTGTTCCCTAAGGTCAGTCAGCCCCCTGCCTCTCCCCAGCCCCCCTACCACGCTTACCGAGGGTCACGTCCGCTGGTGCCGGTGACGCAAGAGGCATTTTCTTCCTGTCGGCATTGTTTTCGGGCGCCACCCTTGGTCAGGAAGGGAACTTTTAGGGAACCTCCGAGGGCCTTTCCACCGCCTTTGCATTCTTCGCCTCTGACCCTCTGACCCTCGATCGGTGAACAACACACAATTGTTCTTTCTCTCCCTCTCTCCCTCTCTCTCTCTCTCTCTCTCTCTCTCTCTCTCTCTCTCTCTCTCTCTCTCTCTCTCTCTCTCTCTCCTCAGTAATTTCTTCACCAATACCCTTCACATCCTCTCCTCCCTCGGCGCTGCTACACACTCTCCTCGCCTTCCAATGCGCCGCTACCTGCCTTGCCCTGCCCTGCCCTGCCCTGCCCTGCCCTGCCCTGCCCTGCCCTGCCCTGCCCTGCCCTGCCCTGCCCTGCCCTGCCCTGCCCTTCCCTTGCCCTCCCTGAGTCTATACACACGCTGCTAATTCTTTACACGTTTCAGCATCTTGTACCTCCACTTCATTTGGCACTCTCTCATCCCCACTTCGCATGTCCTAATTTAGTCGACCCTTGCTTCTTGTCCTCTTCTTCTTCTTCTTCCTCTTCCTTTTCCTTTTCCTCTTCCTCTTCCTCTTTCTCTTTCTCCTCCTCCTCCATCTCTCCGAGGCAAACCCAGCACCATCTTCGCTGAGTGTCGGGAGTGTTATGAATGGAAGGCATTTGTAAACTTTAATAATTGGGTACAGAGGAGAGAGAGAGAGAGAGAGAGAGAGAGAGAGAGAGAGAGAGAGAGAGAGAGAGAGAGAGAGAGAGAGAGAGAGAGAGAGAGAGAGATCAAGTAGTTACCTTCCGCTCAGGGGTTTGGGTGGGTGGTGCAACTTGATGTGGTGGAGGACGAAGAATAAATAATTGTAAATAAATAATCATTATCAACATCTTTCCTCGCCGCTCCCTTCTCCTCCTCCTCCTCCTCCTCCAGCTCCTCCTCTTCCTCTTCCTCTTGCTTTTAATTATATTTTATTTTCCTGTATCTATTCCTCCCATCCTTTTTCCTCCTCCTCCTTCTCCTCCAAATTTCTTCTCTTAACCTATCTTCCATCTCATTCTCTGCACTCCTTTTCCCCTTCTCCTCGTCATCGTCATCATCATTTTCTTCCTCCTCCTTGTTTATCTCTCCTACTCCTTCGCCTCACAGTCCTCCTCTTCCTCTTCCTTCTTGTCCTTGTCCTTAGTCATATTTTCATTCCACTTCATACAACTTCCACAACTTGACGAGCACCTCCTTCTCTCTCTCTCTCTCTCTCTCTCTCTCTCTCTCTCTCTCTCTCTCTCTCTCTCTCTCTCTCTCTCTCTCTCTCTCTCTCTCTCTCTCTCTCTCTCTCTCTCTCTCTCTCTCTCTCTCTCCGGACGATGAAACACGCCACCCACGCCTACTCGACACCCACGCCTACACGCCTCTCATGACGTGGGCAAACAATAAGGGTCATCTTTCTCTATCTTTACTCTCTCTTTCTCTCTCTCTTTTTTTTTCTCTCTCTCTCTTTCTTGTGTGCTAAAGCGAGAGTATTCTGTTGCAGGTGAGAGGGCAATGGTGGGGGAAGGCAGCGTGTGTGAGAGGGAGTGAGAGGGAGTGAGAGGTTTGGGGGAGTGTGACTTAATCGATAGTTTAACATAGTGGTCACGAAAATGGGGGAAATTACCTCGTAAACTTGATAACGAGGAGATGAAAAGAAGAGAAGGAGGAAGAAGAAAAGGAAGGGAAGAGAAGGGAAGGTATGATGAATGAATGGATGGATAGATTAGTGAAAAGAATGGAAATAAAAGGAATAAAGGAAAGGAAGGAAGGGAGGATGGAAAGGAGGTAAGGTAAGGAAAGGATAAATGAAAAGGAGTGGAGGTGTAGGACAAATGTGTGTGTGTGTGTGTGTGTGTGTGTGTGTGTGTGTGTGTGTGTGTGTGTGTGTGTGTGTGTGTGTGTGTGTGTGTGTGTGTGTCAATGGGCCGTGAGGTGAAGAATTCGCGAAAAGGAATTATTATGGAGTCCAAGAATCAAGCTGACCTTTTGGACTCACTGAAGGTCAATTGGTGAGGAGGAGGAGGAGGAGGAGGAGGAGGAGGAGGAGGAGGAGGAGGAGGAGGAGGAGGAGGAGGAGGAGGAGGAGGAGGACGAGAATAAGTAGAAGGAGAATCAGGAGATAGGAGAAGAAATAAAGACAAAAGAATCAAACCAAAGAACAAGGAGAGGAAAAAGATAAAAATATAAAGAGGCAGAAGAAAAAAAATACTAGAAGAGAAAGACAAAAAGATATACTGAGGAGACAGAAGAAAAAAGAGGCGAGGGCAGAGCTGTCACTACCTGTCCATTACATCACGATAATTAATGCTTCGGGGAAATGGCAACCTGAGAACCACCCACACAATCACTTTTCACACTGACAATACACTCTAGATGGCTGTTTTTCTACCTGTATGTCTCCCTCTCTCTCTCTCTCTCTCTCTCTCTCTCTCTCTCTCTCTCTCTCTCTCTCTCTCTCTCTCTCTCTCTCTCTCTCTCTCTCTCTCGTGCCAATGGATATAGTTACATTCAGCAACCAATAGGCGATCAGATTGGTGTAGTGGGTCTTTCCATGCAAACCAATCATCAACACGCATTTCAATGAAGTAACACACGCGATCCAATAGGGGCGCAGTGGCTCTCTCAATGCCAGCCAATGAGTAACACGTATTTTCCAAGGCCAATTTATTTCTCCACCAATAAAGGAAGAGAGAATGATGATTGTCTTGGTGAAATAAAACACCGAATTGTTTTTTCCAAGTGTATATATTTTTTTATAGAATTTTAAAAGTCAACGGGATTAGAAATATATATATATGCTCTTTAAAAAAAAACACAAAGCAAGAAGAAATGATATAAAAGAGTAGAGAATGTTTCTTTTAGGTTAATTACTTCTTGATTAACTCGTGACAAAAAATGACGGAAGGATTAGCATGGCACACCTCACTAAGCCTTACCTCTATTATCTCTCTCTCTCTCTCTCTCTCTCTCCTCTCTCTCTCTCTCTCCTCTCTCTCTCTCTCTCTCTCTCTCTCTCTCTCTCTCTCTCTCTCTCTTCCTAGCAACGCCTTGAAATAAATAAACTACTATATTCTTTTTTCGCGTCCAGCAGCTGTTCAGGGGTCGGGAAGGGCGGCTAGCGGAGCACAAGGACAAGACACACCAATGAAGAGAGCAGTGAAGGGAACGATTAGAGACACAACGATGGAGGAATAAAAGGACCTCGTAAATGGTGCTGATTACTTTAAGAGTGTGTGTGTGTGTGTGTGTGTGTGTGTGTGTGTGTGTGTGTGTGTGTGTGTGTGTGTGTGTGTGTGTTGAATTAGGTGAAGTGCGATTGCATGCATATTTTAGTGTTGCATGACAAGGTAGTGTGTTTTGTGTCTGTATGTGTATGTTTGTATGTGAGTGTTTGTGTGTGAGTGTTTGTGTGTGTGTGTGTGTGTGTGTGTGTGTGTGTGTGTGTGTGTGTGTGTGTGTGTGTGTGTGTGTGTGTGTGTGTGTGTGTGCGTGTGTGTGCGTGTGTGTGCGTCTGCGTGTGTGCGTATGAGAATTAAATACACATTCGTGAGTGACAATAACCTTCAGAAGAAACAATATAAAAATAGCACTCAAATAGAAGAGAGAGAGAGAGAGAGAGAGAGAGAGAGAGAGAGAGAGAGAGAGAGAGAGAGAGAGAGAGAGAGAGAGAGAGAGAGAGAGAGAGAGAGAGAGAGAGAGAGAGAGAGAGAGGTAATCACTCATCCACATTAATATGAATACCGCTGAAACAAGTAACACAATGAATCAAATTAATGTATTGCATAATTTAGCAACACAAAACGAAATCAAGTTAGGTACTGCACGGGCAACCATTAGGAGTGTTTGTTGTTAAGTGTAATATTGTAAATGTTTTAGTTGTTGTTCTTGTTTCTTGGGTCCTCTTCCATTTCTTCTTCTCTTTCACCTTTTTTTTTATTTATTTATTTTTTGCTTTATTATTTATTTATCATAATGTCTTCCACAGCTGTTTCTCTTGCACTCTTCTTTCTTCTTCTCCTTTTTCTTTCTTTTTTTTTCTTCTACTTCTATTTCTTCTTTTTCCCGTCTAGTTATTCTTTTCTTCATGTTGTTATTGTTATCAACGTTGTTATTTTGTTTTGTTATTATTACGTAATGATGTTGTTGATGTTGTTCTTTGTATTATATTGATGTTGCTAAGATGCGTTTCTAAGTCATTATTTTGAGCTTCTTTTTTTCTATTCCTAGTCTTCGTTTTTAACTGCCGAGTGACAGGCCGATGTATGTGTATGTGGGGGGGGGGAGGAGTGGTGTGGGGTGTGGGTGTGTGTGTGTGTGTGTGCGGTACGTGTGTGTGTGTGTGTCGAATTCTGAGGGAACCACCCCCTTTTTTTTTTTCTTTTCTTTTTATTTTAATTAACATAAGTGCAGACAGTTCGTAAGTATTAAATGAATCGCAAGAAAAGTTTCCCCGCCAAGTGCAGTTCCGTAAAGATGAGATGGAATGGCATAAAAGCAGAAAAGGGATTAGCGATGGTTCTTTTATATACTTTCTCTTCTTCCCTCCTCCCAATGTGA
>JAPQNM010000022.1:10725858-10738358 GCA_029783475.1 Metacarcinus magister
CATTATGTATAGGATATTTCAGTATTCTTTTTTCTCGTTCCTGTATTTCTTATTGGTATAACTTATGGTCCTCTCATCAATTTCAGAAATATATATAAAAAAAACATCAGAAAACACACCTGTGCCTCTATTCTAACTTTTTTTATTATCATTTTTCACAAACTAATGCGGACCAATTGCTGAAAAACGATTACAAGGAAAAACTAGCCAAATGCCCTTTCAGAAGACTACCTCAGCATTCCTGAACTCTTTTCTTCCCTCTTAACGGCTGCAAAACCTCCTCTTCTTACCTAGAGTCATTCGGTGCACCTCCCATGGATTTCCTATCATAAGTTGGGGAATAAGAAAACATTAAAATCGAGCGAATTCCTCGAATTACGAAAAAAATAAGTAACTGGAGCCTCTGGAAACCAGCCACGCCCGTGTTCCGGCATCCAACCCCCGCAAAGCCATAACTCAAGCCTTAATATCTACTCTCTAAGGCAATTGTAAACACAATACATAGAAGGCGAGTCAATCCCGTGTCCCACAAATAATGTAGCGGAACTTCTAAAAAATGCACAAATAATATACTACTGGGTCACAATACAAAATAAATCATGAGCACAGACTACCCGCACTGCGTTTTATATCCCGTTTTTTTGCGTCACGCAGAGCCGCTTCCTAGCCTCGTCCGGCCTGGCAAGTACCGCCCATCTATCACGCCTTTGTACACACTCGCATCAAGATACATACTTGTACACAACCGAACATTACGGGTCACGCCTCAGGGCTTTCCTTTTATTCATCCAGTCCCTTAGACGCCGCCACATCACTGCTCTGCCTCAACCGCGCCCTCCACGCCTCCACACACTTGACTCACACCACCCATCACTAACCCATGTCTTAGAGTGTCATCCTAAAGCCTTCCTATGTAACATGAGCTAACTATAACTTTCTATAGCACCGCCTCTCTCTCTCTCTCTCTCTCTCTCTCTCTCTCTCTCTCTCTCTCTCTCTCTCTCTCTCTCTCTCTCTCTCTCTCTCTCTCTCTCTCTCTCTCTCTCAGGGGCCGAATCTCGTGGGTTTCACGTCAGTTTATTGAGTTGGTTTCAAGGACACTCTTGGGGGTGATATTCAAATGTTGGACTCTGTAAGCGTGCTTTATAAGAGATAGAAAGAGAGAAAGATAGAAAGAGAAAGAGAAAGAGAAAGAGAGAAAGAGAAAGAGAGAAAGAGAAAGAAAAAGAAAAGAGACAAGCAGATCGATATTGGTGGATAGACAGACAGGGAGAATAGACAGGACCTGAGGAAAAAAAAGACAAAAAAAGGAGAATCAGTAAAAGAAAAACACTATTCCTCCACTCACCTCTCCCCTTCCCTCCACTCATCCTAACCCCTTCCCTCCACTCATCCTAACCCTTCCCTCCACTCCTCCTTTATCTAGCTTCCCTCCATGACTCTGTTCTCCCTCAGGCAACCTTCACTTCCACCATAATTTAATTTCACAAGGAATCTTATAAAACACAACACATTTCCTATGTATACCTCTTCTCACACATTTTATTTCCCTTTCCTTTCCTTTTCCTTTTCTTTTCTTTTTCCTGTTTTTACCACATCCTTTCCTTTATCCTTGACTCTTTCTACTACATCTCCTGAACAAGTATTCTCTTTTACCTGTTCTCGTCCTTTCTCTAGCGTTGGTCTTACGTGTTATTACGTTTCCTGGAAAAATTATTCTCTCTTCCTCTGTGGTCCGTCTGGCTTTCCCTCGTTCCCTTCCCTCGCTCCCCTCCCACCATAACAAGTGTAGAGTCGTATCTTCCTCCCTCACTCCTATACTTTTTTTTCCCCTTCTTATATTGCTTTGGTTAAAATCCTCTTTCTCTTCCTCCTATATAAGCATACGATTTCCATCCATTTTTCTTTCACTTTCTCTCTTTCTCTCTTTCTCTCTCTCTCTCTCTCTCTCTCTCTCTCTCTCTCTCTCTCTCTCTCTCTCTCTCTCTCTCTCTCAGCTCGACCCCACAAACACAGAGAGAGAAAGAGAGAGAGAATAAAAGAAAGTATCGTATAGTTTAATGCTATTTTTACCTCTTTTTCAATGCACGGTGATATAAATGTAATCACGGTAATTATAAGATAAAAATCAACACTAAATATTTACTGCGAGCGTGTCAGATTAATTACTTTTTTTTTTTTATTTCAGGATTTTCTTTCTTTTTATCGGCGCCGAGAGACTGTATTCAGCCCCATAACAGTTTGCAAGCGTTACAGAAAACCACATGATAAAAAAAAACATAGTCTGTAGCATTTTATTTCTACTTCAATGTATCGTAATGTTTTTTCCCTCTCTATCTATCTATCTATCTATCTATCTATCTATCTATCTATCTATCTATCTATCTATATCTATCTATCTCTATCTATCTATCTATCTCATGTGTTCCTTCTTCCTTATTTACTTTCCATGCATTTTCATCTTTCCCGCCCATTTCCCTTCCTCTCGCCTCGTTTTGTCCCTCCACCCCGCCCAAGCCCATGCTGCAGTGACTGTCCCTTGGGTGAGATCAGGCCAACTTTACCTTCAGCCTCGTGGGTAAGTCGCTGCCGCCGCTGAGGTAAACAGGGGAACGCAATTACCACCAGACAAACAAACAAGAGTGACTGATGACGAAAGAGTGGGTGATTAGTCGTCTCTCTCTCTCTCTCTCTCTCTCTCTCTCTCTCTCTCTCTCTCTCTCTCTCTCTCTCTCTCTCTCTCTCTCTCTCTCTCTCTCTCTCTCTCTCTCTCTTCCTTCCTGTAGCTTAATTTCGTTACCTCCCTCCCTCAAGCTTCCCTTACCTTTTTCCCTCCCTTCTCTTCCTCCCCTCAAAATTCCCTATCTCTTCCTCCCTTTCCTCAAAATTTTCCATTCTTACCTCCCTCCTCCCTTTCTCTCCCATTCTCTACCTACTCCCATTATATTATACTCTTTCCTCCCATCCTCTATTATGTTTCATCTTTTGCTTTCTTCCTTCCCCCATTCATTTCTTCCTTCTTCCCCATACGCTCTTCCCTTCCTCCTCCACCCTCCCCCCCCCACCATCCCTCTTCCTCTATCACAGCCAGGAAAGAGGAAAAACAAGACAACAGGACCAGAATTCCGATGACAGTGAGGCGAGAATCAAAACAAATCATCTCTTCCCATCAATGTTATTTTTCTTAGCGAGAGAGAGAGAGAGAGAGAGAGAGAGAGAGAGAGAGAGAGAGAGAGAGAGAGAGAGAGAGAGAGAGAGAGAGAGAGAGAGAGAGAGAGAGAGAGAGAGAGAGAATAAAGAAAATATAAGAATGTAAAACCAATACGAAAAGAGATAGAAGAAGGAGAAACTAATGTATTATTATTCTGACAGGTCATAGAAATATTAAGACTGTGACCTACATTATCCCTCTCTCCTTCCATTCCTCTTTCCTTCCCTCCCTCCATCCTTCCCTCCCTCCATCCCTCCTTCCCTCTCTCCCTCCCTCCCTCCTTCCTTTCCCTCACGCAACACCACAATTTCCTTCCCAAGACCTCATTACCCCGTCAGCAGTTACCCCGCGATGTCCTGCAAAATCTCTCTCTCTCTCTCTCTCTCTCTCTCTCTCTCTCTCTCTCTCTCTCTCTCTCTCTCTCTCTCTCTCTCTCTCTCTCTCTCTCTCTCTCTCTCTCTCTAAATGATGAAGAACTCTGGTGATGTTCTGAGATAAGTGAGAGTAAGACTAAGTGTGAGAGAGGCAGTGGAGTGTGTTAGTAAGAGAAGAGGAGGAGGAGGAGGAGGAGGAGGAGGAGGAGGAGGAGGAGGAGGAGGAGGAGGAGGAGGAGGAGGAGGAGGAGAATGAAGACTGATCACTAGCAGTCTGAGTTCTCGTGTGAAAGGAAGGTGAGAACAAGGTGAGTAAAGAGAGAGAGAGAGAGAGAGAGAGAGAGAGAGAGAGAGAGAGAGAGAGAGAGAGAGAGAGAGAGAGAGAGAGAGAGAGAGAGAGAGAGAGAGAGAGAGATAACTTACCCCTCGGCAGGCGGTTAAAAGAGTAAACAAAAGTACTCCATTAAAAAGTGTTTCCCCCCTCTAACATATGTACTGGAAACACACTAACGATAAAAATGCGGCACAATGTTACCTTGAACTAGGCTATAATAAATGGAGTGGTGGTGGTGGTGGTGGTGGTGGTGGTGGTGGTGGTGGTGGTGGTGGTGGTGGTGGTGGTGGTGGTGGTGGTGGTGGTGATTCTTTTTTGCATGTCCATAACCATTTCCAACGATTTTTATCCTCCCTATACCATAATTGTACTATTTTACTACTACTACTACTACTACTACTACTACTACTACTACTACTACAGAGTTACGTGTTTGCTGCTCCATCCCTCACAAACCTACCAATCTTTCACCCCAACACCCCTCTCCCCCCTTTCACGCCCACCCCTCACCCCTCTAAGTGTGACGCAAGTTAGTAACATAAAATACACAGTCAGATACCTCCCCTTCTCCCCTTCTCCCCTCTCCTACCACTCCCCCCTACTCCTCTCACTCCACCCACTCCCCAATTCCCCTCACTCCCCCACTTTCCTCATTGCACCCACTCCCCTCATTCCCTAACACCCTACTGAGAGAGAGAGAGAGAGAGAGAGAGAGAGAGAGAGAGAGAGAGAGAGAGAGAGAGAGAGAGAGAGAGAGAGAGAGAGAGAGAGAGAGAGATAACTTTCTATTTAAACCTCGCCGTTGAGTTTATTTGATTTATGACATCGGTTCGTGGGCCACCTGTGTCTGACGCTACGCAGGGAAGGGAAGGGAAGGGAAGGGAGGGAAGGGAAGGGAGGGGAAGGGAGGGGAAGGAAGGGAGGGGAGAGATGGGTCATGGTCTTCTGCTACTCCTTCATTTATGGCGAAAATACTAGCTAAAAGTCCTTCACCCAAATATTCCAATCCACCTTCCTTCAATCCTTCATTCAAGCGACACACAACCACCTCCTTCAATTCCTTACTCCTTCATTCCAACTATTTCTTCATTCCTTCCTTCACACGCTACTTGACTACTTTCCTTCATTCTTTCACGCCTATATTCCTTCATTCACGTTCATCTTTCTTCATTCTTTCACGTCTAGCTTCCTTCATTCCTTCATGTTCATTTTCCTTCATTCCATCATGTCTATATTCCTTCATACACTGCTCATCCTCTTCCTTTCTTCCTTGTTTTTCTCCCCTCGTTCCCTCACGTCCACTATTCCTTCATTTCCTCTCTGCCTTCCTTCGTTCCAGCTTTCCTTCCCACACTCTTCCTGTTATCAGTCACTTCTTCCTAACTTTCTCATCTCCACCTTTATCCTACCACTCTCCTCTTTCCTCTCTCATTCTCATCTTTATTCACATCCTCACACACGTCCTCATTCTTCTCCATTCATTCATTCATTCCCTCTTCCTCCTCCCTCATTATCTTTCCAAAAAGTTTGTCGGCAGGAAAATGCAGAAGAAGGCAGGGTAGAAAATAAAGTGTAAATAATAAAAGAAATAACCTAAAATAAGGAAAAGAAATTAAAAAGAGAGAAAATTATTTGAGGCCATAATAGGAATTAGAACCATTTTTAAATAGAAAGAACTACAAATTAAGAGGGTGAAGAAATTTAAAGCTAGTTAATAAAACGAGAATAACTAAATTAGACATAGTTAATAAACAAAAAGAGATATAGATAAGTAAAGAAAATAAGTGACAATAATAACGGCTCTAGAATGGAATATAATAATGTTTCCCTCGAAAAAGAAAATAAAAACAAAACAAAAAAAACAATGGATAATATTATGTTAGATGCAATTTCCTATACGAAGAAAACGAAGGTAAAAAAAATAAAACCACAATAAATACGTGAAACAAAAATTATACAACCATGAAAGGCGGAAACAGGAAGATAAAAAAAATAGGAAGTGAAAGAAATATATAAAGAACAATAATTATAATTTAAAGCGAGCGACACACAACAACAAGAGACACATGGAAAAAAGAAAACTCTAGTACTATTTTCTCTCTCTCTCTGCTTCAGTTCACCATCGATGCCAAGGACGAGATGAAGAAAATATTACACGCACCATCATCATCATCATCATCATCATCATCATCATCTGTACATCTTTGGAAGCTTAAAACAGACTAAAGAGAGCATCTTCAGAACGGATATATATGTTACTTTTCTAAACTCGATGAATACACAAATTAACACTCCCCCCATCCACCCACCCCACACACACACACACACACACACATACACATACACCCACACACCACCACACACACACAATGCATCCATAACACCATAACATAATCATCTGTATACACCATAATAATTCATCTCCTAAATCCGTCACGTACATAACAGATTAAATATATATACTATCACCAACCTAACAAAATAACGTAAAGTATGTACCTACCACCACTTGTTACGAGAGTGTTACAACTGACAACCACGTCGCTAGTATTACAATTGGCAGAACACAATTAGAAGTTCAACTACACAACTTTTTACCATGAACTCTTTATTATCACCAACGTTAAATTTGTGTAGGTGAATATTTTTTTGTAGTTTTTTCTCTTTTTTTTTCGTTTTTGTTCTGAAAGTGTGTTTTCCTGTCTCGCGTGAAGAAAGAGGAGGAAGGAAGCAACAATGAAGAAGAGCAGAAAAAAGGGAAGAAGAAGAAGAGAAGAAGAGAAAAGGGAAGGAGAAAAAAGGAAGAAGAAAACAAATTAATAGGAAAACGAAAAAGTATATAAAAAAAATAAATAATTAAATAAATAAACGATGAAAAAAATTAATAAATAAATAGATAAACACACACACCAAATTCAGAGTCACAGTTACAACGTATAAGGATTGAATACATTTTTCCCTTTAATATCCCTTCCTACGAGTCACAGGGAAGTATTAAGTATTACCAACACTCCAACACATCCCAGCCTAGAGTATACGTTCTTGCTACTCAACCTGCCGCGCCTCCAAAAGCCTGGATCATCTGTTAAGTGCTCACAACCAAACAAACCTACGTGAGAGAGAGAGAGAGAGAGAGAGAGAGAGAGAGAGAGAGAGAGAGAGTCCTTTATCTTATTCTTTGTTGCTGTTTTTCATTAATTACGTTTAAAATTTATGAAGATGTTTATGTTTTACGCGACAGGTGACCACAGTGACAATTTAAGAGGCGGCTCATCCTTGCCCCTGCCCTTTAATCCTCACTTTACGGAGACACACTACCACTGCCACTACCACTACCACTACCACTACCACTGCCACTACCACTACCACCCTCTACTGAGCTATGGTTGAATTACGTCAGGAAAAAGAGTCATGTCGGAGCAGTGTATGGTGAGAAAAAGGCACCGATGCAGAGGGGTGGCGGGGGCAGCGGTTGTTGGATGGATAAATTTTTCAGTTATGTTTCTCTCTTAAAAGTCAACTTGCCACAATGTGTAAGGACTAGTTGCATATTATATAAAAAATAACATCCTTATTCCTACTCCTAAGGGTGGGTTACAAGGAGCAGGACACTTCCCCGCTCTTATAGGACAGCATCCAGGGTACAGCTTCCTCTTTTCTGCACAAACCATTCTTTTAAAATATAGTTTCAATTTAAGTTTTGAGGAGAAATGGCTGCAGAAGGCAAGAGACCCAAAACGCCAACCTTTCCTACCCGACCCAGCCCTCGCCCTCCCACCCATCCACTCACCTAGCCTTGCCCTTTGATACCAATGTTCGGAAATAACCTTTGGTGTAATACCGATCTGACACCTGACTTCCCAACACCCCGACAACACCCGACACCCAGCAACTGACAAGCACACAGACGCCTACGAATGAGGAATCCGTAACGAAGTATAGAGGCAAGGATGGAAGTGTTGTATGTTCTGCCTTGATACTCACCCAAACACTGCGTCACAGATACAGACAAAAAGAACACGTAAAGATGATAAAAAGTTTGCCATAAAATAAGAAATAAACGATAAAGAAAAATCGAGGAAGATGGCAAAAAAATATATACATTGAAAACATGATTTGTAGGAAACTATTAAAAGAAATGCAACTGTTGGACTATTAAAAAAAAGGGAAAAAGGCAAAGGAAAAAGAAATGAAAAAAAAACAATGAAGGAACGACACTATCCAATAAATCGGGGGGAAAAAACATATACGTATCTTTATAGCAAAACAAAAGAGAAGAGCAAATACCTGAATTATATGAAAAAAAAGACTGATAAGTACTAAAAAAAGTATTGGAATATACTAAAAATATACTGAAGACACGACATGACCAAAAAATCTTAGTGTTGTGGAGGAAGGGAAGGCAGCTACCAGAAAAAAAAATTGTATAACTCAATTAAGTCCGCAGGTAAAAGCTGACAAGAGAGACAATGTTAAGCAAAGACTGAGTGAAAAAAAAAATTCAAATACAACAGACGATAAGACACAAAATAATAATAATACCAAGAAGTGAAATCATGTAAACCCACTTAAGGGCAAGATACTGCTAACCACAAGAAGAAGAAGAAGAAGAAAAAACAGACAATCAAACTCTTAACCCCAAAATAAATAAATAAAGTAAAAAAAAAAACCAATTACGGAAGACAAAGACAACGTTAACCAGAAATAGAAAATAAAAATATAACAAAAAAAAACACAAATCACTAAAAGGAACGAGAGAGAAAAGGGGACAGAAAAAAAATACAACCCAGAAAGGAGGAAGAAAAGGACAAGAAGGAGGAGGAGGAGGACGAGAAAGACGAGGACGAGGAGGAGGAGGAGGAGGAGGAGGAGGAGGAGGAGGAGGAGGAGGAGGAGGAGGAGGAGGAGGAGGACGAGGAGGAGGAGGAGGAGGACGAGGACGAGGAGGAGGAATAGGACGAGGAGGACGAGGACGAGGACAACCATTAAGGGAAGGCAAAGAGGACGACGAAGGAGTCTTAGGAGCAGGAGGGGACAGCACTGCCACGTCCTTCTTCATGGTGAGCTGTGACTTCCCAGCGCCACGCACCTCGGGGATAAAGGACACCTTGCTTCTGAAGGTAAATTGTCGGGGATTTCCTGCGTAATCCTGAAGAGAGAGAGGTTGAGCACGTTGGAGAGGGGGAGGAGGAGGACGGGGAGGAGAGAGGAGGGGGAGGAGAGGAATAGGAGTAAGGAGAGAGAAGGGACGAGGCAGAGCGAGGGAGACTGAAGAAAAGGAAGAGAGAGACTTGGAGGAAAGACAAGTTGGAGTAGAAGTAAAGGAAATGGAGCAAAGAAAGTGATAAATGTTATGTCATAAGAGAGAGGAAGGAAAGTGAAAATAGAAAAGATTACGATTAAAGAAACTGATAAATACAACTAATAAAGGAAAATTCATTGGTATAAAAAAAGACACAAAGGGGAAATAATAGTAATAGAATAAGGAAAGAAGAAAGTGAGAGAGAAAAGTGAAAATACTCATATACAAAGAAAATCAACCAAGAATAAACACTAGACAGGAAGCATATTATTGAATCGATATATTTATAAAAAAAATAATAATAATAATAAATAAATAAATAAATAATAGGTAAAAAAATAATAACAATAATGATAAAAAAAAATCAAAATGGAGAAAAATAAACAAAAAGGAAAAAAAAGACCACAGTTAGAAAGAAAACGGAAGAAAGTGATAGAAAAGAGATAATAGAAATGCACCACCACCACCACCACCACCACCACCACCACCACCACCACCACCACCACCACCACCACCACCACCACCACCACACGACGAACAAAAGAGGAAAGAAAACGCAAGAGGGAGATTGGAATTTCAGGAACTTGTGTTGGATGAAAGAAACTCAGTCTGTCCTCCATTTGGCTACCGGAGGAGGAGGAGGAGGAGGAGGAGGAGGAGGAGGAGGAGGAGGAGGAGGAGGAGGAGGAAGAAGAGGAGGAGGAGGAGGGCCTTAGTTCTGTGTCTACAAGGAGAACACCTGGCAAAGATATATGATGGAGGTGATAAGGTAGCCTAATTATTTTTACGTCTCCCGTGCGACAGGTGTGTGTGTGTATGTGTGTGTGTGTGTGTGTGTGTGTGTGTGTGTGTGTGTGTGTGTGTGTGTGTGTGTGTAAACGAAACCAAATTAAAGGGATACAGTGAATGGAAGAAATAAAACAAAACAAAAATCAATAACGAAAACAAAACAATGCAAACCGAAAAAAAATATTAATAAAAAAAAAGTAACAGAACATCGCAAAAAAAATAAATCAACAACAAAGAAGAAAAAAAAAATCTTTAAACTCAAAAAAAATCACACGAAGCCATTTCACAAAACTGTAATTATCGACAGAACTATTTTTCTTTTCCTTTAAGTTTTTCTGAATTATCTTTTTGTAACCATTCCGACAATCTCTTCTACATGTATAAAAAAAAAACTCACCAACGAACTTCAATAAAACAATAAACGTTGCAGTAATAATAGAACACAAAAAAAAATAACAATAGTGACATATAAAGCATTGATCTAAAACAAAACACAAACAAAAGACACAGAGAGAGAGAGACAAAGAGAAAGAAAAAGCGACAGAGAAAGAGAGAATTACATAGAGCTACAATGAAACTCGCACTACACATACTCTCGGGTCAAAACTATGTGGTTGTCAAACGCAAAACCAATTAAAAGTAATATATCTATGTGCTTTACAAGTTCAAGAATATATCGGCCCATAATGGCGTGCATCTAGTTAAAAAAGAATAGTTATTGAGGGTGTCTACGTCCTGTTCTAACCCTTTCTGGACGTTCATCAAGCCCAAGATTATATTTCTTTTCCTCCATACTTTGTACAGAAGATTAGCGACCGTGAGTGGCGACTCTATTCACGTTTATTCGGTTATTAGGCATCGATCACGCACCTCACAACACTTTCCCGTCATGTAAGTTTATGTAGTAAAACAATTACCTTGAAAACTATTTCCCTTCGAAGATTTTGATTACTTCCGAGCGAAGGATTCCGCTATTCTACCAGAATAATGCCGGTAATTTCCATTGAAGTAAACGTAGTGAGAAGCAAAGCCAGCCAAACAGCCGGCAGAATGTTGGGTCATATAGCTTTATCGGAAACATTCTCGGGAAAGTTGGGGATAGAGTTTGTTTCTAAAAGAGTTTATTGTGTTACATTGCACGACGGAAAGTGTAAGCTTATTCCACTTGACGTCATTGGTTTAGTAGAATCTAGTGCAGTCTAGGTATATGTCTACATCCTGGTTTTACTCCATTACTCCTCGTTCTTGATCATCAATTAAGAGTTTAATTGCGTTAATATTCGTAAGGTTAGCTTAGGTTTAAAGATTGATTTCAAAATACTCTATATTTTCTTCTGATACGACGTTTCTGGAAAGAGAACAGCCTCTCCTCATAAGATTTAATATACAAAGAAAGAATCAGCTTTTTACCCTTAAGCTGGACAGCTTCAAACGTTGTTGTATTTTACATGAGGCAACAAAAATTGTAGAGTGAGAGAAAGAGAGAGCTATAGATAGATAGATAGATAGATAAGAAAGACACAGACAGACAAGAGAGACAGACAGACACATAGATACCCAGATATACATACAGACAGACAGACAAAGACAGACAAAGAGAAAGGTAAAACAATACTGTATGATCCCTGAGCAGGAAGGAAGCCTCGGCCTGACGCCCTTACGAGACCCTAGTGATGAGATTAAACAATATCCCGCAGCCGAAAGAGAATCACAGGTGGGCGGAAAGAGGTGAAGCCTCGTTCATCACGGGGAGGGGTGCGCCGTGCCGAGGGGAACATGAGGGCTGGAGTGAGGGGAAGGATCGTGTGTGGGCAGGAGGAGAGAAGGAAAAAGAGAGGAACAAATGAAGCAGTAGCAGGATGGGTAAGGTAAAGAAGGAGAGAGACGTTGCTGGATGAAAATGATGAACCAGGTTGTGGTGTGTGTGTGTGTGTGTGTGTGTGTGTGTGTGTGTGTGTGTGTGTGTGTGTGTGTGTGTGTGTGTGTGTGTGTGTGTGTAGGAGAGGGAATGAACCGTCTGCTGGGAAGAAATGAAGCACTAAATAGGAAGTCACAAGAGGGATGCAGCCAGATAATTAAGGTAAAAAAGATAAAGGTTGGGAGATGCCCGCCTTGTGGTGCATTGCCGCGGTGCTGTGTGTTGATCTCCGCATCTTTACCCTTCACACGCAACCCTGAGTCACTGCGTTTTCTAGGTCACCACAACTGCCTTTCCCAGGTGCTATTTTATTTCAAGTCTGTTTAAATCGTCTTTTTTAATATGTTTTTTTTTTCTATTGTGCGAGTTTACACTTATTGTTTTATTGTGCGCATTAAATATTAAACAGAAGCATAATTTTTTTATTGTGTATTTACTTGTTCTGTATATACAATGTGTCTCGTGGTCAATGAACATTTTATTATCTTTAAAAAAAATCTCTCTATACAGAACATATCAGAAGACTAACCCGTGATAACCTTTTGCCAGTGTGTGACTACAAAATCATAAGT
>JAPQNM010000022.1:10740858-10745858 GCA_029783475.1 Metacarcinus magister
CTAGAAGATGAAACAGTTTTTAGATCATTGGTAAGAACTCTTTTTTTTTTTTTCTTCTTCTTCAATCGGGTCGTTAACGTGTGGAAGTTTTTTACCTTCCAATATCGTCGATAGTATGACAATTGCATCTTTCAATAATAGACTGTACAACAATATATATTCAAATCCGTAACAAAAATACTACCCGTTATCACCGGAAAATTCGATAATGTTTTTTTTCGGAATGTATCTATGAAATGTCGCTATTATTTGAGTTTGTTGCTGGTAGTCTATAGTGATAAAACTTACTTTCTCCAATACTTTTGTATTTTTTTCAAACTTAATTTCTTTTTTCTTTATTTTCTGCCAACCCAAGCTGGAAGAAGCAGTGGGTGAGAAAGAGGGTTTACCTTTACCATCCTACATCTCTCTTTACATCTCTCTACATCTCTCTCTCTCTCTCTCTCTCTCTCTCTCTCTCTCTCTCTCTCTCTCTCTCTCTCTCTCTCTCTCTCTCTCTCTCTCTCTCTCTCTCTCTCTCTCTCTCTCTCTCTCTCATTAGTATTAATGAATTTCCGTTCCTACTTGCTCTTCTTTTTTGTCAATGTTTTTTAATTTGCTACCGTATCAATTATTCCTGTACTAATCATCTATACCTCTAAGGCATCTGTTTACCTATTCGTTTAATCTTCTCCCTACACATCCACTTACTTTTACTCCCTCCCATACATGTAGATCAATGATATGTGTATAGCTTTCATTGCACGCTTTTAACCTTCGTAGGTGCTCACGACCTATCGGGCCAACCAACGATACATATCAATCCATGTACAAGTCTATGCTGGCCTCCAAGTCCATTGTCCTTGCTAATGAAATATCTACCTGTTTTTGTATTCATAACCTGTATCAATGTTCTTTAAGATTAATCACTTTAACCACTGTTCTTGAGATCATTTTTGTGACCCAGTTTCATTCTAGGCACCGTCCTTACCACTTTTTTGTAGTGTTCTTGTACAGTACTGAGTGGAGTGTTTACCTGCTGCAATTAATGGTGGGATGGATGGAGTGCAATGCTTGATTTGAATACAGGAGTGACCAATGCGTGATACTTATATGATAGGAATGGAAAAAGTTGATCAGTGCTGTGGCTCACATATTTTCAATTATTTATCTACAAGAAGTGTCAACCCAGTATGGAGAATCATGCGATCTAGTACATGGGTGAAACATGTATTATGAAGAACACTTATTTACTTATATTATATTCAACTACATCGATACCCACAAGCTTTTCCTAGATGTATTGGACTTATTCTTTGAAGAGCGCTCACCTGTAAAATTATTTGTTTACCTGTGTATATATGCTACCTGCTTCGATATCCGCCTGTTCAAAAATTCATCACTTACCGAAGTATTGTGCTCCTGTACCACACCACAGGTAATCTAGTCTCATGTTACACGCTTTCTTTTTGTGTACTATATTCAACCTCACCTCCTTCGTGTGTGTGTGTGGGTGTGGGTGTGTGTGGGTGTGGTGTGTGTGTGTGTGTGGGTGTGGGTGTGTGTGTGTGTATGTGTGTGTAACAATCTACCTATGACTGAATTACTCGCTACCATTCCATCTTTCTAATTGAGTTATTCAGCAATTTCAAGACGTATTCCAATTTTCCTGTTTAATCATTCATTCTTTCTCCGCCTTATAATTCTTTCCATTCTGTCCTCTATTACTTCCTCGCTTCTCTTCCTTCTCTCCTTCACCTACCGCTTCATTTACTCCCTTTCTCACTCCTCCTCCTCTTCTTCCTTTACTCAATTCCTCCTTCATCTATTTTTTCCTTCTCCCTCCTTTCCCCGTCTCACTTTACGTCCTCTCGCCATCCTTCTCCTGTTCCTCTTTCATCTCTCATCTTCCACTCCCTCTTTCCTTCCCATTTCCATGCTCCGCTCACTTCTCCCTCTTCCTCCCCTTCACTTACCCTTCCCCTCCCCTCCCTCTCCCCTCCTCCCAAAGCCAATTAACGTGGTCGGCATTACATGGGACAATTTCCTTCCTGTAGTGTAACAGTTAATTCAGTGCTTCCCCTCCCCTGCCATTCTCCTTCCCCTCTCTCCTTCCTTCCCTCTTCCTCTTCCGTCTTTACCCACATGCTGTATGTACTACTAACTGTCCCTGTCTGTCTGTCTGTCTGTTTGTGTTTTGGTGTCGGTCAGTCGGTCAGTCGGTCAATCTCTCTCTCTCTCTCTCTCTCTCTCTCTCTCTCTCTCTCTCTCTCTCTCTCTCTCTCTCTCTCTCTCTCTCTCTCTCTCTCTCTCTCTCTCTCTCTCTCTAAGCATTTATTTCGTAGGTAAACATATGAGTGCATTACACAGCTAGATATAATATATTTTTTTCTGATTTTATCTTATTACATTTGATAATTTTGCTTTGAAAAAAAAACGGGATATGTCTCTCTGTTTATAGTTATTATATATCTATAATAACGTTTAAGTAAAGAATGAAAAGCTTCACCTACCTCCATCTTGTTTATTTGTATGAAAAAGTAAACTAGAATGTGTGTTTAGATGGCTCAAAATTGCTATGGATATCTGTTTGTTTATGATAATGGAGGGTAATTTAGAGATAAAAAAAAAAACAAGCTACCAAAATAAACACACACCCACACACACACACACACCCACACACCCACACACACACACACACACACACACACACACACGTATCCGGAACAAACACTCATTTCTCATTCCACACACAACACTCAAATTAACAGTCATTTTCGACCACACAACGGAATGAGGCCTAATCACCGTACCTTGCAGCCACACCTTCACCGTTCACCCATAGCCACACCCATAGCCTCCTCTTCCCCTTCTTTTACCATACCCCTCACAACCACATCTTTGTCTCACACTCAAGGCCACACTTTCTCCTTTCACTTCTTCATCCTTCCTTAAGCTCCCAAAATGCCTCTTCCACTACAATCCACTCACTAATCCACTCACCTTTAATCCATTAGGCACTGTATAACCTCATCCACTCATAAAATCCACTACTTTCACCCATATAGCTAACGAGACCCATCCACATACCTCTCTTTGCCATCCCAACGCCATCTATCCATCACTCTCACATTAGTTTTAATATCTCTCTCTCTCTCTCTCTCTCTCTCTCTCTCTCTCTCTCTCTCTCTCTCTCTCTCTCTCTCTCTCTCTCTCTCTCTCTCTCTCTCTCTCTCTCATCATTAGAGCCATTAGAATACATGGTCTACTGGCTTGCAGGTTGATAGGGGTAAATGCGAGGGGAGTTGTGACGTCATTCTCATCATTGCTTTTTATATCCTCTTCTCGTGACCCTTGAAACTACTGCACAATGTTTATTAAAGTTGTACCCATCGTCGTCTCTACTGCACATTTCCGCATATCATAAAGTTAAAAGTAATTCCACAAAACTGGTCGTGTAATAGAATAATAATAACAGAACTAAATAGTGTATAAACTTTATTTTTTTTCTCTCTCTCTCTCATTTATTTTAGTTCAGCTCGCTTTAATTCTTTCGGTATTTAGTTCGTGTTGAGTTTTCGATCCCAGCAAAAATCAAGGAAATTTAAAAATAAAGTTGAAGTAAAACATGTAAGAATAAACGTTGAGAGATTATTTAGTTGTTTTGTCATTTTATTACAAGCACAGTTTTACGTAATTATTTTGTATTCAAGATAATATTAAATAAACACAATAGCGGGGGACAATTATATAAAACAATATACAGTAAGTTCACCAGGTAAGCGAGCAGGAAGTGAAATAAATAAAAACTAAGCGATGAGGGGAGAATGATGCAACAGTCCCCTCCCTCTCTACCGTACCCCCAACGTCCCCTTGTTCCCCCGCTACCCCCAGCACCTCCAAGCGAGTAGACCTTGTATTGTAATGGCCTGGCTCATCACTCCCGCTACACACATCACACACACATACCACTTACATGTACACACTTAAACAAACATTTAGACAAGAACTTATGCATGGAAATACAAAATAAACATAAACAAGGACACAGGCTGACAGATAGACACACACACACACACACACACACACACACACACACGCACATCACACACACACACACACACACACACACACACACACACACACGCACACACACACACACACATAAACACGCCCACACACACAGAATGGGAACGAGAGAGAGAGAGAGAGAGAGAGAGAGAGAGAGAGAGAGAGAGAGAGAGAGAGAGAGAGAGAGAGAGAGAGAGAGAGAGAGATGGTACTACATGATTAGTGTTTCCGGTCCACATGAAATACACAGAAATACCTAAAGGTAGGATACACTATAAACATTCTTGACATCACCATAATCTGTGAAGCTGCCACCACCACCACCACCACCACCACCACCACCACCACCATCACCACCACCATCACCACCATCAGCATCACCATCATCACCAACAAGCGGTGTCACAAAGCCTCTCACATTATCCCTTGTCAAACTGTAGTGAAGTTTGTCTCATGACACGAGTTCCAGGCACAATGTTGCTCCGTTAACGAAGATGGATAGGGCTCATTAGTGTGTGTGTGTGTGTGTGTGTGTGTGTAGGTGTGGGTGGGTGGGTGGGTGGGTGGGTGGGTGGGTGTGTGTGTGTGTGTGTGTGTGTGTGTGTGTGTGTGTGTGTGTGCATGTGAAATAATGGCTCATTACTGTACGTTATGACGCCTCTAAACTGTCAGACGAAGTAACATTTTCCTTTGATTTACGCATCTAAGGGAAAATAAAATCACAGAATAGAGAGAAAAATCAAAACTAAAAAAAAAATAATTACTAACTCAAGTCAATAAGAAAAAAAAATCACTCGAAAAAAACATCCACTTTCCATTTTAACATCGTCCTTACTTTTCCTACTTTTCTTCCTCCTCCTCCTCCTCCTCCTCCTCCTCCTCCTCCTCCTCCTCCTCCTCCTCCTCCTCCTCCTCCTCCTGCTCCTCCTCCTGCATGCTCCCACTACTGA
>JAPQNM010000022.1:10750858-10775858 GCA_029783475.1 Metacarcinus magister
AGGTGGTGGTGAAGGAGAAAGAAGAAGAGGAAGAGAAGAAAGAGAAGTTTAAAATATGGATAAATGAAAATGATAAGGATGTGATGCAAATGAAGAGAAAGAAGAGGAGGAAAAGAGGAGAAGAGGAAAGGGAAGAGGAAGGAGAAGGAGAAGGAGAAGGAGAAGGAGAAGGAGAAGGAGAAGGAGGAGGAGGAGGAGGAATCATAGAATAAAGAATAAAGAGGTACAGGAAGATAGATTGGGAAAGAAAGAAAGAGAGAAACTGGAAATCGTCTTTGCTACTATGTTCTTCCAGTAAATCATAATCACTAACTGAAAGACACTTGCATCTGACACTTGTAATATTTCCATTCCTTTTCACAAATAATATATCCGGGAGGGAGAGGAGAGAGAAGACAAAGAGGTAAGGGGAGGGGAGAGGAGGGGAGAAGGAGCAAGGAAAGGGTAGACAAAGTAGCGAGATAAAATATTTATATAAAAATATGTCCACTTTCATCTGAGTGGCTTGCAAAATAACACTAAACGGATTATTCCTTTTTACCAGTCTTGCCCTGTAGTGGTGGTTGCAAGAATACTACCATTGTATTCCCTATGACTCGTGAAAGGCAAGCAAAAGGGACGGAGTGAGTGTTCCGGGAAGCCCCTCCTCTGTATTCTCTCCTATGAAAAGAGAGAGCAGAGAGGGGACAGGGAGAGTAAGGTTTCCTTGAAGTGTAAATGCTTTGTCTTGGCTGCCCCCTTTTAATGGAAATATAAGGCAGGTAAATAGATATATAGACCATTCGTAAACTAAGGGTTGAGAAAGAGAGAAAGAGAGAACAAGGGAGGGAGAGGGAGAGAGAGAAAGAGAAAGAGAGAGAGAGAGAGAGAGAGAGAGAGAGAGAGAGAGAGAGAGAGAGAGAGAGAGAGAGAGAGAGATACAGATAGACACACAGACAGAAAAATACAGCCAAATATACAGACAGGCATACAGACGGATAGGAACGAGAAGATAAAAGTAAAACCGAAAAATGGCATGGAAAGGAACAATGTAAAAATCAAATCATTAAAAATATCTACACAGACGCAAAAACACAAGAATAAAGACCTGAAACAGAAACACAATCACAGACAGACAAACAAATACCTGAAATCAGACCAAAGCAAAACATCCCAATACAAACACACACAACGTGACACATCAAAATTTACTACAGTTCACCTTTCAAAACCATTTTCTCGGTGAAACTCTACGCTTTTATCCTACCGCGTTTCACTATCTCCTCCAGTCACCCGATGTTCAGACGCAAACGTAGACAGACGAGCAGGCAGACGAGCCCACAAATAGACAAACAAACATGTAGACTGTTAAAGAAAAAAATACAGACAGATGGAGATATATAGACGTGTGTGTTCCAAAAAGTAGAGGACAAAAGTTACAAAAATATATGAGCAAATCAAAGAAATTTAAAGCATTTTGAGTTTCATGATTAAAATTCCACTTCTCCTTCGTTAACTATAGATAAAAAAGGGAGACATCGTGACTCAGAGGATAGCCTAAGTGACACAGCAACAGGTTGTCCTTTAAAATTCCACCTCAATCCCCCGCATCCTCCTCCAAAGCCTCTTTTTCCTACAAATGGATTGATTCCCTCCACCTCATCCCCTCTGTCACTTATTCACTACCTTGTCTCCTTCACTCCCATTCTAACTCACTGACTCTCTCATTACCTTTATTTCATCCCCCATCTTTACAGTCCCAATTTTTTTATACATCCTCCGCCTCCTCATCTTCATCCTCCCTATCCTCCGCCTCCTCCTCCTTCATCATTACCTTCAATACCACCAACACCACTTCTTTCTTTGCTAATTTCAGTTTTATCTTCTTTTCTTTTCCTTTTCTATATTTTCTTCTTTTATCACTTCATTGGCAGCTTTTGCCGTCCATTGCAGGATAGAAAAAAAACTTCCCAATTTTCTCCACTCTGCTGTTCATCTATTCCAATTAATTTCAGAAAATGTTCTAATCTTGACTCTTAATTTTCTGTCAGACCAAATGTCAGTCTATTGTCAATTACAAGCTTCCGTCTTCTGACAAGTGAAATTCAGACACTATTTCTTAATCAACAAAGGTCATGAATATCCTTTAACATCAAGGAGTGTATGCATGTATATGTACATATGTGTATGTACATATGTATATGTACATATGTATGTGTGTATATATATATATATATATATATATATATATATATATATATATATGTATATATATATATATATATATATATATATATATATATGTATATATATATATATATATATATATATATATATATATATATATATATATATATATACATACATATATACATATATACATATATACATATATATATATATATATATATATATATAATCTATATACATACATATATATATATATATATATATATATATATATATATATGTATATATATATACATACATATGCATATGTACATATGTATATGTGTATTTATATGTGTGTATATATATATATATATATATATATATATATATATATATATATATATATATATATATATATATATATATATATATACACACATTTACATATGTATAGTTACATATGTATATGTACATATGTATATATATATATATATATATATATATATATATATATATATATATATATATATATATATATATATATCGAAGAAAATACTTTCTGCAATCCAGCAAGGGGA
The DNA here is from genome assembly GCA_029783475.1 of Metacarcinus magister. Lineage (NCBI taxonomy): Eukaryota > Metazoa > Arthropoda > Malacostraca > Decapoda > Cancridae > Metacarcinus > Metacarcinus magister. The sequence continues at coordinate 10,753,588 of JAPQNM010000022.1, forward strand.
AAACACTCCCTTCACTTCAAGGAAAACATATCCATCCCTCCACTTCAAAGAAAACACTCCCTCCATCTTCCACAATATACTCCACATCCTCCCTCCCTCCCAACACACCCTCGAACAGTTCCAGAACCACACATACTCCCTCCTCCTCCCCACACACGCTCTGAAATTAAACCTCACTGAATTATTGAATACGAAGCAAACATTTTACTTGATTCGCCCGTTCCCTTGCTTATTTATGTGTTCTGACCATCTGACCTTTCCCTGACCCCACACCTGCCTTCTTATAGCCACACCCTGTACAGGTGACCTTCTTCACTGCCCTGTAAGTGAATCCCTTGGCCTTGGACTCAGCCTTGACTCATGATTTACTTCACTTCCTTGCATGCTTCTTATACACTCGCCTAATCACGTGAGATGCAAGGAAGACGCAGGTTAGTGAATACATAAAATGTGTACAAAATATAAGGAATATAAATAAGAATTTGGTAAAAATAATGAAAGGGTGAAAAAATACATAGATATAAGTGAAGTTTAATATTTAAAAGAAAGCGAATGAGGGAAAGTTTAAGGAGTTAAAACAAGTTTATGTTATAAATATGAACAGAATGATGATTAAATACGACACAATCACATCAAATATACAATAAAAAAATAGCACGCAAATGCAGCACAGTTAAGGAAAAAAACGTGGAGAAAGAGGGAATTAAGGGAATCACTAGAAAGGCCGTTAACCCCAGCACACACATATAAAAAGAAACTAAATGCAGTATATTGGGTATATTTTTTTTCTTCTTTCAGATCACCGACAAGGCTCCAGGTGGTACTAATGGTGGTGGGATGATGATGATGATGATGATGATGATGATGATGATGATGATGATGATGATGATGATGATGATGATGACGATTATGATGAATTAAAAGAAGGTAAAACTAAACCCACCACCTATACACAATGGAGCGTGTGCAACATTAAAACTTAAGGACAAGTTTGAAAATTGTGATTGAACTGAGAATTATAAGAAAACAACAACAGGCAAACGTTTACAGGCTCGCCAACAGGAAAGCAAAGACTCAAACCTGCGTGTGTCTGAAATAGAAAAGTCACACGTGAGTCCCAATGTTGCCATGCTGCAGTCAGACACTCCAACGTTGCCAAATCGTCGTGAGAGGTCTGGTCTAATTTTTACAGTGCGGTCGTGGACGCCGGAAGGAGGGGCGAAGATTGACTCCACGACGACACGCAGAAGCGGCAAAAAGAAGACGCATTAAAGACTTCCATTGCAGGTAAGGACATGCGAGAGTTGACGTGCACGTGCATGTCGCTGCAAGGTGAAGACATGGAAGAGGGTGTCAAGTAAAAGTGAGACGTGCCTTAAGAGGGAACTCAACCAGATTTCGCGGCTGACTGACACACTGAAGGAGAGGATTGTCTTTAAGCGAAAATGTATTATAGTGATTTTGTAAGGGACGGAGGGAATACCCTACGGAAGACTATCACAAGGGGAGGGAAGTGCTGCTCCGTCCATTCTGAAACTCATTAAAACGTTCTCATGACTTGTAATTTGAATACAAAAGAATTGGAAACGTTTCAAAGACGTCAACTTTGAAAGCATCAGCCTCGCTCAATCTAGTTGTTTTACATTAATGCTCTATAATCACATAACTCATTAATTGGTATATTAACCATGAATCCATACATTAATCATTGATAAATAATTAACCTCATATTGATATAATTCACATCAAAAAAATTTACATAAAAAAACTCATATGAAATAACAGTAACACTGGGCATTGTATCGCACTATCATTAAAGCAACACGAGTGTTTGCTTTTTATAAACCAATTCATATAATTTGTAATCAGTTGATAATGAAACAAGGAGGAGCGGGTCCATGTTTGATAGAGGAACGAGTGTTAGGTGTGTTTCTTGCTGGACTGGTATGGGTCGTCACGTCCAACTCGCGTGCTGTAGTGACGCTTCCTGCTGCAGCATATTACCTTCAGTAACACGGACAAGACACCTGCTTCATAGTTTTTTTTTCCTTACTTCATTTGACACGAAGACAGGCAGCAGGTCAGCACCAAGGCTGCGACATCAGCGTCAGCCGGTTCGATTCTTCGCACGTCTACGTTTGTTCAACCTCACAACTCCGTGAGGATCTAAGGTGACAGCCTCCAATCTGCTTATCAATGTTAACTTCATTGTTCCTTGTCAGCAGTACAGTCACCACAGATCACCTGCTCATCATCACATAGCACATCATGCCCATAGAGTATCTCAACTCTGGTAAAGAACTATAATGAGGGTGTTTGGCATATTTACTTCAAAATATGTTCCCGCTCTCAAGATTCTCGGAAAGCTTACAACGTTGCACGGACAAAATAGTTTTATGAAAACTATTAGACGTAAGAAGGTTTAAGAGGAAGTAAGGACATCTATGACTGGTATTTTCTCCACACCAAGATTGTCGTAAGAGATTATTATATATATATATATATATATATATATATATATATATATATATATATATATATATATATATATACACACATACATACATAATGCAAGGAAAAGGAAAATAAACAAAACCAAAATATATAAGAAAAAAGCAGAAGTAAATGAAAAAGTGAACCAAAAGACAAACTTTCCAGCAGTAATCCCGAGAGTTATAAATGAAATATAGCCAACAATGGTCAAGAAAACCCAAAAAGATCCAAGGGGTTTCCATCCCTGGAGTCAAAAACGGAATGGGGAACAAAGGACAAAAAAGGAAGGAAGTAAGAAGCAAAAAAGAGAGGGTGATAGATAAGTAGAAGAGATCAAAGAATCCATCCTTGTTTCCGTCTGTCCCTCCCTTCTATTCTCCTTCCCTCGGTTCCTTCCATGCCCCTCTCCTTCCTTCCCTCTTTCCATGACCTCAACAAAGTACGGAGAGAAAAAAGAGAACGAATCTATATATATGTACCAGCGGGACTGACAGCACAAAGCAAAACTCGAAAATTTTGTTTTATTAAAGTGGAGAGAGAGAAGGCAAGAGAGAGAGAGAGAGAGAGAGAGAGAGAGAGAGAGAGAGAGAGAGAGAGAGAGAGAGAGAGAGAGAGAGAGAGAGAGAGAGAGAGAGAGAGAGAGAGAGAGAGAAAGAGAGAGAGATGGAGAGATAGATAGATGGACACACACACACACACACACACACCACACACCACACACACACACACACACACACACACACACACACACACACACACACACACACACACACACACACACACACACCACACACACACACAGATCATTAATAATACAAGTATAAACACTTAGATAGCAATTTATACCACATGAAGTGAATTAAAGATTACGAAGGTTGATATAAAATGTAGGAAAAGAACAAGAGCAAATCTAGCACAGAAAGAGAGAGAGAGAGAGAGAGAGAGAGAGAGAGAGAGAGAGAGAGAGAGAGAGAGAGAGAGAGAGAGAGAGAGAGAGAGAGAGAGAGAGAGTTAAATATATTATGAAAACTGGACACATTAACACAATATACACGAAAATAAGAAATCCTAAACCAGCCAGAAAAAAAAATAAGGAAGAAGTTTTTGAGGAGTGCAGAAAAAGAAAAAAAACTGGTAAAAAGCTGCAATAAAGGAACAAAAACGGGTGAAACTGGTCTCTGCAATGCGCCTCAACGAACGAAATCAAACTCAATGAAAACAAAAGCTAGGAGAAAAAAGAAAATACGTTACAACCCAATTACGGTACAATGAATAATAAAAAACAGAGCTAGAGAATTCAAAAACAATGTATACGTCAGAGGAAGGGAAGTGAAAATAAATTAATTGAGAGGAGAAAGAGGAGGAGGAAGAAGACACGAGCAGGGAGAAGAGGATATTGAATCAGCAGGAAAAGGGAAAACAAGCAAGTGCCAGACGAGAATAAGAATCTTTAGACTGAGTTGCATCGTGAGCAGGTGAGTGGTGTTACAGGAGATACAAGGAAAGATGAGGGATGCTATGCAGAGGTGAAAGGTATTACGGTAGTAGAGGTAGTATTGGTAACAGTGTTGGTAATATTTTTCATTATTATTATTATCATTATTATTATTATTATCATTATATTATTAGTATTAGTAATAGTAGTAGAGGTAGTAGTAGTAGTAGTAGTAGTAGTAGTAGTAGTAGTAGTAGTAGTAGTAGTAGTAGTAGTAGTAGTAGTAGTAGTACTACTATTATCATTACTATCGATATTACCATTATCATTATGTTGATTATTGTCATCATTATCATAATTGCTACCATTATAATTATCAGTTTCAGGTACCATGGCACCCGAAGAAACACTTCACCTTAATAAAACAACAGTAGTGGTAATAAAAAAATCAGCTTCAAACAGCTTATGGAAATAAAACCCCACTGACTTTGTGCCGCAATGACCACAGGAACGTTGAGGTGAATGTGTGCAGCTGTGCAGGTGAAGGGCGGCGCGGGAGGCGAAGAAAGTAACACTAAAAATCACCTTTCCCAACAAGACGTGGTCTATTACCGCGGCGGAGCACAGTGCGGGCAGCAGGTGTCAGAGAAAACAGCTGGCGCGGACGGTGCAGTGCGGAGGGATGGAAGGCTAGAGCAGGAGAGAGAGAGAGAGGAAGATAAAGAAGAGAGTGAAGGAGAGGAAGAGGAAAGGAGAAAAAGGAACTAAGATAGCACAGAAGAACGAGAAAGATTGAAATAGGAGTTGCTGACTGAACATTGAAAAGCAGTAGGTAACGAGAGTATATTTCAGTATCTGACTTCTCTACCCAAAAAAATTGAATAAATATATCAGATAAAAATTATAAAAAGTAACGCAAAAAGACCAAAACACCACCCAAATAAATCAATCAATAAATAGCAACGACCAGGAGAATGAAAGAGTCAGGCAGGAGGAAAAGAGGAAGACCAAGGAGGAGATTTATGTATGTGGTGAGAGAAGACATCCAGATGGTTAGTGTGACACAGCTGGATAAAGAATTCAGGTCTAAAATAGAGACCAGTGTTTCAATACGAACACCATTAACAGGAGAAGTCGGAAGAACATTAACTTTTAAACGGTCCATCTAACCTCAAAGCTGCACAAAAAGAAATACTAGTAAAACTTTAAACAAAAACGAACAAATAAAGAAAAAAAATCCAACGAGGAGGAAGAGAGACAGAGATATCCCTGAGACACCCTTAAGACAAGCCCTCGAGCCGTAACATTGCAAGGCCAGACATCTTAGGACGCCCCCTGCCACGCCCTCCCAGCCAGTTACCGAGAACAGCGAGTCGCTCAACAAACTGGAAAACAATCGACTGTCACCTGAACAACTGCCGAGAGGAGACAAGAGGCAGATGTCTGCTAACCAGCTGCCACGTGAGGAGGAGGAGGAGGAGGAGGAGGAGGAGGAGGAGGAGGAGGAGAAGGAGGAAAAGGAGGAAAAGGAGGAAAAGGAGGAAAAGGAGGAATGAAATTGGATAAAAGTAGAATAAACCAAGGGAAGAAAGAATATACCAGAAGAAAAATTGAGACAGAAACACAAAAAAACACAGTGACCCTTCAATAGACAGACATGTATACAGAGACAGACAGACAGACAGACAGACAGATAGACAGACAGACACACAGACAGACAGACAGAAAAATAGAGAGAGAAGAAAAAAAAGAGAAAGGGAAAATAGAGTGAAGAGGGACAAGGAGAGGGAGGGAGTGACCAATGACTCAAGTTTAGCCGCAACGGAGCAAGAAGAATCGTAAATCAATAAGAGGTCTTCTTGACATTGTTGTACCGCAAGTGAAGGCGAGGAGGAGGAGGAGGAGGAGGAGGAGGAGGAGGAGGAACAGGATGTGGTGATGTTAGTGGATGTGGTGGTAGTGGTGGAAGAGAAGAACAATTACAAGAAGAACAAGAACAAGAACAAGAAAAAATATATATTAAAAAGAAGAAAAGAAACAGAAATAGGAAGAGGAAAGATAAAAAAAAATTTTAAAAAAAGAGAAAGCACGATAATAATAGAAATCCCAAAGGTGACTGAGCAAACAAATTCCCTAAAAATATCTTCCCTAACTTTTTTTTTACCTCGACCCGAAAATCTACTTTTATTCGCTGAGGTAGAAGAAGGAAAAAAGAAAAAGTACATTGGAAGAGATGGAAGTAACAAAAGAGAAATTCCACAAACTTCCAACAACTTCCCCAACAATCACCTTCCATTATACCCTTCGTTAGCACGTCCATTCCATCGTTTTATTTATAGGAAACTCGCTGTAAGTACCACATGCAGCGAGGGAGGGAAGGAGGGGCACGAGGGAGCATATATACAGGTAAAATTGAACCAGGTGAGCATGACAGCAGCGACCACTAATTGCAGGTGGCTCGCAGGTGGCTCTCAAGGCTTGTTATTACTGCTTTGATTAAGACGAGTAAATACCAGGTGAAGACAGGACGAGCAGGAGGTGAGATGGGACAGCTTAAAGGTAAGATGGAGGTCAGGTGAGGGTGAGGGTGAGCTTAAGGTGGTGAGGAAGCCATGAAGGGAGTACGTGGAGGAGGATTCAAGGAGGGATGAGAGGGAGAGAAGAGGTACAAGGCGATGAAAGAGGAACTGTAAAGTGGTGAGAGAGGGGACAAGAGAGTGAGAAGGAGGTGCAGGATTGTGTAAAGGGGAAAGTAGTGAAGTGAGAGGAGGTGGGAGGTGTGAAGAGAGAGAGAGAGAGAGAGAGAGAGAGAGAGAGAGAGAGAGAGAGAGAGAGAGAGAGAGAGAGAGAGAGAGAGAGAGAGAGAGAGAGAGAGAGAGAGAGAGAGAGAGAGAGGGAGTGTGAAGCAATAATAAAGAGATAGAGAAAGAGATAGAGAAAGAGAAAAAAGAGAGAGAATATACCAGGATAAGAGATGGATGATGAAGTAGGGATGATGACAAACGAGAGGGATGAAGAGTCGTATTGTAGAAAGACTGATGGATGCAAACGATATACGAACATTGTGAAAAGAGAAAGAAAAAAAAACAAGTAACGAAATGAAGTGTGGTGTGAGGGGATGAATATGGCAGAGAAATTAATGAAATGAAATGCAAATAATGAGTGACATGCAGTGAACACATGAGAGAGGGAGAGAGAAACAGAGAGACAGAGAGAGAGAGAGAGAGAGAGAGAGAGAGAGAGAGAGAGAGAGAGAGAGAGAGAGAGAGAGAGAGAGAGTAAAATGGAACAAAACAAGAAAAGAGAGCCTGCTGAGGACAGCTAAGGCATCACTCAATACCCAGTCCTCGTGTGAAAATCTCCTCCTTCACACATGTCTCTCTCTTCCTTTCACCTTGAGGCGACCGATCCATCCATCATAAGTCCCTACCGTTGATTGTATAGCTCCTTGGGGCACCACACACACACACACACACACACACACACACACACACACACACATTCGTAAAACAATCTTGAGGTAATAAATACACTTCATCTCGTTACCTGAGGCAGTTATTCCGTAATCTCCTTAATACACCTTCAGTTTGCACCGCTTTAGACACTGCAATTTATCTTTATCTAGTAATTACCGACAACCTCCCCTTCTTGCGTGTCTCCGAACCCCTGCCTGACCGAGCAAGACACTGCTACACATCCTCCTCTACAGGGTCAACGCCTCGTAATAACACACCTCAAGGTCGTCACACTCGCGTCGAACTTGCATGAACGAAACGATGCATGAATTAAAACGTTATTAACACACCTAAAAAGACCTCAGAAAGAAGTGACTTTTTCAACGATTTTTTTTTATGTTTTACGTCGACTTTTAATTTCACGTGACTTTGGGTTCAGAGCGACTCGAATATTTAACATCCTGAAGTTAAATATGTCAGGAACGAACTCCTTGTGATCTGCTAAGGTACAGGTAAAGGTTGTAATGAGGTGGAGGGGAGGGGAGGGAGGCAGGTAAAAGTAAGGTATGATTGAATTCTCAGGTGAGTCTGTGAAGATGAGTACAGGTAAATATGAGGCGCAGTGAGTGAAAAATAAGAGTCTATAGGTGAGGAAAGAGGAGCGAATGAACTTTTGAGTAAAATGACTCCTAAAAAAAGAAAAAAAAGAGGAAGAAATCGAATAAAGAAAATTAAGAACAGCGCATATCAGATACGAAAGAAAAAAAAGTTATAAAAAATACTTAAAAGATTAAAGAGAGCATCCTCCAGCAATTCAAACATACTAGAATAGCTTCGTTAAAGGGGAAAGGGAAAATATGAAAGAAGGTTGAAGCGCCACTTGAAAAACAGTTTAGTGATTTATCGGATACACTGACGGCGCAGACAGTCAAGTGAAGGGGTTCAGAGGCTTCATTAAAACCCTCGATACGCTCTTTGCCTACAACGAACCGAACGAACTCACTGAATGCCTCGAATCAATTTTTCTTTTCATTTTTCTACTTCGAGAGAGAGAGAGAGAGAGAGAGAGAGAGAGAGAGAGAGAGAGAGAGAGAGAGAGAGAGAGAGAGAGAGAGAGAGAGAGAGAGAGAGAGAGAGAGAGAGAGAGAGAGAGAGAGAGAGAGAGAGAGAAAAAAAAAGGACATCACATCACCTGTATAAAAACTTCAATCAACCTTGCAATTTCTACCTCTCACCTTTCCCTTTCCTGGAACGGCACAGAGCGAACACTATTCCTTGTCTCCTTGTATTTCCTTCATCCTAGGCCTACTTGTACCAGTGTTAATAATGGAAGAATACACGGAAAGGAGTGAACGGAATACTAAACAAGGAATATAGAGTCTTGCACTGATGGACGCTGGTAAGGATAGATGTATAAGGGGATTAAAGAGGAGGACGGGATAAGAGGATCAGGAAATGAGGAGTTGAAAGGTCGGAGAGAATAAAGAAAAACTGGAAAAGGGGAAAGCGGGATGAAGCAACACAGAAGCTTGAATGATGATAAAGTTACGTGGAGAGTTAATGAGGTAAGGAGATGTGCTAAAATCATAACTAAAATCGTAAAGAATAGTGTTAAAGATAATATTGCAGTCCATAATTCTGTCGCCACCACTACTGTTTCCACACACTAGTACGTATTCATTATCAAATATACATGAATACAAACATAGATGGATTAATCAATACATACATACATACAAGATGACCCAGCACACAAATAAAAAATGCAGGTGTAGCTCTCTCTGACTGAAAGGGATTATTCTTCCTCAGTGAGCTTTCCCCTCCCTCCTTCCCTCCCTCCTTCCCTCCCTCTCTCCCTCCCTCACTCCCTCCCTCCTTCCCTCCCTCTCTCCCTCCCTCACTCCCTCCCTCCCTCCTTCCCTTCACATCCTCCTCCTAAAGGTACACTACACAAATGGATTGGTGAAGCGTATCTAAACGAAGGAAAGTCGAGAAGTGAAACGAGTAATAAATAAAGCAACAAGATCTATGCTGGTCCATCACTCAGCAGCTGGAAGAATGAACAGCATGTACCCAGCGGCCACAACAACTACTGCTGTTCCGCTGTGCTGTCATGGCCAAGACTAATTGTCGCTAAGAGTGACTAACAAATCGAAAAGCGTGGCAAGACGGATGACAAGGAATGCTTAGGGAATGAATGGCAGAAAAAAGTGACCTAGACAGAACTAAAGGCGATACGAAAAATATATGTACAAAGCAAAATGTAGAAGAAGGGAGGGATAGAGGTAGTGTAGGAGGAAAAGTGTGTATGTGTGTCTGGTGTATTGGAGGAAAATATTCTTACAATCATTCCTTATTTGGAGGTATTGAGAGAGAAAGGGAACTGATCTAATTTCGCTGGACCTACATTGGAGGGAATAAGTTGGTGCCACGAGATACCAAGACCATTACGCAAAATTGGATGATCGCACCGAGATAGGAAGGACATCCCATGCATACGTGGGTTTAGATCTGTCATCATCATCATCATCATCATCATCATCATCATCATCATCATCATCATTAGCATTACCACAGAGAAAATAAGTTCATATGTCATAATTTACTTCGGTTTGTCTTCCCTGACCATCATTTTTTTCTAGTCTTCCTCCACTCTTCCTTATCTCCTCCTCCTCCTCCTCCTCTTCCACGCCTCCAGTCCTACCTTCCTCACATCCTCTCAATCTCACCATGCCAGGTATCCTTTTTCCACATCTTCTCCACATGTTCTCTCTACTTGAATCTTTTCTTGACAGCATTCACCCCCACTGAAATATTTACCATCACTCCTGCTTTCACCTTTCACATCCTCATTCTTTTTTCTCAACTCTCCCCCTCCTCCTCATCATCCTCCTTTGGGTTCTAGGTTGAATGTGGACCAATTTTATACAATTCAATGTAACTAGCATGTACACATTTAATATGATTGTGTTCTTGGTTTTTCAAGTGATATGTGAGACAACTACATCAGATTATTATTGCTAAAGTTATCCCTCCCCCTTAACTAGTAATGGAAATCTGGTGAGGGATTTTTAATGTTCATTTTTTATTGGCATAGCGCCACGTGTATTAAAAGAAACCAAAAATCAAATATGTAAACCCCTCTCGATAATTTTTAATAAATCACTAAACTCCGGTAAAGTACCTCGAGACTGGAAACTTGCAAATGTTACCCCCATTCAAAAGAAGGGAAACAAGTCTCTTCCATGTAATTATAGACCGATCAGCCTCACCTCAGTAGTCAGTAAATTAATGGAAACCATATTGCGTAACAAACTAGTAAGCTTTTGGAAGAGAACAGTCTTATTAAAAGCTCCCAACATGGCTTCCGTAATAAACGTTCATGCCTCACTAACCTACTAGACTTCTACAACGACGTATTTAACATATTCGACGAATCCAAAGCGGTAGACGTCATTTATCTGGACTTTCAAAAAGCGTTTGACAAAGTTCCCCATAAGCACCTTCTAAGTAAATTAATTTCGCACGTCATTACTGGTAAAATTCACTCGTGGCTCGAAGACTGGCTCTACGAGAGAAAACAACGCGTCGTTATTAACGGTAAAGCATCAAACTGGCGAAACGTTCTAAGTGGAGTGCCGCAAGGTTCAGTGCTCGGCCCCGTTCTTTTTGTAATCTACGTAAACGACATCGATGAAGGCCTCACCTGTAAGATATCCAAATTTGCTGACGACACGAAAATAACTGGAAGAGTTACTACTACTGCCGAAAAAGCGCTACTACAGTCCGACCTCGATCGCTTAGTAAATTGGTCAAAGAAGTGGCAGATGACGTATAACTTAAATAAGTGTAAAGTTTTGCATATTGGGAGTAACAATAATCGCACTAACTATTCAATGAACGGTACCGAACTTCTTAAAGTTAATGAAGAAAAAGACCTGGGTGTAACTATTAGTAGCGACCTCAAACCAGGCAAACACTGCTCAGAAGCCGTTAAAACCGCTAACAAATTAATTGGTTTCATTGGCAGAACCTTCGAGTTTAAATCTGATAAAGTCGTCCTGACACTGTTCAATTCCCTCGTACGTCCGCATCTCGAATATTGCGTTCAGTTTTGGTCACCTTACTATAGAAAAGACATTGTAAAGCTGGAGAGAGTCCAAAGACGAGCCACAAAAATGATTCCGCGACTGCGCAATAAGCCATACGAGGAACGACTGAAGGAGCTCAATCTGTTCAGTTTAGAGAAACGTAGATTACGGGGAGACCTAATAGAAGTTTTCAAAATGATTCGTGGTTTCGATAACGTCAATATAAGCGATTACGTAATTGTTGATCGGGAAAGAATCACAAGAAACAATGGATTCAAAATAATCGGTAAAGCCTTCAGATCGGAAGAATCTAAACACTTTTTCTTCAATAGAATAGTTAATGTATGGAACTCTCTCCCAGCACAGGTAGTCAACAGTAATACGATTGAAACTTTTAAAGCTAAACTCGATAAGTACTTGACGACAAAACCTAACCTAACTTATTACCCGCTTCGTTAATGATATTTATTATTTATTTATTTATTTTTTTTTAAATAGTGATAGATAGCCTTTTTCTTTCTTTTTCACACTATACTATCAAATTTCCTGCGCAGTTTTTATTACTACTACTGCGCAGGTGTTTCTTTAACCACTTTTTTTCCTGCCGGCGTTTGCCGGAGGGAGAGGTGGGTGGGGAGGAGCCTTCCACTTTACTATCCTTTACCTCAGACTTGTAGAGAATATAGAAGTAGAGTAGCTACACAGGCAACCTTGTAAGGCCCACCAGGGCTGTTGTTGCCTGTTATTCCTTTGTATTCCTTTGTATTCTGTATTCCTTTGTATATATGTCACATGGTAATCCCTTGTACCTGTTCCCCCCCAGCACGTTGTTGGAGGGAGAGGTGGGATGGGAGGAGCCTTGTTCTATTCTATTCTGTTCTCCCACATGTAGTTTACTAGTAGTAGTACCTAGTTCAGCAGATGCCCTCGTTATAGACTAAAAGATCTCCATGTATCTATTCTTTCTACGTAATCCTCCTCCTCTCCTCTCCTCTCCTCTCCTCTCCTCTCCTCTCATCTCCTCTCCTCTCCTCTCCTCTCCTCTCCTCTCCTCTCCTCTCCTCTCCTCTCCTCTCATCTCATCTCATCTCATTTCATCTCATCTCCAGCTAGAAAATGTCTTCACTCCTCCTGATGTTTCTCTGCTACAGTTAGTCTCATGCAGCATTCTTTGGCGGTGTTCAGTTTTATCACGTCAACATCTGACACGCAAAACACCGTACCTGATCCCACTGGTTGGGAGTGTGCCTGGGGGGGGGAGACATGACACTGATCTCTCACCACCGAAAAAGTGTGAGGAAGAGAGAGAGAGAGAGAGAGAGAGAGAGAGAGAGAGAGAGAGAGAGAGAGAGAGAGAGAGAGAGAGAGAGAGAGAGAGAGAGAGAGAGAGAGAGAGGGAGACTTGCTCTCAGAAGTCAACAGAGGCACCCACAGGAGGAAAGAAATATGTAAAAGGTTCGGTGCTTGGTTTACTCGGGCTCCAACTAATCCTGGGGGTCGTTGTTTGCTAAAACCAAGCTCGTGTACACTCTTTCGTTGTTTGCTTGAGTGTAGCAGTCGCTCCCTCACCTCCCTCCACCTCCCTCCTCAACCCTCCGTCCGTCTGTTCTTACCTGCCTCCCTGCCTTCCTCCAGCATCAGCCACCGCCGCTGCATAACGTTTGCATGGAGAGTGTTGGGACGGCAGCTGCCACGAAAATGTTTAAGAAAAGGAGAAGAGAGGACCCGCGCAAGGACCAGTACCTCACGGGGGACGGCGATACAACAGGCAAGCAAGCTTCTAAGTGTGGCTGGTCTGTGCTGGTTTTGCAAGCACATGAATACGCACATACTAACACGTAAGTACACACACACACACACACACACACACACACACACACACACACACACACACACACACACACACACACACACACACACACACACACACACACACACACACACACAGCTACACGAGAAAGTTGAAAGCCATCGCGACCCGAAACTGTAATTAAGCAGACGAATGAAGCTGGGAATGAGTAATGAAATAAATAAGTGAGTGCTTGTCCCATCTGGTGCTAGGGTGGGGTCGCGAGCACGAGGACGAAGGTTGAGTGGCAATCCGGAAATGGAATAGTATTCAGAATGAAGTGGAATATGAAGATAATTAAGCGAGGCAGTGGCGGATGGAATGATGAATAGACACGTGAAGCAGAATGACGAGAAAATGACTTGAAAGAAGGAAGCAAAGAAGGCAGGAAGGAAGGAAGGAAGGAAGGAAGGAAGGAAGGAAGGAAGGAAGGAAGGAAGGAAGGAAGGAAGGAAAGAGGGTGATAACGTGACCCAAGGCAGCGTGGGAACAAGAACGCGGAGAGTGAGGGGAAGGAATGTGTGTAACAAAGTGAAGGACGACCAACACCCGAGTCTTACCTTGCATTACATGGAAATCAAGGTCAAACAAAACGCGAACACACACACACACACACACACACACACACACACACACACACACACACACACACAGTTATACACTTTATACTACTATACCTGCATCGAGCAAGTCATTTTACGTAGACTTTCGAGCCTCATGACTACTAAGATATGTGATTTTCCCTCTTAGATACAATCAGTACTCTTAAGGTTTCGCTGCTCAACATAACAAACAAATGCTGCAGGAATACCCTTTTCTATCGTACCTCATCCATAGTATTAATTCTGTCCACAACATAACACCAACAGAAAAACATTACATCACCTACATAATGATAAGATATATCCACACCAGTAAAGTCTTCAATTTATAAACATTTTCCTGTTCTTCCTGGGATATAGAGTTTCATCATTATTTAAAAAAAAAAAAAAGTTCTCCCCTCGCTAGTTTATTGTCATGGGACGACATTATAATCGCTATGTTCATTTATTCACAACAAGCGACGCCAAGAAACGCAATTTTCACTCTTTAAGCAGCTTGTGGTCTGCCGAGACTTTACACACGGGTAACCTGTTCCAGTTTTCCCGGTACAAGTTACGAGAAGCGCACTGCAGCCACACTCAGCAGTCTGCAAAACTTATAAGGAAGTGCATGCTGCTCAGATTAATTTGATACACATTACTCATTCCCTTCTGCCTGGAAAAAAAACAGATACGTGCAGAGGCTGGGAATGGATGTGTTCATGTACTACATAGGAACAGAGTATTACCAGCACCACCCAGACACCAATAAGAAGTAAAAGATCAACGAGGAATGAATAATGTGTTAATGCAGAGATATAAATAACGTGGAGAGCATTAGAGGATATTGCACATCGAGGAAACATGTTTTTCACCGAACAATTACTTATGACTTGCATCCACAGGAGAGGAAGATAGATTAGTCATGACCTTGAGAGTGACTAACACCCAGAGTGAGAGAAGAACCTTAGACAAGTTCCCTTCCCTCGTTCCCTCGCTCACCTTAGGAGTACCTGCAGAGAGGACACACATGACAACACTCACCTAAAAGAAGAACGAGGAGCAGCAACATCCTTCGCTGCGTCTCCATGGCGGCGGCGCCTCAGAGGCAAGGAGAGGCCTTGACCTCCTCCCCCGCGGCCTCCACGAGACAACACCAGCGGGAGGCCAGACAGCACTCACCTCCTGGTCTCGCACTCAGTTCACTTCACGAGGTTTTAATTCACAATCAAACAATCAATTTTCTGTCCTCTTATTTCCAGATTTTTTTTCCTCCAAGCCAATATTTTTATAACATGTAACACTGCCACTGCCACCAAGACCCTCCGGCCGCAGCGCTTCACTATAACCTCCACAGGTCACCACTAACTCCTCACGTTCACTGCGGATCACTGTCGTCACTCCCTCGATGCTCCCTTCAGAAGCCACGGAAGGAGGGAGGGGTCAGCTGGGTCATGGTGGCCTTGACCTTGTTTCTTCCCACCATGATGACCTGGTCTGCCCTCATCACACCCACGAGGTCATCTTCCCGTCGGCTGGCACACACAATCTGCGGCAAAAGAGGACAGAGTACACGAGGTGAGTGACTGTGGCAGAAAAAAAGCTGAGAGGTGCGTGATGCTTTTTGTCATACTTTCCGTATTTCATCTTAATTATTACTAGGCGGCCCCGCCCTACCGCAGCGGGTAACGAACTCCTGCCGCGGCAAGAGTAATGAGCGGCTGGTCCTGCTGGCCTCTTTCTGGCAGGCAAAGAAGGAAAAAAAGAGAAAGAGCGAGAGGGAGAAAACTGCTAAAGAGGAGAGACAAGGTGCAAAGAAAGCCTCTATACAATGTTCCACTTCGCATTGCAACAAAAAGAATAAAGAATAAAAGATAAAAAAAAAAACAAGCTACAATTCCAATCAAAACAAGAGCATGAAACTTCTGCAGCCGCCGTGCGAGGCCACTCGGGGAAATCCCTTACAATCTAGTGCCGCCCTCCCCCCTCCCCCTCTCCCCGCTACTCATCCCGTACTGCTGTCAAGTTTCTAAGGAATCACCGAGACGCAAATTTAAGTGACCGCAACTTTCTATAAATCAAATGAGAACTTGAAACCTTATTGAGAAAAAATACAATAAACTTACAACAATTTCAACCTATCCCCGCAGCGGGCCACATCCTGCCATGCCACTCCACTTCACTCCACACCACTACACAGCGGATGGTCGGAGCGGCGCGAGAGCCAATAGGACGGACGAGGCCAGCAACGAGCAAAACCCCACACGTCCTATCCCACCCGCGTCTGCAGGCACACTGACTGGGCCACGCTGTCGCTGCCTCCTCAAACACTTCGGCGTGACCTCGCAAGGCTCCAGCGACCCAGTGACTCAGAGCGGCTCCTTCCCCGCTCATTCCAACCCTACATATATATTACCCTCTTCCTCTTCTTCCTCCTCCTCCTCCTCCTCCTCCTCCTCCTCCTCCTCCTCTCCTTCTCCCATTTCCCAATTTCGCCTCCCCTTTCCCTAATCTGACCACCTACATATTTCTCCATTTTTCCTAATCCATCTCAGTCCTCCTCCCCTCGCACCTTGTTTCCGTTTTCCCACATTCTCCCGCACTCCAACACGCTGACAACACCTCAGCACCCTACCTGTGACCACCACACACCATCACCTGCCCCTCCCAGGTCACAACGCGGCCCTCCGATGGGTGAACAAAAGAACAAAGGTGATTTGAAGCGTATGAGAACGAGACCATATACGTTTCCTTGTGTTGAAAAGAACATTTTGTTATCGTAGAGTGGTGCTATATTATCTCTCTCTCTCTCTCTCTCTCTCTCTCTCTCTCTCTCTCTCTCTCTCTCTCTCTCTCTCTCTCTCTCTCTCTCTCTCTCTCTCTCTCTCTCTCTCTCATTTCCCACTTGTCTTTCTTCTTCCTTACCGTCTTACTCTCTCCTTCCAGCCTCTTCCCCAAACACACCTTCCTCACGACCACTCTCCCGACACACTCCTTGACACATCCACTCTTTCTACGCCTTCTAAACCACCTCCTCCTCCTCCTCCTCTTCCTCTTCCTCTTCCTCTTCCTCCTCCTCCTCCTCCTCCTCCTCCTCCTTAACAGGTATGGTACTTTCCTCACTTCTTCTAGAGTGCCGGAGGGAGCAGTGGACGTGGAAGAGCTTTCACCTTTTTTTCTCTCTCAACCAGTTTCTTGCTCGCGGCAAAAACCCAGCAGATTATTAGAGAATAAATACGGGTCATAAGCCTGTTATACCACAAGAGGCTTTCTGTTATAATACTACTAATACCACTCCTCTTCCTCCTCCTCCTCCTCCTCCTCCTCCTCCTCCTCCTCCTCCTCCTCCTCCTCCTCCTCCTCCTCCTCCTCCTCCTCCTCCTCCTCCTCCTCCTCCTCCTCCTCGTATCCCTCCTCCTCCTCCTCCTGTTTTCTGCTTGTCTCACGCTTGAATAAGGACGCCTTGCTCCCTCCTCCTCCTCCTCCTCCTCCTCCTCCTCCTCCTCTCCTCCTCTTCCTCCTCTTCCTCCTCTTCCTCCTCTTCCTCCTCCTCCTCCTCCTCTTCCTCCTCTTCCTCCTCTTCCTCCTCCTCCTCTTCATCCTCTTCATCCTCTTCATCCTCATCCTCATCCTCATCCTCATCCTCCTTCGAGATGAGAGACTTTCAAAAGCATTACACATCAAAAAAGAGGAAATGTTCCATCTGGATTTTATTTATATCGTCTTCCTCCAGTGAATCACTCAGCATCATGTCAATTAATGGTCTCAGAGTCTCTTGAGGGATCGGCCAAGGATGTATTTTTTTTCTATAATGTTTGGAAGTTCAGAAAATATATTTACATCTAAAAAATACCTTGAGGAGCGTCATTAAGAAGGTGAAACTACGCCGCCAATAAGACCATCGAGGAATTTCAACCCTTACGACTTCATTAAAATAGGTATATATTAACACTGTGATTCTACCTTTTTTTACAAGATATAGTTGTGTGAGTACGCTGTTCAAAACATATCCCTTTTTTACACTGCACGAGACCACGCGAAAAACGAACAAAAATCGAGTTCAAAAAGCAAAGCCCATAAAATATAGTTACACAAGGGAGGAGAGAGAGAGAGAGAGAGAGAGAGAGAGAGAGAGAGAGAGAGAGAGAGAGAGAGAGAGAGAGAGAGAGAGAGAGAGAGAGAGAGAGAGAGAGACCCAAAAAAACATCACAATAGTCATCGAACACAAACAACGGCACACACCACCACCACCACCACCACCACCACCACCACACCCTCCCACGCCCCACGCATCACCTGGCTAGCAAGGAAACGCGGCCAGAATTTAAGATAAGGACCCGCCGCTGTGTGAAAAGGGACGTGACTCGGCGCGTCGCACGGCTTAACCCCTCCACTGGTACACCAATTCGACGACAGATATGTTTTACCTCCCCTGACACGCGTGACAGGGGGCGACAGGCGTGTGGGATCATGACAGCTACTACATATCGGTGGCCATGCACTCTTTTATCGACTGTGAACACGCTGCACGGACGAGGATGAGCCGCTGAAGGGAAGGGGGCGTGTGCTGTGAATGCGAATGGCAGAGACGAGGCTGAAAAAAAGGGGTGTGGGATGTGTATGACAGTGACGAGGGTGAAAGGAAGGGGATGTGGGGTGAGGGTGCTGGTGATGAGAATAAAGGGAAGGAGATGAGGGTGAAGGGAAGGAGACGAGGGTGAAGGGAAGAGGACGTGGGCTGTGGCTGGCGGCGACGAGGCTGACACTGACATATACGATTATTGATGGCGAGGAAAAACGGGATTAGTTTCGTGAAGACGTAGTATTAGAAATTGCAGCCGAGGAGGAGGAGGAGGAGGAGGAGGAAAAGGAGGAGAATGGAAAGGAAAATGAGAAAGTGGGAAAAAAAAGATGAAGATGGAAGAGCAGAAGAAAATGGAAGTTAATCTTGAGAGGAAGCAGGTGATCAGTGCATTATGTCAGGTAACTTTAGCAGCACCTGGTGAGCTTACCTTTCCCTTCATTAATAGAGGAAAGTGAATAACAATGCATCATCACTATCACCAACATCATCATCAACATCACCACCAAAACAACCACCGCCATTACCATCACCATCATCTCACTATCACTACTTCCATACTTTATCCAGTGATTCTAGGAACAAGTTGAAGGTCCTTCCACCACTCCCTGAAGGCACGTTTATCCTATCATATATCCATCTTCTCCACTTTATCATTCATTTCTCATCTCCGTTTTCTATATCGCCATTGCCTCCTTTAAGCCCTGTTAAACTATTTTTCGATGATCGTAAAGTTTACATTTTATCATTATTTTCTTATACTTCCTCTCCTTTTATTTAATTATCGTCTGAGGGTGAAAGAAAATACAGCTGGGGTAATGGAGGTCACATTTTCTGCCCAGACGTAACTACTGGGGATAACAAGGGTAGGGCTGGGGAGGAGGGGGTCAGGGGGAGGCCACATAAAACTGGGGAAGTGTGCCCACGACGTCCAGGGGTTAGGAGGAGGGAGGAAGGGGAGGAGGGGAGAGAATCAAGGTTGTTTATTTATTTAATCTTGTGGTGAGGGGGAGGAAGGGGAGGAAGGGGAGGAAGAGGAGGAGGGATGGAAGATGCTTGGGGTTGGGTGATAGGAAGGGAGGGGTAACTCTATAAAAGGAATTCTCTTAAAGTTTTAATGCGGTGTGTGTGTCTGTGTGTGTCTGTGTCTGTGTCTGTGTGTGTGTGTGTGTGTGTGTGTGTGTGTGTGTGTGTGTGTGTGTGGGTGTGTGTGTGTGGGTGTGTGTGTGGGTGTTAGGCTCACTTGTTTTCCTGCCATTTCCTGCCTCCTCTTCCCTCCCTCTTTATCCTTTGCATCCCCCGCCAACACACACACACACACACACACACACACACACACACACACACACACACACACACACACACACACACACACACACACACACACACACACACACATAGTTTTGGTGTTTGGCTTGGAATTACATCTGATACTGAGACATGTTCAGACAAGACAATGTCGCTTAAACACCACTACGAAACTTAGTAATCATCGGGAGAATGTGATTAAACCGTCACTAACCACAACCATGCTCCTCCTCCTCCTCCTCCTCCTCCTCCTCTTCCTCTTCCTCCTCCTCCTCCTCCTCCTCCTCCTCCTCCTCCTCCTCCTCCTCCTCCTCCTCCTTGCCAATATTGGGTCAGCACTACACTCGTAAAACATACAATAAATAAAAGCTACAATGAAACCTTCCTTCAATATTATTTAAGTACGAAACACCTACACACCTACACACACACACACACACACACACACACACACACACACACACACACACACACACACACACACACACACACACACACACACACACACACACACACACACACACACACACACCACTCCTCCCTTGCCCCCAGCGATGCCCTCTAGGCTCCTGATCCCCGAGACACAAAGGCGCCTTCGGGCTGATTGAGACTGTTGGGGGCGGCGGCGGCGGCGAAGTCGTCTCTCTCTCTCTCTCTCTCTCTCTCTCTCTCTCTCTCTCTCTCTCTCTCTCTCTCTCTCTCTCTCTCTCTCTCTCTCTCTCTCTCTCTCTCTCTCTCTCTCTCTCGTCAGTAACGAGAGGTAACGACATGAATTTTAGAGTACAAATATATAACACAATTGCTCGTAATCCATGCTTCAATGTTAGAGTTGTTGACCATTGGAACAGACTCCCAGCATCAGAAGTTAGTTCTAAAACTATAGATAGTTTCAAATTCAGATTAGATCAATATTTCCGGGAAACAGGTTTACTTTAATTGTGTCTTTCTAGACCATCAAAGGGCACTGCGACAGCAAGATAAATACTGTGAATAACCAAGGCAAAGGGAATTAGAAGTCAACTTCACTAGTTCACATTATATATAAGCATACTGGCTTCAACCGTTAACTGGCTATGATATTACACAAGTAATTTAACCGCTGATTTAGAGTAAAGCTACATGAGCGTCTATAAAAAAATTTATGTCTACGAAATTAATTTTGTCATTTTTCAGATGAGAAGTGTAATGATAGCATTTGTTACTATTATTAAAGTTATTAAAGTTATTCCCCACCCAGGATGTACCAGCATTAGTGGTAGCCTATACTACTCTAGTATAGTATAGTATCCTCCTCTAACTTCATTCTTTACTATAAAATTTCCACGTCCATGTTTTCTACAAGGTACATGATGTTCCCTTCTATCTGTTTTTCCTGCCGTTACCGGAAGGAGAGGAGGGTGAGGAGAGAGCCTTGTTCTGTTATATCCTGTTCTACAACTATTTGTGTACTTGTATTAGTATGTAGTCCAGCAGATACCCTAGTTATGGACCAATTGATCTGCTGGTGTCTGTTCTTCTCATATATTCTCTCTCTCTCTCTCTCTCTCTCTCTCTCTCTCTCTCTCTCTCTCTCTCTCTCTCTCTCTCTCTCTCTCTCTCTCTCTCTCTCTCTCTCTCTCTCTCTCTCTCTCTCTTTCTGTATTTACCTATTCATATTTCCCCCTGGTCTATTTTTTAGCGTAATGAGGAGAAGGAGGAGGAGGAGGAAGAGAAGGAGAAGGAGGAGGAGGAGGAGGAGGAGGAGGAGGAGGAGGAGGAGGAGGAGGAGGAAGAGGGAAGAAGGAAGAGGAAGAGGCGGAGGACCAAAAGCTAGCTAAAGGAAAAAAATAAGATATAAAAATGTGGGAAATATGAGTAAATAAGGCGGGAAGGAGGATAAGAGAGGAAAAATAGGAGAGGGGAAAGTAATAAGAAGAAAAAAAGTAAGGCGAGTAGGAATACAGATAATAAAAAAAAAAAAAACATGGATGAGTGGATGTTATACACGAAAATATGAAATGTGAGGAGGAGGAGGAGGAGGAGGAGGAGGAGGAGGAGGAAGAGGAAGAAGAAGAAGAAGACGAAGAAGAAGTAGAAGTAGAAGAAGAAGAAAAAAAAAGAAAATAATAATAAGAAGAAGAAGAAGAAGAAAGAGAAAGAAGAAGAGAATGACGATGAAAGCGATGAAGACGAAGATGAACAGGGACAAAAACACAAAGGTGGAACAGATGGAGAGTAGGAAGAGCAGAAGGCAAAAGGGAAGAATAACTGGAAAGAAGGAGGGGCAAGAAGAGACCCAAGAACGCATAGCTAGTGTAAAAGAAGAGCAGGATAACATCGATAAAGAGAGAGAGAGAGAGAGAGAGAGAGAGAGAGAGAGAGAGAGAGAGAGAGAGAGAGAGAGAGAGAGAGAGAGAGAGAGAGAGAGAGAGAGAGACAGATAGAGACAGATACATAGGTACATAAAAAGGGAAATATATATATAGAACAGCAGACAG
>JAPQNM010000022.1:10783358-10785858 GCA_029783475.1 Metacarcinus magister
TGTGTGTGTGTGTGTGTGTGTGTGTGTGTGTGTGTGTGTGTGTGTGTGTGTGTGTAATATTTTTGTTTTATTCTTTTGTTTCCTTTAGATTGCCTACATTTTTCACGTAATAAATCTCTCTCTCTCTCTCTCTCTCTCTCTCTCTCTCATAAACCTATTTTACTGTACTTTCCACCTCCATTATTATCTCTCCTCCTTCCTACCCTTTCTCCCTCCTCCTCCTCCTTCATTCCAGTATCCTATTTCTTCCTTTCTCTCTGTCTTCGATACGTCTTCAAGCCTCCTCTTCATTTCTAGTCTTAACCTTACACCCCTCCTTCTTTCCTTCTACTGTTGGCCTTCTTGTCGCCCTGTAGTGTTGACAAGGGGCGGCCCCATCGGTAACTTAATGAAGGACAGGTGAGACGAACGAAAGGTAAACAGCCTTCCCTCAGGTAGCGACGCCAAGGTCTCCAGGGATAGGAACCCGGAAAAGGTGACTGGTGAGGTGGAAAATAATGTTCGAAGCAGTTTCTCTCTCTCTCTTCCCTTTTTTTTCTCTCTTTTTTCTCTCTCTCTCTTTCTTGATTAAGTAATGTATTTATAATGGACTTTATACAAAAACGCTGCTTCATGTAATTTGCCAAACGTGATCAGTTATCCTTATCTTCCCTCTTCTCATATTTCTTTGTCCTTCTTTCTTTTACTCCTCCTATCACCCCGTTATCAATAATTCTCTTTGTTCTTACTCTTCCTCTTCCTCTTTTTCCTCCTTCTCGTATTCCTTCTCGTCGTCGTCCTCCTCCTCCTCTCTCTCTTCCTCCTTCTCTTCCTCCTCCTCCGATTTCCACTTGCTCCTCCTCTACCTCTACCTTTTCCTTCTTTTTTATCTTCTTCCCCTCTTAGCAAACTTGATATTAATTGGCCATCATGTTCACGTGTATTTATTCTTTGTAGTTACGATTACTACTTTTATAAGGTTGCAATGGGAGCGATGATAGCTTACATAATTAATAGAATCATTATCATAACTTTGCTTCCATCGCTTCTCCAACCCTCGCTTACTGAACCACACTGACAGATGAGACTTGGGTTACTGACGAGTAGGAGAAGTCGAGGAGGAAGAGCTTAAGGCATTTCTAACATGACTGAATGGATGATGTGTTGTCTAGTCACCCTCTCACCCTACCCCGTGTTGTGCTCCTTCCACTCTATATCATCGCGGCGCCGTCCTCCTCTCCTACACATGTTAAAAAGAATAGAAAAGACGCAGAGGAGGACGGCGGGGACTTAAATGAAGGGTTTGAATTAACGATGAATTCAACATTTTACTAGTGAGCTACACCGTCAAGCTTTAGTGGAGAGAGAGAGAGAGAGAGAGAGAGAGAGAGAGAGAGAGAGAGAGAGAGAGAGAGAGAGAGAGAGAGAGAGAGAGAGAGAGAGAGAGAGGGATTTGTGATACTCATTGCCCAGGAAAGAGAATAAGGGTAATCATTTCCTGAGGGAGATTTAGCAAGACTGTGATGGAGTCCGTGCGTGCGTGCGTGCGTGCGTGCGTGTGTGTGCGTGCGTGCGTGTGACTGGCATCTGGAGCCGAAACCCTTGAATGGCGGCTGCTGATTGGTTTGTGTACGCCAATCACCATCATTCGTTCCTTCATCCAAAAAAGGAAAAAATACTACATAGGGACTAATACAGGCAAGTCATCTTCGTCCATCCTCGCAAGTATCAAGTCAACTTAGTTTTTTTATTAGAAATTGAAGGTCATACACAAAAGTAAAGTGATGTATTCAAAGGATATGGAGCAACGTATCCTAACTTGACTTAATATAACCACACTTAAGACTTTTACACGTGCGCTATACAACTGCATCGCTTGACTTAAAGCAGACAACCAACTTAGCGCCGCATCGTTTCTCTCAGGAAGTATACGAAACAGAGATAATAAATAAAAGCAAACGTCACGTGATATGTGATAAGAAAACAAATAACAGCAAGTGGTGGAGTGCAGCATTGGGATGCAGGTGACTCCATCGTCACTCACTGCAGCTCTGCCTGGAGACCTGCACCAGATTGGGTTAAAGCGAGGCGAGGCAGGAGGGAGCGTGAGGTGAAGTGACGGTCAGGCTGCCAGGGAGCCGGACATCCACTGGGACTCAAAACGTCAAGCACACACGATACGGAAACTGCATGAAATTCAACTTTTCACTCGACGTGTACCTTGCAATATTTTCCTGTACCAGATATATGATAAAATTGAGATAATGGAATTAATAAATTATATCATGTCACGTAAAATCATTCGAACATAAACTCCAATGCCGTATAATATTCTTTTCTTTTTTAATAATTTGTGGGAATAAAACTATTTGCCTTAAAACATGTGGTCTTGAAATGTTAGTATATATTTTCAAGGAAGTATATATACAATATAAAAAGCTCTATATGTATAGTATAATTTTCGAATGCAATTTTGAAATATTGCGTAATAGCGATGAATCAGAAACATATTTTTGGAGAA
>JAPQNM010000022.1:10800858-10855858 GCA_029783475.1 Metacarcinus magister
GATCAGGTGATTTGCTGTATTATAAAACCTTTTCATGATAAACCGTTTTGTTGCTGTATATCAGAATTTAGTTGTAATAGTAAACAAAGATATGGATATTATATTAAGGCTCAGTTTTCGTTACGGCGTCGCCAAGTAAGTGGTGGTTACTATCACTCAGTTCAGGTCTTGACGCTTGAGTGTGACGAAGGTCACAAAAGACGCGTCGCTGTGCCGTGCCATGACGACAGTCTCAAGTGGCGGGAGGTCCGTGTGCCTCACTATCATAACACACAACACCAGTGTGAGTCACGCACCACAGTTTAGAGACTCGTTATCCTCGACCACCAACAATATCAACACCCCAAAGAACATTCATCGAAGGGAAGAACCACTATACGAGGCACCATTTTTTTCTTGATATCATATATATATATATATATATATATATATATATATATATATATATATATATATATATATATATATATATATATATATATAGAGAGAGAGAGAGAGAGAGAGAGAGAGAGAGAGAGAGAGAGAATTATTTTATTTTGTTGGTGTGTGTAAGATAGACGGTAAGCTAACATACGAGTAACTGTAATCATGGTGGAAGGTGGGTGTCTCTATACTGCTGATACTCCTCCTCCACATCATCATCATCATTATCACCACCACCGCCACTGATAGTACCTTCCCACCTGACACACACGGGGCGCAACACGAGTGGGTGGGGTGAATATAAGGGGGCCAAATGCTCCTAACTTGCCACAAATAAACAGCAAACAAATATTCACCTCACAGCTGATGCGAGGGCAGCGAACACCCATTCAGCAGCGGCAGGAGGACGAGGACAGGGCAGGACACAACACTTTACCTTCCGCCATCAGGCCCTCAGGTATCACACGTTGCCGCGCCGCCCTTTACTCTCCGTTAACACGGAAAACATAAACACTTGCCAAGGTGGCCGCGCGCTGCTACAGACAAGAGGCAAATGTACTTATGAAATCAGCAGGCCCGGCGACGCTACCTTGGGCGGCGGGCGGCTGGTGCGGGCGGGGCAGCAGTGCGGTGCCTTCCCTCATGCCCCTCCACCACTATAACTTGCGTGCTACGTGACACGTTACCATACACACTGACCCAATAATTATACCCACGTAGAAATGTCCATGTTTCTTACAGGTCTACGCCTGAGGTCTTCCCGAGACGCATGAGTCACCCGTCCCAAACAATCACTGGGGTGTATTTATAAAGAGTGGTGGTATGCATAGCCTACTATTTTCGACCCGCCACACTCTGCACAGGTGCCATATCCATCACTACGATACACACTATAGAAAAGCACGCGGCAGGACTACTCGAGGCCCGCAGTCTTTTCTAAATGTAGCCGAATGTGCTAGTGGAGACCCCAGAGAGACTGTTCCACTTAACGCGCGCGCGCGCCTACAACCTAAAATTAAACCCAGTTTAGCTAAAGCACACACATCACTGCTTCCTTTTACTTAATACTTTCAACAACCAGCGATGTCCAGTCGACGACAATAATATCTAAGTGCGTTTGATGGACGAGTCTGACATTCCTGGGACATAATTATAACTCCTTGACATTCTCTAGCAAGGGTGTTTCTGACACCACTATTCACTTTAAAGTTATCAATAAGCTGCATCGCCCGTCTAACAGTCTACAACCAAACAACAGTACAGAAGGTTCATTCTTTTTCCTGAGGGTGAGTGTGGCTACGGAAGGTGGAGGGAGGGCGGGAGATTGTGAGGGCGGGGGGCAGGCCTCGCAGTGACCTGCCCGCCTTTCGCTGCTACCTTGGCAAACGTTCAGGTTACACTTTTTTTCCCTTACTGACAGCTACGAGAACCGTGCATTACAAAACCGCTCATTACGAGGCTGGCAGCGGAGATAAGTGGAACATTTTATACAGGAAATCTTACACGTAGAGGTATTTTAGTGATGAATAATATCTACAATCGCTGGAGGAAAAGTTTCTTTTCCTACATATTTTTCCTTCCTCTCGCTGCAATCGCTCGCTTGCCAAGTTCCAAAGAGGGAATCAGCTTGGTCACTGATGTGTTAATTATTTAAGCAAGTTTTACACTGTTTCCTCACACAGTTGCAACACGTCTTTCTTGCAACAATTACTGAACTCCAGGATATCAAATTGCTCTACACACACACACACACACACACACACACACACACACACACACACACACACACACACACATACACACACACACACACACATACACACATACACATCTGGAGTCACTTGTCCTAAGGTTATATTATATTTCTTTATGTATATATATGTACCGTGAAGACAGGTTGAGGCAAGATGGTGTTGATGTAGCCAGCTCGCCTTCCACCTCCACCACTACCACTGCCGCCGGGACACCACCACCACCACCACAGCTGACACCACCGCCGCCAGGAGAAGCCAGCCCGCCCGCCTGCCCGTACCCAGAACCGTTCCCACACACACTGAGCCCTTGGCCGGCCCACTGCCACCACTGCGAGTCTACCCTACTTTCCCCTCTGCCCCTCCTGGCGTGCCCCTCTTCCCTTCCCTCGCCTCATAATCTACCCAGAGGTGAATTAAACGTACCAAGAATCAATAAACTTTCATTGCAGTACCGTGAATGCAGGAAAAGACGCCTGATGAATACGTGAAGTGAAGTACATGAACAGATGTAAATTGAGTCTGAAAGAACACGACGAGTTATTCATTTGACTTAGCGGGGCAAGCCACACCATTTTCCCACGCTTAGCTTAATGGAAAATGTAGATGATGCTTCATGATTATTACTGATGAGAATGCTAGCGGAAAGCCTACCTCGTCCTGTCAACCGGTAGTTAAACGTGAAAAAACATCAGATGAACTATTTAAGGCACTCCAATAACTATTCCCTCTTCACCTCGTTCATATCTATAATAATCGTTAGTATCTTTTTGTGTAGATATGTTCGCTTTGATTTATTAGGTTCAATGCATTACCCTCTCAAGCCTTAAAACACACCGTCAAGCAGATATAAACCTAGAGGGGAAAAAATATCAGTAATGTGTTTAACTTTAAGATTGTCTCCCTTGCAAACATGGACAAAACTTGGTCCAGCTATTCAGATTCCCCGCTGCCTTACGTGGGTCTCTCCCGCTGGACAGGTGTGGTGAGTAGCAACACCACAAATGGAAAATTCAAAGGCTCTAAGCTACGTAACATCACTACTACCACCACTACCGCTACTAACACCACCAACAACACTAACAACAACAACCATAATAATAGTAATAATAATAATAATAGTAGTAGTAGTAGGATTATTAGTAGTAGTAGTAATATCATTACTATTACCACTACTACTATACAATCATAACTATGCCTGCGGATGTCCAAAATCATACAAACCAACGCTCTAACTACCAGATTTCTTTTCGGTAAGTATGGCCTAACAACCAATTATATCCTATCACCCACTTTTTTCCTATTATTCATCAATGACCTTCTCAATCTTAATCAGTGTTCTATCCACTCATATGCTGATGACTCCATCTTGCAATCCTCTACGTCTTTCTCCAGACGCCCAAACCAGAAACAGGTAAATGACTCGCATGGAGACCCCACAGAGCGCCTAACTTCGGATTTTTCCTTAATTTCAGATTGGGACTGAGAAAACCTTGTTGTTCAATGCCTAAACAAACTCAATTCCTTCATCTATCCACTCGACAAAATATTCCACACACCTATTCTCTCTACTTCGATGACACACACCTGCCCCCCTCTTCTACACTGAACATCCTTTACTAACACTCTTAACTGCAAGTCTCATATATCTTCTCTTGCTAAATCAGCTTCCAAGAAGTTAGGTGTCCTGTGTCGTCTCCACCAGTTTTTCTCCCCCTACCAGTTGCTGACTCTGTACAGGAGCCTTATCTGCCCTTGTATGGAGTACGCATCTCACGTATGGGGGGGGCTCCACGCACAGAGTTACTAAACAAGGTTGAGTCAAAAGTTTTTCGTCTTATTGACTCCCCTCCTCTTATAGACTGTCTTCAACCTCAGACATTCCGTCGCAATGTTGCATCTTTTGCTATCTTCTACCGTTATTTACATGCTAACTGCTCTTCTGAACTAGCTAACTTCATGCCTCCCGCCCTCCCGCGGCCTCGCCGCACACGACTTTCTACTCGCTCTCATCCCTATTCTGTCCACCTTCCTTATGCAAGGGTTAACTATTATCTTCACTCTTTCTTCTACTGGTAAACTCTGGAACTAGATCTCTACCTGAATCTGTATTTCCACCTTCCTACGACTTGAACTCATTTAAGAGAGGAGTATCAAGACACCTGTAACCCTAATTTGGCATCCCTTTTTTATTGCTCTGTTTTCTTTAGGGAACTGGCAATACAAATGGGCCTTTTTTGTTTTTTTTACGTGTGGTCGGTTTTCCATTTGCATGAAATAAAATTAAGTTAGTCTCGGCCTACAAACGTTCATTCTCCTTTCTCGGACTTAATAGCACTCAAACTGGTACTATAACAATGGAGGGAAAAAATTATCACAGCAATGCCTTCGCTTGGAAATTCTGCATAGGATTGGGTATGAGATTCACAGGGCTTTATTAGTTCCATGTGAAGGGAATTACACAAAAAAAATTATGTTTAAACATGATTTATCCACTTTTTCCGCCTGCACGCGCTAATTTCTTTCATTTAAGTGCGTGTTTGTGAGTGTGTGTGTGTGTGTGTGTGTGTGTGTGTGTGTGTGTGTGTGTGTGTGTGTGTGTGTGTGTGTGTGTGTGTGTGTGCGTGTGCGTGTGTGTGTGTGTGTGTGTAAAGCAACCCTCACAGAACAGTCAATCAAGCTGGGATAGCAAGCTTTCGTTCTCTCGGAAGATATCATGAAATATAAACGAGGAAAGTTTGGTGTCTCAGTGGTGAGTTTCATCGATTTTTCTGCGAGTTTTGTTCGATATATTTCATCACGTGCTCATGTGATATTAACTCCAAACATAAATATCTTTTTTGCTTTATCTCTCTACTGAATTACACTTCACCATTGCGTTCAGACTGTATACTCTTTTCTACGAATCCTATTTTTATGTGATGAATTGCTAACTAACTTCGAGTAAAAACTCACTCACTACCCAGCAACTTAAATATTTCACTGCGGCACCTAGTCTGTGAATCGATGAAGAGCTATACAAACAGATAGACAGACTAACAAACGGACATATATAGACAGACAGACAGATAGACAAACAGAAATAAACACGCAAAGTTGCTGTTATATAAATACTCGTCATTGTTGTTGTTGTTACCGTTGTTGTTGTGTTTTTTCCACTTTATTCATCCCGACAAACTTAGGACAACCTTGAGGAGTTGAAGAAACCACCACACACACACACACACACACACACACACCCTAGGGCTGCCATTGTCAGCATGTTGACCACTTCCCTCTCCCCTCCCCCATCCTTCGTCCCGCTGGTTCTTCACTACTCAGCCATCGTCCCGTTATCTACTTCACTACTGCTCAACGAACCTGTCTGTTGTGCACTTCACTATAAGTCACCACCCTCGTCCCCTGTGTACTTCAAGACTAATCAACGCCTCTGTCTGTTGTGTATTTTTCTACAAGTCACTGCTACCATCTCGACTATACTAAACTCGTTATCACCCCCAGTTGTTCGTTAGTCTCCCACCAGTCTATACTACACTCGTTATCCCCCTCATCACCGCCAGTTATTCGTCAGACCTACCGGTCTCCATTGCCTTTTATTTTATTTTTTTTATATATAATTTTTAGTAATTTGTAAATTTTCAGCCTAACAGTTGCCTTAACGAAATAAACCGTTTATTATTATTATTGCACACACACACACACACACACACACACACACACACACACACACACACACACACACACACACAAGATCCGTTTTTTATTGTGTCGAATACCCAAAAAGAGATAACAAAAACAATTATGCTGATAAGTACACCACTGAGAGAGAGAGAGAGAGAGAGAGAGAGAGAGAGAGAGAGAGAGAGAGAGAGAGAGAGAGAGAGAGAGAGAGAGAGAGAGAGAGAGAGTCCCAAGAAGAGGGTGAAGCTGCCAGCCACTACAGGAAAGAAATACCACTCCCTCCCAAAGCCCAGGAAATCGTAAGTGTACCCGACGAGCTCGAGGGAGCGGCGGGAAGCACGCTTACCCCTGCAGAATGGGTCCCTTCCGTGTTTCCAGGGACGGATCTAGACGTGTACAAAGTGTGTGTGTGTGTGTGTGTGTGTGTGTGTGTGTGTGTGTGTGTGTGTGTGTGTGTGTGTGTGTGTGTGTGTGTGTGTGTGTGCGTGCGTGCGTGCGTGCGTGTGTGTGTGTGTGTGTGTGTGTGTGTGTGTGTGTGTGTGTGTGTGTGTGTGTGTGAAAGAGAGAGAGAGAGAGAGAGAGAGAGAGAGAGAGAGAGAGAGAGAGAGAGAGAGAGAGAGAGAGAGAGAGAGAGAGAGAGAGAGAGAGAGAGAGAGAGAGAGAGAGGAAAACCTGGTGTGAACGATATCAAACTCAGTTCGTACGTTAAAAATTATAAATTAGATCCCGGGGAAAAGCATCGCATTCTTGTTAAGTTGCAAAACACATAACTGGCGTCTTGGTGAAGTTGTTGCAAGGATGACAAACGGGCACGTAGATGTGTGTAAGGGAGGTAGGTCAGATTTTCAATGCAGCTATAAGTATACACCACCTTTGAACATTTATTTCTTTTTTTTTCATGTATATTATGTATTCTATGGTTACTGGTACTACACGAGTACCTACTCTTTGAAAAGAAATTCCCAAAGTACATATGGTGTGTTTAGTGGATATGGATGGGGCCTTCAAATTCAGATATATCTCTGATGCTTCGACAATTATACTTACATGCAACACAATGATTCCCTTAGTTTTGTTTATTTGCATCACTCCTGTTCTCACGTATACATACTTGCAAATAAAACAACTTAAAATGATATGTGGTGCTTTTACAGAGTTAAGAGTTTATGTGGCCAGGATACTTCAGAAAGTTCAAAATGTGGCAAGATTTTAAAAGCTTTACGGTCACGAGTGATCGCTTTCTTTTCAGCAAGACTCCGTTCATGATCACGTTGTAAAAGAAACTGAGCAAAGTTTATCAGATTAAATTAAGGAGAAGGCATGGTTGAGCGAGACAAAACTGAAGTAATTCTGACAAGAAATATTTTAAATCAAAGATGAGACAGTCGTTGAACCGTGAGGACCCAACCACTTTGCCACGATTGACGCAAACGAAAGCAGCCTCCTCATCCTGCCCTGAGGTCTTAAACAGCCTCGTAATTATTGCATGTGAGCAAATATAATTCTCGAAATTAGTCTCGTTCAAATTACCCGAAATTAATTAAGGTTTTGAGAATTGGAGTAGGGAGTCCCATGGCGGACCGGCAGCCACTAGCGACAGTGAAGTGCACCGTACTCTAGTGCTGAAATAAATGCGATGATCCACTGTAACGTGGCAGTTAGTAGATTGCTACGTCATTTGGGTGGGTGACCAGGGGGGGCAAAGGCCTCGGTTAGGAGTTTATAATGTTACAGCCACACTGTAACACTACAGATTGTGTGGTAGTTAGGAGATTATTACGTGGTAGTTTGATTGTTACATGGCAGCAAGATTTCCGCCAGATCCCTAAACATGGGGTATCTAGGGATTTTTCTGAAAAACCACAAGTTTCTAAGGATTCTCCCTAGATGATATTCCATTACTTTAATGGTTCATTTGACCTTGAAAATTAATTTTTATGGTAAATTTGCAGTTTCAGACAATATTCCCTATCTCTACACACACACCCCCAACCCCTCAAGCAAGTTTGGGGGCTGTGGGGAATCGGGTTTTTTTTGGGGGGCGGCATATGAGTGATATATGGACTTTGAAAATCTAGGAAAATTTCCCTAAAAATTCCCTTAATTTAGCAAACACGACAAACCTATTCTAACCGGGGGGGCGCAGCCCCCCCTGGACCCCCCTGCTGGGACACTATTCAAACACAACCAGAAACCTGGTTCAATATCCTAACCTAACCTTCATAACTGCAATAATACTTCATAATAATGACAATAATATAACAAAACATTCACCAATATGGATTAAAAAATCTAAGGAAATTTCCATAGAAGTCAAAGAAATTTCCTATTATTAATTATTAATTTCCGACAGTGTAATATGGGCTAGAAATGCTCCTAACAGTGTCATCTAGACCCTGAGACAGTTTATAGTTACGTGTGCTGTATTGTTTGAAACTGCAATAATACCGTTTTTATTTCAGTTGAAGCATGCTTATACTATATTCCCACTGATCAGCAGACTTGGGGGTATTGAGGATGTTTTAGAATATATTTATTTGTGACGTTAAATGAAGGTCATAATAATTCGAAATGTATCAAAATCTATATGAAAAGTGTTATTTACCTCGAAGCTGTGGTTATGTAAGGTAGCAATAAAATAACAAATCAACAGGTGCACACTCACCTCACCAGGCGGACACCATGTCTTGTAATCTGCTTATGCTATGTAAGCACCATATTACAATTTACCTCTAATCCAAACAATTACCCTTAACCCACTATTACATCGGTCGCCGTTTGCCAAACTCGTTGAACTCCACCTCCTGTGAGCTACATGGACCTCTGGATGCGGTCATCCTTTTATTACGCACAATGAGCAATGGTTTAATTATCTGCGATTCGCAGTCTTCTCTCCTTGCCCTCTCTTCTTCCAAGCCTGAATCCCGTAACCTGTTCAATAAAATATTGCGTTAACTAGCCACAACTATCGAAGTCACTCGTCGTGCACTTCTTGTGGATCCCATCTCATGTCGGAATACCAGCGAACGACACAATGGACCTCCTCGCCAAGACTGCCTGTGGGCAGACTTTGCCTGTAGGTGACGCCTCATCCTGCTCCCTCTCCTATTATAAAAAGGTAATACATGCTGCTATTCACTTGTCTACCCTCCACCGCAGGAATACTGAGCGGGCCCAGAGTATAACCATCCAGCACTACGACCACTCCATCACTCGTCCCTACAAGTACCGTCGCCGTGGACTAATGGTTCGCAAACACAACGTGGTGTGTGCCCGGCTCAGGATACAGACCAGTGTGGCAGGTGGCGGAGGTAAGAGACGTGCCTCAGTACTCCTCGTGCAACTCACACAACGCCAACAATCTCAAACATTACAGCCCTGAATGTCACACACTTGAAAATTCATCCATACAACACAACATGATAAACAATACTATTTCCATTACCTTTTTGTGTACTGGTGATGTACTGAACTTCCGAGATTGGTATTACCTGCACTCTGGTCAAGTGGTGGAACCACATGATCAACAAGCTGTTTGCGCCGCAGTGTTACCAGACCTCTTTTGCAGAATTATGCTAGACTCGACCTAAAATAATGCTAGATTGAATAAAATAATACTAAAAGAATGACAAAATAATGCTAAATACAAGGTTTATTTTACCATTTTGAATTACATTACAAAATCAATTAAAACTTAGTTGATTATACTTAAACATAGTTACAACTTAAACGACATCAGCGATGCCTCAACATTTCGAGATTTCTTATCACGTTCACTAATATGTAGTATATCACATGCCAAAAAATTTGATTATGCAAAATATGAGACGTGCTATTTGCGAGAAGTGTGAATTGGTTCAACGTTTCAGTATTTTCATTACAGCTACCTTATTATTTCCTTGTACTGTGATTATTTGTTCTGCAGTGCATAATTGCATACTTTACAAAATGCACTCTGATCAGTTTTGTTTCAGCCAACATTTTAATTCCGTATCAGCCAGCCATTCACTTCGAAAATTTTGTACATATATTTTTGCCCTCTTTGTTTCTTTGCCTTTTACTTTCATCGAAGAAGAAGCTTGTCTCACTGTCTCTCTCTGCTCTATTTGACATAGTTGCGGAGAGGCTGAAAGTGAGATTTGGACAAATGACAAACTGGCTTCTATAACTGCAACTCAGCGGACGGAAAAAGGGATGACAAAGGACAGATTATGGTTGTATGTTTTAAGTAGAGACGTACGGCAAGCATGGCCAGTGTGTCTGACGCCCTTTCCGCCGAATTTCGCGCAGTTAACGTATCTTCTTCGTATCAGCTTGGTCTCGCCTAGTGGTAGCGGCCAGTTACTTACATTGATGGAAAAGGTACTAGTGTGACGGAGCCTTACCAAATTATCTGTTTGAATATTTTTCAATGGAGAATGTCTCACTATTTTATTTCTCTTATATACAATTTCCTCTTATTTATCAGATTTGCTTGAATTGGGTTAGATTTATGCTAAAAAACTCAAAATAATGCTAAAATTATGCTAAATAACTCGAAATAAATGGGACGTGGGAGTTGGTGGCTGCACAGTGCACGCATGCGCTCCAGACGACACCTTTACCAACTCATTTCTTTGATTTCCATTCACACTGCATACAATTCTCTTTTGCCATATGCATGTGTGTTTGAATTTTCAATGTTTGGTCAGTCAATGTTATGACATAACTATATCCTGTAGTTGTGTGTTTTTAAGTGTTTTGGAGATTACCATGAGGCAAGTCTGCTCGTTCTGCTGTGACGTCAAACACTCGGCGCAGCTTTGTAACACGAAACATTTATCCTCCTTTGACAAACTGCCATGTTAGTATGTTATTGAGGAACAACATTTTAAGGAATTTACCCGTGTTTTATATTAGCCCCAGCAATCTGATGGTGTATTTAAGAATATTTACTCTGAATTACGATATCGAAAACTGAACAAAATTCGTAATTTACTAGAAGAAACTGTCTTTCACAATGCCTTCTAGCTTACGTTACTGCCTCTGTCCCCAGATTTAAGGAAGAAGTGTTTCATCTTTATATCTTTATAACCCCTATATCATTGGTATTCAAACAGAGTCAGGCGGGGTTCCCACCAGGCCGTCACCGTCAGCCGTCATCCCGTCAATGACGTCACAAACACGACGGCCGTCTCTCTCGGAGGAGATGAGCTCCGTCACCGTCACCGCGGCACCGCCATCCGTCATCACAACACAACAGTGGTCTTATTTCTAGCTATAATACACTGTTCCCTGGGACGCAAATCACTGCTTACTTGAACTCCCAAGTCCCTCATACTAGCCTCATGCAGCTACATCGATTTTACTGCGAGTTCTTCTCAAATAATAGAAACTATTTGAAAGAACATATGAAATAAGAAGACTGCAAGAGACCAGTTAAAAACCATCCTACCTGTGGTTCGCTTTACCCTACCTTGCCCTACTATATGTGTACTTATGCATCACGTCAAAAGATGAAATTATTTAACTTTTGACGGCCGTCACGATGACGTCATCGACGGCCGACGGAGGGAGAATATAGCCTCGATTCCCATTACAGCCACCGTCAGTGACGTCACGGACGGTGTACGGATTGACGGTGACGGCCTGGTGGGAACCCTGCCTCATTCTCTTTCTTTATTAACCTCCACATGTCATATGCAAAACACAAATATTACCCCCACCTTTTAGCTTCAAAATTTGATCCTCAGATCTACTGATTGCTTATGGAATTCACTCACCAATTCTGTTGTGCACCATCAGTAGATAGCATCAGTAGATACCATCAGTGATAGCAAATAAAGTTAAAGCTCCCATGTGTACTAGTCCCATTATAAGACAGTAAAACTAAAAAAAGAGAAAAGTTAGTCACTGAAGAAGTTCATACATGAAAGAGTTGCTGATAGAGGGGGAGGGATTGAACTAGTATATTGGGAGTGTTTGAATAGGGAGAGGTGGAGGCTCTTCTGCCATGGCCATCCCCTTGGAGGTCGTTACCGGATACATAGAATAGAGCCAGTTTCAATCTTCACCACCAGCCTTTGTAAAAACTTCGAATTAGATAACTTTCATCACCTATGGATTACAAAATACAATTACCACCACCATAATTTGGTCAACTCAACATGTACACTTTTAGCCTCATAGAAGAATAAATAAACTATTAATGTTTTTTGGTTTTTTTTACTATATAGATCCATGTACAATATACAATGGTTTTGCTTAAAAACAACAAAACACATTCAATCAAAATTCCTACATTATCTTCTAAGTGTTTAATTTTACTATTAAAACTTTATCGGATTTACTTCACGATGCATTCATGCAGATTATAAAATGTATATCTTCCCCAGCAATATTAAAATCTTTCCCTTGGGTGCAAAGCATAAAAATCCAATTAAAAAGCTTTGTATGTTCTGTACAGAATTATTAGTTTATTTCAACAGCATGTCAAAATGTAAATAATACACTAACTAGAATTCTTCACTTTGTGTTGAAACAACTTTTACTCAAAGTTGCTTGTTATATATCCTGAAATCATTCCTAAAATACTACATATATGGTAGTATAAATGTATGTATACACACACACACACGGTAGTTCAGCAGATAACGTCTCAGCATGCCACTCTGCAGGCTGAGATTCTTGCCTCGCTCAAGATGCAAAGTTTTCACTGACGATCGAGCAGTTACTCTCCTCCTTGAGCAAGAGGATGGGGTGTGTGATGTGTGAAAGGTCACAGTTTTAACCATTAATTGGGCTATAATGAGCTCTAAGCTCCCCAGGAATGTAATGGCTGGCAATCACGAGTCCAGCACATGATCCTCAAGATTATGGTGAATTAGGTACATACAAACACGAATGAATCCACACACACACACACACACATGTATATATTATGCTACATGATATTGTATATATATATATATATATATATATATATATATATATATATATATATATATATATATATATATATATATATATATATATACATATATATATACATATATATACATATACATATATATACATATATATACATATATATATATATATATATATATATATATATATATATATATATATATATATATATATATATATACATATATATATATATATATATACATATATATATATATACATATATATATATATATATATATATATATATATATATATATATATACACACTTGTATTAAAAGCATATCCTGCAGGAAACACAATAACTATTACAACTGCGTTGGGTGGAATGTTTATACCAAAGGCTTCAACTTTTTCCTGTGATTTCTCATTATATATAGTATTCCATATTTGTTCATTTCATCTTTTACATACAGAAAGGAGCCGAGACATTTTCGGATATCAAGATAACAGTAGCAGAAAAACACTGGATACACTGTATTTCGTGCATCACTACAATAAAACAGGAAAAAAACAAGTAAACAAATGATGAAACAAACATGCCACATTCTTTGGAGACGATACTGGCGCTGGCATCAAACACACAACTCCTCTCTAATGAAACAACCACCCTTCTACAGTTTCCTCTTCTCAGCCATTTTTGCAGCTGCCTTCTTCTTCATCATTTGCATCCTTCTCTCAGCAAATATCACTGAATTGGATGGCACAGAAGATTTGCTTGCTGAAGATGCTGAGCCAGATGATGCAGATGAAAGGGACTGCTTGCTGCTTCCATTGCTACCATTGTTGTTGCTGGATGCTGAAAAGAAAGTTTTACTGTACCAGAGCACATCCATCCTATGTTGAGCATCAAAATCACACTAGTTAAACATGAAGAGCATATATCAGAAAGTAGGCAATATCAGTAGTTATCCCTCATTCATTGTTTTTGTTTTTTTTTCATTAAAAGGGTACTGGCTAAGGGAAAACAAAAATACGTAGAAAAAAAAATCCCGCTTGTTGCCAGACCCTGTAAAGAGGACAGTAGGAGAAAAGAAGCAAGGGGTGCAGGTCCAGTTAACATTAGAGGTGTTTTGTCACTCCTCTTTTGAAAGAGTTTAAGTCATAGGCAGGTGGAAAAACAGACAAAGGAAGAGAGTTTCAGAATTTACCAGTGTAAGGGATGAAAGAGTGAAGATACTGGTTAACTCTTGCATTAGAAAGATGGACAGAATAGGGATGAGAAGAAGTAGAATGTCTCGTGTAGCGAGGCCGCGAGAGGGGTGGGGCCATGCAGTTAACAAGTTCAGAAGAGCAGTCAGCATGAAAATATCAGTAGAAAAGAGATAAAGATGCAACATTGCGTCGGTGACTTAAAGAATCAAGACAGTCAGTTAGAGGAGGAGAGTTAATGAGACAAAAAGCTTTAGACTCCACCCTGTTTAATAGAGCTGTGGGGCAGATAAGGCCCCTGTACAGAGCAAGCAGCTGAGAGGGAGAGAAAAATGGATGAAGAGGCCATAGGACACCTAACTACTTGGAAGCTGATTTAGCAAGAGTAGAGATATGAAATTGCCAGTTTAGATTTTTAGTAAAGGATAGATGAAGTAGTCAGAGGGTGGAGGAGTAGGAGGAATATGCCCAGTATCATCCAAAGTAGAGTTGGTAGCAAAGGTTTGAGCGAAGAGTTCAGCTTTAGAGCAAGAAGAGACAGCTGTGGAGCCATCTGGTTGAAGTAAAGGAGGGAAAGATGAAGAAGTAAAATTGTTGGAGATATTACTGGCTAGCTGCCAGAAATTACGAGAACAGTTAGAATTGGAAAAATTTTGACATTTTCTATTTTTGTAAGTTGGAGAATAGATTTGACATGATTACGGGCAGAAATATATAGGGATGACTACGCTACCGTTTGTGAGCCTCTCTATCTTTGACAGCATGAGAACAAGCAGAGTTATACCAGGGCTTTTTAGCTTTAGTATTAGAGAAAGTATGAGGAGTGTATAGCTAAATGCCAGAGATAATCACCACTGTTATGGGCTTGGCACAAAGAGAAGGATCTCTGACATGGAAGCAATAATCATCCCAAGGTGTGCATAATGTTATGTAGGTAGTAGTGGAAGTTGTCTTTAGAGGGCAGGCTGCAGCTGCTCTCTTGTGTAAATGAGACACTAAGGGAACCAGGAAGAGAGGATACGGGGAATCACTCAGTCTGCAGCACCGCCTACATCCCCATAAGTTCCTCTCCTGGAGTATTCCAATGGGCGGCAGGTGTCTACTGCGTACTCCTACCTATCTTATCATGTATCATTACATGAGCTACAGCAAAGGGAGTAAATATTTAGCAGAGAAGCCTAGCACAAATGAAGACTATAATCATGCAACAAATATAATGACTTTATATTCCTTTCATATATGATTTCCACTTTCCACATAGTTCCTTACCTAAGCTTCTTCCTGAGGCTGATGACAGGTTAGTGAAAGGGGAGGGTCGTGGGGGGTTGAGATTCTTGGTGGGTGAGGGGGCAGGGCGAGTGTGTGGCGCCTTGCTCCCACCCCCAATGCCTGGCAGACCTCCCCCACCCACCCCTCGTGGCCCATTCAAACTGCCACCACTTGATGAACTCACAATGGCAGTCTGGAGAGAAATACGAAATGTGAAAATCTGTTGAAAATCTTAGCAAATCATAAAAAGAGTATTTTTTATCAGTGAGTTTGGTAACAAGATCAGTTGCTACTGACATAATTATGAAATGAGCTGCAGAAGGCATGAAAGCCCCTAAATGTGCACATAATTGTAGATTTCCTTAATAAGGATTACAGAAATACACAGTCGTCCCTTAACATTTGTGGATTCAATCATTCACAGGGAGGCCTTACCATAATAATTTTGGGTATTTGTGGGTTTTCTTGCACCACCTGTACTAGACTATTTCTAACAATTCTTACAGGTTTTTTGCCAATAACAATGTAACTAAAGTTACACAATGAGTATTTTTTAGTTGTATAAGGAAAATAGGTGTTATCAAGGGGACCGCATACTCACAGATTTTTAACATTCACGAGTATATCTGTAACTTAACCCCCTTCAATGTTAAGGGAGGACTGTACTGGTAAAGATGGAGATTACAAAACTGATGTCCAAAGTACCTGTTTCTTCAATGATTTAGCACACTTTGCACAATACCATACAAGACGTGGGTCATTGACATCCTGGTCAGTGACAGGTGGTTTGTGGCACTCCTGGTGGTACAGGGCATGACACTCTTGGCACTCCACCAGCCGATTACGTGGAGACACATCAAAGCTCCTGTACAAATAAATGGATGAAGGATTTATGAAACAGCATGACAGTAAGTTCTACAATAAAATCAGAAAATGCATCTCCATACAAATATAAGAATATAAACATCACTAGTAATATTGAATATTTTGTCCTACACACTCTCCTATTGTACTTTGCATTTTTTCTATCCTCACTCTTTTAACC
This sequence comes from Metacarcinus magister, assembly GCA_029783475.1. Classification (NCBI taxonomy): domain Eukaryota; kingdom Metazoa; phylum Arthropoda; class Malacostraca; order Decapoda; family Cancridae; genus Metacarcinus; species Metacarcinus magister. The sequence goes on from JAPQNM010000022.1 coordinate 10,817,129, forward strand.
TTACATGATGGACATGTTGGCCAGAATCACTGTCACAACACAGGAACGTCCCTCAATGTGATGTTCCAAGAAATCATAAAATAAACCTTAATGATACCCATGGATGATATCAATTTCAATCATGTAAAAAGTGTGTAAAAAAAACACTCACTTGCAGACAGTACAGTTGATCTCATCCATAATCTCTGCTAGACCTGTTACATCTGTGTCAGAGTCACTCTCATCAGACTTGCGGCTGCGCGAGGAACTTTCAGATTTTAAGCTTGGGGTGGGTGAGGGGGTGTGAGATTTGAATGCACTTGGCGAATCCAGTCGAGGCCTCTTGGGCATCAGCATTTCATCATCTCGAATCTGTAAGAAACAGGACCACTCTTGGCTCAGAGATCTCATTGTGGGTCTCTTTGTAATCTAATTCATCATTATATGCAAGTCATTTTTATCCTGTTTTCTACTATAATGATACAATGAATCCTCAGACCATAAACTTACTTCCACGAAGTGTAATTCATAAAATAATAGACCAGAATTTAACCAAATATACCAAACTGTGCAAGACTCTTTGGACCTTTTAACATGTATAGTATCTTTCAAAAGAATCCTTTACTACACAATAATCCTGTTCACAAACCCTGGCCTACAGTACACTTATTAATGGGCTTCCATGCAAAGAACATAAGTCTTGTCCACTGCATCTTGTATGGATAAAGATTGTTGTACTGAATCTCTCCCAAAATGTGATCATGTGACCCACATTTGGAAAAGTTTTCCTAAGGATCCACACATAACTCTGTGTAATACAGCTAATAGACAAACAGACAGACAAAAACACAAACATACATGTAAACAAAGCAAACCAAAAATAAAACTTTCTTGGCAGAGGTATTTACATGTGTCAAAAATTACAATTCTCATAAATGGCCTTTGGATTTGGAGCGCCACAAGCCTCCACTCCCCCCCACTCCACCCCCATAAGGGCCCCTTCTCCAGATCTGGATCTCTACCAAAAAGGTTTAATCAGTCATGATAAAACCTTTACCTTTGGTAAAGGTTTTGTGAAAATCCATACATAGCATTTTCTGTAATCTTGCTAACAAAGAAAAGAAAAGAAACAAACAAACAAGTTAACAAATGTGACCCAAAGCATCACCATATTCCATGGGTTGGGTGGCACAACACACTAACTACACTTAGACAACATAAAATAATAACAATTCTGAGATTCAACAAAAGTGAAAACGGATAGTAATTAATAATGGTATAAGTTCTACATTTGCACTTACCTTTCTCTCCATATCTTTCTTGAATTCGTCCCTCTTTGAGAAAGGGACTGTAATGGGACTTCCTGGCTTGGACCTTGGTATTGGAGATTCTCGCCGCAGACTGAAAGGATCCTAAGGGGAAACAGGTTGGTCACCCTAACAATACTCTGTTCACTTCCTAATTGGCCTGCAACCTTTGCCCCGTGCAATGGTTACCACAGCTCTGCATCATTCACTAACCAACTTCTTCCATAATCTCACCAATGGCAATTGTGAATTCTGATTTCAATTGGAATGTTAAATAATGACATTTAACACTTGACTGGACTAATGTATACTTCATACAGTAACCTGAATGTTTGTCAATACAATAATGCAGAAATTTTGTTTGCCATTCTAGGAATACTTATGTTCATTTACCACCTAATGGCTCCTGATATTATATCCAGGACTAATTCTTATAACATTAGAATCTTCAGCTGGATACTTTACGAAATATATATCCTAAATTACTTTAAATCACTGTTCAGTACAATTTCACTGAACATCACAACTTTCCAGCAGTAAGGCAGATATGGAATTGTAATATGAGGTAAAACACCAACACACAAGCAGACACATACCACTCAAACCTTTATTATAGATATTCATCAGAGTAGTACATCTTGGGTCACTCCAAACACTGTCAAATTAAAGAGTCCATCACTGTGCCATTTATTAAATCCGACAAATGCCTTCAGTTCTAGTCTAGTCATTCTCTCCTGTATGCTGATTCAATTTTACACCTTCACTCATAGGTATTCAACATAATATGGTGATATACCATATTATCAAGGCACTAAATCTCAGTCTTTCATGTCATATCAGTTATATTCCAATTCTCTCTCTCTCTCTCTCTCTCTCTCTCTCTCTCTCTCTCTCTCTCTCTCCTCTCTCTCTCTCTCTCTCTCTCTCTCTCTCTCTCATGCACGAAGGCATACCCCCCTTCACACACACACACACACACACACACACACACACACACACACACACACACACATATATATATATATATATATATATATATATATATATATATATATATATATATATATATATATATATATATATATATATATATATATATATATATATATATATTTTCATAATTTTCAGGGACCAGTTTTGTACTCCCTTATCCATCTTACATTTTGCATATATATTTTAAAATGTAAGGTTTATTTTCCATCACTGTCTACTTAAATGCTCACATTACAAAAGACTCATATCCACAAGCATTACTTTCAATAGTCTTTCATGCAGTCATTTTGCTGGCTCCACACTTTTCATAGTACCACAATATATATATCTCTCGTCCTAACCGATGACTCCAACTGGGACTTTTAGTCAGAATGTCAAACACAGATTATGGCATATCATTGATTTATGAGATAAAATAAACTATAAAGCTCAACTAGCATTAAGTACACCTCAAACCTACTTTTGTGCATGGCCTTGTGGAGTGAGGCGCTGCCCCGAAGGTGGAGGTTGGTGTGGTGCAGGACCAAAGGTTCCATCCACCACAAGGCCATCTCCTTTATTCACATGGAGTGGTTTACAATCACCTCTAATCATGTCATTACATCATAATTTTTCAATGGGTTTTCATGCCTAGAAAAGTGTGTTCACATGGGCTCCACATAATGATAAAAAATAGGGATATTGCATATCACTATTAATATCAGCTTATGCCCAAGTCTTTAATAGCCTCTGACATGTGCCAGCCAAAGAAGTATATGAACAAGACTTTTTACACAGCCTACTAACACATGAGGTGCAAACAAAGATAGTAGGCGCTAAAGTGAAAAGTTCTAGAGGCATGAGATCACTAGTGACTCCTTGTTTTGGGATTTACAAAAGTAAATATTAAAATACATGACCATAAAGAAATTTGAAGCTTACAAAAATTAATAAGGCACACTTGGTGGCCTACATATCTAGTACATACCTGGTAACTTATTAGAAATATACTAGGCATCTCATCATACAGATAATAATCTTTCAGATGCTTTTTGTTCCCAAACCTTGATGCTTTCATTTATATATTCATATATCTATAAGCACATAATGGCTAGGTCTTGGAGTTGCTGTACTTTCATTGATGATATTCAAAATTTGATGAAAAATATAGTGAAAAAACAGGAGCAGCTATCACGCAGCAACAGACGAGTTGTCAGTTGTAAGGTTTTTGGAATTAGGAAATTTGAAATTCAAATACAGTTCTGTGAAATAATCCTTAAAATCCTTAAAAGTTGACTATATGCCAACACATTTCAAAAGTGGCAACTCATGGTGATGATGACATCACCAACTTCATATCATAGCTTGCGACTGTTTCAATTGCGAATTCAAGAGATGGTGTTCATATTTTGTATGATATATATATATATATATATATATATATATATATATATATATATATATATATATATACATATATATATATATATATATATATATATATATATATATATATATATATATATATATATATAGTAAGCAATGCAGACGTTTCTCATAATAGTAATGTCTCAAAAGTTGCATTTAGTGTTTTTAACTGTATGCAAAACTATGAGTTGAGAGAGACATAGGTGATTGGTGAGGCAGTGGTAAGACAAATACTTCCTCTATAAAATATAGTTGCAATCTACTGAAGCATTACATGGTAAATATCCTGCATATCAACCACCATATTATAGTAAGAAGCGCTGAGCACTGAAAGTCCCTAAGAGCCACACATAAAAATGAAGATCTCAAGTTCAAAGTTTTGAACATTCAAAATGTCATATTTGAGAAACAAGACATACAGTTTTGATGAATTTTATATGAAAACATAGCTAATTATCTTTGCTATTAACAGAGACCACTAAGAATATGAATTCCATTAGTAATTTTAATGAAGAAATGATGAACGCATTTATCTGAATTTTTTTTGTAAAATCGCAAACTCATCAAGAAAGTTTTCATATGAGTACTCATAAATCAAGTATTTACTATAATGCAATGAAACGGATGCAGGATGCTAAAGAATGTTTATAGAGACAGCCAACATAAAAAATACCAGATTAAATAGATAGGAAGATAGTAAGATAGAACAGTATTGATTTTGACTCCCAAACTTGACACTACTAACCTCTCTTCCATTTCGTGTCACTTCTCTCCACAACTCATTCACCCACCTCCTATATGTATCTTTGTCTTCATTATACTGTACATAATTTTTTGCACAGACTCTTTGAAAACATTCTCTCTCCTTTTTCTAACAAACTCCCATTTGGTTCTGATCCTCACTTTTGCCAATACAGCAAAATGGTCAGAGCCACCATACATTCTCCTCACAGCTACCTCATTCATATCCTTCTCTTCATCCTCTCATTCACTTTTATATTCTATCAGATATCATATTCATATCAAAGGAGGAAAGTGGTTGCACTTCTAGGGCATATGAAGAAAGAGAGCATAGTAAGCATGGAGGTAAGAAAAGATTTTTTAAAGGCGAGTACATGATGGAATAACTGAATCAATGATTACATATACAAGTGAGACTTGGGTGTAGAATGAATTACAATGGTCAAGGATGCACTCACAATGATTTACTCAAGAAATGTGTTGTGTGAGAAGAATGGATGGTGAAAGTAATGAAAGTGTATATAAAAGATTTGGTATACCAAGTAAGGGTCAAGGAATAAAATATGAAGTGGTTGAGAGGGTCCAGTTCAGAACCCTATGGTGGCTTGCCCACATGAAAAGAATGACAGAAAATTAGATGACTAAAAAAAGCATATGATTATGATAATATGGTGGGTGCAGAAGGAAGACCTACAATTAAATGGAAGGAAAAAGTGCTAGAGTATGTGAGAGGAAGGAGAAGCAGTTGAATAAGAGGATAAGAGCATGCAGTGATAGGAATAAATGGAGACACTTCTATCGTGGCCACCCCATGGGTGGAGAAGCTCATACTAAAGTGTTAGATATAGATGGATAAATAGATAGATTCACAAGAGATCCAAGCAAGTTCTGGACAGTTAGGTAAGCCTGACTGCTACAAAAAATTTTCAATCACAAAGGCATTCAATCCAACTACAACTACGCTCACCTTGCTCATGGGAGGAATGGTCTTGCCCTGCCGCTGCCTCACTGCCTCATCCACAATAGCTTTGAGTTGCTCCACAGACTCCCGGTTCCTCGAGTGGAGAAGCCGTAGGCCTCGTCGGAACATTGGGTCCAAGTCCAGGCTAGCCATGCTGGCATACACACACAAACACACCTCTCACTCAAGCTGGAAGAGGAAATTAGAAGTTATGCATTAGCCAGAGTTCTGTGTACAAAACTTTTCTCTTATGCATCACCATCATTGACAACATTGTCATGCCATAATGTTTGGTATTTGTGCCACTCAATGGGGTAACTAAACCACTATTAAGCTATTGCCATATTTATAGAAAGAAAATTAAGTAATATACCTTCATGTAAGAATTACACTATGCATTAATAAAGTTAGGGGTACACTGTCTGGATATTAGCAGCAACAAGATGAGTTTGACTTAAACGTGAAATATGATGTACAACACCCATTCACGCTCACACTGACACCTAGATGTGTCTGAAAATCATTGGCCGTGAGGAGACACGTGCTGATTTCAGAAGCATCTTCTGCCAGGCATATATATATATATATATATATATATATATATATATATATATATATATATATATATATATAGATAGATATAGATATATAGAGAGAGAGAGAGAGAGAGAGAGAGAGAGAGAGAGAGAGAGAGAGAGAGAGAGAGAGAAAGAGAGAGAGAATATAAGAACATAAGAATTGAGGAGACTGCAAGAGGCCAGTTGATGACCTACACGAAGCAGTTCCTTGTCCCCCACCCTTGGAATAATCCAATATTTATCCATCCCACCTGTCATCCCTATCCATACTCTCATCCAACCGTCTTTTAAAGCTACCTATTGACTCAGCACTTACTACGTGTCTACCCAGCCTATTCCAATCGTTCACCACTCTGTTAGTGAACCAATATCTACCTATGTCTGTCCTGAGTCTAAGTTTTTCTAGCTTGTACCCATTTCCACGTGTCCTATCCTGACTACTAATTTCTAGAACCTGATCAATGTTTCCCTTATTAATTCCTTTTACCCATTCGTAAACCTCAATCATATCCCCTCTTCTCTAAGGAGTGGAGATTACATAATCTAGGTGAGAGAGAGAGAGAGAGAGAGAGAGAGAGAGAGAGAGAGAGAGAGAGAGAGAGAGAGAGAGAGAGAGAGAGAGAGAGAGAGAGAGAGAGAGAGAGAGAGCAGGATATAAGAAACTGTGGTGCTCCGTGAGAGGAGTGTGCGTGTGACCTACGACAGCCGGATATGAAGAGGTAGGGGAGGATTACAACTTGTAGCTATTGTAATATGTATAGTGCCTTATTATAGAACCTAAAGAAATGTTTGTGCCTTTTCTATCCCTGAGGAGCGTAATACAGCCCACCGTGGTAAGTACTTTTCCCACATCCACACACAGTGCACCTTTGGTAAGTCATTCTGCCTGGCTTAATTGAGAGGTGAGTAACAATATATTGAAGCCTTCCAACCTCTGAATCCAACCTAGACATTTGCTTAGTATACCTCCTCTTCGGAGATTCGAGTAACTTCAAGTTTCTAGAAAACCACATCAGTGGAAAAAATAATTAAGGAGTGGTCTAATGTGGATTTGAGACATTTAAATTTCGCGGTTATAGAACGTATATCTTTTCGCACCAAACCTATCAATAAAACATCAACATGCAGTTCACAATTAAGTAAGTACTATATAAACTAGTAAAGTGTTGCAAATCAAACAAAATGTTACATGATATGAGTGACATTAATAATGCGTCCGTACCCCTCTAGTTCCAACACTTCTCTGAGGCGATAAATGATAAGTAGATTTTTATTCCACACCTTGTTTCAGGCCGTCATATGTTATCATCCACTTAGAGAAATTATATTCACGTCACCCGTGGCCAAGTACAAAAGGCTACACATGCTGCTGATACTCACAAACTGCAAAAATGGTGAGCAGGTCTTCGCTGAGGCCCCTCCCAAAGGTGTTTACACGTGACGTCATTATCCAAGGCATTACGACGGCGTTCCAACCTACACTAAATACCAACATATTGCTGAAAAGTTTAATTTATTGAACTTTTCAAAGTATATATTCATCAAACCTGTATTGTTCAACACATTTTCTATTGACACTATAAATACAGTAAAAAAAAAATGAGTTTCCGCATTGCCTAGCTGTAACTAAAGGCTATTTGTCTCATTGCTATACTGTCTTTGCTCTCAGTGTGGAGAATATATACATTGATTCAAACACATTATGATGTTATGTATGTGTCAAAGTAAAAATAGATAAATAAAACAAATCCTAATCAAAATTTATAATATGATTGTCAGAAATCCTATAATCACTCCTTCAAAATTTTTCCTTATTGCTGGGAATAATGCCTGACGCTTTTTGGGTAGAACTGCAGGATAACTTAGGGCATCACCACAGTAAGCGGCGCATTGCCTTACCGCATATCTCTGTCTCTCCGACCTTAAGAATCCATCAACCAGGGCATAGTACAGGTTGTGGCATCTCGGTTACAACGGTTAACTTTCCTTAAATTATTATAGGTATCCATTTATAAGCCGTACCATCCCGTTGATACATACCCTGCGCAGTATGGTGTGCGCCTGCAGCCCCTCCCTCCAGCTGGCCCCGCCTAACATGAACAAACACGTATACTCCTAACTTGTCACCTACATGTATATAAAATCAAGAATCTATTCATTCTATTGTTTCTTGCTAATTTAGCTAGTGCAGATGTGTGTGGCTTGTAACTACTAAATATTTACCTCTGAATAAGATGATTAAGAAGTTTTTTTTACGGTTTCATAATTTTCATGATAATATATAAACCTAAGCCAACTTACAGGCCAAGTCCATCTATCCAAACGGTTAATTCCTCTCTCTCTCTCTCTCTCTCTCTCTCTCTCTCTCTCTCTCTCTCTCTCTCTCTCTCTCTCTCTCTCTCTCTCTCTCTCTCTCTCTCTCTCTCTCTCTCTCTCTCCATTTATCTTCATCTACACCACCATCTCTACCTCCTTTCAGCTGGCCACTGACATATCAGTTCATAATGAAAGAAATTACATGGATTCAATATCAACCTCTGAATAATATGCTCCAAGACGGAACAATATACCTAATTCTCCATGTAACTTGATAATTCTACTATAACTTACAGCTCTCCCATTCCCATTACCATGGCGCCTTTCATTAGATTATTTCGTATTATCTTGTCATGCAATTCACTTCAACTTTTCCTTAGTAGGTAACATGTAACTTCCAAATTCTGACACTTCTTTGTTTCATTGACTCATTCACTCACTCCAAGAGGAAATAATTTACTTCAGTAGTTCCCCTCCCTCACAACTGTCATAACTGGCTTGCTATAGTAAACCCAAGGCTGTTCTATGTTACTCTTCACAATAACCTTCCGTATAAAATAGTCGATTCAGAAAGGTTTTATACTCCATTAGAGTGGTGTAAATTAAGAGTACTGAATTTACATTGATAAAGACTTAGATAACTAATCATGGCAACAAAGCCATGGGAATAAATCAAACATAGATCAAAAGTGTCAAGTGATCAAAATGGTACGTAGTACATGTTAATTAGATACTGGATCATAACGTAAAGTAACTCTAAAAGTAAATAGATACAATATGAAATCTAGCATCAAAATTAAAGGATCAATGTAGAAATCCTCTAAGGAGAAATATTTTTATTGTAGAGAAAGCAGCATTAATTATTGAACCTTAATCATGGCAATTTTTAAAATACAAATTTTCGTGTGAACATATTATGCTTTCATCACATTATAGTTGATGGAATACAGAATATATTTCACACAATGGTTATGAAAGCTTTCAAAAAAATTTCTGACAATGACAATTACTCTTCATATTTGTTGACGTCTGCTGTTTTCCAGCCTCTCTTTTTCTTTTTCTTTTTATCTGCAATTCCTTTCATAGTTTCCTTCCTTGTGATTACATGTTTTGTTCAGCAGCACTTTTGGCAATCACCAACAAGGGTTTCACCCACTGCAAAAAAAGAGACAGCAGTTTATATATAAGAACACTTATCAACAAGGTACCAGACCAATAGTGTCTTTCCAATAATTCTTCATAATAATCAATGACTAGGATTAATTACTGTACTTCTTTTATGTCAACTAGGATTTTCTTAATTGTACTAACACTTCCTGGGATTAATTACTGTACTTCTTTTATGTCAACTAGGATTTTCTTAATTGTACTAACACTTCCATATACAAACAACCAATCAGTTCTTCTTCCTTGATGTTACTACAGTGTTTATTGTGAGTGCAGAAAAGTACTGTATTAAGATTTCCTAAACTCACCCACTCAGGGACGGGATTGAAGAAGTCCTCCTGCATCACAGCCTCCAGAAGCTGTGGTCCTGCTCCACTCTCAAACTGATCACACCATCAAAAATACAAAACACTTGAGTTGTGCACAAACACTTGACTAGTAGCTCTGCATAATGAATTTTGTAACAGGGCATCAGGATTATAAAATTGATCTGTAACCGTTACACTTCATGAACTCTTATGTAATAAATTAACAGCACAATATGTAAGATATGACAATCATAAGTTAGGTTCATAATTTTACCATGGAACTAATAAGAATTGAATAGATATCATCCAGCAGCTATCAGGAACCAAATCAATCCTATCTTCTATAAAGCTTTTCAAATCATTATTTTTCAAAAAATCAATATACGGCAGGTTATTATTGGTCTTTAATTCACTGTGCAGTCATAGCATCTCAATTTGTTGTGTGAAAAAAATTTACAGTACGTATATACCTACAATAACAATACAAACATCATGAAAGGAAGCTCACCAAGGATGAGGTGATACACTTGTATAACATAACTCTTTTAGCAAGGCTATTTGTGCCACCAAAGGGAAGGTTGTTTCCAGCTGCACCTCTCATGTATCTCTGCAAGTAACATAACTTTGATATGAAATAAGCTATAACCTAGAGATGAGAACATTTTTTAACACACAAACATACATGAAATAAGACCTACATAGACATACAAGTTAGGAGACTTAATTATAAAATATAAATTGATGAGTAACCTGGAGTAAACAGATAAAAAAGATATAATTCAGTATTGATAAGAAAAGAAAGAGCTGGATACTTGAGGGGATACAAGAAAAAAATGCGAAAAGGAATTTGTCTGAATGAAGCAAAAAAATACAACTTTTCCCACAGAAGTATGAATACATGGAATGGCCTGATATAAGCGATAATGGCAAAGAGTTTATAAAAGATAAAGGAAAGACTAGACTAAATAAATACGGAGATAGAACCACACGAGTGTAGCTCAGGCCCTGTATTATACTATAATTAGGTAAATATAACTAGGTAAACACACACACACACACACACACACACACACACACACACACATACTCTACGCATGATTTTAGCTGTATGTATATTGGGAAAAGAATGACAATAAGGAGCAGCTCTGGAAGTGTTGGAAACTCATGTTCAAAACAATCCCACTTGATATAAGGTGAAAATCCTCCTCTGCCTCCACCTCCAAATTCCAAAGAAAAAAAAAATTATGTATGACAGGAAAAAATGTTACCATCATTAATCCATTGTCTTCCATCTCATCATCATATTTCATCTCCTCCTCTTCTGCCTCCTCCATCAAGTCAGCCAATACATATTTATATTCCTTTGTCTGCTCCCACAGGTCTCTTTCCCAGTGCTGTATTCTACTTATGTACTTGTCTTGACAGTCTGAGGCAAACTCCTCCACCAGTTTCTGTACAAATATAAAATCAAGTGACATGGAAAAAGATTTATAAGAGTAACTATTGTATGTATAATAGTTTTGTGAATCTAAACTTTTCTACTAGTTTGTTTTCTTTCATGATCAACTGTTTTTCTAGCTTAATTTCTTTTGAATTATGCTCTTCTGTTCAGTTATTTTCATTTGAATTACATTGTCTTGTTCTGCATCCAATATTGTTTTCCTCGTGGACCTCACCTTGATGGCTGGGAGTTCAATGATGGAGGCCATGGCACTGATGCTAAGCATGGTGGAACCTCCATGCTCGACCAAGGTTGACTTCATTATGTATTTTATTCCACCACTGGACTGCTTCACAAACCTTTTCTCCCGCTAAGTGGTGGTGGTGATGGTGGTGGATGAGTGTTTATAAGGATGGGGATACAAATAGTCCTTGTAATGCTTTATATTGTTTGTAGTGTAAAGGATAACTGCCAGGATACATTCAGACCTATGTAGGGCATTGGAGCTGCCTCGACACACCCAGGTGTAAAGTGTAGCCTCACTGCAGTGGTTGGGTTGGGTGGGCTAAAGCACCACTTCATCTGGCGCTCTTTCACTCTTACATCTTGGCATGACGAGGCAGATCAGTTTGAATCTATCCTTGGGTTGTCCTTTATAGTTTTGTCTTTTATGATCAAATTATTTATAGTCTTTACATGAAAATGTATTTAAAAAAAAGGTGCATAACCTTGAGGGTTGCAGAATTCTTTCCTTCATAATTTTAAGACAATTATATTTTGGTAATCAGAATGGATCATTTAATAATAAAAATATTTCTTCCCATCCTTCAAAGTTTGTACAAACTAATCAGTTAAAAATGGAAAGCACACATCAAATATGTTTTTGTTAGGTTTGATAGTTAAAATATAGTGATCATTATTAGTGAATGTATATATTATGCATATAAATATTAATGCCAAAGATTGCTCTAATATAAAAAGTGTAAATTATATTTTGTATCATAATAAATAATTAAATTAAGATTACTGTTATTTATTTTGTTAGAGCATAGAATAAAGTACCTTTTGATATTTAACAAGATTGCGGAGTCTTCTTGTAAGACAGGTAGGAAGGAAGTTAGCATTAGTGTGGTTTTGGTGATAGTCTCCTCCTCCTTGATGTATTCTGACTGCATCTGAAAATTTTAAAATACTTCAAGATTCACATTACAATCTTCCTACATAAGTGGTGCACCAAACAACATACATGCACTTTCTTCCTTCAGTTCCACTATCTACTTAATTCATGCAAACAGTTTAAGTGTTAACTAATCCATAATAGAGACTTACACTGAAAAAAATGTAATATTATAACCGCTTAAGTAGAATGGAAGCAGAAAGTAGGTAAGTTTGATATACTATTCTTATTCAGTTGCCACAGCATGGTAAGAAGCACCCATGAGACCTACGATGCTATTCAGGAAGGATCAAGAAAAGTCAAATTTCACTTCTCTTTTTCCTGACATATCTCAGAAATGTAATAATCTGCTTGTTGACAAATAATTTATACTCCACAAGCAGTATAAACTTATGTTATGTTCTATGAAATGTGCTTTGCCATTGTGCTTACAAATTTCCTATTCTTTTCCATACATGTGAGAGACGAAGCTAACGTCATGAATAGAAAAGAAACCTCCATGAAAAGGAGCCATCATTATTGGTTTACATTCTGTTCTCATACTAAGCAAGAGAATGGTTCCACAACGAAGAAAATTTAAATTCCCATTAGTAGAAAAATTACTTAGTATAGCATACTGGAACCTAATATCCTGATACAGACAATGACAACAATAACTTTTATACAATAATTATATCATGAGGAAACTGTCAAATTCTGCCACAATATTTTACAATCTCATTTTTCCACTTTTTTTCTCTTCTTAACACTGCCTGTTATTTCTTGCTGTCTATCAGTAAACAAATAAGAATACATATGAGGATGAAGTATGACTGAGACATGAAAGAAGAGAACTGGAATATACCTTTTTGACTCACCTGACTGACGAGCATGTGGAACACTGCACTCAGCAAGGTCAGGAGGCAGGTAAGTTGCAGTGCAAAATCTCACTTTCTCTGGATGCTGGTGGTGAATAATAATTACAAACTTTCACTCTTACTCTCCTTTCATCAGATTGTCAGATTGTTCCTTGTGAAGTTATTCCTCACCTTACTAATGTGTCCAGCCACGGTGAAGCATTGCAGACATTCCTCCTCCACCTTGGAATCCACAATCATTCCACACAACACTTTCTTAGGTGGAACTTTTGCCACCACCTGAAATTCCATTGTAAGAGCGTTGACTTGGTTTAATAGAAGGATGAAATAATAGCTGTGGAACACGATGAGTAGTTTAGATGCTTTCAAATACATACTGTATTGAAATTATCTTTGTTCAGTTTCCCACATTACATCTGTCAATTACATTAACTCATTATCATAATCAATACTCCCCAAAACAGCTGAATAGACATTAGCAAGTCTACTTCACACAAATGTAACAATGAAAATCTTTTTCATAATTTCACCTTCCTTTTCTTTGTCTAAATATTTTTTTTTTATTTTAAATATCTGACGTGGCAAAAATGTTCAAACTCAATTGATCAAGAACGCACCCTCAGTTTCATGAAAGCAAACATTCTAGCAATATAGAAAGGTTATTTATTTGCCTAAATCCATGTTGTATCTACGGTAATTATATTAGACTGAGTTGTCACATTATGTAAACAAAGTGCAGGATGAAAATAATAAAACAGTGATGGCATGCCTTCAACTACATGAACTAATGAATCAAGCATCTACATCTCCGATACAACATTAAAAAAGAACTTTGATCTGAGTTCTTAATTGAATTGAATTGAGCAAGTCATCAACTGCAGAAGTAAATAAATTTCATAAGTCACCAGCAGGTCAAATTAATCAACCCTTACTTCCCTAAGAAAAAAAACCTCTCACCTAAGCACATGAACACTGATTACATCGTTCTTAAACTTCTCCGTTCATAATAACAAACATTAAATAACAACTTGCACCAACATATTTAGTTCATTATGTAGAAGTAAGTTTATACATCAAAATACGAAGCGTCAATATCAATGAATATGTATAAGTAACTGAACAAGCAAACGTCCCTTATTATAATCAAAGACTGGGAATCTACCAAGTAAATGATGATCATATTAACTTACTTGACAAAAGCTGTAAGCAGCTGCCAACAAAAACACAGCTTCCCACCTCATCTTCCTTTTTTTCACAAGCTTCTTCTGACACTCGGCTTCCTCCTCCTGTTTCAAGAAGGCACACACGTGATAAATTTAAGTGTAACATAAGATAAAAGAGTCCTTTTTTATGCTGAAAAGAAGCTTATTTAATAATGTCCAGGGAAATCATTGGTTTCCAAGGATCATTTCAGGATTCCACAAATTACTCTCAAATACCTTTAGAGTTAAATGTCTTATAACCATTGCTTCCAAGCTCTTTGGTGCATAATTGCTTAATCTTTCCTACATACACAATGAGGATAGCAGTTTCTGAGAGCCTACCTCCCAGGGCAGGTGTGGTCAGTAGGCAGAGGACAGGTAAGGTGAAGAGTGAGCTAGGAGTGTGGCTGTGTTTTGACTCTTAGGTGGAGTGAAGCAATTACCTGCATGGTAAGTTACACCTATCCCTCCTTCCCTCCCTCTCTCTCTCTCTCTCTCACACACCTCTCCACCCTCCTTCACCCTTTGCCTCTTTAATTACTATTTTTTAAAAGACACTCCCACAGGTGTCACCTATTGAATGGCATGTAATCTGCCACCTCATAAGCCATGGTGTGTGTGTGTGTGTGTGTATGTGTGTGTGTGTGTGTGTGTGTGTGTGTGTGTGTGTGTGTGTGTGTGTGTGTGTGTGTGTGTGTGTGTGTGTGTGTGGGTATGTGTGTTTGTAATTCACCCTGGGCTGGACTCGTGATTGTCATTGTTATTATAGAATACATTATAGAATACATGCCAGAAATAAGTAAGCATTGTATGAAAGTTTTTTTTTTTATGAGAGAGAGAGAGAGAGAGAGAGAGAGAGAGAGAGAGAGAGAGAGAGAGAGAGAGAGAGAGAGAGAGAGAGAGAGAGAGAGAGAGAGAGAGAGAGAGAGAGAGAAAGAGAGAGAGAGAGAGAGAGGGAGGGAGGGAGAGAGAGAGAGAGAGAGAGAGAGAGAGAGAGAGAGAGAGAGAGAGAGAGAGAGAGAGAGAGAGAGAGAGAGAGGAGAGAGAGAGAGAGAGAGAGAGAGGGAGAGAGGGAGAGAGGAGAGAGAGAGAGAGAGAGAGAGAGAGAGAGAGAGAGAGAGAGAGAGAGAGAGAGAGAGAGAGAGAGAGAGAGTAGAAAAGTTACTGCTTTAAATTAAGAAACAAAGAAAATATAAATAGAGTTAGGAGTTTCAGAAAGATATGACTCCTTCTGTTTCTGAAGAACGTTAACACATTATTTTGTTGAAGTCCAAGCCAAGAAACACTAGAGAAGGCTGATTATTCTAAAGTTTACTTCTGTAGTGTCTTCTGTGGTGGAAAAGGAGTATGCAATGAACAAGTACCGAATATAGCAGTAACAATAATGATGGTAACTAGATAAATGTGCAAGTACAATTACATATCAACAATCACAATATATCTCAATGCTGTATAGAAGATAGCTGACAAACAAAATAATCTTAAAACTAATAAGTAATCACAAAAAGTTAAGATTTTATCAAAATACTAATCATCACTTATTCATTTATCAATCAAATATATTAAATCTTGTAACCATTAAATAGGAGTATGTAAATATAGAAATTAGCAATCTGGTCAAGCTATGAACATACTCCTGCATGAGGACAGCTGCATACCTTCAGATCAGTGAAAGAGACACGGCGAGGGAGGCACAGATCGGTCTCATTCAAAAGACACTTGTGCCTACCTTGAATAGTGTACCACACATTCATATATCATGTAGTGTGACAAAAATTCCTATGATTGGTTCTATTTATGAGTTAATTTGTTAAAAATTAATGCACAATCTTAAATATATTCCCCTATCACTACTTAGTGTTATGTAATATACCAATTACAAATACTTTGAGTTATCACATTTAAAAGTACTTGGCCTTAATCAATCATCATCATGAAAAAGTAGGTTAAGTATCACCTGAATAGAGCTGCCATCAGACTGGCTCAATGGTTTCCTATTCACCTCTTTAGCACACACACACATTAATGATGACACACTCACGGGTATACATGCTATCGGAGTCACACCACACATTCATAAATACACCTTAAGAACATAAGAAGAACATAAGAAATGAGGAGATTGCAAGAGGCCAGTTGATGACCTACACGAGGTAGCTCCTTGCCCCCCACCCTTGGAATAATCCAATATTTAGCCATCCCACCTGTCATCCCTATCCATACTCTGATCTAACCGTCTTTTAAAGCTATCTATTGACTCAGCACTTACTACGTGTCTACCCAGCCTATTCCAATCGTTCACCACTCTGTTAGTGAACCAATATCTACCTATGTCTGTCCTGAATCTAAGTTTTTCTAGCTTGTACCCATTTCCACGTGTCCTATCCTGACTACTAAATTCTAAAACCTGATCAATGTTACCCTTATTAATTCCTTTTACCCATTTGAAAACCTCAATCAAATCCCCTCTTGCCCTCCTTCTCTCTAGGGAGTGGAGATTAAGACGTTTTAACCTATCTTTGTAGGGTAAATTTCTCAGCCCCTGAATCATCTTGGTCATTCTTCTCTGGACTGCCTCCAAGGAGCCTATATCTTTCCTATAATAAGGGGACCAAAACTGAGCTGCATAATCTAAGTGGGGTCTTACTAGCGCTAAATACAACCTCAGAAAGACCTCAGAACTCCTATTTGTCACACACCTACTAATAAATCCCATTATCTTGTTGGCTCTATTTCTAGCTATAATACACTGTTCCCTGGGGCGCAAGTCACTGCTTATTTGAACTCCTAAGTCCCTCACACTATATGACTTTCCTAAGGTATTGTCATTTAATGTGTAGTCTACAGACCTATTACCTTTACCTACACTCATAATGCTACACTTGTTAACATTAAACTGCATCTGCCATTTCTCTGACCACTCGTACAGCCTATTTAAGTCATCCTGCAGCATCCTATGTCATATGGCCTTCAATTTCACACACACACACACACACACACACACACACACACACACACACACACACACACATGGCATAGGTAGTTATGCAAGCCTATTTGCAGATGATGTGAAAATCATGAAGAGGATAGAACGAAGAGAAGACTGCATGATCTTACAGGATGATCTGAACAAGATCTTTGAGTGGAGTCAATGTTGGGAAATGGAATTTAATACTAGGAAATGCAAAGTTCTGAGAATGGGCAAGAGTACCAAGAGAATAGAAGCGGAGTATAAAATGGGAGATGCAGTGCTCCAAGGAGCAAGTGATGAAAAAGACCTAGGAGTAATAGTACAGGATGATTTGTCCCATAGAAAACACATTAGCAAGGTTGTTGGAGTAACATACAGACTTATTACTAAGATCAAGACAGCTTTTACATATATGGACGAAGAAATGTTGAAGAAACTGATCGTGTCTATGATTCGTCCGCAACTTGAATATGCCACGTTGGCGTGGTCCCCACACAAAAAGAAAGATATAACAAGAATTGAGAGAATTCAAAGAGCAGCAACAAGACTGGCTCCAAGTCTAATAAATCTAACTTATGAGGAAAGATTGGATAAGTTGGGACTGATCTCATTAGAAAAAAGGAGAGAAAGGGGAGACTTGATAGCGGTGTATAGAACAATGAATGGAATGGATAGACTTGACAGGGATGATTTGTTTGTGTGGGACACGAGAAATACAAGGGGACATGGTAAGAGACTGAAGAAGACAAGGTGCTTGCAAGATGTCAAAAAATATAGTTTTCCACACAGATGCATTGATACTTGGAATGGACTGGATAGTGAGACGGTGGAAGCAAGGTGTGTGCATGAATTTAAAGCTAAAATTGATAAAGAAAGATATGGAGACGGGACCCCACGAGTGTGAGCTCATTTCCCGTAAACTACAACTAGGTAAATACAACTAGGTAAATACACACACACACACACACACACACACACACACACACACACACACACACACAATTCAGATTTCCAAACAGATGAGGAGTAAACTGGAGGTGGTTTAAAGTTGAATCCAATATATATATATATATATATATATATATATATATATATATATATATATATATATATATATATATATATATGTATATAGATTAGGCTTAGTGGCTAGCGTGGGAGGCATATCAACTCAGAGTCCCGAGTTCGAGCTCCAGGACAAGTTAGCCACTTTACTTTGGAAAAAATGCTGAGTGGCCAAAAGATCACCCACATGCTGCCATAACACTATACTGGATGGGACTGCAAAGATACATGCATCAAGGAGTTTCTGCGGGGAGCCTGAGCCTCTCAACAAGAATCAAGATATCACTTAAAAAATCTACTCTGCACTAATAACAGGTGGAGGCCAACCATCTAACACCTCCATTAAGCCTATCGAC
Source organism: Metacarcinus magister (assembly GCA_029783475.1). Lineage (NCBI taxonomy): Eukaryota > Metazoa > Arthropoda > Malacostraca > Decapoda > Cancridae > Metacarcinus > Metacarcinus magister. Next base: position 10,835,955 of record JAPQNM010000022.1, read on the forward strand.
GCCACAGGTTAAGGACATGAAGAAAAAAATTTGTTATATATATATATATATATATATATATATATATATATATATATATATATATATATATATATATATATACATACTATATACATATGTAAATATATATATATATATATATATATATATATATATATATATATATATATATATATATATATATATATATATATATATATACATACATACATATATTTATTTATTAACAGCTAGATTATATTTTTCATCATTATTATAAAAAATATCTTCTGTACTACAAATATAGGGTTCCATTCAAGAAAGCTACATATATATTTAAACACAGTTATAAGCAAAATAACTCGGCTAGTGAATAAGTTACATGTCTATTCCAATGTTATCTAAATATTCTATATTTGGCTCTACCTGATTTCAAGAGTTTATGGCCTTGTTTGGAGGTTTTAAAATCAAGAATATACAAGCAGCTAATTACATCATAAAGAATGTTGGGAGTGTGGATATTAACTGGTAATGTCACGACATGGTGGTGAAAACAGCCATGGGAAATTATATCAAGAATGTAAATTGGCATAAGCAGTGGATGGAATGACTGGTAGGCGAGGGTAATGACATGTGAGTAAGGATAGAAAAGTGGAGATATATTGAAAGGAAAGAAGTCAGAGAAATGAGTAATTAGTATATAACGGAGTAGGTATGTACGTACACACAAATTAATATTTCATATCTTTTTTCTTGTTGAGGAAAGAGATACGAGAATAACAATAAGGGATGGTGAAGGGCAATAGAGAGGAAACTGTGATAATAAAGATTGGGGGTGATATACAAAAGGAGTGGCATGGTGAAGAAGCAGGGAATAAAAAAAAAAGAGTTCATACATATGGCTGCGTCAAGGACTCAAATCACCGCCAGTCACCCACTTGTGAGCCTCAGTCACACCTGGACTCACCTAGATCTGTGTAGCACGCTTAGAGGCAGCACTGAGAGAAGCGGTCATGTGGGGACCCCAGCCAATAGTGGGTGTGGTGGTGGTGGTGGTTATGCTGTTCACCTCAACTTTTAGTACACCTTTGTCTGGAACCAATACTAAGGTTTGTCAATCAATTGTGTTATAATGTGACACAGAGAGATGCCAAATAATATTCAGCTAAATTCTTAATCTAGATAAATTTCACGAAGGAAAATATAGTGAGTGTGTGAGTTAATGGGAATAAAGTAAGCAGCAGACATCAAAAGTCATATGGCACTATGTTAGGATAAAAGGTAGATGGTAGAGCAAAGAGATAATGGCAAGGCAAACTATGGGGACGGAAAGAACGGTTAGTTATAGTGAAATGGTTAGATCAAATAGAGGGTGTGGGCTTGTCAAAGAATGGCAGAATCATAGTCATAGTGGTGAGTGCAATTGGCATGAGTAGAAAAATGTCCAAGAAAAAGGGATTGTAAGATGTAAGTTAGTGTATCAGACTTAAAAGAACATAGGTAGAGAGTAGGTAATGGAAGTTATTTCTTTGGGAATGGATATCTTTTAGAAAGAAAATCGCGACAGAATCCAGGAGGTAAATGATAGTCAAGAAGAGATTTTCAGGTAGATGTAGCTGAAGGGGTACCTCTCCCACCTGTGTTTGGATGCATTTTTGGAATTGCAAAGTGTTTACTGAGTAGGGAGCGTGAGCAGGGATATGGAAGTATGTGTTCCATTAGCGAGGACCAAAAAGGCTGGATATAGGAAGGTGATTAGTGGTAATAGATGGGCGTGGACGAGGGTGAGAGAAAGATGAGACAGTCTGGGTTATAGATGAGGGAGAGGTCAGAGTAGAGGGTTGGTGAGTAGTTTTACTTTTTGGAGGTATATATGGTTCTAAGGTGGTTATAATAGAAGATGAAAGATACAGATTTAGACAGGTTGATTGGTGTTAGGGAAACAGGTACACAAAGAGGTGGAAGAGGCGAGGGACTTGAGACGTGGGCGGTTTAGGGGGTTTTCAGAGCTGAGCTCAGAGGTGTTTCCTTATCAAAGCCAGGCAAGTCTGGGGGATGAACTTTTTGAGGTGCATTAATTTAAAATTTTCATGATTGGCCATGGTTAGCCGAATTTAAGTGGGGGATGCAATTGGTCTGCTCCCCATAACCCCAAAGGAGAGTAAAGGCAATGAAAAAGGGAGGATATACCGTGCCCATGACACCCTCATGACTGAACTCAAAGGTAGCCTTTCATCCTCTCACCACGGCTCTCACACTTTTTCAAAAAGAAGTGGATGGTGGGAGGTTAGGAAGAAAAGACAAATGAAACTAGAGGAAATAAAGCTAGAAAAAAAAAAGGCCAAGTGAAAATTGGTTGGACCAGGTTGGACCAGAGACTGAAGTCTGAGGCAACATTGCATCAGGCCACAATCTTTGGTCCCAAAGCCACTCTTCAATTGCAATGGGATTCGGAACAGAGGGAGCAAAATATGGTGAAGGATTTTTAATAATTAATATTGATGATATTTGACATTGAATATAAAAAAAATATATGTGCTAAGAACGAGCATCTCCCAATACCTATCACTTGTCTGGTACAGGAGTACAGGAGGATATTGGGTTTTAAAATTTCAATTCCTTTGTTTTTTTTAAAGAGCCATGATATAAGCTCCTGTGTTTAGCTGGTTTCAAGTGAAACTAGACAGGTGTATACAAAGTGATAGTGGATAGCGTGTAAATATATTTTACTGAATGATATTATTCCCATGACAGACGGTTTCCATTTCTGGTGTGCGAGTAACTCAATTTAGTTTTAGACATTGTCTTATGACACTTATAATATCCATTCCCCAACACAACTATGTAGACAACATACTATTACTTTTACTTCCAGGAAGTGAGAAAGAAGCCTACAGTAAGTTGGCCTGAAACAGGTTTGGAGGTATGCCAGTGGCTGGTGGAAGAGAATGTGCAGAAGTCCTGCCAGGACTGCTTCAACACTGCTGACTCCTGGATAAAGGTACTCAATTTTGATACACAGTTGCCTCTGCACCTATGAACTTTATCTACCTATATATCAATTTATATACCTAGCTTATATTCCCCTTAGATTGGGGTTAGCAAAGAGATGGCGTCTTTTGCCTTCAACTATTGTTCTCCAAATAGATATGTCCACAATACTATCTACCTATCTATCTACCTAACTAATATCCTATGACAAGGCATTAAGGGTTTGGTGGGACATTACTCTTCCCTCCCCTGCTGTGCCTAGTCTTTTTGTATAAGAGAATACAGAGGAGGGGCTTCCCAGACCTCTTTTTTGTGCCTTTTTTCATCTTCTACAACCCACAGGGAAGACAGTGGTAGTAGTCTTGCAGCCCCACTAAAGAAAAAAATCTGGTTCACAACCTTCCTTTGATATCTCATTCTCACTCACTTTCACACATCGACATATGCTAAACTCCCATTCTTACACATATGTTCCCTTCTACTTCATGCTATAGTCAACCTACATCCATCTACACCAGCATTTGCAATCACCTTCAACACTTCTCTTTCTTTCACATCATCATTTAATCCTCTCACATTTCAGGTCTTAATCCTAAGCATGTCCATAGTCCTGTCCAGGCCCGATACCAGTGAGTCTGTTCTGGTCCAAGGCCCATTGTTCCTTCCTTCAGTTATTGGTTTATATTTCATGGATTGGGTTACCGGGCTACAGTCCCTTAGTCTTTTTCTTGAAGCCTAACCCATAGGACAACAAGTTCATAACTCTGACACAGGAGGTTGACAATTGTTATACCCTGCCAAAGGTTGCCCAAAACTATGCACAACACGAGATGTTCAAACTTCTAAGGCTGTGATTATATCCACAGCCCACATACCTCAAATGTTGACATAATACTTGTGGACAACAAAGCTTCACTAATATTCAAATGACTTATTTCAATAGCACTTATATTTATACATACTCAAATCAACATGTTCTTGATAACCTGGAAAACAATGTGATGAATAGATTCTACAAGATTGAATTTAATAGCTAATTCTTTTAACCCACTACTCAGACAAAGAGTTGTGTGAAGGATTGGCTTCCATTCCCAATTGCTACGTGCTCTGATAAAGCCTCCAAATCCAAGAAAGCATTCAACCAGTGTGTCTCTAAATCTTACAAGAACCTAGAGCAATTTGATAAGGTATGTTATACCCAAATCTTGTGAGTGGTCCAATGCCTTAACCTTTCAAAAAAATTAGACACCATTAAAAGTAAGAGGCTTGACATAGTACCAAAAATTAAATAAGCCAATCCAAACAATATGGTATGCAAGGTGCATTTCCAGTAAATTTTACTGAAAGTTTCTTCCACCACCTGTCTTTGAATATGAAGCCAAGAATTTATTTATCATTCTTGGTTTTTGTCCTCAGAAAGTAAATATGTTCTACTATAGAAGCAACAAATTCTTGAGCAAAATTGCTAATTACTCACATCTAAAGAATGGTCCAGCAGCACTCTTCTCCAGCTTCACTCAGGATCTCCTCTTCAGCATTAACGATATCCAGGTGAGTTGATCAGATGAGTCTTCTTCCATCATGACAGGTGCTGCCATCACAAATGTACATACACTACAATCCTGTTACACAAAGGGTTTCAAGTATATGTTTGTAATGATGTGAAATTGTGATTGTGAAATCGTCATAATTGCTCCAGAAAATAGATAATGATATTCATTCACACAGGAGCTGCCTTGTGTAGGTCAACTGGCCTTTTGCAGCCTCATTTTTTATGTTCTTATTTACTCTTTACTTGGTGTCATTGAGGAAAGAATGGTTGGGAAGTCATTTGCAAAGTACATTTTCATTGAGAAAATTTTACATCAAATTATATATGTACGTGCACTGTAAGGACACTATGATATGCACGTCAAAAATATGTTGCAGCAAGTACTAAGCACCAGTGAAGACTGTATAGAAAGGTACATTCCACGCAAGAGGAGAGTTCAACAACCAGTTCTCACCAATAATCTGCAGTTAAAAGGTAATTTTGCTTCTATGTTAGTGATGGTTTCCAGTAACATAAAGCTTCAATTAATATCTCTCACCGAAATTACTACAAACTGGTTTTCAACTTTGCATTGATTGTTTACAGTTTTTGCCTGATTGCCAATTTCTAGTATCTGTACATATCATTTAATGTTTATATATTACAAAATACAACTCAATTTTGTATAAAGATACTTCATTATCATTATCTGTTAGCTTTATCATTAAAGCCCCTTACTAATGCTTACACCACTATTATAATGATTTTAAAGATATGGATTATGAGTATGGCAAAGTGGGTCATGACATGCCCTTCAAAGGAGTGGGACACCTTGCCTTGGCAGCTCTGAGTGGGATGTGTAATACACACTTCATGGTGAGTCACTGAGCCTTATTTTTATTTAGCTCATTTTCATTCAATACACATTTTCTTGAAATCTGAAGAAACTATAATCTTTTCAGAATTTTACAAATTGTTTTTGATGAATATAAACCATCCTTTTTTCACGTTAATATTTTTTCAGTTTTAAAATTTGTCACTTCATTTATTATTCATCTATTTTCTGTTTCTGACTGTGACTGTGACCTCTCTTAGATGTCACATTGTATATGAATTAACATTGTACTATAAATACAAATATTTAGTATTTGTTTATGATGAAATTATGTAGTTGTTACTCTTGCTCTTGAAAAGGGAAAAGAAGTATCATTAATTAATGATAATGAAACTTTTCATCTGCTTATCTAACAAACATTTGCATGGAAGTGAGTTGTTTTGTTAATTGTTACAAAACTTTCCAACATTTCAGGAGGACCAGCAAAAGCTACAACTTCTGGTAGACTCAGCTGTGGACTCAGAGCTGCCTGTACCAGCCTGGGTAAGTTGATTTATAGACATAAATTGCCATTTTCTAATCTTCTTGAATAGAGATGTTAATTGACAAATGCAGTGTTTCAACAAAACTTTAATTATTCACAGCTCTGCTTCCATGATAAGTTTTTCTTACTGGAGGTAAAAAAAAAAAGCTTTCAAATCTTCAGAATTGCAAGTCAAGACATTAATGTCGTTACATAGATAAAAATTGTTTATCTGTCACCTTGTTATAAAATGTAACTTTTCCCTTTTTGATGAACTGTTACTAGAAGCAGTTTCTATACGTGTTTGATGGTCCATGGAATGAATGATATAGTGCTGACAGACTAAAGTTTGGGCACAAAGAAACTTTTCACATCATTACCAAACTTCACACTGTCTATCCATCCCATTCCTGGCTGAGAGGGCAACCACAGAAAACAGATGCAGACATATAGATATAAATACCTAAGCAAGTAAATCAAATCACTTAAATCAAACTACGTAAAATAAATAAATGAGTGTGTATAAGTGAAGTTAAGTGGCAAAATATGAGAGGTAGGACACCAATAAAATGGATAATAAAGTAGATGAGTAATAAAGGGAGATGACAGTCGAGGCATTAATCAAACAGCAAGGGAATGCCAGAACATGGCTGCCTCCTTGGAAGTCCCTGCAGGGAGATGAGGCATCAGAGATAAAGATGGATAGATAGAATAAATAAATTAATTAATACAGTGAACTCAAAAAAATTAACGTATGTGTATGCGTGCCTTGTTTTGGCTACCACTCTTTATGGGTATGTCAACCTGGTATATAGATGTAGATGAAACACTTAATTGATTGGATGTTATACTAATGCCAGACACTAATGGTTGATGTGCAAAGATATGTTTAAAGTGTTGCCCAAATGTGTCACAGCATATTTTCCACGTGTCTATGAATATGAACAAGCAATTATATGAGATCAGAAGACATGTATCAAATTGAAATGTGTACTATTCCATGTTTTTCAAGTTGATGATGAATACTTTAATTACACAATATTCTTCTTCCTCAGGTTTTCCAAGAGATTGTGAAGCACATTGACTCAGTCCAGATTTAAGTAAGGGAAGACACACCAAACTATTTCAGATGAGTATATTGATGTGATCAATGGTGATACTATGTCTGAAAATTGTTTAATAACGAAGCATTAATTGCCGTTTCCATGTCTCCACTAGTGACTTTATTTGCACATCAGTAATTTCAACAATTTCTGCTAAAATGTAATGTGTATTTTTAGATGAACTTAATAGTATGGTGCCAGAATAATTACATGACTTGATTTCTCTCAGATGGATAAAGACTAAAAAGAAAAGAAAATATTAAAGTAGTCAATGTTTATTGATTTTCAACTAAGATTATTAGAAGAGAAGCTACAACTAAGACATTTATGCTGTTTCCTAGCAGCTTATACCTCTGTTTCTTTGTTGTTGTGGAAGGAAAGGTAAACCAGTGTGGAAAGCACATTAATCCAGCCACTTCCTTTGGACTGAAATACCTCAACTCCAGTTGGTGCAACAACTCTATTCTAAGTGGATCATCATCACTTAGTGTTTGTACTTTTGAGTAAATCTCTGACAAATCAACTTGATTATTGTGTTGCACAACAGATCCTGTTCCCTCTACATAATGTGCATATCCCTTTGTAAAACAACATGATCTTTGCGATTGACTATTAACAATATCCAATAACATGTGATACTTTTTTAATACCTTATCTGGCAATAAAAAATCATTCAAGGCAATTTCAACATCAAGATAATGAGAAAGTGATGGTAGTGTTGATGGTGATTTACTTGTTAAACTATCTTGATGATGGGTGTGGAACTTTTGCAAAAGTGATTGCAATGATGGTTTGATGGGTTTTGAACAGTGGCAGCAAACCTTAGTGTGGGACTCACGGGAGGCTTCACTCAGTACACACACGCAGAAGGGAAACTCTGTCATCACCTGACAAGAAAGATAAAAATCTATTAAAAATGTGAAGTACTCAACAAAAGCTCATAAATTGTTTAAAGCAATGCATTATGAATATACATAATATATCCCAATCTATTCAGCAACCTAGTTAGCACACTGCTCACAACAAAGACGTCTATAATTAGTCTCCCTGCCAAACAGAAACTATTAGGGTGCCTCATATTTCAGATACAGCCTTAACAAGGAAAAGATATGGAGCAGAAAGCCAGAGAACCTGCCTACTTGCATGTGTATCAGAACTTACTTTTACAGTCTAGAAATAAAAGATTTGGCAAATTTTTGAGACGTGAGATATTTATCACCGGTGAAAGTTTGAATGTGGCGAGTCACGAGAAACTCCTATGAGTCACAAAGAACACGTCCCACACACACAGCTTGCCCCTCATCAGTTCCCTTTTGACCTGGAGTAAGACAGCAACAAGGCATGCCAAGGACTTTTCCAAGTTGAAATCCAATACATTCTCTGGTTTTCCCTAGGCTGGGGACTCAACACTCTCCTCCTGATGACAATGTGGCTGACAGAGACAACATGATATACTGTATTTTTCCGTATATAAAATGACAAATTTTTAAAACCTAAATTTTTAAAGCATATATTTTAAACATAGAGCAACAAGAAGTTTGAGAAATACTATATCTTTTAATTGTCAGAAAAACCACAAAACTCTTCATTACTATAAGTTTCAGACAAAACACTTTCTTCATATTTTTTTCCCGACATTTCTATAGATTCGCTAATCAAGCTTTGTACTATACCAGTAGCATCAGCTGCTCAGAGCATACTGGCTAACTCCCGGTCACTAGTGAAAACAGGCTACGCTCACATCAGTTGGGTGCCAACAAAAAAGATGGAGTCGAATGTCGAGCCTGGAACTCTAATTTTCTTTGTACTGTATCTGCAAAAGGAGACCCTTTCCTGTCTTTCTTCTATAGTTTTTGGTGTTATTTACTTCTTGTCTTTCAAAAGTTTTTGAGCGCTGCTTATTGTTGTCTTGCCTTTTGATTCCCAATTCAGTAATGCCATGTGTAATACCCTTGTATACAAAACAACTCCTTTTTCAACATCCACACGTCACTATCACTAAGAATATTGCCCACATACTGCTATGACACATTGATAGTATCACAAGGACATTTAATTAGGTATATGGTGGCTAATCATTAAGTCTGAGGATGAAAATGGCTTGTCCCCTATAGTGAATAAATTTTATAGGATTTACTACTGTATTTTATCTGATAGGCATGACCACAAGGTGACCTAAAATCTACCTCCCTGGCTTATGTGAGGTGCAATTTGTATATTTTTGTTTGCATCAATCCTAATATAAAACTAAAAAAATTCAAATTGGCTAGTACTGGGTTACGTCACGGAGCTCCAGGTAACGGTATGGAAGGGTTAAAAATGATGCCAAAAGACTGCAGAAAACAAGTTCTCCCAAGGCTTCTTGGCCCTTCAACCGTATAAGAGGTCACAATCCACAGGTAGGAAACCTCTGAGAAAGCATACTGAAAGACATTTAAAAATATTACACAAATTACCTCCTGGATAGTGGTGAAAGGAAAAGATTCCGTTGACAGTTTCGCCAACAGGTAGTATCGCAGTCGAGAGTTGGGAACCCCAAACTGGACGGGGGACAACAGGAACTCCTGAGTAACAACATTTATTTTCAGAACTGTGCATATCAACAAAAAAGTTAAATCAATATAAACATCAATGTTACACATGAAATTTAGCCAATTATATTTTTAGTTCTATCATGTCTTGAGTGTGGTAAGAATACCAACATCAGTGTGTGACTGATACAAATACAGATATACAGGGCAAGTTGGCTCTGTGACTCTGTGAGTGTCTTTTAACCAGTGGTGGTGGCAGTGCTAGGGGAACTGATTTTTAAGAGGTGCTGGGAATGGTCTTTAACCATGTGCAATGCAATTTTAGGGCAGTTAGGTTACATATAAGGCAATGGTTAGGTTAGGTCTATTATTGTTTTTGCTAATCATTGCTATCTTCGATGCCTAATGTTAATGGAATGAACAACATAAATCTTCAAAGAATTGTAGCAAATCTAGTTTCTGCAACCATAAACCTGACTTCAGGAATTGCTAGACTGCCTATACTTGTGCATGGGTGCTAAGCTCAGACAAGGAACACCTCTCTATCAGAACCTTACAAGGAGAGTAGAGTAGAGTCTTGTTCTCTTCCTATAATTGAAATATAGTCTATGGTTCATTTAATATTGTGCCTGGTCCTTATGTGCAGATGACACTACCTACTTTGGTTATCTAAGGTGGAGGGTCTCCAATTTGACTCCTTATTGCCACTTGATGTAGAAAAATTACTGTTCATGGTGTGATTTGCATGACATAATATCAACACCTGACTCCTATATCTGCCTTCTATTTCCTACACTACAACTGGAAAATTAGGTTGTTGGTGGTTTCATTATGATTAAAATTCTCACCTGCCACATGTATCCACTGTGGCGGAGCATAGCTACTAGCTGTTCTCTGGTCTGAGAGGTCTCATATCCAGCCACGTTCTCCAGCAGGATCATTCTGGGAGGCTGTGGGACCCTTTGCAGGAGATCCACCAAATGCAGGAAGGAGGAGGACCGGGCATCTTCTGCATCTCGCTTCAAACCCTGTCTGGCACAAGGGAGGGCTGGAGTGTTTCACATTAAAGGAATTAGCCTTATTACTAATGCCTAGGATAATTATATAAATGTCTTAAATGTACAGCTGGTTGTGACACTATTTTACAGTTTACTAATAACTGGTAAAAGGAACTCAGATGAAAGGAATTATAATTGTGGTATCTGAAAGACCAAATGGATCATTGTAAAATCAATGAGGTGTTGCAAAATCTTCTGTGGTAGTTTGAACATGTAGAAAGGTAAAGTAGCGATGAGAAATTATATGTCACACTAAGTTGCCAGCTTAATGTAGCAACTTTTAAGTTAGGAAAATGCAGCAGAGGGGTATGTGAAGGAAACTGATTAAAGAAATAGAGCAGTAGGAAGCAAGGGCAAGGCTGTGTGAATGGAAAAGCAAAGATGGAAATTTTTCTGTCAACCATTTTCTTGGAGGATGTATCTAGTGAGAAGATAGTGCAGATATAAATTTAGGACAGTCATATAATCTGTTATTAATTGTAGCTTTAAGTGATATACTACAAAGATAATAAACACATAGATTGGTATAGGCAATAACACATATAACACTTTAAAATAATCAGTATGACCCTGAAAAAATATAAATAACCAGAAGCACTATTAAAAACCTTGTGAATGGCTGGCAAGGTGGACTCATCATGATAATGTCAGGATGGAGTCTGGTCAGCTCCTCAACAGTGAGCCCCATGATGTTACGGGGCTTACTAGTGCTTGGGAAGTTCTTGCAATACACCTCCACAGCTCCAGGATGGATTTCATATGAACCCATCACTTTAAAAGGCAGTCCACTCTCTGAAACAAAAATGGTCATGAGAAATGCTACTGATGAATGAAATCAAGTTAAGCATGTATCTACACATCACATTATTCTATATATCAATAATAATAATGAAATGGAAGGAGATGTAAGAATTAAAATTAAAAGAAATTAGTATTCCAGTAACAGCAAGTGCAGCAGTACAGTTAAAAGTTGTGAGAAATAAGTAATGGTGAATCAGGAAAAAAGATACCATATCCATTATCTTAAAGGGAACGTCACCTCATTTCTTAAAACAGAATGGATACTTAAAAAAAATATTCTAGTGTGTTTTTATACAGAGATGTTCCATCCCCATTTATGGGGAGGTGGTAGCCTAGCGGCTAGCGGTCGGGCATACCAGCTTAGATTCCCGAGTTCGAGTCCCGGTATCCGTTGGCCACTTTTCTTTGGTATTATCGCCGAGTGGCCAAAGATCACCCACATGCTGCCATAACACTATCCTCAACGGGATAGCATTGAGGAGCTTCTGCTGGCAGCATGAGCCTGTCTTCAATGAAGAAAAACGAGGAGTCACTATAAAAAGTCTAAACTGCGCTACTAATGGGCAGAGGCCGACCATCTAAAAAGCCTCCATCAAGCCTACCGGCGCCACAGGTGCAAGACATAAAAATTTTTTTTTAATTATCATTGGAATCATGCAAGATAGAATTTGTCTCGAAGCTATTGTATGTTTGTTCAGTAAATAAAATGCATCTAACCTCGGGCTGCTGCTTGCATTCCTCCAATTCCACTGTACAGTTCCAGGATCTTCATCATCTCCTGGGGTTCCTCTAACCTGAAAAAAGCATAAGTAAAACATTGTTAATAGAAACCTATAACCACTAACCTATGAACACACACCGTAATAAAATGATACTTAAATTATGAGTACAATCACATAACACTTGCCACCGTGTGCTGCCTCCCTTAGTTAATGGCACTGGACAAGACATGTGGCTCATCTTGGGATATCAACAACTCTAATAGAATTGTTAACAAATTCTTTCACAACTTTTCAATACAAAATATATTATCATATCAATAATCATATTTTTTGTTTACTACCTATGTCAAATTTTACCAAAAGAAAATTATATCATATTCTAAATTAATAACTCCACAGCAGTAGAAAGTTTCTTATAAATTTCTAAGCTCTTTCCTTTCAAGTATGAATGGTGTAGCACTCCTGAGAAACATTGACCAAGTTATCAAAACAGAATAACACGAACTATAACATTTTAGTTTTATGTCTAAGATTGATCCCAATAATACCTAGTTACAACCTTAATGCTTTACCACATGTACCTGGCTGGAACAGCTGGGTGGGCATGACAGGGGATGGGTGAACAGCTGGGTGGGCATGACAGGGGATGGGTGAACAGCTGGGTGGGCATGACAGGGGATGGGTGAACAGCTGGGTGGGCATGACAGGGGATGGGTGAACAGCTGGGTGGGCATGACAGGTGATGGATGAACAGCTGGGTGGGCATGACAGGGGCATATGTATGTGGTTCTATACAGGCGTGAGTGGGTGTATTGTTAGTGCAGTTTAAGGGGTAATGGAGCTATATAAGTGTACCATGTATACCTAAGTTTATGTGTTTTGTAGTATTCAGTATATTAGTATCATGTATTTACTTAGTTGTAGTATACAGGCCATGAGTAGTTAGTATTAAGGTGTACAGTATAGTACAGTAGTTATTATTATTATTATTATATTGTGATAATTTTTTATCTAATTATCATTTTAATTGTTATTAATTATAACATTAATACTATTATTATTATTATCAATACTTTTAATATTAATAAGATTATTATTATTGTCAGTGTTATTATTATTATTAATATCATTCCAATTGTTATGTTCAATACTATTATTATTGTTATTAATATCATTAGTTTATTTATAATGTCACCGGTGCGAAATATCATCATTATCATCATTATTATGGATATTATTAATATCATTACCATTAGAATGAATTACTATTGATTTATATTATTTTCATTCTCGCTATTCCCTTAGTATCATGTGTTTTTAACAGTATCATTATTGTATTTTATTGTCACTCTTTATCCTTACTTTGTCTGTCCGTGTTAGGCTACCTATGCCTTCGGGTGAAAATTATTATTATTATTATTGTTACTATTATTATCATTATTATTATAACAGGGGACGGGTGAAAAGCTGGGTGGGTATGGCAGGGGAAGAATGAAAAACTGGCTGGGCATGGCAGGGAAGGACTGTGGAAATATACCTCAGCCCCTTTTCCTGATCTTCCTCATTATTGACATGCATAGAAGAGGGGCTGGCGTGCCAGCAGTTGTGGGCTTCCCTTATTTCAAACTAGCTAATCTCCCTCAAAATATTTATAATAAAAACGTGTAACGGGGTAGCCAACCAGGTGAGTAAACCAGGTGAGGTGAATCTAACTAATAGCACCTCCTCACGGATCACCAAAATATTCACATGTTGATGAGGTACGTAGTGTACAACACGTTTGTAGTGGTTTTATTAGGGGGACGGCTTTAGTTTGTCCACAGAGGCTCTTTAAAAATCTGGTAGGTGCTTAAAATTTTAAGTCCACACAGATTAAGCCAATGCACAACATCATTATTCTGGACTTGCAGATGATTAGATATAATTATTTAGCTAAATAATTATATCTAATAATCTTCAAGTCCAGAATAATGATGTTGTGCATTGGCTTAATCTGTGTGGATTTAGAATTTTAAGCACCTACCAGATTTTTAAAGAGCCTCTGTGGACAAACTAAAGCCGTCCCCCTAATAAAACCACTACAAACCTGTTGTACACTACGTACCTCATCAACATGTGAATATTTTGGTGATCCGTGAGATGCTATTAATTAGATTTACCCAGGGGAGGGCTGTAGATATATACACAGGTATGGCAGGGGACGGGTGAACAGCTGGGCAGGCATGGCAGGGAAGGGCTATGGAAATGTACACGAGTATGGCAGGGCACGGGTGAACAGCAGGGCAGACCTGGCAGGGAAGGGCAATTAAAATTTATATGGGTATGGCAGGGTACAGGTGAACAGCTGGGGAAATTTACACAAAGCACATCACAATGAAAATCCAAAACACACTAATATCAGGTGATCAATAGTGTACAAAGAGTGTGACAAGGATGCAGGTGATATACACGAGTCAAATAGGTCGTAATATAAGATTAAAATAAGTAAAATAACTTTGAATTATTACGGTATGGATGTGAAGGAGGAAGAAGAGGAAGAAGAAGGGTCCGTCTCCTTCTTCTCCATTACAGTGATAGTTTGAGAAATACACTACATTTTCTATACAATAAACACTACTTGATTTCTTTTACACATCCAATTCGTATATTTTATTAGGTGATGTTACTCTCAATATACTTTAAGCTCTTATTTTTGATGCTCACTTTTTCATCACCAAGTGTAATTTTAACTCTATACCATAGAGAGTTAAAAGTGGATACAAAATGAGAATAGTTGGATTATTCGTTTACTGGAAGGCGTAATTATAAGCTGGTGGTTTAGGATATATATTTTATGAAAATTGCATTGAGAATTTAAGGTAATAGTTTGCAGAGGAGTTTAGTATGTGGAATCGATAATAGTAATGAGAAGGAGCAAGTCTCCGTGTTCATCCCTCGATGCCAGGCCCCGGATGGAAGATGGCGTCGTAATGTTGCCCTTTTGAAGCCTCCCAGTCGCGTTTTTACCTTATATTCCGCACCTGCTCATCCCTGAGACACTCTCCTCTTAGTATTGCATTGATGGTAATGCATGCGAGGAAATTACCACGTATTAGCGATGGGTGAGTCGAGGTTTGGGCTGTACGAGGTGATAATAATGTGTGGGTGCAAAGGGAAGGTGCCCGCCATTTGTTTGTCACCAAGTCTGCCAATCCCTTTTTTCTTCCGTGCCAAAGTATACAAGCATATTAATGGACGTTTAGTAACCTTATATTGATGTATCGTTCCAGGTTCATCGAGAAGCACCAGACCCACAGCTACGAGGTGAGGCAGGTGAGGGGGGGGGCTCAGGTGAGACAGGCCGAGGCAGGCTGAGGCTCCCTGCTCCCTCCTGCCCCCACGCGCCATCCTCCTCTTCTGTAGTCGATATTCCCTTGAACATTATCCAGGGTAGAGCTCGTCCCTGAGTGTGGCGTGTGAGGCGGCATGATGAAGGGGAGGGGAGGGCGTTTCTCCCCACTACACGTCTACAAGCTGGGGGAGTTTAGGCCTTAGCTGTCAGGCCTCAGTCACTGGTCGTATCCAGTTAACCCAGATTTTTAGCAGACAGTTCATCGTTTTAATTCCTTGTACTGCAAACTCCCACACATCTTGCAGTGTTGTTGATGGCCCTGGTTTTGTTCATCTTGCAGAACATTGCCTCTATTATGAGAAAATCCTTAGTAAAGCAGTAGTTCATTGTATTGTATGGACTAACAGTTACTTCTTGTTGTTCATACTTGTTGTTATGTGTTTGGCAGTCACAATATAATTAATGTTTTTTAAGATTTTCATTATATTGAAGGATATTCTTTACTTAAAGCTCAAGTTTGACTCCTCCAACACCGTGATTGATTGATGGTACAGTTCATGGTTATTTAAAACTGTAGTTGAATTAGTATAAGTTTTTGTTACTAAGTAGGATATAAGGTTTCTGATTACTGATAAAGAATTTTATTATTAAAGGTAACAACATTTTACACTCTTTGTTGTTACCCACTTTTTCACCTTTAATTTCATTTTCCCTCCCAGAATTCAAAGTACAGCAGCAGTAAATACCGGTACAGCAACCATGAGAAGAGTCGGGATTCACCTTCCACCAACTCTCTCCGCTCGTCGTCGCCAGACTCGAGGTCACAGTCTCCACGTTACCACAAAAGTAAGCTGGCATTGCTTTTTTACAAGTGAACCATTGAACTAGCATGTGAATTTATGGTTTTTTGCAATTCTTTTGTGTGATTAGTATGGATGTCTTCCTTCTGGTAACTCGTGTCTTCAAACCATTTCTCGTTGGAATTTAGAAGTTTTCACATTATGAGCTTGTTCCTATTTTGTTCAACAGAACCAAGTTTTTCAGGCAGAATTATATTTCTGAATGGATTACTCTTTGGTCCGATGAGTAGTTCTGAAACAAACTTGTCGTCCAACCATAGTCTTTTCATTACTTTGATTTTCTCAGACCCCAAATTTCTCAGCAGTAAGTTTGCGAAGCTTTGTCGTTGCTGAAGCTGATCGAAGAGCAAATATTTGTTTAAGTCTTAAAACACCACATTCATTATCATATAATTATAACTATTTCAAAACATTGGCCTTCAATATCATTGTTTTGAAAGGCTTCTTACATGGTTACATGTGTTGGCCTTTATTGAATGGTGGTTCTCCAAGCTAAGCTACAGTGTCTTACAGCCTTGATGTACAGGGCAAGAACACAGAGGTCCTCTTGAACTATTTCATTCCAAGTTTTCTTAGATATACATCTTAAAAAAACTCCTTTCACTACTCACTCTCCACCATCCTATCAACATGTCAAAATGTATTTGTTATTTGTCATGTCTTGTATGGTTGTGTTCCATACAAAGGTGAACCAGAAAAGTTCCAACACACCACCACCAATGTGTCTTTATAGGAAAGTGGATTATTTTCATCTCAAGTGACAAAACTTTATAAAGAAAAAAATCTTATCAAGATACCTATTATTTTGTATCTCAAAGTACATAACCCCTGCTTAGGAAACCCCACTTGACATTTGGCAAGCCAAGAAATAATAAAGAATAAATGTTATTCTTGAAATTTAAATGTTATGCACATGAATTATATGCAAGAATGAGTGTGACAAGCTGGAAAGTTCATTAATATTAGCACAGTATTCATGTAGCTGGTTAAGTACTAACAGGACTACATTGATGGAAGCTAAGGATTCGTACAACTAATGAACATCCACATTTGTAGGGATACAAATAATAGTTTTTTTCTCAATTTATAAAGATGATGTGATCTAGTGTTGAACATCACAGAAGGAACATTTTGTCTGATTACTATTGTGTATGGAGTTTAGTGTGGTTCAGCAGTTTTACAAGTGTTGGCCTGCATCTGTATGGCTTCTTTAATTATCATCAGTAATGAACCTCAGCAGGCACCACCAATGTAAACAAAAGCATCTGTGCACCAGTACAGGCTATGTTTCTAATATCACAGTCTGAAGGTGGAGAATCGTTATGACAAAAAAAGGTTGTACTCATTTGTGACATCTATCTCAATTCATTTTTCCTTTGATAAACACTGAAACATTAAATGACAACTGACATGTCATATATAACATCTTAGATGCAAGTGTTATCAAAAGTGCAGTGATCACCAATTATGGAACTAAGGAATATAGAGAGAGTCTTAGGAGGAGGTTGATGTGGAAATTGCCCAATGAAAGGATGTGTTGACATTTAAGGACTGAGTAATGTGGTTGATGTTCACTTGTATTATGAAAGAGGGTTGCATGCTTGAAGGCATGAAGTACTTTTGTATTCCCTGGCATGTAATACATGCTTGATTTCTTCAAGTGACTGTGCTAATTTGATCACCTTGTATATCATAGTGACTAAACAGTATAAGTAAGGGAGGATTGTCTGATAGTACCATTTACCATTGAATACGAGTCAAATTAAAGCAATTTGCTTATGTTTGACCCTCTTGAATATAATTTTACTGGCTGTTTTAACTGGCTTTGGCTGAGAGCTTTTGTTTAGTACCACGGGGGACAAAATTTACTCAGGTCCTTTTGCGTGAAGAAGTTCAATCTGGATTTAAATGCATTTATGGAAGGAGATGACACTACTACTTCAAGTAATTTGTTCCACTTGTCAATGACATGCATAGAAAAGCTATTCCTCCATAATTCAAGCCAGTTTCTACACTTGAATAGTTTCTTGCTGTGGCCACAAAGATCAGTTGAAGGAGTAAAGAAAGTTGACATATCTTGATCTTCAAGTCCCGACAACAATTTGAAAACCTGCACCATATCGGCCCAATTATTGAAACTCCAGTGTTGGTAGACCCAGATGTCTCAAATGATAATTGTATGGCTGCTCACTAATGGATGGTATTAATTCTGTAGCTCTTCTCTGTACTCCCTCAATTAATTTTCTTTCACCCAACTTGTAAGGTGACCATACACAAGTGGCATACTCCAAGTGGGGCCTAATCAAGGCTGTATAGAGGCACTTATAGATGTCTTCTTCTATACAAGTGAAACTTCTTAATTAATCCCAAAAAGGTATTTGCTTTCTTTACTTTCTCTGCAATGTGCATATTGAATTGTATGTCACTTTGGATTATAACCTCAAGGTCTTTCTCATGAGTGACATCCTCCACTACACGTTCCTCATTTTCCTTTCCCATTACATAGTTCTTACATGGGTTTTTATATCCAAATTGCATCACTTTGCACATGTCAACATTAAAGTAAAGTTGCTCCGGTAGACACATCCAACTAATCCCACATCGCTTACCTTTTGTAACCAAGAAGCAGTAATTTTCTTTGATAAATGACATTGGTACTGGAAATGTGTTATGCTAGGTGTGAATCATTAGGGACATGCACACTTTTAATCTAATTCAATGGAGAAAAATAGTAATTGGTTGTGGGTGTCTTAGCAACTTATGCAAAACTTCCCAAAAATCTGAAACTTTAAGAAAAGATTGATGAAGAGAAAAGTTTGGAAACCCAAGATTTTTTTAACAAATTTTCATAAATATGATTATAATAAAACCACATATTTACTTGACATATATACTTGACGCACCTACACCTCTCGCCATTTTGTGTGCTTTCACTACCTTTTTACTGTTTGCTACCACTATATTCCATAGGTCTTGGTATCATTGAGAACAAAATGATATAGATCAGGTTATAATTAACAGCTGATGTTTATCAATGCTCCCACCACATCAAACTGTCTGAGGTGTGCTTTCAATGCCTTTTTACTCCTCACTTTTTTTGTAGATTTTGTTATCATTTAGAAGTTATTTACTGAAAGTACAAACCAGATAGAGAGAGATGAGGATGTAAATACAGTTGACTCAGTTTTTTGAACATTGATCTCCAAGGTTTTGGAAAATCCTGACAATCTGCGAAAACATATAAAAGAAATATCAATACACCACCGATTTTACACACTGGCCAGGAGCACCTACTGCCCCTCATTACTTCTCATGAACTGTGGCTACTTTAACAGCATTTTCACTGCATTTATGTTAGCATAATGTATTGTATAGGTCCCAATATTATTTAGAACAAAATAACCTTAATAAGACTAGTCAATACTGCATGTTTACCACTCAGCCACTTGATGCAGCCATGGCCATCCACCTAAGCACCAGTGCTCATATCAGTCATGGTTAGGTGGGCTTTCATTGTGTTTATGCTACCACAAAGTATTCCATAGGCCTCCATATCATTAAGAAGAATCATTATTGATGATGACCTTAGTCAACATTGCTTGCTTACCACTTGATCACTTGATGCCATTGTGGCCACTC
>JAPQNM010000022.1:10860858-10878358 GCA_029783475.1 Metacarcinus magister
GGCGACTACTTCAGGAGCGACCGTTACGTCCACTCATTCAGGCACAACCACAACACATCTACAAAGTGGTTTGAGACCAAAACTTGGGCTACTACCTGGCTCCATGCCCTCGTCCTTACCCCTGCTAAGCAGTTCTACCGTGGCTTCAACCTCAGGCACCAACCACACCACCACTACTACCACCACCTCATTAGCAGCCAGTATACCTGCCTTGGGGGGCTCTACCTCCATGGCAGTACCACAGCTACTAAACCTTCATCCCCGCCTCATGACCCTACCAAACTCCATGAACAAAAGTGGAATAGACATGGACACGGCAAAGACTGTGAACTCTAATAATTCTCATACTCATGATGGAGAAGGAATGGTAGTGAAATCACAGCTAGAACCACTAACAATATCGGCAAATAGTAATAATATAGGTGGAGGCCCCCCAACACCAACACATTCTGAAAACCAAGATGGTATTGACATCAGAAAAGGTGAGGATTGACAGTTATTTTGATCATAATTATAGATTTGTGACAAATTTGCAGTATTTTCTCATCCTAATTTTTATATATACCTTAAAGAAAACTGTTGAATTCATAATTTTCCCATAATGATGTAGCTTCTCATTGCTCCTGAGCTACTGTTGCCCTCTCACTCCATCATAAGATTTTCCCACAATGTGTTAAAGAATCATTGATGAACTTGTGAGAATTGTTATATAATGTAACATTTTGAATTATGAAAAAATATAATCTTTCCATTTTATTTTTTAAGCAGATAAATAAAGTGTTTGTAGTTTCATTCTCTAATGAAGTGCTACATGTTTCAGTGGGGAGCCCAACCAGCAGTATTAACTCCCTACAGTCACTGACCCAGACAGCTGGAGGATCCTTAGCTGGGCTCAGGCCCCTTGTGCCTGCCCTCACGCCTAGCCTCGCTAACTACTACAAGGAGACCCTCATTACACATGTACAAAATTGGCCAGCAGAAGCCCTTGAAAAGCCAGTGAGTTAAAATTATGATTGTTATTAGATTTGGTGACTTGTTTGGGGATTTAGTTATTGTTGATTTTAATGTGGTAAAGTAGTTTGTGGAATATGGTTTTAGAACATGGTGGCTTGAAAGGTATGAACTTTACAAAGGATTACAAAGGGATACAAACAGCAACAGACCTACTGGTCCTTACCTTACTTGGCAGTTTGATTTCTCTAAACTACAATATAAATTATTAATTAACCTGAAGAGAACAGTACCAGCCGGGGATTTGATGTGAAGTAATTATGGAGGTGTTTTTTTTTAGTTTCTACAGTAGCGGAGTTAACAACGTTCGAGGGTAGTCCATCCATTCCAAACATTGACAACACGATTAAAGAAAAAGTATTTGGCTTCATGAGTTTCAAAGCGTTTCCCAATTATTTTGTAACTGTTGTTTCTTGTGATGTTAGTACGGTCAATTGTGAAATATGTATCTGGATTTATGTTAGTATAACCTTTGAAGATTTTGAAAATGCAATTAAGTCTCAACTTATGTTTCGTTAGGGAAAATAGATTTAGTTCTGGGAGTCGTTCCTCATATGATTTGTTACGTAATCTTGGTATCATTTTGGTTACGCGATACTGTATTCTCTAGTTTTTCTATGTGCTTCCTGAAATAGGGTGACCAAAATTGTACACAGTATTCTAAATGGGGATGCACGAGTGAGCTATATAAAGTAAGTATCACTTTTTCTGATTTAAAATTGAAAATTCTTCCAATGAAACCGACAAGTTTGTTTGCAGTTTTTATTACTTCGGTACAATGGCTGCTCAGTTTTAAACCACTTGTAATAATAATACTTAAATCTTTTTCTTTATCTCTTCACTTGAGTTGAACATCTTCCATCATCTTGTTAGAGGGTTTGATTATTTAGTTTTTTGCTTCTTTAAAGAATCTTGGTGAAATTCTGTCCATGGCCGTAGTTTTATTTATTTTCATATTGCTGATTGCGAGTATGATATCTTTTTCATGGAATACACACATGTTTAGGTAGGCATTGTTATTCTGATTTTATGGGACAGGGTGGCTTACTGTAGTCTTTTCCACTGTGAAAATTGATCCAAAAAAAGTTCTGAATATCTGCCATAAGGCTTTCATCAGCGGTGTGATTTCCATTCTGCATAAATAATGGACCAATGGTTGATGTGCATACTTTTTTGTTTTTTATGTGACGAATTAGTAATATCAGTATTTCAACGAATTCTATCATGTTCGATCTTACCGGTTTCACTTTTTGTCATGTTATATTTAACATGGTCACGTTTTTTGGCTGAGAGGCTGACCCTGATAGTGTTGTCCCACCATAAAATGTTGTGGTTTGTGGCTCATTGCACCAGACAGTCACTCCCATCTTTGATTAGGACAAAGGATGAACAATCTTCACCTGCTGCTTTGTCCCTACTCATTCCTTTTAGTGCTGTCTTTATTTCGCTTGTGTTTACACAGAGTACTGTGTATTTAGGAACAGTGCTAGGTGAGCATGGAGAGATGAAAGGTGAAATAAGAGAGGGAGTGAGAGGCTGGTGTGTCATAGAATAACTTGCAAGGGTTATGAGACTAAGGAATGTGTCCATGAAAGAGATGTTCCCAAAGAGAGCGAGGCATCATAAATTATAGATAGATAGGTAGATAGACTTTGATGTTCATTGTCTCTTCATCGGGGTCTTCGTTTTGCCTATCGTATTTACTATATAATTTTCTGTAGAATTCTGTTTGCTTGAACACCATCTCAGAATAATGTATGAATGGTATCTCCATGGGTGATTCACTCCCTTCTCCCACCTCTATTTGATTTAATTATCTTCTAGGTGCTAAGTGAGGAGTGTGTGTTTGTTTGTGCACCTTGTCTCGGCTACAACACTTTTGGGGGATGACAACCTGGCATATACATAGATAGATAGATGAATTTATTTAGTTATTTTCTTTATCTGCTTATGTTCATATCTTTTCTAAGTTCACACAATGGAATCATTATAGTACCTGGTGCATAATATTTCTTAAATGATGGCTTGCCTTATTTGCTTATCTTCAATAATCCTTTTGTCGTTTTAATCAGGCTCAGAGGCTGTCTGAAGAAGCTCACTCTGTTGGGAGTCTGGTGATGACGCGGGTATCTGCCGAGCTCAAGATGGCGCGGTCCCTTGTACGTCTGGCAGAGATACAGGCCACACTCCATGAACAAAGGTATGACCCATGCATTTACAAGGTTGATGCAGAAATGCTCATGTTTCAGTGTTGACTAAGAGAGGTACATCAATTTTGATATCTTGGCTTAATCTTGTGGAAGCATGGAAGGAGAAATGAGGGAAAAGACTGTGCAAGGAAGGAAAGTGACTGAATCTCTTGTTTATGGTGAAAGTAATAATAGTAAGCTTGGAGTATGAAAGGGACCGTATGATTGTAATGACACCCACTTCTGCAAATGAAACTTGGGTGTAGAATGAAAGTCAAGGATTATTGCTCCAAACAGTAGAAATGAGTTACCCAAGAAATGCCTGTGACGTGATAAGAATGGATGATGAAAATAATGAAAATCTTTATAACAAATTTGGTCTGTCAAGTTAAGGTGAAGGACTGTAATGTAGAGGAGTTGACGGGGGTCAAACACAGCACCCTAAGAGCATGGCCATGTCAAGAAAATGTCAGTAAGTTAAATGACTAAAAGAATGAATATGATTATGGTAGATTCAGTGTGTACAAGAGGATGACCCCAGTGAAAGGGGAGAACAGAATGCGTGAGGACGGGGAGAAAGGAGAATGGAGCATGCAGAGAGAATGTAACGACGGGAATGAATGAAGACTCTACTGTCATTGCTATCCCCTTGGGAGAGTTCTTAGGTACAAGTGTCAGATATAGATTGATAGACAAACGTGGAAGCAGGATTTTATAATGTTTTAACATTAACAGAGTGAATAAGTTAGTGAATCACGTAGGGGAGGCGGTGGTACAGTGGTTAAACGTTCAGGCATGCGAACTTAGGATCCCAGGTTTGATCCCCCGATATCTGCTGGCCACTTTTCATTATTTGGTATTACTGCCGAGTGGCCAAAGACTACCCAAATTGCTGCCATACTGTCCTCAGACAGGACTTACAATGTTTATATGCATCTGAGGCTTTAGCAGCAATAGCCTCTCTAGTTCTCAACATATTCAAGAGAGAACGTAAACACTATAAAAAAAAAAATACAAAACCCATGCCAAATAACAGGCAAGAGGCAAGTCCATCTGTGCCTCCATTAAAGCCTACTGGCGCCAACGGTTCATGATATAGGGGGGAAAAAAATGTACTCCTTTACCTTATCCTTCTATCTTACAATTGGCCTTCCTTTCCTAATAGGACCCTCAATTTCACTCACATACATTTTCTTTACAAACTCATCTGTCATCATTTCCTTAAGATGACCAAGCCACCTCAATGTATTTTTTTTCGCACATTCCATTATACCACACTTAACTCCATTTGCACAAGTTCCCATGCCACATCTTTCATACACTCTTGCATTTCTCTCACCTTCCCATCTTGTCACGCTCCATGCTCCTCTCAGATAACTAATTTTCACAGCACGCACTCTTAACTAGTGTGCCCTATTTCATGTCTAAATCTCTGATCCATTTCTCACTGTTGGCAGAAGAATAATGTTCCTTAAACCTCTCTTTACCTCCATGAACACATTTTTTTGACTCACTAACACGTGTATTGGCATCCCTATAAAGTACTTTGAGTCAAACTTGCAACTTTCCACTTACCTACTCATCATGCTATTTTAGTGAATTTCCTATCTTTCCTTCACCTTCATATTCTGTTATATTCTGTTTTTCAGTAAATTTGTTGTTAGTGGTAGTGAGATTGGTTTTTGATGTAGTTTCATTGTTTCAGGATACTTTTTCTACGTGCTCAGAAGAGAGAACTGGAAGAAATGAAGGCACAGAATTCCTTCATGAGTGACACATAGTGTTGGCCTGCCTGTGATAGCTGCCTGGGTCAGTTGTCTTAGAGTAGACATGCCTGGGAATATTTATAAAGTGTTATATTTTCTTAATCATGTTCTAGGTGTGTGAACATTGGTGAATTCCAAAGTGTAGGGTGTAACAGTGTGGCGAAATAACAGACTGTGGACCCCGGTGATACATGCACCTGCCTGTCTACTGCCACCCAACATCTGGTGCACAGTGTGCACTGCCACTGGCCTGGGCAATCGTGGCCCTCACAGGACACTCCCTTCACCTCCCTTCCTGTGTGTGGCCCAGACCATCCCAGGTACCCTCCACCAAGATCTCCAATGTCATCTGTGTTTCTCTGTGATGAATAACACAACTAGACACCTCTAAAAGGCTGAGCCTTGACTGAACAGCTCTGCCATGTCACAATGTTAAACCGGATATGTCAGAGGCTGGCACTGTATCACACTCCCTGGGGTCTGAGGCACACCCCCACCCCTCCCCTGAGTACCAACTGTCCTCTTCCCTTCATCACACACACTTTCCTCTCTGCTGGCTGGGCTGTCTTGCTGCAGCTCTCTAGCTGAATAGGTTTGAGAAATTGTATTTATTGCTTTACACATTTCAAAACACTCCCTTGTGAACCACTGTTCCTACCAGCTTTTTACTACTGTTAGGAAATCACAGTTCAGTACACCAACTGTATTTCATTGTATTGGAAATAAGTTGGAAGAGTTGTGTGTGATGTTTCCAGTTCAGTAGTAGTGGTACACACAATGCCTATTTACTATCTGTAGTTATGGGAGAGTAGAATTTTTTTAAACAGCTTTCCTCGATAAGTTATTCATACGAGTCCTGTGAATGTGATATTGTGTTCTTGGTGACTGTCATTTGGTCCCCAGGGTTGGAAATGAGGCAGTGTCTAAAGAACAGGGATGGTGACGTTCTTTTAGTAAACTTTCCTTTGCTGGCCAATGTCTCAGTCGTCATAGTTCCAACTGGGCTGTGAAATATTTGTCATATTCTTATCCAGTTGTTGATACTACTTCTCATGAAGTAATATGTTGAAGTGTTGAATATTGGTGAAGCAGGTTAACAAGCATTTAGTTGAAAGGTTGTGGTCTTGCAGAGGGCGTGGAGGCCATCCGAGTGACGGAAAGCAACAACTCAAAAAAAAAAAAATTCTTTTTCTGTTATTGGCATCAGTTTCTATCTCCAGTTTCTTGTCTTCTTGCATTGTTAGCATTACTTGAGTGGGACCCTTGTCTTAAGCAGTGAGCAGGTGTCAGCAAGGCCAAGTTCAGTCATTAGTTTCATATCAGGGATTTTGATTGCTTGCTTTCACAGGAATCTGCATCTTTTAATGCACTAAGACATTCTTGCAACCATTCATAAATATGATTTTATTTAATAACTTTGTGAGGTGATTTTAATGGTTTGATGTGCTGCTTCTGCTGCCAAAGTTTTCCTAGAAATGTTATTCTCAGGCTCAACAAATTTTGCTGATATAAGATGAAATGGCATGTGTGACGTAGCTGAAGACAGGCTGGAAAAGAGAGGAAAGACCTTGCAGTAACCTAATTAAGTTCTGAAATTTGCCACATGAAGTTGGCAATACACAAAACCTATTCAGATTTCCCAGCCACAATCAGTAGGTTGCAGAGTTACAATGGTGCTAAAGTATTTTGGTAATTGGCTGTTCACTGAGCACTGTGATTTGAGCAGCTGAGGGGCAAAAGTTTTGTATGCCTTGTACATGTTTTGACATGAATCTAGTCCAGAAATGTTACAATAGAGTTTGGTTCTTGTATCACTGCTCTGCCACCACTCACAGGAAGGTCTATGCCCATGGGACCAGCAGCTGTTTGTGGATGAGAGAAATATTTGTTACCCTGGCAGCACAGTGTGTGTAGCGAGCACCTAGTACCCCCCTTTACCCCCTGAAGTGTTAGGTTGTCTTGGTGCCCTGCTGAGAAAGGTCTGCTTGGTCCACATGCATTTGGAAGTGCATCAGAGGCTCAGAATGTGGCATTGTTAAGTGGTGATCAGTATGTTATTACCTGTGCTTGGTGCCAGTTTGAAAATATTAAGTTGAAAAAAAAATTATGTACCTTAATTTTCCTCCCCCCCAAAAAAAGTAAAAAGTATGTGAAAGTAGGGAATCAGTTTGTGTTAACTGGCAGCCAAGCTTGATTTGAAAGTATGTTTTGTGTTGTCACAAAAGTGTCTTTAGTGATTCATATATTGGTTAGTGGTTGGCAAAAGCAGCAGCTCGAGCATCTCTTCAGTAATGTGACACTAATATCTTTGCATTCCATTTTTCTACATCCTTCTCTCTGACATGATTATATTCACTGTGTTAAACCTTGGTGTTGCTTCCTTAATTTCTCTGTGTCAAGTATGCCTTTGAACTATGATGCCCTGTGTACCATTTCTTGTCATCATATATGTTTTCTTATGAACTCGACAGTAAAAATGAAGAGGAATCGGGACATGTTTATTTTTTATCCCGCTCTGTTCAGTATTGATCTCTGTTGTCATGCAAAGTTCCTGTGATTCTCCATTGTGCTCACATCATAGATGCTTCGTTACTCTATCTGATAAATTCGCCACTTACTAAATCACAAAACATTGGTACCTCACTTGTTAAACTTTTACCTGGTTATATTTGTTTTGCAGATTGTAACAATGTTGCTTAGTACATATGATTAATCTTTCTTGTAAATTCCTATTCCTTATAATAGCATGTCAGTCTGTTTACTAAGGTTCATGATCCAGATATTGGTCAATGATATCCTCCGACGTTCCATATTTGTTGGCTATTTCTAGGTCTTCACCACCTAGGCAGGCTGGGGCAGGTTAACAAGAGGCTACGGATTATTTGTGTAGACAGTCAGGTGAAGCATGGAGAATGTATTTGCATGCTTGTACATAATGTGTGCTAACATATGTACGCTGCATTTGTAGGCTTTGTATAAAAGGGGAGCTGACTTTCCTATAATAACATGTACAGTTGTCTGCAAGCATCCGTGGCCCTGTTGAACTGTGTCACCCATGTTGCCTCTTTGTGTTCACTTAACATTTCTATTTTATTTCTATATACGAGTACATTATCACCTATTTTTTGTACACCGAACTAGCTCATTTATACATAGAAAATTTTATTTCCCATCTAAGTTGAATTATGGAGTACAATGTGTCACTGGGTATGTGTGAAGTTCTTGATTGTTAAGGCTCATCATTGCCAGTGTGAAACACGAGAGAACCCTCAGCATTGAGAGGTGTGGTGGCCAGGCTGTGGGCGGGTGTCGGAGCCCCACTCACCTTGCCAGCCTCACCCACGCTAGACTGAAGGTTGCAGGACACAGATTCACTTTGTGTTGGTCTCCCCTTTTTCGACACTTGCTTTAGGCCAATTAGCCTAATTTTTGTAAATATCATTCCTTCTCAGAAAGGTTAAATAAATAAAGCTGAGCTCCATGAAGCTTTCTTTTTACCTTTATAGGGAGAAGAAAGCCAATGATGACACTTGGCAAACGTGGGGAAATGACCGGAGGTTCACTTGGCATTCCACTCCTAGTGAAGAGGTATTTTGTTTTGCACAGCAATGTAATGAACCAACATGTGGTACTCCTTGGTGAGGGATTGGGTGTAATACATGAGGTAAACTTATTTAACAAGTAAATTTATCAAAAGTAATAATTCTGTGAATCCTACAAGGACTTCATAATTTTATTATATACATGATGTTGCTTACATTAGCATGATTAAAGGAGTGATACACTCTGGAATGGACGGTCAGAATCACACTACATCTACACTGGTCATAAGGAATTATTTCAAATTAATCCATTTTTGCTACTTTTTTTCTGGCAGTTAAAAAGTTAGTGTTTTAGAAATGATAAGTGAACTGAGCTAGTGGAATGATGGTGTTAGAATATTGTTGTGCTTGACAAGTCATCACATTCACGTGTGGGTATTAACAAGAACGCACATTACAGAAATATATTAGTAAACTTTTTTTCTAATTAGTCAACTTAAATAATAAATACATCAAAATACCCATTTTTGTTAACATAACAGGCAATTAATTCATAGGTATGGTTGGCGTCATTTGATTCCGTCTTGCATAGAGTTGACTTCAGCATCACGTAAATACAGGCAGTGAGCTCAAAGGACTCGCTGAACACCCTCTTTTTCTTCGCCGGTGTGTATGTGGTGGGGGGGGGCGAGGGGGTCTGGTGGTTGAACAGCTTTACTGATATTTACTCTTGGTCTGGAATGGAACAAAGAGCGTGGCCCTGACGGACGGAATGGTCCAGAGCCACAGTGACAACATGGCGCCCAGGATGGAGCCAGCCCAATACACTACGATGTGCTCGGCATTGGAGTGGCCATGGCAACTCCACTTGAGGCCTGTTGCCAGAACAGGGTTGAAGTAGCCGCCAGAGTATTCAAAAGCTGCAACAACCATCTCCATTAACCTTCATCAGTATTGTTGTTCCCCTCTCACTATTTGCAGTAACACTTCCACACACACAAATCCATAACAAGTACGGGCCTTACCACTCCTCCCCTGGCAATTAAGTTTATAGCAGTGCACTCACCGAGGATCACCATGGCGGTGGTGAAGAGGGAGTCAATAGCGGAGGCATACTTGGGTTTGAGTTCACCCAACGTCCTGGAGAAGAGACGGCAGGCACAGGTTAGCACAGCCTCGATTAGGAAGCCCAACATCACAGGCACCTGTAGGTCGGATGAACACTCGGCCACTTGCGTCGTTGCCACCTCTTGCGCCCACAATCGTCTCACCCATCTATAAGATCACCCTCACCGTTGTCATCACCTTCATTAAAGCGAACTTTGCACCACCTTAACCATCATTAACAAATTTACTAAGAGCGTCACTACTCACCTACATGAGATCATTGCTCCCGTTATTTGAGCAAGTATTTTAAGAAAGATATGCAGCGGGTGTGCCCCAGCCTCAACATACTGCTCCAGGAGGGTGTAAGGACATGCACTTGTGGTGCCCCAACTCCGCTCTCGCCACAAGATGAGCAGGAACACACAGAAGCTCCATGCCCATATTCCAAATAATGTATTTACTGTGGTGAGAAATATACATGATTTTACAAACGATGCCAGATACTAAGAATTTAGGATGATGAAACATGGTGCCGAGAAAAAGCAAAAGATCTTCATTGTCCTTGATCCAGTGTTCTGTGTGTACTCACCGAAGGCTAACTCATAAGAGACGCCACACATCTCGGCGGCAGCCACCAGCTCAAGGAGGCAGCCTTTCAGTAGCTGGTTCCCGACCCTCCCTCTGAGGAAACCACGGATGATGTGCGATATCCATAGCTGCGTCGCGATGGTGAGCGTCGTCTCCGTGATAGACATGATCTGAAGGAGGGAGGCGAGACAGTTGTGAGAGAAAAGAGCAATGGTGTAGGGAAGGTGAACGAGAGAGAAAGATGTCAAAGGTGGAAGAGGGTGTTGTGAGGATGGGAGGCGATGATGTAAGGGAAGGCGAATTTGCTGTGAGAGGAGAGCACGGCAGTGTTGTGAGTGATAGTATATGGTGAAAAAAAAGTAAATAAATTTACCTCTTCGTCAGTAGAAGTTATGAACAGTCCTGCTGAAGGCACTACTAGGCCAGTCCGTGTTTCTTCCTGTTCTTGGATATATGCTTCTCTGTCTATGTACATGCTTTGCTAAAACATTCACTTTAGCCCTCACTTCACTCCCTTCTTTTCCTTTCATTCACATGTGTGGTATGAACGTTGTCCTCTTACAACAAATAAAAGAAAAAAAGTATGTATAGTAGTGAGTGTTTTAAAAGTTTACTAAACCTCCGTTGAAACAAATTTTTTTCCTTGTGACAATCTGCTGTGCTTTCCAAAATATGATTTACTGCTGCTTTCTTTAGTTTCTTACTTTCTTACTTAAGACATCGACACACGCATGAGACGGGCAACGCAGGAGTGACCCAACGAATGAAGAGAGGCAAGATAGGGCCACCTTCCTACTTATCTAATCTGCGGCGCACCCCTCGTACCCTTTTGTAATCTTCATTATCATCAGTACTATCACTTGCCAAAATATCAGCAACGTGTATCATCCTACCCACAGCCACTGTGAAACTGAAGAAGCTCATCTCGACACACCACCATCTGCCTGGTGCACCCACTCCCCCTCCCGCATCCCGCCCCTGCCCCATCCCTTACAAAGCCATACCCTGTCTCACCT
The DNA here is from genome assembly GCA_029783475.1 of Metacarcinus magister. NCBI lineage: Eukaryota > Metazoa > Arthropoda > Malacostraca > Decapoda > Cancridae > Metacarcinus > Metacarcinus magister. The sequence continues at coordinate 10,872,078 of JAPQNM010000022.1, forward strand.
CTTCCCTGTCCATGTACCTCAACCCCATACAGGTATTTTCTCTGCTGCCAGACTGTTATCAAAGAGGCTCTTTTTTTTCCGTGAAGAACGGCGTGAAACAAGTTTTCTTTTATCTTTGCAGCTACAGGTTAAGAGATGCGCTATACTGGCATAAAAAGAGAGAGAGAGAGAGAGAGAGAGAGAGAGAGAGAGAGAGAGAGAGAGAGAGAGAGAGAGAGAGAGAGAGAGAGAGAGACATATCATACTTACGAAATTGTTTCAGTTTTTTCTCATCACATTTTCCTTCCTAGGCTGCCCCGCCAAAGTGGCGGTCACATCACTGCCTCTCCGGCTCGTGGCGGGCGTGAGGCTATGGCAAGGGACAGGAATGCCCCAGTCCGTGGTGCGGGGCAGGAATGCCTAAAAGGCCATGCTGACAAGGAGAAAATAAAAATGTCACATTGGATAATATTACACTATAATGGAGAAAAATCTTTTCAACACTTCATGTAATGTATGTGTGTGGGGCGGGGGTAGGGAGATATAAGATTGCATTTTTGAGCTGTAGAAAATCCTTTAAAACATCAGGATGTGGACAGTGTTGGTAATCACTCGTAAGTACCGATAAACTGAAGGAATCTTTAGAATAGACTGCTGTCAAGTGAAACCAAATATCCTACAACGAAATATGCCACAATGAAGGCTTTTGAAGTCTCGCAATGAACCACCACCACCGCTCTCCACCAGTACTCGCACTATAACAAGGAGTCCTCACCGCAGCAGCAGTAGCAGGACCAATCCTCAGAATCCTGAGTGTATCCCCACCACCAGATAATCTCGCAGGACCAGCATAGGCAACCGCGCCAGTGACACTGTCACGAGCGGAGGTGCCGTCACCGCCACCATCAGCACCACGAACAGGTGTGTCAACAAGGGCACAGCTGGAACCGTGACTGGTGCTTCACGAGCAGGCGCACTTGACTTTTCTTTGATGACTAGTTTAGTATGTCGGAAAAAAGCCACTTTACCTTCGCTTCTAGCTTATTTCAGCAAAGGCATTTGTGACTTCTTTATGCTTTGCGAGGCAGGACATAGGTCTTCGTTGATGAAAATTCTGGTTCCTCGCAGCTTGAAGATATTCCTCATAACTGCTTCAAGGTCACAGAATCTTGAAAAACTAACAATAATGGGTTGGAATCGATGTTCAAACCGCTGATCCACTCTATGAGATCGTTCCAGTTCGATGTTGGGTAGTTCAAGTTTGTCCTTTAACAGTTTGGAGACTCGAACGGCTGTTTGCTCCCAAGTTTCACCATCAAGTCTTTCCTCTAGGCCAATGATATGCAGGTTATTGCGACGATTGGAATCCTCCTGATCGTTACACCTGTCTTCTAAGTCTTGTATTATCTTTCCACTTGCCTTGAGATCTTCATTCAATTTCTTGATTACTTCCTTGTTCTGAATATCCTCCGTTTCATGCTGCTTCACCTCCCGTTTCAGATCGTCAACTTCTTTTTGTGTGAATTCCAAACTCCTTGTAACTTTTGATACGGACGATTGTAATGACTATTTTCTCGTTAACTTACTTCGTAAACACTTCCAGTGCACTACGAAAAGCCCTGTCTTGGGCAGCAAGGAGCGTTTTCAAGACTGGTACATCCATCTTGGAGTAGGGTAATATTGTGGTAACTGGAGAGAGACAAAGCAGTACGCCTGACCTCTACGGCGTCCAGGACAAGAGAGAGAGAGAGAGAGAGAGAGAGAGAGAGAGAGAGAGAGAGAGAGAGAGAGAGAGAGAGAGAGAGAGAGAGAGAGAGAGAGAGAGAGAGAGAGAGAGAGAGAGAGAGAGAGAGAGAGAGAGAGAGAGAGAAGAGAGAGAGAGAGAGAGAGAGAGAGAGAGAGAGAGAGAGAGAGAGAGAGAGAGAGAGAGAGGAGAGAGAGAGAGAGAGAGAGAGAGAGAGAGAGAGAGAGAGAGAGAGAGAGGAGAGAGAGAGAGAGAGAGAGAGAGAGAGAGAGAGAGAGAGAGAGAGAGAGAGAGAGAGAGAGAGAGGAGAGAGAGAGAGAGAGAGAGAGAGAGAGAGAGAGAGAGAGAGGAGAGAGAGAGAGAGAGAGAGAGAGAGAGAGAGAGAGAGAGAGAGAGAGAGAGAGAGAGAGGAGAGAGAGAGAGAGAGAGAGAGAGAGAGAGAGAGAGAGAGAGAGAGAGAGAGAGAGAGAGAGAGAGAGAGAGAGAGAGAGAGAGAGAGAGAGAGAGAGAGAGAGAGACGTCATACTTACGAAATTGTTTCAGTTTTTTCTCATCACATTTTCCTTCCTAGGCTGCCCCGCCAAAGTGGCGTCCAGGACAAGAGAGAGAGAGAGAGAGAGAGAGAGAGAGAGAGGAGAGAGAGAGAGAGAGAGAGAGAGAGAGAGAGAGAGAGAGAGAGAGAGAGAGAAAGAGAGAAGAACACAATTTGACGAATAATCGACTACAGTGACAACCATGGTTCTGATATTTGACTTACGGATGGGGGTGCAGTAAATTAATGAGAAGGGCAGTGCCCTCACTTTACCATTCCTCTATCCCTCATGACGACGGGCCTGACACACACCACACACACACACACACACACACACACACACACACACACACACACCACACACACATCCTATCTAGTCACATAAAAAAAACAAGCCTGACATCCCTCTCCTCCCAGTCCTGGGTCTCGTGTTTCCTAAGTTTTTACTCGCCCGAAATTCTGGCACCTTACAGATACTAGTGACGTCTGGCACCTTGGCTTGGGCACTGGCAGGTTCTCAGCTGGCACCGTGGCACCCTTAGGGGTTTGAATGCCCATTTCCTCAGTAAGCCCTTGGAGGGAGGAGTGTTAGAAGCTGCCTGGGAGTGTGTAGGCCACCGTGAGTGTGGGAGGCATTTCCTATTTCTGCTTTGGTATAACATTGTTGCTTTTGAAATTAGCCAATGTGTCATTCCTGATGACTTTGTTTACAGCTAACCAATAACCTTAAATATGCTAACCGTCCTTTGTGCTTGCTGTTCCAATAATAATTCCCTTCTCTGTACCCCCCTGAACCCGTCAGCACCAGTGCCGCGGCTCATTGTTTGGGCTGATTACCTGCACCGATGATACATAAGCACGCTATACTGTCTGCATCAACATTTTTTTTAGTCATTTTGAAAGCATCAACATTTGTACTGCATGCCTCTTTTCATGTGTTCATAAATTTCTTTTTGCGCCTTCAGCAATAACGTTCACCATTTAAAGTCGTAATTTCAGCTACACTTGATTACCCTTGAAATTACGAACTCAACAAGATGAAACGTAGTAATATTAAAAAAAAAAAAATTCATTTAAATTGCCATCCCAATTAATCAATTCCCAAATACATCATCTGTATTCCACCTTTACAGTAAACTACACAAAACAGAGTGTCTCTGTTTTAGCCGCAATTATATAATGTGGTGCTAATGGTGGTGGTACTTGGTGCCAAGTGTGTACGTACTGTACGTATGTACATGTACATGATGTGAGGTGTTATCAGGCCAACACCTTCCAGAGGTACGATGCTACAGTATGCGCAGCTGCAGTTTCTCGATTACAATGTCATATAAAGGTGTGGACATGAATTAAATGTTTCCGTCAATGTAATTATATAATTTTCTTATAAGGTATACAGCAAATATTGAAGGGTAAACGTAAATTAAAGTTTTTACCTGTATTTCTTAATTATCGAAATTAAATTTTAAAGCGGATTACATTACTGTCAAAATGTCAACAAAGTTATGTCATATATCATGAGGAATGGAGGGCCGAAGGGGCGGTGTGGTGCGCTGTGCCCTCACAACACTGTGCTCCTGCAGGTGTGTGGGGCGAGGCAAGTCGTGGGCATCCAGGTAACTCGTCAGGTAATTTTAACTCTCCGTCTTTTGCTATTTATATCGGCCGAGTAGACACCGAGTGTACACTTAACAAAGAAAGGAAAAGAAGAAGCAATGAGTTTCTTTTTTTTTCACCCGGATAACGATTAACAAACTCTTGAATATCTTCAATGTGTTTTTTTTTTTGGCAGATGCATCATGTGAGGACATGAGATTTTTTTTATATATATATATATATATATATATATATATATATATATATACATATATATATATATATATATATATATATATACATATTATATATATCATATATATATATATATATATATATATATATATATATATATATATATATATATATATATACACACACACACACACACACACACACACATATATACACACGCGCACACTTTTACTAATTTCCTTCAGTATGAACCATTAATCGTTCATATATTCATCTGTTACATATTTTATTATAGTGATGCAACTCGAGATCTCGTGATTACGAAAGCAATCTCATCAACGTGAGTCAACACACTGTAAATGAGTGTCATCCAAGAAGTCACAGTAACTGATCTGTTTCCAGCATGGTTCATGTTAAAGTGTTCTTGGGAGGTGTAGTCAGAAGGACAAATCTTTCAAGGTCAGCATTACTTGCATACATGTCTGCACTGTCTGTCTTTCAGGGATACCATCTAAATTACCATACAACGTATATCCTGTTATTCTAAGCATTCTCTCCGGCACCAGTTTTGACACGTGGCATGTAGTATCAGACTCAGCGAGAGGAACTTTGTTCACATCTTCAAGTCACATGGCACATGTACCCAACAGGAAGTCAGAAGAAAAAACATGTATGTTCAACTCAGCCGTAACGGCTGCCCCACCTCAGGGTGCAGTTCAGTACTGTACTGCTTCCCCAAACTTTATCAACAAATTAGCAAATCGACAGTAACTTATGACTATGGCAAACACTCACTGTTGGCTGCTCTTCTTCTTGGAGTAGTTGGTATGGCGGTTAAAACGATGGTTTACGTAAAACAAGTATTAATTACTATATCAATGGAGGTGGTAGAAACGATGTTTTGCCCCTACACCGAGTCAGTGGCCTTCACTGCGTTCTGTTGTGATATCTGGCATCAGCTTGGACTTTATTTTGATTTTGTTTTACCGTTGAATGACGAGAGCAAATATATGACTTATACAAAATTAACTGCACGTACAGTCTCACATCACTTTAATTATAACAATATCCTAAAACATCTCCAACAAAAGGGATTATATGACAAAAAAAAACATAAAATCAACAGGAAGAGAGGGATTAAGTTACTAAGCATTAAAAAAAAAAAACTTTTATTTTTATGAGTCAAACCTTCACCCGAGTCAATGATGACTTTCATAACATCATTTGAATTGATAATGTAATCTTCAGATATAATGAAGTTTTCAGAGACTAGTAATTTCATGCTAGGAAAAGGTTTAGAAAATAATACATGGAAACATTTATGGTTCAGTGACGTATTCTCGCCGGGCGGCTGAGAGGAGACACAGTTCTCAACCCACAAGTAGTGTTTGGTGTGTGGGTGAAAGAACTATTGACAACGAAGGAGGATCGTTTGAGAACCTTTAAATCGAGTGTGAAATGTCGTACACGGCGTGATAACACCATCTGATTGCATTAAAGCGACAAAAGAAGCATTAATGCCAATACCCTGAACAGCTGATCCACCCGCCAACATGGAGAATGGGGAATATGACCCGGTGAGTAATTCTAGGGAACTGGTGGAGGTGGATTGTGCTAGAAACGCCAAACATGACTCTAGTTTCACAATTATTAATACCATGACCAAGGGAACATCAATGATGGAGTGAAAGCAGTGCGATGCGTGGCCAACGTAGAGTGGCAGGAATGTGGAGGTCTAGGTAGAGATTACTTAACCTTTTCCGTATTATACTTGAATCTTGTTCTTGGTCTCCTGTACGCTTACGTGACGCTTGAGTACAACGACTCAACCAAACACACGACACGTCCTATGAGTCACCTTCATGTTATCAGTCATGCAAATAGAAAACCGCTCGCATAATACAACAATTTGCAAATATCTACGGAAAGAAGCCTTGCGCGGGGTATCACTATCGGATGTGTAACACGAGCATTAGGATGAAGGATATGATGGTATATAGAAGCCGAGGGTGAGAAGTAAAACCTGGAGGTAGTGTTCTGTCCGTGAGAGTTCAGTGGCACTAGCAACAAAAACTCCTGACGCTGGGTGGGGCCTTGACGGTCAGGGTCTCTTCTGACGTAACATTCCAGAGCATGCGTGAGCGTAAGCCTAACTAACTAGATCGTGGTCGTATTTCGATTTCAAGTTTTTTGTCGTGAGGTGTAAGGATATTAGCAGGGCCATAGCAGAGGGAG
>JAPQNM010000022.1:10885858-10918358 GCA_029783475.1 Metacarcinus magister
CTCTCTCTCTCTCTCTCTCTCTCTCTCCTCTCTCTCTCCTCTCTCTCTCTCTCTCTCTCTCTCTCTCTCTCTCTCTCTCTCTCTCTCTCTCTCTCTCTCTCTCTCTCTCTCTCTCTCTCTCTCTCTCTGGGTTACTTAACACGAGTATTTACAGTGATGGGATTTTTTTTTTTTTTACCTCTATCACCTCAGCAAGTCATCCCGCGTCGCCAATAAGGATGGATGGCCTATATATACTTGTGCTGCATCTCGCGTGGCTTTCACAACACAGCGTCCGTCCCCCTTGCAGTGTATGGCACCTTCTGCAACTCACCACCTTAACCACTGACCTTTTTTAGTTGTTTTCTTGTCAACCCTAAGATGACCGTTTGACCTCATCCACGACATAAATTTTCGCTTAAATTCGAATCACAGCGTTTGGATTATTCGGTCACTTGCTTTATACCTTTCAATGACTATAATTATAACATCATGTCACGTTAACTGAGTCGACATCAAATTTTTCCCTCTTCAACATACATCAATACCGCCTTCTGTTCGCTGTATCCACTTCCTGTAAACACACGCACATCACTGTATCTCGTTAGTTAAGGAGCTGCACTTGTATATCTTCCTATAGTGATTTTGTAGCACTCTGTATCACGTTTACATGGGTGTCTGTATATTGTTTGTATTTATTCAGCGCACAGTATATGAAAGTTACGTAGGTGCACCGTAGAAGCTGCTTGTATGTGTGTGTGTGTGTGTGTGTGTGTGTGTGTGTGTGTGTGTGTGTGTGTGTGTGTGTGTGTGTGTGTGTGTGTGTTTAGTGCTCAGTATGCTCTCAGTAGCACATTGTTGTTGTATGTGTTACTGATTGTTTTTCTCCGTTATGTGGCTGACAGGCAGATGACTGGACACTTGAGGCAACGATGAGCTGAAAGAAAAAGAAAAAAACACGAAAATGTTATTGATATTGGGTAAAGTAAACATATATTGAACTATCAGTACCAAGACATGTTTAGGTATGGAGAAAAAAAGCACACAAAAAGAATATAACAAAGCAAACATGACCTACAGGTTTTTTTTCTATTGTTTTTTTTTATGTCCATATCTTTCACTAGTTTTTATACCTCTTTTTTTTGTACAATAATTTCTCGTCATCCTGTTCATCCTCCTCGGCTGTGGCTTCAGAACACAGTCGTTACCACACATAGGCTGACCTTCAACAGTTGAACAGAAGAAAACCTTATTACCAACATTGTTAATCTCATTTGTATATCTATTTGTTACTATTCTTATTGTCTTTATCAACAACTCCCTCTATGTACATCTGTCCGTCCTCCTTATCTATGGCTTGAATACACGGTAAGAAGCTGATCTTCTAAAGCTAGAAGGAAAGCTTATTACCAAGATTCCTTATTTGTGGTACGGTCAGCAGCGCACTTCTTCTCGTGGGGTGAGGGTGACAGATGCAACAGGATCAGGAGGCTGGATGGCTGCGGACCACACCAAACGTACAGTACACTGGAGAGAGAAATAGGTCATTACGCTGTTATGCTGTGTTTGTGGCTGTTTGTATGTAGTGTTGTTTTTATCTCACACGTTATTTTTTCCTTTTTACATGTGCTTTGTGGTGCTCATCCTCCTTCCCTTCCTCCCTTTGTCATATCACCTCTCCACATCTTCTATAACAGCATCTGATCTCTTCATTACCACAACACCATCTTTCATCCCATTCCTTTAAACTCTCGTTCTCTTACCATATCCTTGCTTTCCTCTCCCGTCTCCCGTCATAGCACTTCCATCCCCATCTTCACAGCATCACCCTTGTTCCCCTCTCCCCTCACAACACTCATCCCCCGAGCACCACACCTACGTCCCCTCCCCCTTTCACACCACCTCTTTTCTCCCATCTGACAGCCTACATCCTCTCCATCAACAGAACATGTCCATCGTGGTGTCATTACTCACCATTGCGACGCAGATGACGTTGTCGCACGTCATCCGCGGCCGCCTCAGCGAGATGCTTGAGAACGAGTTGTTGAAGGGCTGCCTCCTGGAGCTGGTGGCTGCCGCTGAGATGTGTGGCACGTGCTTCGAGCTCATCATCAGTGAGTCATGGTTTGAAGGATGAAGCGGGAAGGTGTTGTGTATATGGTGAGGCCTTGAGTCGTGTGTGAAGTTCAAGGAGGAGAGGATGATCCAGTAGTAGGAGTGTTGACAGTAATGTTTCTTGTTGTTTATCTTTTGATTCTTGGTTTGATTCATATGCATTGTGGTCTGGTTAGTTGGTGGCGATATAAAAGTCCAAATCATCAAATGTAAAGGTAACTAATCAACAGGTGAATTATTGGGTGGAGATCGCACTCTCAAGTCACTTAGTCACACCTTTTTTCCCTCCTCCCCCACAGTCGCAGATAATTACGGTGTGTTGGCCTATGCCGTGTTCCTTTTCCTCATGACCATTTGGTGGGGACAGTCATGGGGGTCGGCCACCGCCTGCCCCTACAGCCTGCTGGAAGAGTACGTCGAACAAGGCTCCAACCCAATCCACGTGGTGCTCAAAATTATGTCGCAGGTGATTGGCGGCATTGTCTCCTTCAGGTGAGTTACGATCATTATTATTATTATCATTATTATTATTATTATTATTGTTATTATTATTATTATTATTATTATCATTATTGTGTTTACATCTGACACATGCAATTAGCAGATATTTGGAATTGTATGATATAATACCCAACATTATGTTCCTTAAGCTATCACTGAAGAAGCCCATAGACAGTCTTTTGGCACAAACCTCGATGTCCATTTCCAACAATTTTTTTACAGATGGGTGAAACGGCTGTGGATGATGGAACTGGCGGCGACGCACATGGGGCGCGGCGTGGATGACTGTTCAGCGGACCTGCAGGTGCCCGTAGTGTTCGGCTTCCTGATCGAGGCTATGCTCACCTGTGCCTGTCGACTCTTCTCCAGGATTTTGGGTGAACTCGAGCCTAAATTTTCCTCCGCTATTGACTCCTTCTTCGCTACCTCCATGGTGATTCTCGGTAAGCATGCTGTGTTGATGGGCCGTTTGGTCTTCTGTGACTATAATGTAATATTGTTTCGGTTATAGTGGGGGCGAGGAATAGCATATATGAAGGTTAATAATGTGATTCTTGCAGCTTTCAATTACTCTGGCGGCTACTTCAACCCCGTGCTGGCGACGGGCCTGAAATGGAACTGCCAGGGCCACACCAACGCTGAACACGTCCTTGTGTACTGGGCCGGCTCCATCTTGGGCGCCATGTTGTCCCTGCGGATCTGGACCGTTCCCTCCCTTAAGTCTACCATTGTCTCGCCGTTTAAACCCAAGCAGGAATGAATAGTCATTGGTCAACACGTTCGTGATTTTTTTTTCTTCAAAAGATTATCTTTAGTCGACGCACAGAAGACACTGATGTAATTTTCCATCAGGAAGAGCACGAGCAGCAATCCCTTCCGCCAACCCATACCTCCCACTGGTGCCCAGGTACTCCGTGGCGGCTGACCCTCCCAGGAGCCCCGCCTGGCTATTGTCGTCGCTACAACCTGACAAACCCACACACTCAAAATAAACCCTTCAAGTCAAGCAATTTGCGTGCACAATATTTTACTCAAAGACTAAACAGTTGTCATCGCACATTCTCATCCGCCCACACGCCCGATTTGTAGGAATAACTACAAGGTTTCAAATCGCTGCCTATAATTTGAATCTCCAGTTTAATATCTTTTCATATTTGTTTTCATGATAAAATGTAATATAGCACGAAGGGCACGGAGAGACACGCCCAGCGGCCACCACAGCGGCACAAAGATTCTTGAGTTGAGGTTTTTTATTCCTCGTATTGTGGCAGCTTCCCCAAAGGGCATAGGATTTCCGCGGCTGGAACAGTTATCCCAGTGTTGACAGCAAGCAAAAAATCACAACTTTCTTTTATTTATACGTAAGAGAGAGAGAGAGAGAGAGAGAGAGAGAGAGAGAGAGAGAGAGAGAGAGAGAGAGAGAGAGAGAGAGAGAGAGAGAGAGAGAGAGAGAGAGAGAGAGAGAGAGAGAGAGAGAGAGAGAGAGAGAGAGTTTTGCTTAGTTTAGTTCACCCTTTGCTCAATTATTTTTTATTGAACACAAGAAATACAATGCTTCCTTCTGTGCCTTCAGTGAGTGCAATCAAGTTCACTTCACCGTTGAAAGAAGAAAATTATATTATCATTAGGATATTTATTAATTTTATCGTGTTAAAAAATTGTTAGGTTTTATTCAAATGAAAATGAGAAAACCACGGATTTACTTCCCTAAAATGTTATGAAAATATTACATACATAATATATAATTATCAGTATTGTTGAAAGTTTAACAAAATAAACAAAAAAGACAAAAACATGGTCTGATTTTTTCTTCTACTCCAACGAAATATTAATACCCCACCTAACATCCCATCCACCCCCGCCTAACCTGGCCTCCTCGCGGCGAAGAGTGAAAGTATCCGTGTGAGGCTGTGAAGCTGGCGGCGTAAGGGTGAAAGTCCTTATATAAAGACCGTGGAAGGCTGAACGGCAGTAGTGTGGTTCCTGGTGGCGGCGACGATGGCACCGGCAGCATACCTCTTCACGGTTAGTTCCTCTGCCGGCCTATCCTGCCATCCTTGAGTTTCCTTCCTTACACAGGACAGTCAGTCAGGAGCCACCATCCACGTGCAGTCTACTCTCTCCTGAATGTTGTGAGCCTTGTCCAAATCATCAAACCGTTAACAAGGTAGTACAAGTTCATGGTGGTAATCGAGGGAGGAGAGTTGAGTTGGCGAGGTCTCGAATCCGTGAGTCGGCTTGTGGAATTCATATATATTTATCTTATTTATCTCGGGTCGTGACCGGAATGGCAACGCTTAGTGAGGGAAGGCGGGAGTAAAGGTGACTGAACCAATATGAAACATCTGACGAACACTCGCATATACTTACACGTCTAGTTATTGGTGGGTGTCCTATGTGTTCTATCATCCGTTCCTCTGACTGGATGCTGGATGCTATTTCAGGCTGTGTGTAAATGAAACTCACTGTACCGTGCGGCTGTGAATGAAACATGATAACATAGAAAGGATTTGGTTGTTTCCCACGTGGTGAGGGTTCCGTGTGTTTTGTGCATCACTGTTTTCCTCCGTAACTTTACAAAAATAAATGCAGAATTGATATGAAAAAAGATACTATGCAATTGAGAAATTATTCTTATGAACATATATTCGTATGTGTCTGTCTGTGTGAATTAATTGAAAAGTTATATCATTATGCTTGGAGTTTCTTTTAACATACAGCACTATTTTACCATTATCTTTGCTGTAATGAAGTTATTACAAGATCGAACGTTGCTTCTGAAACGCTTTACTGGTCTGGAGGAAGTAAAAAAAGAAAATGTAGAATATCAAAACTAGCGTGTAATTTAAGTCTGTGGACAGAGGTGGTGGATAGACCAATTTCTAAGATCATAAACTGTTGAATTACCATCGATTATCAAGTCATTCGTAATGGGAGGAATCACTACATAATTGTTTGAAATGTCACTATCAAAGAATTAATAGATTATGTGATGTTTTATTTTTGAGTAATAGCAGTAATTTTGTTTATTGAATTTGTTGATATACGTAATTCTTCACACCGGATACAAAATTGTGTGGTTTGATTAGCAGTACTAGTTATTCCACTTATTTTATACCACATCATCACTGCAAACACTTATCACACAGTTTATCAGGAAAGTAATCCTTCATTCGACAGATACTGACATGTGTTTACTAACTTTTGATCCATTGAAATGTGAACAATAAATACGAAGCCGAAATGTACATGTAAACTAGACAGCTGATCGGCATTGATAGGACATTTGACATACTACAATAACACCAATAAAAATAACAACAATAACGATAACAACAATAACAACATTATTTTTTTCATACAGTATAGCAACATTTAGTGGTGTATTCAAGATCAACATTTCTTTGTCACGTGGGGATGTACAACGAGGAGTGAAGTCTCAGTTTTTGAGGCCATGCTTATCATAAATACATCTTTCATAGGATCAAACACTTTACAGAGCTATCACTTAACTCCTTTTCCCTCTGTGTACGTAATGAAGCTTCTGTCCTTCAACATGGTCACCAGACGTGGGTGGTGTGTGTGTGTGTGGGTGTGTGGGTGTGTGTGTGTGTGTGTGTGTTTTATCCGAGTTACGAAATCTAAGAGAGAGGTAGGAAGACGGCGAGCGACCAGTCCGTCAGATGTTCACCGCTCGCCCGCTGATGCAACTCTCACCTCCCTCCGATGCGAATGTTGTCTCTCCGCGATAACGACGCCGCAGTACCGACAGATCTCTCCCTCTCACACCAATTATATGTAACGGTAATAACACATAAGTAGATAAACAAGTAAATAGATTATAACATGGGCGGTAGTAAACGTATAAGGAAGCAAGGAGATAAAATGCAAGTAAACATTGAATTAGTTAAGAACAAAAGTAAAGCCTTACTGAAGCAAAGTAATTATATACCTCAGAATGCAAACTTTTTAAACCCCACTTTTCCTCTTTTTACACTAAATTAAAATAAAACTAATGGTCTCATACACCGATCCTACAGATGCTATGTAATCAGAGTTGTGTAGTGCGTAAACAACAGCCACTGAGTTCATAATGGTGGTCACAGTGTTCGTGTTGATGAGTCTCCCATGTCAGGTGCTGAGTGACCGGTTTACGTCTCTCTCATCGTTCCCGGAAAATAGGTGTGGTTAGCTCAAGGGTGTGTTTGGTAGCTGTTTAACGATCGCGCCTCATCACCAGTACCTTTTACTTTCACTATGCCCTCCCTACCCCACCCTCTTACACTATGAACTTCACTTTCTTCCTTTCCCCTTGTATCTCTCCGTCCCCCTTTCCCCACTCCCTCCTCGCCTCATCTAAGCGTCTCAGCTGGGTGAAGACGCCTCGGGGAGTCCAAGTACAGGTCCTACATCAAGGCAGCGGCCTGACATGCTACCTCAGCTAGCTGGGGTTGTGTCATTTGCAAACATTTAACACAAAAAACATACTCCATTACTCTATGGAAAGTATTAGTATATTGTACACACATAATAAGATTCACAATAGTTATATTTAATAATGCCAACAAGACGAGATACTCATGCAATCATGATTAAGTAGAGGATGCTTATACAGTAAATGTAAAGCACCCAGGTAATAGTTAGAGGAATTTAGTGACATACAAGTGTTTTATAATGTGTTTAATGCCTTATCATGTTACTGGTGGGACAACAGGAAACAAGCGAACAGTCGTATGCAAGTCTCTTTCCTACCTGGATAGGAGAATGAGGCAGCCCCGCCACAATATGCATGTAGCGCCCTTCGTCATGTTACTCGTCGCCTTTCTGGCATACACAGAGAATAAGTGGGAAATGGTACTGATTGTTCACTTAATTTGAATTGAGTGATGTAGTGACTCGGCTAAAGATCGAAATTAAGTGCGTGAAACTGAGTCAATCTAATGCATTCTACTGTACTGGATTTATTGATTTTATGACGCTTGTGAAAGATCTAGAGAAAGTGTCTGGTGTAAGCATATGGTTAAGGTTTCAACTTTGTCATAGCGAAAAAATAGATAATAATAGTAATAAAACAAAATGTTACAAACCGAATGCAGACCATCTAGAACATTATCTTTGAGGTGTGCACCATATGCTTCTCTTGTCTCCAAAACTTTAGAAAACAGTTTGCTTTCGCCACCTCAGCTTAGTATTCCTTCCAGCTATAGATAACGACTTGTGTCATGTGAATACAGGAAGCGATGAGTCTCCAAACAACTTCTTCACCAAACAACTGTTAAACAAACATGCACGGTGCAGCTTACTCTACTGTGACGCAATGCATTATGGTTGTATTCATGGAACAGTATGTCTTGAAGGTGGTCCGTGTGACTCGATTATATTACTTCCTCCGTCCTCGTACTCCTCAGTTTTGTCCTCGTTCTCCTCCCTTTAACCTTATATCTTCCTCCTCTATCTTCACCTCATCTCACAGTGCATCATCATGACGGTAAAATGGAGACCAGCTACCAAAGATATATCCCTTGGCATCTTCATCACCTCGTCTACATGCACTCTATAGAACTTATTCCCTTATCCACCGTCAACGTAATGTTATGAGTCAGTCGCCTTATGTATACGTTTTCACTTTCCTTTAACCTACCCCGAGGTTTCTTCATGTCTCCTGTTTGCTTTCTCCTCACCACGTGGCCAGACCACAACAACAAGTTCAGGTTCAACAAGTCATGGTCTGTTATCTGATTTGAAATGCTAAGGATGATTCTCGTTTGTGAGTCTTATTAAATATTTTACAGTTTAATTTTGAGTTGAAATTAAAATCGTAGTATCCAATACTCTCGCCTGCTCCTATCACTACCTAACCATTTGGGGAGAGTGAAAGTAGTTCCTCCTCGGGGGTCAATGAGACTGGATCTGAATACACGTGAGTAAGGTGGGGTGGTGAGGAGGGAGTTGCAGCAATATTTGAGTACCAGTATCCTTATCCTCACTGCTATCTACTACTACTACTACTACTACTACTACTACTACTACTACTGCTACTACTACTGCTGCTGCTACTACTCCTACTACTACTACTGCTACTACTACTGCTGCTGCTACTACTCCTACTACTACTACTACTACTACTACTACTACTACTACTACTACTACTACTACTACTACTACTACTACTACTACTACTACTATTACTACTACTACTACTGCTTCTGCTACTACTACTACTACTGCTACTACTACTACTACGTAATTTACTATGGTGGGCATAGGAAACACTAGCTGGACCGAGATAATAAATTGTACGTAAATATATTTATGTGGTAAAATGCCTCGGGAGTCTAGCGATGTTACTTATGAATGTGTTAATGGGTAAGCCTCACAAACTAGTCTCAGGGAAGGATAGAACCTTGTAGTGACTGGACAGCAAATAAGAGGATGAATCACCTTGTTATCGATGATGTTACACAGAGCTGCGCGGTAAACATAATAATTGTTCTCTCGACTCTGAGGTCCTCCTGAGACAGATGTACTCCACGTTCTGTACTACGTGTACCTTAAGCGAGAGTTGAAAGAAATTACACGTCATTTCTTCGGATATATCATAGTTTCTTTTGACCAGACGCCTCATATGTATACAACTTATTACTATCACAACTATTACTACCATTATTTTATTGTTATATTACTGATGCTACGAAGGATAGGTTATTTGTTTCAACATTATCAATATTCATCTCATATTAAACCTCCCTCCCTCCCCCCCACACACACAATAACTGTGCTTCACCTTTAGCGAGGAGAATTTCACATTAATTAATGGTGCGTGTGGTCAGTAACATTTCATGATACACATTCGGTGCGCGACATGTACATTCTTCTATTACTATTTTTGCGAGTAAAATAATTGGATATTATTCTAATTATATTTATCTACCTCTTTTTTTTTTTACCATCCAAATATATGAAAGAGTAAACGAATGAACAAACATTCTCCTCTGCGCCGAAATTGAATTCTACAAACGCTCCGAACCTCTCCCGCCAGTTTTCTATCAGCTGTTTGTTTATTGCGTGGTGTGTTTATGCGTGTAATATTTCACCTCAGCCTGCCTCCCAGCCCACAGCGCCTCACAGGGATACCAGGTGACTCAACCACACTCAGCAGGTTATGAAGACACCGTAGTAATGGCGAGGAATTGACTTTGAAAACAGATCATAATGGATGAATGCGATGACGGTAATGTTGTTGTTGGCGGTGATTGTGTTCGGACGTGATGGCGTGTTGTAACTTGCTACCCTCCTGCTGCCTATAACAAGATAATAGCAGTTCCACGTGAGTCAGCGGGTGATTGATGAAAGACATTACTGCCATATGTAAGTACTAGTATCTTGTAGTATTGGTATTACTTCAATGTTTCGCCCGTCTCACTGTGAAGGACAATTATGTGTTATACGAGGTGCCTTCTGCACATACAAAACATTGTTGTGTTGCTTCTCTGTCGGAAATCACTCGTTCCTAAGATATCGATTACTTAATAAAAAAAATAAAAAAAGAATAGTGGGGTGGTTGAAGGGAACGGGACTAGGTTAGGTTTGTTTGATATCAAAAATTATGAAACAAAAGCTGGTATTTCGTCGAGGTGGAACACTGCGCGGCTTGGGTGACGTTGGGTCCATGGCGGGTGGTAGCATGCACAGCCTAGTATTTTAATAGTGTGACTGGTTGTTTTTCTATTAAATTTTGGTGTGTTCTGTATTGATTTGTAAATTTTTTGTTGTTGCAAATGATTAGTTTATAAAGGAGGGATGGAAGGGCTAAACAAAAAATGGTGACAGAAACGGTTTGCAGATGAATTCAAAACATCAAAATTCACCAGAAAAATGTGGTTGCGTTCGCCAAAGTGATACCGGTGAAACATTGGAAATTTACCGTGGTGTTTTGTGTAATTTTATCTAATTTTTTTATATATATATTTACTCACAAGCATATTTTTGATTCTATGTGATGCACGTTTATATAGTGGAAACTGACGGTATTGTATCTGGAAGAACATCAGTATTTGTACAAAGAAAGTTTCATTCTTGCGTTACAGTAAACTCATTTGTGCGTAAGTATACATTGACGTCAACCAGCCAACAACACTTTCTAACGCCTTTCCTATTCTTTACGATCTACTCTGTCTTCATGATAATTTTCAGCGCGCCTCTATTACACGCATTTTAAGCTATTTTAGGTATGCGAATAAAAAGGCAGGCTCAAAACTTTCTCCCTTCACGACGTAACTGACCGACAGATGGCAGCACCGACGCCGCCCTACGGCCGACATAATACTACGTATAATTTGGTGTTTCCTTCACGCCCCTCGTATGTGTGGTGGATTATGGCGGTTGAATTATCATTGCAGCCATTCACCACAATAAGATAATGAGAACTATACAACACACACACACACACACACACACACACACACACACACACACACACACACACACACACACACACACACACACACACACACACACACACACACACACACATAGAGAGAGAGAGAGAGAGAGAGAGAGAGAGAGAGTACATGGTTTAGAACAGCGATTCCCAAATCGGAATACATTACCCCACGGGGAGTAATTTAACATTCAGCGGGGGTAACGGCAACCATTTGGAAAGTTTAGGTGAAATGGAGTGGGGGGTAATGGGCTTGTTGCTAAGCATAATATTGGGGAAATTGGGGTAATGGTTTAAAGTAATTGAGAACGACTGATTTAGAGAAAAGAAATACACTTTCAGGGAAAACAAACTCGTTTTCCTTTACCTTACGTCGTGGTCATTTACTTACCCACTGACGGGCTCGTAGCTAGCCCGTTTTCTTCCCTATGAAGGACAATAGAAAACAACAACACTTACCCATAGATTACTTCAGTGCTTGTTTCAGCGAGTCAGTTTTTATATAGGAACGCACAGCAGAGTCGTATTCTTATGTACGAGTTAAATAGTATCCGTTATATGTGTGTGTGTGTGTGTGTGTGTGTGTGTGTGTGTGTGTGTGTGTGTGTGTGTGTGCGTGCGTGCGTGTGCAGGGGGTCTCGGGGGGGACACTGTAAGCCCCCCCGAGTCTGTCCTGGGGAAATTTCCCTGGCTACTGCGAACCAAACTTGGCCCTTCTGGGATTTCTTCCATAATAATATTTTTTTCTTGATCTTCAACTTTCCTTTCGTCATCCGATGAACTTGCATTACCACCACAGTTTTGGTAATTTAATTCACTAATCACTCGTGTTAACTAACCTAACACACACCTTAGCATTGCTGTGCTGCCACTAATGATGTGCCGTGTGCAGGTGGCGTTGGTGGTGGCGGTGACAGCAGCGGCGCCCCAACCGGACTCCCTCCCAGTCATCCCTTTCAAGTCCCTTCCCCAGGACCTCATCACGCAGGATCCCTACGCCCCCCTCCACTCCTTCATTCAGGACCAGCATGATGCCATCCACAACCAGATCCTCCCGGGCTCCTTCCTCTCACAAGCAAAGGACACCTTCCATAAGTTCCCGTCAATCAGCTTGCCCAGTGCCTCCCATTCCCCGCCCCACGCGTCCTCATCTCTCTTCACAAAGCCAGGGTGAGTCCATCGGCACTGTTCCTCATCCTACCTGAACTCACAGTCATTCATCATTGCCTTAACTATTTCCAACGTGCTTGTGCGTCTTATATGCTGAGTTGTTATTCTTGGTACTAACAGGAAAGGGCTGTAGCGCGCATAGTATTAAGTGTTGTTATTAGTCATTCTTTCTCATGGCAGGGTACGTAACATGCTTAGTAGCTCATGTTAATCTTGTTGGGAATAGTGCTAAGATGGGGGTGTAACTCAGAGGTAGAGTGCTCGCTTCGCATGTGAGAAGTCCCGGGTTCAATCCCCGGCACCTCCAGGGAGAAATGTTTTTATCCTTTATATTCATGGCAATGAACTGTATCAGGGCACGAGTCCTCTACTCACAGCTGTCTTTAATTATTGCTCTCTCACCCTGATATTCTATTGTTGACATTGGTCTGGACTAGGGCCACTGGGCTCTTATGTCTATACATCTTTCCTTGCCACACTGGGAGACTACAATTCAGTGTGTTGTTATGCCTCTTGAAGACGATCGATAGTTTGTGGGATGGAAGAATGAAAACAAAAGGTCAACTCGTGTTCAGTGTTGGGAAGCTGTAGCAACATTAAGGACTTGTCAGGATGGTGTGGCAGTCATGTTCTGGAGCTGTGTGGAGTGAGTTTACCAGGTTAGGTTAGGTTGCATGCGAAGGGTGTTTAATATTGGGTGCCTCTGGATAGACTCACTGGACTTAACTCACTTAGATCTTGATTGCACGCTGCCTGAGTTTGACACTTGAGGTTGCCTTGGACTGATGACATTACAGGTTGAGTCATCATTGTCTTCACCTGTCATGGGATATCAGCTTTGGTTGACGTAGCTGAATTTCCTTGTCATGAGCGGGGCTTCAAGTGGCCTTAATCAATGCTGATGATATTGTTATAGTGCACATGGTTCTTGCTGCTGCTTCTTGTGTTCATGATGTAGTGTAGGCATACAGTCCCAAAATTAAAACTCTTCCTTAGTTTTTCAAAGAATGTGTCGCGAAATTTTTGAAATTGCAATTTTCTTTTTTGTTAAAATTGTCTAATACTCACTTATTATTATAATGATTTTTATTATTATTATTATTATTATTATTATCATTATTATTATCATTATTATTATTATTATTATTATTGATATTTTTTATTGTTATTGATATCACTATTATTATTATTATTATTGTTATTATTATTATTATTATTATTATTATTATTGTTATTGTTATTGTTATTATTATTATTATTATCATCATCATATTAATGTAAGTATGTTTGATACTGTCCAGTGTGGGAGTGTCATCCTTTGGCGCATCGGTGCCATCTGCCCCGCACACCCCCGCTGGGTCCTTCCACAGCTTTGGCACAGTAAACAGATCGGACAAGACACCCGTTCACTTCCCCTCCCTCGGCTATGACCTTGACTCCTACTTCACTAACTTCCCCGGTTTCGGATTCTTTAACTTCAATCCGGACAGGGCAGGTGTGACCACCCGCACTCACCTGCCGCCGTTCCCAGTCTTCCCCGAGGACATCGCCATCAAAGGCGGCAAGGGCGCCCATCACGCCCCGCACCATCCCTCCAAGGACGTGGCGACGCAGCTCATCCACGATAAGAGTCACTCCGTCGGACCCAAACACTTCTGTAGCAGAGTGACACGACGGGCGAGCGCGTTCCCATTGCCCCCTGCCATGCCCACCTACCCCAAGCCCCGCGCTTATAGGGTGTTCCCGGCGCCCCCCGCCATGCCCACCTACCCCAAGCTACGCACTCCCACCTTTTTCTAAATGGCTTCCAATTGTAAGATGACGTTAATGTTCACCTCAACGTCACAGGCTTATCTTTCCGTATGAGTGTTTCTCTCTATTGTAATAAACTTTTTACTTCGTTTTTTCTTTGGGGTTGACGCAAGTGGCTGCCGCTATGCCCCTGTTGAGCCCTCATTCCCGTGTTGAGTGTGCGGCGAAACATGTATATTATTGTCCCCCGAGGCGTCTAGTCAGAGTGTTTAGTAGCCAGGAACGTGTCATTGTTTTAAAGGGGTGAGGCAGACGTCTGTGTCCCCGTGAGTCTGGTTGGTGTGCGGATCAAAATTTCCAGCACCATGTATAATGAGTTCTAACACTGTGTTTTTTGAGCGTTGTTTAAGGCGAGACACTTATTTGTCGCCTCCCTGCTTGTGATCAATACTGAACCGCCATAAAATTATTTTGTAGCAATGTGTGTGTTTGTGTGTCCTGTCCACTTAGTGTTTGTGTTGTAGGGAAGTAAAACACATAGTGGCAGTGATTCATGTTTATTAGTGATTACTGCAGAGAGAGAGAGAGAGAGAGAGAGAGAGAGAGAGAGAGAGAGAGAGAGAGAGAGAGAGAGAGAGAGAGAGAGAGAGAGAGAGATCATTGTGATGGGCACGGAAATACTGATGAAATGCAAAACGCCTGGAAGCCCAAGACCACCCCTTGAGATGGACGGGGAGGAGGGGTGGGGAAGGAAGGGCCGCCGCTGGAGGGTGAGGCGTCGAGGGGGAACATGAATGAGCTCACCCACCCAGTACCTTCTTGTAGGGAGCCTCGCGGCCACCTAAGACGACGTACGTATATACACTCGCGGGGAACTGCCTTTCACTTGTTTACTAATGTTGACTGCTGCGTGTGTCACTTGTGTGGGTGTTCCTGTGTAGGTGTGCCTCTGTATGTGTGGCTGGGTGGGTGCATGTGCATAGGTGTGCTTCTCCGTGTGTGCCTGTGTGGGTGTACCAGTGGAACTAACTACCTGTATATCTATAGTTGTGTGGCTGATGGTTACAACGGCCGTCATAACACCTTACTCAGAGTCCTCCCTATGCAACACACGTACACACACACACACACACACACACACACACACACACACACACACACACACACACACACACACACACACACACACACAGGTGAAGGTGGCTATCCTCGCCGCATGCACATACCATCCCGTTGTGCGTCATTACATATGTACAGTTCCGTGCCCGGGGTTCACGGGTGCCACGCGGGTTCCTCTACAGCGTCTATGTAACGAACTCTAACTACACTTGGGCGGTGGTCATTGTGGGGAGTCTGTCACCCCGCGCAGCACTGTCAACAACCACCTGCCGATCAAGGTGGAGGCGGCGTCGGGGGGCCTCGATGAGCATGTCCTTTTGGCTCCCCAGCACGACCTGAACCCTGCAACGGGGGGTACTCGGGTGGAGAAGCAGCGCCACGCCTCCACCACCTCTCCTGACGGTGTTTCCACACACAGTGCCGCCTCCTCTTCCAGTCCTGAAACGCACAGACACAGGTGAACTAACACAGTGATCAAGGCACTAATGAAATGATGTATGCAATTCTAATGAGTTGTGAGCTGAGCGGTGAAGTAAATGATAGATTGTTGATGAATAATAGTTAATGGTTCACTATTGTGTTGAGTTGCACCTGTTTAGTGCGGGTGAAATACGATGCTGTGTAAAAAATGGACCAGGATAGAAATAGATGAACAGGAAACGAGATGAGAACATTGACATGAATCCCTAAAGAGTAATCATCAGTACAAGCTAAGGTGTTCCAGCCTCACTTCGTTCCTCCACGTCACCCACCTATGCCACACGTCACCGAACACGGGGACACTTCCACTCTCCACAGGTACTCCACCTCCGAGGCTCTAGAAAAAGATTTGTAGGGGCGGAGGGTGTGAGAGGCAAATTTCCTATTCCTGTTCCTATCGAAGCTGCGTGTCCGGTCTGCTTCCTCCCGTCCCGTGGCAGGTGCGTCTGGGGGGATGTGGTTGACGAAGAGCGGGTTTTTGAGGTCGATGGAGGAAGGCGACTCGCTTGTTGCTACCCTTCTGCGTGACGTCACTTAGGGGATAGAAGAAGAGGAGTGAATGAGTGACTGAGAAGGGAAGGTGGGGAGTATAGCCTTGGTGGTGGAGCATTAAAGGAAGAGAATAATACACAGCTTGAAAAGGTTATAATACGATGTCTAGAAGAGGCTGTGATGAAGGAGATATAATAGGAAAATGGAGATGGAGTAAGACAAAGCTATGCGTGGTGTTAATAGAGGCTGATAAGAGACTCGATTAGGTAATACAATGACGTATAAAGGAGATGCGTATAAACAAAGTGAGATAGTAAAGTAGGTCACACTTATAGATAAGATAACTGTGTTTTGTAACCTGAAGTGGATGTCTCGTCACCCGTCAAGATAGTTTCGTTTATGATGATATTATGTTTATTCAATTATTACTATTATTTTTTTTACTTTACATGGGCACAGTTACTTACAGGGAATAATTAAATGATTCGATTTAATCATGTAATTTTGTATGAGAGAGAGAGAGAGAGAGAGAGAGAGAGAGAGACTGAGACTTACTTGTTTGATTGATCTGGTCCACGAGACTCAGCAACAGACGGTCACTGAGGCTGCTGGCGATGGCGTGGGAGGAGGAAGTCACGTCACGCCTATCTCGCCGCCAGGGGGAGGCGTAGGGGTCCCGCCGCTGCACCTCCAGGGGGAAGGCGCGTTCGATCGGCTCCAGTTCAAGGGCGCGACTCTTCTCGTACTCTGTATAGATGGTGTTCCGCAAAGGCGTTCCTTCCTCAGAGAAATCCTGCAAGTATAAGGGAGGAGTGTTGGTGCAGGAGTGACTGGGTGTGGGTGTGTTGAAGCCCTTAGGTGAGGCGGTGCTAGGGTTTTGTTATGTTGTGTAAGGCAGGTTATTGAATTTCATGAAGTTAAAGAAAGCGTGCGAAATTGACTCTCTCTCTCTCTCTCTCTCTCTCTCTCTCTCTCTCTCTCTCTCTCTCTCTCTCTCTCTCTCGCGCGCGCGCGCTCTCTCTCAAAGCTACCCGAAATAGTCAGGTTATCTCGGCATACAACTCCAAGGACGCTCACCAGACATCTCCCGTTGAGGCAGTAGGAGCGCTGTCCCCCCTGTTGCTCCCTTGAACACTCGGTGCCGAAGGGGAACCATCCGTCCCGCCCCTTGACGCGGTAGAAGCGGTACTCTAGCTCGGCGTCCTGGCAGGCCACCGTGCAAGACCGATCAGGGTCGTCTGCAGGTCAAAGTGTAACAACAATTAGAAGCTGAGAAGGAGGTGTTAGGATGCGGTGAAGAACAATACTTAAACATTTGATATCAAGGGTTTTCTATATATCCAGGAGTGGTTGAGTTCGTGTACAGGGAGAATACAAATTAATGTTCATCTTTTTCTTTGTAATGAAAGTAGTAGTAGTAGTAGTAGTAGTAGTAGTAGTAGTAGTAGTAGTAATAGTAATAATAGTAGTAGAAGCAGTAGTAGTATTTGGAAACTTACATATCTAACAACCAACAATTAGGTAGTTAACTAGTTCACATCAAATAATAATTGATATGTGGTTGTCAAGTATTGCCTAAGTACGGATTATGTTGATTGGTTCTTGAGTTGGAGCTAGAGAACTAAATTTCACTAGACATTAATACCCTTGAGGAGGGATGCCTCTGTGTGTGCGTGCGCGCCTCACCCTGAGTGCTGGCCAGCTGCATGCCCACCCCGGAGAGTTTGCTGACGCTGGCCTGAAAGCGGCGGCACACCTCACTCGCGTACTCGAAGGGCGTCTGCATCCTGTCACACTCATACTGCAGGGGCGTGGGGAGGGTACAGTGGGTGGACAGGCAGGCAGGCACGTGGGGGAGGTGTGGGAGGGTAGGTGAGGGGTGACGGAATAGGTAATTAGTAAGTAGTACACCAGGTAGCTTACACACCTCAAACTTACATAGGACGTAAAGTAGAAGTGTCAAAATTCTGTGAGTGACATGAACATTTTGCACGAGATAATGATGTTCAATGATGCAATGCTAGTTAGTGTCCATGATAATAATGAAATAAATTATACAAAAGTAACGACCTCAAAACAAAAGATAGTGTCTGAGAACTTAAATACGTACAAATAAGTAGTTAGAAATATATAGAAAAAGGTGTCAACAAATATAATATCAATAACACTTAAGATCCACCCTATAAAGGTAGTACACGGGAACAGTGAAGGAGTGAGGGTGGGGGTAGGAGGGTTGACGCACCTGTCTGCCTGGCGAGCACACCTGGATGTTCCTGTTGACGCCGTAGCAGCCTCGGTCCCGGCACTTGCGACTCACTAACTGGATGCCCATGGCCGGCGTGAGGCAGCTGGTGGGAGGAGGAGAGGAGAGCGTGTTTATAAAGGTGCTATGAGGAGGAGGAGGAGGAGGAGGAGTGTGCTTATATACAGGTGTTGGAGGGGAGCCTTGAATTACCACATAAGAATATTAGTGTTTGAGGCCGACGTGCAAGGAGCGGTCACTTTAGTGTTAGCATACAAGGAGGAGGAGAAGCAGGAGACTGAATGAAACACACTCATTCACTACATGGGGAGAGGAAGCATGCTACAGGGTTGGAGAGAAAAGCACTACGGTAGGAGAGGAAATTTATCAGTTGAAAGTTTGTCACAGTACATCAACATTCACTACGTTATCTGCACTCTTGTAGGAGAGGTAGAGAAGGTGGGCGTCCATTGTTTTGCTTTCACTCCCTCCCTCTGCGACTCCCCGGAAACCTCTAGAACACCTGTTGGCATTGGTCACCTGAAGCGGCAGTTGGAGGCGGCTATCCAGGGCCCCCACTGACGAGTCCCTAAGGTGTAGGTGGAGGTGGTGGAAGGGGAGATGGTGGTGTATGGAACAGGGCGTGGGATGGGACCTAGAGGGCGGTGGGGGTCCGGGGCGCCCATGTCCGGCCGGCACGTGATGGCGTCAGCGCCATAAAGGGCGTCTGGCTCACAGCGGAACTCCTGACGGTGGTGAAGCAGGTGTGTTAGAGCGACGGACAGACATACATACATATAGACATGAAGGTATACAATCACACCCAGAAATGACTTACCGTACACACACCGGCGACGCAGAAGGCGGGGAATGAGGAAGCGGATTGACACACTGTGCCATCGGGGAAGCTCCTGTCGGACGCCTGCACCCCGCGGGCTTCCGTCTCACATTCCACCTCACACTGTGTTGGGCCTGAGGGCGCCGCCGGGGAAGGAAGGGAAAGGTGACTCAGACACACTTCTTGTCCTCTTTGCACGTTGCATACTTTTCGTAATAGATTCCAACCCATTAGTTCCCCTGATTCAACCTTTTTCTTCCAACATCACACTCCCCAAACAACACCATTTCCCTATTTTACGTATTCATCATAATTCTACTTTTCTTTATCCATCCATCCCCAAACTTAACCTTTTCTTGCTGTCATGCTCCTCTCATCATTATCCATCGATTGATATCGACATTTCTTCTATTATTTTTTTCTCACCTACTTAACTTAAATAAATACGTAACACCTCTCTTCCTTCTCCTGCGGCAACCGCTGAAGAAGTCATCTTTGCGTGGTGGTGGAACTTGAAGCATGGTAGGCAGCGCCAACTATTGTGGCGGGATACCTCTTATGTACGCACGGTTTGGTGCTCGTCAGTCTCACGGACCAGACAGTCACTCGCCTTTAATTATTGATAGGAGGAGCCTTACCAGTAATGTCGCTCGTCCCTGTCTCTATGTCATCGAGGGTAAGACTTATAGTGATCTAAGGAAGGACTAAAGCCTTTCTTGTTGGCCTTGCGTTGCGTTTCATGCACTACAAGTGGGAAGTTTTGTGATATTTTCGGACCATCAGTTAAAAATTATTTACATTCTAGTCCTCTATTCCTAAGCTTTTCCCATGGATAATCTTATGCCTAAAACGTAGCCAAGTTCTATTTTGCTCGATGTTAGCTCATTAGTCTGTTGAGGGAGATGAGCGAACAGATGAGGTGGCTTCGTACTACTGCCTCCCCCTCCCATATAAGGACCTGCTTTCCCTCATCCATTATCTAGTTCCCTGCGGCGCCACACTCACCTCTCAGTGGCACTCGCGTTGCCACTCCCGTCAGAAGACCCGTGGTTCTGGCGCGGCTCCGGCAGATATCGTGAGAGAAATCCTGTACAGTTCTTCGCTGTCCTGTCCCGCATTCCTCGACGGCCGAGCACAGCCTGTAGCGGTACTCCTCTCGGCAGGTCCTGGCGAGGGATAGAAGGGTAAGGGAGGGGGGGGAGGCGAGAGAGAGAGAGAGAGAGAGAGAGAGAGAGAGAGAGAGAGAGAGAGAGAGAGAGAGAGAGAGAGAGAGAGAGAGAGAGAGAGAGAGAGAGAGAGAGAGAGTTGGGGGGGGGAGAAAAAAGCACAGCCAAATGACAGACATAACGGCAAAAAAGCGTATTGAAGCGGATTCACAGTTATCGGAGAGAGCGAGCGAGAGAGAGAGAGAGAGAGAGAGAGAGAGAGAGAGAGAGAGAGAGAGAGAGAGAGAGAGAGAGAGAGAGAGAGAGAGAGAGAGACTCACCTGCACCGCCTCTCAGACAACGCCAGGCCCGAGCTGCCAGAGGACAAGGCACCGTCGACACCATAGAGACACGATGACCGACACTCCGACCACGGTCCCCACTCCCCTCCCGCGCCTCCCCCTCGATCCCCGGACCCTAGGCCATTTCCGGAGGAGGAGGAGGAGGAAGACAAGAGTAATTCCTGCGAGAGACCAGGGGCGTTGCTGTCTTCCACGCATCGCCCTCTGCGGCACCACTAGAGGGAGGGATGTGAGGGTTAGGAGCAGTGCACGAATCGTAGTATCGCGGAAGTAGAAAGTCGTGTAAATCAAGGGATGGTCGTGAATCGAGTCGCATGAAGGTTGGAACTATATATACACACCGGAAGAGATTAGAAACATAGTACATTCAATAAAAAAAAAAGTTGTAAATAATTGAAACTGTACATAGTTAAGTGAATATTGAAACCTTGTCAAATGGAAAGTTTAAGGAACGGCGCCCCAAAAAAATCGGAATAAAAAGAGCGTAAATATGAAGAATATAACTAGAAAATAGAGAAGGAAACTAGACACCCTTATAAAACGATGGACTTAAAAATGCATAAGTGAGGCAGGAAAACCGAAA
Source organism: Metacarcinus magister (assembly GCA_029783475.1). Classification (NCBI taxonomy): domain Eukaryota; kingdom Metazoa; phylum Arthropoda; class Malacostraca; order Decapoda; family Cancridae; genus Metacarcinus; species Metacarcinus magister. The sequence goes on from JAPQNM010000022.1 coordinate 10,907,077, forward strand.
GACTAAAAACGATAAAAACACACAACAGAAACTAAAAAAAAAAAACGTAATTGAGCTGTCCATATGTGTAGTGAACCCACCTGTCGATGTCCGCAGGTGGTGCCCTCTAGTGCCGGGTGGGAGGTCCAGGTGTAGTGGTCACGGCGGCAGTGCAGGTCCTCGCAGATGTCCTCGAGGCTCTGGGAGGAGGCGTGGTAGCTCCCCGCCCCGTGTTTCAGCATACCTAGCGGAGGAGAGGTTCAGATCATGGAAGGAAGATGAGATAGAGACTGTGATAAAAGTTACGAAATGTACACAAGAAAAAAAATAAGAGTTAAGGGTTAAAAATAAATAATAAAAAATAATGTAAAAATAAATGTATATATCACTCAGAAATCAAATAAAAAAATGAGAAACCCCACAAGAAATATTTGAGTGTAGTTAGTACGACCAAGGTTAGTTACAGCAGAGGCTAACAACCAAGGCTGAAATATACGTAAATACACAATAGTCATAAAAAGGGAAAGGAAAAAGGAAGGTTTAACCCATTCAGTTCTTGCGGCACACCATATGTGCCAGCAGCGTTTCCCTCTCCTGTGTTTGCGGCACGACGTCTGTGACAAGATCTTTATATCATTCCCATGCATATACATATGATGTATAGGCCAGTGTAACAACTTTTATCATTATTTACAAATTTCTATTGTCTTATGTATCAGAATTACCGTTCTTATGAGTATTTATGTGATATTCAATAGATAATTTTACGGTACGATAACTGCAGTTTGGCACCACCGCCGGCAGCAATATATAACCGTCGCTCCGTCGGCCGTCAGCGACGGGCTCTTCTAGCTAGCATTAGATATTGGATATTGAAAATATTGGAAATATTGGAAATATCATTGCAGCATCTGATACACCTAATTAAACTGTACAACTGTCATTATGAATATTTGTTTTATAACTAATAATTACGCAGTAAAATGAAACTTAAAATTTATATAAAAACATGACTTTCCTCCTCATTTTCCCGAAAGCTATTAGAGATATTGGAAATATCATTGCAGCATCTGATAGACCTAATTAAACTGTACAACTGTCATTATGAATATTTGTTCTATGACTAATAATTACGCAGTAAAATGAAACTTAATATATATATATATAAACATGACTTTCCTCCTCATTTTCCCGAAAGCTATTAGAGATATTGGAAATATCATTGCAACAGCTGATACACCTAATTAAACTGTACAACTGATATTATGAATATTTGTTCTATGGCTGATAATTACGCAGTAAAATGAAACTTAATATTTATATAAAAACATGACTTTCCTCCTCATTTTCTCGAAAAGCTATTAGAGATATTGGAAAAATCATTCCAGCATCTGATACACCTAATTAAACTTACAACTCTCATTATGAATATTTGTTCTATGACTAATAATTACGCAGTAAAATGAAACTTAATATTTATATAAAAAAGTGATTTTCCTCCTCATTTTCTCGAAAGCTATTAGAGATATTGGAAATATCACTGCAGCATCTGATAGACCTAATTAAACTGTAAAACTGACATTATGAATATTTGTTCTATGACTAATGATTACGCAGTAAAATGAAACTTAATAATTATATAAAAACATGACTTTCCTACTCATTTTCCCGAAAGCTATTAGAGATATTGGAAATATGATTGCAGCATCTGATACACCTAATTAAACTGTACAACTGTCATTATGAATATTTGTTCTATGACTAATAATTACGCAGTAAAATGAAACTTAATATTTATATATAAACATGAATTTCCTCATTTTCTAGAAAGTTATTAGAGATATTGGAAATATCATTCCAGCATCTGATACACCTAATTAAACTGTACAACTCACATTATGAATATTTGTTCTATGACTAATAATTACGAGGTAAAATGAAACTTAATATTTATATAAAAACATGAATTTCGTCCTCATTTTCTCGAAAGCTATTAGAGATATTGGAAATATCACTGCAGTATTTGATAGACCTAATTAAACTGTAAAACTGACATTATGAATATTTGTTCTATGACTAATAATTACGCAGTAAAATGAAACTACATATTTATATAAAAACAAGACATTCCTCCTCATTTTCTCGAAAGCTATTAGAGATATTGGAAATATCATTGCAGCATCTGATAGACCTGATTAAAATCTACTACTGTCATTATGAATATTTTCACTAGTACTAATAAATAGTGAATTTTACTTTTTTTTAAATTACTTTCTTCCTCGTTTTCTCGAAAGCTATTAGAGATATTGGAAATATCATTGCATCATCTGATACACCTAATTCAACTGTACAACTTATATTATGAATATTTGTTCTATGACTAATAAATACGCAATAAAATAAAACCGTATTTTTATATAAAAACATGATTTTCCTCGGCATTTTCTCGTAAGCTATTAGAGATATTGGAAATATAATTGCAACAGCTGATAGACCTAATTAAACTGTACAACTGATATTATAAATATTTATACTATGACTAATAATTACGCAGTAAAATGAAACTTAATATTTATTTAAAAACATGACTTTCCTCCTCATTTTCTCGAAAGCTATTAGAGATATTGGAAATATCATTGCAACAGCTGATACACCTAATTAAACTGTACAACTAATATTATGAATATTTTTTCTATGACTAATAATTATTTAGTAAAATGAAACTTAATATTTATTTAAAAACATGAATTTCCTCCTCATTTTCCCGAAAGCTATTAGAGATATTGGAAATATCATTACAGCATCTGATGGACCTAATTAAACTGTACAACTGTCATTATGAATATTTGTTCTATGACTAACAATTGCGTAGTAAAATTAAACTTAATATTTATTTAAAAACATGACTTTCCTCCTCATTTTCTCGAAAGCTATTAGAGATATTGGAAATATTATTGCAGCATCTTATACAACTAATGAAACTGTACAACTGTGATTATGAATATTTGTTCTATGACTAATAATTACGCAGTAAAATGAAACTTAATTTTTATATAAAAACATGACTTTCCTACTCATTTTCCCGAAAGCTATTAGAGATATTGGAAATATGATTGCAGCATCTGATACACCTAATTAAACTCTATAACTGTCATTATGAATATTTGTTCTATGACTAATAATTACGCAGTAAAATGAAACTTAATATTTATATAAAAACATGAATTTCCTCATTTTCTAGAAAGCTATTAGAGATATTGGAAATATCATTCCAGCATCTGATACACCTAATTAAACTGTACAACTCACATTATGAATATTTGTTCTATGACTAATAATTACGAAGTAAAATGAAACTTATTATTTATATAAAAACATGAATTTCCTCCTCATTTTCTCGAAAGCTATTAGAGATATTGGAAATATCACTGCAGCATCTGATAGACCTAATTAAACTGTAAAACTGACATTATGAATATTTGTTCTATGACTAATAATTACGCAGTAAAATGAAACTATATATTTATATAAAAAAAAGACATTCCTCCTCATTTTCTCGAAAGCTATTAGAGATATTGGAAATATCATTGCAGCATCTAATAGACCTGATTAAAATCTACTACTGTCATTATGAATATTTTCACTAGTACTAATAAATAGTGAATTTTACTTTTTTTTAAATTACTTTCTTCCTCGTTTTCTCGAAAGCTATTAGAGATATTGGAAATATCATTGCATCATCTGATACACCTAATTCAACTGTACAACTTATATTATGAATATTTGTTCTATGACTAATAAATACGCAATAAAATAAAACCGTATTTTTATATAAAAACATGATTTTCCTCGGCATTTTCTCGTAAGCTATTAGAGATATTGGAAATATAATTGCAACCGCTGATAGACCTAATTAAACTGTACAATTGATATTATGAATATTTGTTCTATGGCTGATAATTACGCAGTAAAATGAAACTTAATATTTATATAAAAACATGACTTTCCTCCTCATTTTCTCGAAAGCTATTAGAGATATTGGAAAAATCATTCCAGCATCTGATACACCTAATTAAACTTACAACTCTCATTATGAATATTTGTTCTATGACTAATAATTACGCAGTAAAATGAAACTTAATATTTATATAAAAAAGTGATTTTCCTCCTCATTTTCTCGAAAGCTATTAGAGATATTGGAAATATCACTGCAGCATCTGATAGACCTAATTAAACTGTAAAACTGACATTATGAATATTTGTTCTATGACTAATGATTACGCAGTAAAATGAAACTTAATAATTATATAAAAACATGACTTTCCTACTCATTTTCCCGAAAGCTATTAGAGATATTGGAAATATGATTGCAGCATCTGATACACCTAATTAAACTATACAACTGTCATTATGAATATTTGTTCTATGACTAATAATTACGCAGTAAAATGAAACTTAATATTTATATATAAACATGAATTTCCTCATTTTCTAGAAAGTTATTAGAGATATTGGAAATATCATTCCAGCATCTGATACACCTAATTAAACTGTACAACTGATATTATGAATATTTGTTCTATGACTAATAATTACGCAGTAAAATGAAACTTAATATTTATTTAAAAACATGACTTTTCTCTTCATTTTCTCGAAAGCTATTAGAGATATTGGAAATATTATTGCAGCATCTTATACAACTAATGAAACTGTACAACTGTGATTATGAATATTTGTTCTATGACTAATAATTACGCAGTAAAATGAAACTTAATATTTATATAAAAACATGACTTTCCTACTCATTTTCCCGAAAGCTATTAGAGATATTGGAAATATGATTGCAGCATCTGATACACCTAATTAAACTCTATAACTGTCATTATGAATATTTGTTCTATGACTAATAATTACGCAGTAAAATGAAACTTAATATTTATATAACAACATGAATTTCCTCCTCATTTTCTCGAAAGCTATTAGAGATATTGGAAATATCATTCCAGCATCTGATACACTTAATTAAACTGTACAACTCTCATTATGAATATTTGTTCTATGACTAATAATTACGCAGTAAAATGAAACTTAATCTTTATATAAAAACATGATTTTCCTCCTCATTTTCTCGAAAGCTATTAGAGATATTGGAAATATCACTGCAGCATCTGATAGACCTAATTAAACTGAGAAAATGACATTATGAATATTTGTTCTATGACTAATAAATACGCAGTAAAATTAAACTATATATTTATATAAAAACATGACATTCCTCCTCATTTTCTCGAAAGCTATTAGAGATATTGGAAATATCATTGCAGCATCTGATAGACCTTATTAAAATCTATTACTGTCATTATGAATATTTTCACTAGTACTAATAAATAGTGAATTTTACTTTTTTTTAAATTACTTTCTTCCTCGTTTTCTCGAAAGCTATTAGAGATATTAGAAATATCATTCCATCATCTGATACACCTAATTCAACTGTACAACTTATATTATGAATATTTGTTCTATGACTAATAATTACGCAATAAAAATAAACCGTATTTTTATATAAAAACATGATTTTCCTCGTCATTTTCTCGAAAGCTATTAGAGATATTGGAAATATAATTGCAGCATCTGATAGACCTAATTAAACTGTACAACTGATATTATGAATATTTGTTCTATGACTAATAATTACGCAGTAAAATGAAACTTAATATTTATATAAAAACATGACTTTCCTCCTCATTTTCTCGAAAGCTATTAGAGATATTGGAAATATCATTGCAACAGCTGATACATCTAATTAAATTGTAAAACTGATATTATGAATATTTTTTCTATGACTAATAATTACGCAGTAAAATGAAACTTAATATTTATATAAAAACATGACTTTCCTACTAATTTTCCCGAAAGCTATTAGATATATTGGAAATATGATTGCAGCATCTGATACACCTAATTAAACTCTACAACTGTCATTATGAATATTTTATCTATGACTAATAATTACGCAGTAAAATGAAACTTAATATTTATATAAAAATATGAATTTCCTCCTCATTTTCTCGAAAGCTATTAGAGATATTTGAAATATCATTGCAGCATCTGATACACCTAATTAAACTGTACAACTCTCATTATGAATATTTGTTCTATGACTAATAATTACTCAGTAAAATTAAACTTAATATTTATATATAAACATGATTTTCCTCCTCATTTTCTCGAAAGCTATTAGAGGTATTGGAAATATCACTGCAGCATCTGATAGACCTAATTAAACTGTAAAACTGACATTATGAATATTTGTTCTATGACTAATAATTACGCATTAAAATGAAACTATATATTTATATAAAAACATGACATTCCTCCTCATTTTCTCGAAAGCTATTAGAGATATTGGAAATATCATTGCAGCATCTGATAGACCTGATTAAAATCTACTACTGTCATTATGAATATTTTCACTAGTACTAATAAATAGTGAATTTTACTTTTTTTTAAATTTCTTTCTTCCTCGTTTTCTCGAAAGCTATTAGAGATATTGGAAATATCATTGCATCATCTGATATACCTAATTCAACTGTACAACTGATACTATGAATATTTTTTCTATGACTAATAATTACGCAGTAAAAAAAAACCGTATTTTTGTATAAAAACATGATTTTCCTCGTCATTTTCTCGAAAGCCATTAGAGATATTGGAAATATAATTGCAGCATCTGATAGACCTAATTAAACTGTACAACTGATATTATGAATATTTGTTCTATGACTAATAATTACGCAGTAAAATGAAACTTAATATTTATTTAAAAACATGACTTCCCTCCTCATTTTCTCGAAAGCTATTAGAAATATTGGAAATATCATTGCAACATCTGATACATCTAATTAAACTGTACAACTGATATTATGAATATTTTTTCTATGACTAATAATTACTTAGTAAAATGAAACTTAATATTTATTTAAAAACATGAATTTCCTCCTTATTTTCCCGAAAGCTATTAGAGATATTGGAAATATCATGGCAGCATCTGATAGACCTAATTAAACTGTACAACTGTCATTATGAATATTTGTTCTATGACTAACAATTACGCAGTAAAATTAAACTTAATATTTATTTAAAAACATGACTTTCCTCCTCATTTTCTCGAAAGCTATTAGAGATATTGTAAATATTATTGCAGCATCTGATACAACTAATTAAACTGTACAACTGTGATTATGAATATTTGTTCTATGACTAATAATTACGCAGTAAAATGAAACTTAATATTTATATAAAAACATGACTTTCCTACTCATTTTCCCAAAAGCTATTAGAGATATTGGAAATATGATTGCAGCATCTGATACACCTAATTAAACTGTACAACTGTCATTATGAATATTTGTTCTATGACTAATAATTACTCAGTAAAATGAAACTTAATATTTATATAAAAACATGAATTTCCTCCTCATTTTCTCGAAAGCTATTAGAGATATTCGAAATATCATTGCAGCATCTGATACACCTAATTAAACTGTACAACTCTCATTATGAATATTTGTTCTAAGACTAATAATTACGCAGTAAAATGAAACTTAATATTTATATATAAACATGATTTTCCTCCTCATTTTCTCGAAAGCTATTAGAGATATTGGAAATATCATTGCAGCATCTGATAGACCTGATTAAAATCTACTACTGTCATTATGAATATTTTCACTAGTACTAATAAATAGTGAATTTTACTTTTTTTTAAATTACTTTCTTCCTCGTTTTCTCGAAAGCTATTAGAGATATTGGAAATATCATTGCATCATCTGATACACCTAATTCAACTGTACAACTGATATTATGAATATTTGTTCTATGACTAATAATTACGCAATAAAATAAAACCGTATTTTCATATAAAAACATGATTTTCCTCGTCATTTTTTCGAAAGCTATTAGAGATATTGGAAATATAATTGCAGCATCTGATAGACCTATTTAAACTGTACAACTGATATTATGAATATTTGTTCTATGACTAATAATTACGCAGTAAAATGAAACTTAATATTTATTTAAAAACATGACTTTCCTCCTCATTTTCTCGAAAGCTATTAGAGATATTGGAAATATCATTGCAACAGCTGATACACCTAATTAAACTGTACAACTGATATTATGAATATTTTTTCTATGACTAATAATTACGCAGTAAAATTAAACTCAATATTTATTTAAAAACATGAGTTTCCTCCTCATTTTCCCGAAAGCTATTAGAGATATTGTAAATATCATTGCAGCATCTGATAGACCTAATTAAACTGTACAACTGTCATTATGAATATTTGTTCTATGACTAACAATTGCGTAGTAAAATTAAACTTAATATTTATTTAAAAACATGACTTTCCTCCTCATTTTCTCGAAAGCTATTAGAGATATTGGAAATATTATTGCAGCATCTGATACAACTAATTAAACTGTACAACTGTGATTATGAATATTTGTTCTATGACTAATAATTACGCAGTAAAATGAAACTTAATATTTATATAAAAACATGACTTTCCTACTCATTTTCCCGAAAGCTATTAGATATATTGGAAATGATTGCAGCATCTGATACACCTAATTAAACTCTACAACTGTCATTATGAATATTTGTTCTATGACTAATAATTACGCAGTAAAATGAAACTTAATATTTATATAAAAACATGAATTTCCTTCTCATTTTCTCGAAAGCTATTAGAGATATTGGAAATATCATTGCAGCATCTGATACACCTAATTAAACTGTACAACTCTCATTATGAATATTTGTTCTATGACTAATAATTACTCAGTAAAATGAAACTTAATATTTATATATAAACATGATTTTCCTCCTCATTTTCTCGAAAACTTTTAGAGATATTGGAAATATCACTGCAGCATCTGATAGACCTAATAAAACTGTAAAACTGACATTATGAATATTTGTTCTATGACTAATAATTACGCAGTAAAATGAAACTATATATTTATATACAAAACATGACATTCCTCCTCATTTTCTCGAAAGCTATTAGAGATATTGGAAATATCATTGCAGCATCTGATAGATCTGATTAAAATCTACTACTGTCATTATGAATATTTTCACTAGTACTAATAAATAGTGAATTTTACTTTTTTTTAAATTTCTTTCTTCCTCGTTTTCTCGAAAGCTATTAGAGATATTGGAAATATCATTGCATCATCTGATACACCTAATTCAACTGTACAACTGATACTATGAATATTTTTTCTATGACTAATAATTACGCAGTAAAATAAAACCGTATTTTTATATAAAAACATGATTTTCCTCGTCATTTTCTCGAAAGCCATTAGTGATATTGGAAATATAATTGCAGCATCTGATAGACCTAATTAAACTGTACAACTGATATTATGAATATTTGTTTTATGACTAATAATTACGCAGTAAAATGAAACTTAATATTTATATAAAAACATGACTTTCCTCCTCATTTTCTCGAAAGCTATTAGAGATATTGGAAATATCATTGCAACAGCTGATACACCTAATTAAACTGTACAACTGATATTATGAATATTTTTTCTATGACTAATAATTACTTAGTAAAATGAAACTTAATATTTATTTAAAAACATGAATTTCCTCCTCATTTTCCCGAAAGCTATTAGAGATATTGGAAATATCATTGCAGCATCTGATACACCTAATTAAACTGTACAACTGTCATTATGAATATTGTTTCTATGACTAACAATTACGCAGTAAAATTAAACTTAATATTTATTTAAAAACATGACTTTCTTCCTCATTTTCTCGAAAGCTATTAGAGATATTGGAAATATCATTGCAGCATCTGATACAACTAATTAAACTGTACAACTGTGATTATGAATATTTGTTCTATGACTAATAATTACGCAGTAAAATGAAACTTAATATTTATATAAAAACATGACTTTCCTACTCATTTTCCCGAAAGCTATTAGAGATATTGGAACTATGATTGCAGCATCTGATACACCTAATTAAACTGTACAACTGTCATTATGAATATTTGTTCTATGACTAATAATTACGCAGTAAAATGAAACTTAATATTTATATAAAAACATGAATTTCCTCCTCATTTTCTCGAAAACTATTAGAGATATTGGATAGACCTAATTAAACTGTAAAACTGAATTTATGAATATCTGTTCTATGACTAATAATTACGCAGTAAAATTAAAGTTTATATTTATATAAAAACATGACTTTCCTCCTAATTTTCTCGAAAGCTATTAGAGATATTGGAAATATCATTACAGCATCTGATACACCTAATTAAACTGTACAATTGTCATTATGAATATTTGTTCTAAGACTAACAATTACTCAGTAAAATGAAACTTAATATTTCTATATAAACATATCTTTTCTCCTCATTTTCTCGAAAGCTATTAGAGATATTGGAAATATCATTGCAGCATCTGATACACCTAATTAAACTGTACAACTGATATTATGAATATTTGTTCTATGGCTAATAATTACGCAGTAAAATGAAACTTAATATTTATATAAAAACATAACTTTCCTCCTCATTTTCTCGAAAGCTATTAGAGATATTGGAAATATCATTGCAGCATCTGATACACCTAATTAAACTGTACAACTCTCATTATGAATATTTGTTCTATGACTAATAATTACGCAGTAAAATGAAACTTAATATTTATATAAAAACATGATTTTCCTCCTCATTTTCTCGGAAGCTATTAGAGATATTGGAAATATCACTGCAGCATCTGATAGACCTAATTAAACTTTAAAACTGACATTATGAATATTTGTTCTATGACTAATAATTACGCAGTAAAATGAAACTTAATATTTATATAAAAACATGAATTTCCTCATTTTCTCGAAAGCTATTAGAGTTATTGGAAATATCACTGGAGCATCTGATAGACCTAATGAAACTGTAAAACTGAAATTATGAATATTTGTTCTATGACTAATAATTACGCAGTAAAATTAAACTTTATATTTATATAAAAACATGACTTTCCTCCTAATTTTCTCGAAAGCTATTAGAGATATTGGAAATATCGTTACAGCATCTGATACACCTAATTAAACTGTACAACTGTCATTATGAATATTTGTTCTATGACTAATAATTACTCAGTAAAATGAAACTTAATATTTTTATATAAACATAACTTTTCTCCTCATTTCCTCGAGAGCTATTAGAGATATTGGAAATATTATTCCAGCATCTGATACATCTAAT
>JAPQNM010000022.1:10925858-10928358 GCA_029783475.1 Metacarcinus magister
GATTTTTTTATCGGTACACTATTTGGGTGAGTTAAGGAGTGTAAATAAAGAAAGGGAATTGCTGGCTGTATTGTTAAAAAAAAAAAAAAAAGAGAGATTGAGTTATGATTGTTTTTGTATTTTTTGGTTGAGGAATGGTTGTTAATGGTTAGTTTCATTTGATTAGTGTTGTGTAGATAGTTTAGTTAGTAAGTTTCCTGGTTTAGGCTCGTGTGCTTAGCTATCTTTCATAACAGTTTCAGGAGTCTCTGTTTTCTTTCTTCTAACATATAATTATAGTAAAGCGAACATTGTCAAGTTGCCAAACGTTAGAATACCTTGATCCAGATAACTTCTCAAAGATAACAAGGACAAGATTATATTTTAACCCACCATACCACGTAACAGTAGAAAAACCATAACAAGATTACATACTAGAGAAAACATAATACAATCTTCATGCACTATGTATTGAAGAACCAAAATAGAAATAAAAATCAAAAATACAATACTGTCTTATAGTGAGACTCTTCCTCTCACTGCTCTTCTTCCCTCCCTCTCTCAACCCCACCCACCTGTCGTAGTTCCTGCCTCCGGAGTCCACGTCGTCCCACTCAGACCTCAAGTGTGAGTCTACCACGTGTTCGTAGCTGTCGTAGTAGGAGCGCAGGCCGGTTCGTTCCCCCATCGCTGCCCTCGCCTCCTGCCCCGTCATGAAAGATCGCCGGGGCCTTGACACTAACGGGACACTCTGTATTAGTCTCACCACCGCCGCCGTATCTCTCTCCCTGATTCCTTAGCTTGATTTCATATGTGAGTGTTGGGAGTAATAAGTGATTGGAATGTTTAGGTTACCAAAGAAAAGCAGATCACTACAGAAATATGAATAAAGGGAAAAAAATAAAATAAAAAAGGAGAAATATAAATAGAAAAAGAAAAAAGAGGCTGTATATTTAGTTCCTTGGATAACCTGATACTTGTTTTTTTCCCCTTTTGATAGAATGAAAGTCTTATACATTCAGAAAGGAGCATCAAGTCACTGAGACATTGCTAAAAAAAAGTTAAAATGTTCTCTTCAGTGAGTTAAAAAACATTATTATGCCTTTATTTGTTTAGTTTAGTTTGATTTGTTTACCTTACTTTATTTCTAAGTTTATCTCCATCTTATGTCCACAGATACAACCCATCAAGTGCTGCTGTGATGGTCAGGCTGGCTGGGTGTACTGCTCTACAAGGCTTAGTGAGTACAGGTGTTGGGTGTGTGATAAGTTTACGGGCAGGGACACACTCTGACTGAATTAAGCAAGTAAGCAAATATTGTGCTCTCTCTCTTTCTCTCTCTCTCTCTCTCTCTCTTTCTCTCTCTCTCTCTCTCTCTCTCTCTCTCTCTCTCTCTCTCTCTCTCTCTCTCTCTCTCTCTCTCTCTCTCTCTCTCTCTCTCTCTCTCTCTCTCTCTCTCTCTCTCTCTCTCTCTCTTTTAAAACAAATAATAGTGTGTTGGAAAATCTCGCCTCCATGCACCACACACATTGCCCTCCTTCTCTGTGTTTGTTTCCTTGTATGGTGAGCGAGAATGACTCAGGGCATCCTTTGAGGATGAAATGTCTCTCCTTTGTTTATATACATTGTTCTCGCTATTGAGTTTTTGTCTTCCCTCAGAGGAGGTGGAATGACTTACGGTATTCGGGGGCTGCCACGGCGGCGTCCCTGGCGTATACGACATGGGTGGGGGCATGGGTTTCTGGCGTGTCGTTTGGGCTCCGTCGACGCCTGGCATGGGTCACCGGGGCAGGCAGTGGCTCGATGATGTACTCCTGCGAGGGGCCGTGGATGACACCGCGCTGCACCAGAGAAAACGAAGTTTGTTAGAACGGTGACTCTTACAAGTGGCCCTGTTTTCTTATTTCCTAGAGAGACGTTATATGCGTGTTTGTTTTATTGTATGTATAAAGGAGGGTGAGAGATGGCCTGTGGGTGTTGAAAATATAGAAAGATATTAGTTCATACTTGTTTGCTATGGAAAGAAAGAAAGGCGGGTTGTGGCTGCGGGTATTATTGTGTCGATGTACAGTTCTTGGAAAGGAAGGAAAATCAAGGGAACAAGTGCTGGTCCGGGAATCATAAAAAAAAGAATAAGCAAGCATAACCCTTCATCACTAAACGCATGAAATATATAAAGGAAAACACATTTGTAATCGATGTAGGTAATTCTTTACAAAAAATCAGGAACATCACGTCTCTGAAGAGAAAACTAATATAAACCAATTCCAGAACCTACATTTACGGACACCAAGCAAACATTATCGCATCAAATGAACTCACGACGTGGCCACACAGTTCCACGGCAATGGTGGCAGCGGTGGGAGAGGCCTCGGTCTGGTCCACCCCATGGTAGTAGCAGCTCAGGTCACCACCGCCCAAGTCCTGCAGCTCCACCTGGTTCCCGCTACGACCCACGAAGGCGAAGTGAGGCGATACGAGGTCACGGTTCTGGTGCAGCCTAGGTAGAGGGTCAAAGGTC
>JAPQNM010000022.1:10933358-10935858 GCA_029783475.1 Metacarcinus magister
ATCATCATCATCATCATCATCATCATCATCATCATCATCATCGTCATCGTCATTGTCGTTATTGGTTTCATAATTTTCGTCAATACTATTATGAACACCATGAATGTTGTCCTCCTATTTCTCCTCCTCCTTCTATTCCTCTCCCTCCTCTTTATTCTCCTCCTCCTCTTCCTCTCTCTCCTCTTTATTCTCCTCCTCCTCCTCCTCCTCTTCTTCAAAATATACCTGTTTCATTTACCTGTTGATCCTCGCACCACATTTATTTACCTTCCCGTCTCGTTCCCTGCATTCATCTCCTCACACTGTATAACCATTCCTCACTCACACGCCCGTCACGCGCATACATGCAGTCAGTCCTTCACTCTTGATTTACACTTATTGAATCACAACAACAATCAGTCCTTCACCTCTTGATTTACACTTATTGAATCACAGTTAACAATCAACAATCTAATTCTCACGTGCTGTTCGTTACTCATTTTTTTATTATTGTTATTTTTTTTTTCATTACGCATTCCCATCTTTCTGTATTAACTCACAGGGGGTCGAATGTGGTATGAGTGTGTTATGTAGGGATGGATGAGAAACGCACGCCCATCCGCCCACCCACCACTACCACCACCCATCATCCACCCCGCCCATCATTTCATCCACCTGTGGTCGGGGAAGCCATCGACCTCAGACATAAGCACAGTAGTCTTTTTTTCTTTCTTCTATTTAGTCTCGGTTCCCTAGCCATTGTTCCTCCTCCTCCTTCCCCCCGTCCTCCTCTTCCTCCTCCTCCTCCTCCTCCTTTCCTCTCATTTACGTAATCTGTCTTATTTTCTTTGTTTTGTTGTTTCCTTCATTAACATACACAACTATGGCATAATACAAAGGAAAAAAATGGTTTCCTCCGTATCCACAGTTCTTGTCTTCAATTCAATCTTCAAGCAATATTTTTTTTATCTTTCTTTCTTTCTGTCTTTCTTTCTTTCTTTTTTTTTTGCTTTATTTCTCTTTCCATCTTTCTTTCGTTCATTTTTTTCTCTCTTTTTTTTTCTTTCTTTCCCTATCTCTACTTATGAATGTATTTACTTCATTATTTAGTCATTTATTTGTTTATTTATTTATTTATTTATTTATTTTATTTTATTTGTCTGTCTATTTACGCAACCTGGGATGTAGGAAAGAGGTGACAAGCAGAATAGGAATGAAAAAAAAATGATAAGGAAAAAACGGGCAAATGTTGCGTCCTCATCGAGAGATGTTATTACGTGTGTGTGTGTGTGTGTGTGTGTGTGTGTGTGTGTGTGTGTGTGTGTGTGTGTGTGGTTAGATAATCTTATGTACATATATTTTTTTTACGTAAAGTGACTATAACCTGTTTTTTTATTTTATCTATGTATGTATGTATTTATGTGTTTATTTATCTGTTTGTTATTTATTTTCCTCGTGTGTGTGTGTTTTTATTCGCACACACACACACACACACACACACACACACACACACACACACACACACACACACACACACACACACACACACACACACACTAACAATGTAGATGGCTTATCTTCTTACATTTTCTTCCTCCCTCTCTACTTTCTTACCTTCGTGCTTCTTAAAGTAATATTTCGTCATCTTTTGAGTCGTGTGGAGTCGAGTGTAAGTACTCCTTCCCTCCCTTACTCTACCTTGCTTTAACACTAACCAAAAATACTTTAAATGGAATAATAAAATGTATCCCTGTGTAAAAAGACTGTAGATTTTTATTATTATTTTACTTTGGGTTGATTTATTAATGTATCTTGATAATTGTCTAGGGCAGCATTGTCAATTAACTACATTATATTACATTTATTTCATTTTCATATTATTCTCAAATTAATAATAATGATCATATATATCTAATACACTATTATTCATATGCTCGGATAAAAATACCGTTTGGCCAATCAGATGGAAGGGGGTGGAGCCTATTTTTTTTCACTTTGGTTAATTAAGATTATAAATAACCACGTATTACACATCCTTCCGAGTATTCCTGAGGCCACGTGTATGTACCTCAGTTGAAAGGAATGGATGGGCGTATCCAACCGAAAGACGGCCTTCACTCTTTTTTGTCATCCCTTTTTCTTTATATTAGTTTCCCTTTCAGACCCTAATCTCTCTGTAGTTCAATGGCCGGATCACACTTCATCGTTTCTCATTATTCACCCTCATTTTACACTGTAGGATCTCATTTTGAACTGGTAATAGTTGGTCAAATCTTATTCCTTTAGTGAGAGAGAGAGAGAGAGAGAGAGAGAGAGAGAGAGAGAGAGAGAGAGAGAGAGAGAGAGAGAGAGAGAGAGAGAGAGAATGAGAGAGAATGAGAGAGAACATAATAAAAAGTTGATGGTTTCCGACAGCTGGGGAAGAAAGCAATTATTATACTGAACCCAACATTCGTCTTGGCTTTCCTATCTTACCTGAGTGTGTATCATTAAGACAATAAACAGGATGTGGCAGCAAGTA
>JAPQNM010000022.1:10940858-11010858 GCA_029783475.1 Metacarcinus magister
GTCCTTCCTCGCCGCTCCCCGTTTTCACCGTTCCACAGAGGGAGGAAGAAACAGGGCAGCACGCGTGTCGGGGTCAGTGTTGTGTTACAAGTCTCGTGATGTGTCGCGTTCTGCGTGAGCCGGACAAGTGCAGAGCAATCCATGCATGTCAGAGAGCTGCGCTACTTGAACTTTGGCTGAAAAACACCAGTAAATGCGGCTAGCTGAACGAAGGCTACAGGAATCAGTGTCATGGAGAGTTTGAGACTGACGGAACTTGTGTGTGGGTTTGGGGCGAGTCTTAATGGGAAGTTTAAGATTCTATGTCGCTAAGAAAACTACGAAAAGCTTTAGGTAATATTACAGATATGTTTGTGTATCAAATTTGATCAAGTAAATTCTGCCTTTTATCTATTTTTTTTATACTTTATTTCCAACAAGGAGTCGTTGTGGTGGTGAGAACAGTTGGACATTAGCCACAGCAAGATCCTCTCAAGTCTGACTGACATGCACGTGAAGCCTCTGTGGTAGATCCACAAAAAAAAAATATGAGAGAGTGGGATTGTGAGGCAGCGATGTATAAAATTGTGTTGTGCTAAGTGTGTGTTGATTCCAGTAGGCATTGTGTGGGGTGTTAGCAGCCAACCGACAGGCCTTTGTTCTTGTTCATGATTCTTCTTCGTTTTTTTCATATCATTATTAATATAATTTTTGCAATCATCATTATTATTTTTATTATTATTTTTTATTATTATTATTATTGTTATTATTATTATTATTATTGTTATTATTATTATTATTATTATTATTATTATTATTATTATTATTATTATTATTATTATTATTATTATTATTATTACTATTATTATTATTACTATTATTATCATCTCTGAGGTGGGAGGTGCCCACGTGCCTTACCCTACGTCTACCAAGGAAGGGTTAATGTTGTGTAGAGTGCTGACGAGGTAAAGGTGGAGGGCCTGGGAGGAGTGCAGCACCAAAAAAAGTTTACCAGATGGCGCTGGCGAGACGATTAATACTCAGGACCCTGATTACACACGCTGTCACCTCCGTCACCCTGGCTGCTCCTTCAGGGACGCGGAGTGATTACCATGAATACATAACTCGCTGGAGGGTGTGAGCGTCTCGGGGAATGAGGAAAATAACAAAGATGAGGGTTTTGTACGTTGCTGGGCGATTGACATTGGCAGGGCGCGGCACTGGCCTTGCCTTGCCGCCGCCACCACCGCCACCCACCTGGAACACAAGCACACCGCTCACTGTAATTATCACGGACATCACTTTGTGTAAAGTCCCCGCCCTCCCTTACTCACCTCCCCCCACAGTCCTTCATTTCCCTTCCCCTTCCCCTTCCCCTTCCGTCCCCTGCATGCAGGATGACGAGCATGGATACAGGCAGCCGAGGACGCCACCTAAACGTGAAAATTCAATTATCAGGCGAGCACAGAGCGAACGCGTGAAGCTCTAGCGTGAACCACAAAAACAGACGTTGATGCTCCTGGATGTCTGAAGAACATCAGTTCCCATTGACTCACTGCCTCAAAAGGAAGCTTCTGTTTTGACTTAATGTCCATCTGCTTATCAATAAAGAGTCCTCGTCTTAATGGTCACGATAACAATAATTATAGATGAACCTTCATTTTTTTTTACCAACACCGAGGAATAAGAACCCGTGTGAGACACTCTAATAGTATCGTGGTGAGGGTGAAGGGCGTGGCGAGTCAGTGTCCCTCAACCTGACGGCCGCGAGCCATTTCTGAAACAGCACACAATGAGGCATGAGGGTTGGGCCGGCCAGGGTGTCAGCGCACCCGTGACACAGTTATTTCTCCCGCAGCCATTATTATACAGGTGACAAATGATGCAAAGGTGAGAGGGGGGAGGGTGCAGCCTTCCTCTTGCTCCCCGCCCACCCCACGCACTTCCTTTCCCGCGCCTTCAGATTTTTTTTTTCTTTCACTCCTGAAGTTCCTGCAGTCACGCTACACATTTGGTTGCCTTGGATAGTCGCGTCTGTCAAATTATTGTTGATGTGAAGGACTTGAAGACGATTACACAGTGAATCATCCTAAGAGTGAGAACTATTTGGCGGAAGAGGAAGGCGTGTAATGGGAAGGGGTAGAGGGAGTGTTGGCGGGGAGAAGAGGTGCCTCACCACGGCTCCCACGGTGGCAGCAGCACCGGGAGTGTGACAAAACACGAGCCGCCGCCAGCTGTTTGTGTGAAACTGTTAATGTGAAGCGTGTGTGCGGCGGGTGAGTATTAGCCTGAGTGCTCATCTCCGTAACATTGATCTTTGTGTCTGGATCGGAGAATTTTCACCCTTGATGCCTGGTAACTGTGTCTTCCATGCTGTCCTAGATACTTCCGAGGAAATCAGAAAGACTCCCACGCTGTTTAAGTGTCAGGTATCGTGGCCGAGGTTCGAAGTAAGGAAGATAGAGTGATGTTTGATCCGTGGCGTGGATGGTCTGACGGATGCACAGTCAGGGATACAAGCCACCGCCTTCACCACACCTGACTCCACTTCCATTCGTATCAATCCTGACTTGAATTTATCTGATCTTTCACTGCATTATTGTCATTACCCAAAACTGTTATGTCATCTGTTCCGATCTTGACGCAGCCCTCGCCTCGCCTACTCCCCCTCCCTTCCTCCTCCCCACACCTGCCGTTGTCTCCCCAGTAACAACACCCGTGGCCCCCGTTACCTCCCTTCTCATCTCCCCTACATTAACAACTTCATCCGCCCTGCCGATGCCATCTCCCCCAATCATTTTATTATCACCCTCACTGCTTTCTATCTTCCTAGCTCCTCTTTATCCTCCTGAATCCTCATCATCTCCCTGACTCATCATCACCGCCATCACTCCCTCTCATCTCCCTGGCGTAACCTTCACTTCGATACATTAACACTACGACCACGACGACGACGCCCTCCGCCCTTCTTATCCTCCTCCGTCATGTGTAGGAGTGGCGGCGGAGGGTGTGTGTGTGGAGGGTCTGGGGGTGGCATAAAGGGCGGGGTTCCATTACGTGAAGGTGATCCTCCCATCTATACCTACCTAAGAAGTTTGAGCGTCTCCAAGTCTGGTGTGTTGGTGCTTCCTTAGTGTGCGTGTGCGTGTGCGTGTGTGTGTGTGTGTGTGTGTGTGTGTGTGTGTGTGTGTGTGTGTGTGTGTGTGTGTGTGTGTGTGTGTGTGTGTGTGTGTGTGTGTGTGTTACGTCTTGTTGTTATTTGTTTCTTGTATGTTTGTTGTTTTCTGCTATTTATAGTGGTGGTGGTGGCGGTGGTGGTGGTACCATCCAGGTCGGCTGTTGTTATTTAATTTAGGTTTTCTCTTGATGTAGTGCAGCAGATTTAGTAGTAACAGTAATAGTAGTAGTAGCAGTAATCAACGTAGTAGTAGTAATACTACTACAAATACTGATAATAATTTCATTATTATTGTTATTATTATTACTATATTATTATTATTATTATTATTATTATTTATTATTATTATTATTACTATCTTTATTATTATTATTATCATCATTGTTATTAATATTGTTATTATTATTATTATCATTATTATTATTATTATTATTATTATTATTATTATTATTATTATTATTAGTAGTAGTAGTAGTAGTAGTAGTAGTAGTAGTAGTAGTAGTAGTAGTAGTAGTAGTAGTAGTAGTAGTAGTAGTAGTAGTAGTAGTATAGTAGTAGTAGTAGTATAGTAGTAGTAGTAGTAGTAGTAGTAGTAGTAGTAGTAGTAGTAGTAGTAGTAGTAGTAGTAGTAGTAGTAGTAGTAGTAGTAGTAGTAGTAGTAGTAGTAGTAGTACTAGTAGTAGTAGTAGTAGTAGTACTAGTAGTAGTTGTAGCAGCATAATAACAGTCCTAGTCGTGATAGTCGTCGCAGTAGTAGTGCCACTATTACCACTACTACCAGTAGTAATTGTAGTAGCATGGTATTAGTCGTAATCGTCACATTAGTACTTGTAGTAGTAACAGTAGTAATAGTAGTTGTAGTAGTAATAGTAGTAGTAGTAGTAGTAGTAGTAATAGTAGTAGTTGTAGTAGTAGAAGCAGCAGCAGCAGCAGTAATAGGAGTAATTACAGCAACACAACAGTCATCCTTTGTTGTTGTGCAGCAATTTATCCGGAGTAGAGTGTGTCAATTTTGTCTCAGCTCCGGAGAAAGAAAGGAGGGCAGAAAGGGAGGGGAGGGAGGGGTGTGATGAAGGAGCAGGAAGAGATAAGGTATGATGGAGGTAGAGAGGTGGAGAGAATAGTAAGAGGAAAACAAATGTGTGGGAGAGGTGAGGAGAGGTGATACTAGGGAGGGGTGAGGTGTGGTGGGGGTTATGTAGGTGGTGGTGATGGGAAGCCTTGGGTGGAGGTGGAAGGGGAAAGGCCCACATAGTAATGGCACGGGTGAGAGAGTGGCGTGTGAGTGTTGATAGAGGGGAATAGGGAGATAGAAAGAGAAGGATGGGTTGTGTGGTGGTGTGGTGGCAGTGTGTGGTGGTGTGGTGGTGTGGTGGCAGTGTGTGTGTGTGTGTGTGTGTGTGTGTGTGTGTGTGTGTGTGTGTGTGTGTGTGTGTGTGTGTGTGTGTGTGTGTGACTGGGGAAGGGGGGGAGCTTGAAGGAGTAGAGTGAATAGAGTGATGCGTCGTTGTAACCACACTCCACCATCACCACACAGGCGTAACGAGGCAAGTTCAGGGCCGCAGCGTTCAGGGTGATCAGCACTTCTCTTGGGAAAACTTTTGTGAGGTTAATTTAAGTGAGTACCTGAGCGTTCACTCGGTAAATGGGAAACTCGGGTCCCCACTCACTAAATTTTTATGTCATTGTAGTCTATCCTGTGCTAGTCATGGAGGGAAACGACGATAACATTGGGCCTAAGAGTGCGTTAGTACCAGCTTTAGAATTAAACCTATTACCCAGAAAATTAGAGTAGGACATAGACACCTTAAAAAGAAAAAGAAATAGATAAAGGATAGATTGATTAATTAAAAAAAACTTAAAATTTTTGTTCTAGCCAGACGGACGTTATGATGGCCTTCAGTGCACAGATTCAGAACCTCTTATCAGCATCTAATCCAGTCATGGCCAAGACGGTTACCTTCACTCTCTTCTAGATCTAGATTTATACTATTTGGAAGGATCTGAGGCAGCTGTTGAACTTGATTGATATATTCCTTGAAGTTGTAGTTTGTTAATTTTATATTGCGTTTGGTTTTGATAACTTTTACTGTAAGTTAAGGATAGACCACCAAGTTTGGATCTTAGGTGTGTGTGTGGTTTGCGTTTTTATGTATTTATCTCTTCTCTCTCTCTCTCTCTCTCTCTCTCTCTCTCTCTCTCTCTCTCTCTCTCTCTCTCTCTCTCTCTCTCTCTCTCTCTCTCTCTCTCTCTCTCTCTCTCTCTCTCTCTCTCTCTCTCTCTCTCTCTCTCTCTCTCTCTCTCTCTCTCTATCTCTTTTTTTTCTCGCTCTCTCATGGATTACGTGCTAGGTCGGCGTTGTGGTCTCGGTATTGCGACCGTTCCTCTTTTCTCAGGCGGGAGAGAGGAGCAGAGGGGGTAGCGTGACCGTGAGTGGGAGCGACAGGAAGAAGGAAAGGGACAGAGTACAGAGTAGAGGCGGAGGCGAGAGGGACATGACAGGAAAGATAGTAAGACATTAAGAGAACTGGTAATGTTGAGTGGGGCGGGGCAGGGAGTGCAGGGAGAGGGATGGGAACAGGGAAGGTGACGGAAGGGGTGCCCGTGACAAAGGTCTGGAAGGATAAGGACAAGGACGTGGGAGAGGCGTGACGTTAAAGGACAAGGGGAGAAGGGTAAGAGTGATGATGTTCCGTCTGGGTGGAACTTAAACGCCTGAATAAACACAGAAAGAGCGACGTTACTAGGTGTCATCCCGGCAGCTGCAGCCTCAGGTGTCTCCCTCCCCTTCCCTCCTGTCCTCTTCCCCTCCTGTCCCTTCCCTCCCTTCCCTCCTGTACCCGTAGTTCCTCCCAAAGTATGTGCGGAAGCTGAACCACCGTAGAGAAGGCATTGAGTTGCAGCTTCGCCCAAAACTAAGAACCTAAGAATATAAGGGATCTGGAAAAGGCCAGTTGGTCTACACAGGGTATACTCGTACGTATCACCATTTATCAGCCTTAGCCATAATCATGTAGAACCTATCTTAAAACTCTCTATCTTATTCGTGCTTATTACCTGCCTGCTAAGTATGTTCTAACATTTATTTTACTTTCTATATGAACCCTATCTTTCTCTTAAAGATGTGTTTATTGATTGACCATGATTCTAATGCTATACAAGTTTGCTCATTTAGTGCAAGAACCTGACTTATACTCGTATATCATATAATGAACCCTTTACCCATTTAATAACCTTAATAAGACAGTCCTGCACCATCAATCTAGGTAATGCACATTAAGGTGTTTAACGTATCCTTCTACCGTAAAGCCGCCTTTGTAGGCATGAGTTAACAAATTCTCTCTTTTTTTTCCTTTGTTTTTATTATAGATTTTCTTATTTTGGTGTTCCTTTTCTCATATATATATATATATATATATATATATATATATATATATATATATATATATATATATATATATAATTTTTTAATTTAAAAAAAAATCTTTTTTTACTTCCTCTTTTTCCTATTTTAGTATCATTAAGATTTTTAAGAGAGGAGATCAAGTTCTTTTAGTTATTGAAAGTCTCTTATTCCTTATAAAACTGGATATTGTGCAATTTCTTCTTATTGTTTGTTTCTCGATAGTTTTGTCATCATTACCATGTGTATTCTATGGACAGAACATAAAAGTAAACGCAGAAGGGATTCCTATTTCTCTCTGGATTGAATTCTTTGTTGTCTGCATCATTGTCACCACCAACAAACAAACACAGGATCGTGAAGGTGCATACATTGAGGAGCAGTTCGCTTGGTTGGGTAACTAGGCTTCTCTCAGCAACAACAGAGAGGAGGCCTAGATAGGAGGGTGTAGGGCGTGCGTGACAGGGTTGCGTTAAGTAGGATAAAGAGACTGCCTTGGGGTCCTTATGGCAACAAAATGAGTCGGTACTGGCCACTGACGCTCCGTGCCGTTCTTGCTGCGTCCAGGCACGATCTCCTGGCACCGTCACCCGCGACAGATGGTCACGGCAAAGGAAAATGTGTCACGAGGTCACTTTGTATGTGTTATGAGGATGTGGGTGACCACTGAGGCGCGAGCTACTGCCCGAAAAGGAAAGTTAATTATTGTATGCAGTGGTTTTACTTATTCATTTATCTATATTATTCATCTATTCATTTGTTTCTTTATTTATTTACTCAATCATTTATATGCATGCAGGTTATTTATTTATGAACTTCTGCTTGAGTATCTGTCTGTGTATACACTGGTATAATGTAACTTGTGTAAGGTCACTGGAGAACACTACCTCTCTCACCATATGACGCTTTGTGAGGTTTGAACAGCCCACAAACAGACAAATCAGGACACCAAGCATTTATCTATTACAGCTCCACTCAGCCTCTTACTGACGTACCACTTTATCTATCTTTCCATCTATTTATGTATGGTGTTGCTGAGAAAAAACAACAACCTTGCATAGTAGTTCAAGTTCCTTCCTTCCTTTTTTTACCTTGTTACCATTTTTACTTTCACTTCCACACCTCTTCATGTTTCGTTGCCAGCGGGTGAGGGGAGGATATTGCGAGGGAGCGAGACATTGTACTATAGTGAGAGAGGGAGAGAGAGAGAGAGAGAGAGAGAGAGAGAGAGAGAGAGAGAGAGAGAGAGAGAGAGGGCGGAAGCATGGCATTCATTGTGATATACTCGTTAATGGGTCTGTGGGTGGCGTTGTTCTTTTGTTTGGACAGCAGTGGACAAGTGAAAATGTTACGTGGATGTGTAAACAATTCTCATCCTATATCTATTTTCTCCCAACATATGTCTGGTGGATGATTATCTCTCTCTCTCTCTCTCTCTCTCTCTCTCTCTCTCTCTCTCTCTCTCTCTCTCTCTCTCTCTCTCTCTCTCTCTCTCTCTCTCTCTCTCTCTCTCTCTCTCTCTCTCGTTCGTGTTGAGTTGAAGATTAGAGCTGATTGTGGTTTTTTTGGTGCATGCATTGTGGTCAATTTATGTAATAGTTTATGATCCTGTGTGTGTGTGTGTGTGTGTGTGTGTGTGTGTGTGTGTGTGTGTGTGTGTGTGTGTGTGTGTGTGTGAGAGAGTGCGTAAATAATTCAACAGCTTACCTCACAGTCCAGTACAGACGCGGCAAACAAACATGTGTGCGTGTAGACAGGAAACAACACACGCACGCACGCACGCAAGGGAGTAAACAACACGAACTTGACGTGTTGTAGGCCTGCCGGCAACACAGTGTTACTCTAGCCCCGCAACACAGGGGAAGGCATACGCGTGCAGCAACACTTCAGGGGCTCGAACGGAGGAACATGGAACACCAGCAACACCTTGACGGAACACCCTTAGGGGATACGTGCACACAACAACTTAGTGCATCGCTAAAAAAATTAAAAATTGAATGCGATTTAAAAAGGAGAATATTTGGAAACTTTTGGTATATGTTAGGAATGTTTTGATGAGATTTGTTAGGCAAGTACTTCCACGGCGAGGATCATGGGAGCGGGGAGAACGAGGGGCGCCTGTGAGTGTGTGCGTGTGTGGGTGTTGGTGTGCGTGTGCCGTGTGGCGCCGAAGTCCAGTGGCGCCCCGTCCCTCGCTCACCAGGTGACTAACAGACACTGAGCCTGGCGCCGCCACACCATCCTTTATACAGGGCAATACACGCTGCATGCACACCACACCATCCTCCCTCCACACCGCTGCACACCCCGACACTCCTACAGGAAAACACATATTCAGTAGCGCGTTCAATTTTTTGAAGAGGAGAAATGAGGAAAGGAAAATTGTTTATGTTCATCTGTTCAAGACCGATGACGGACTAAGTTTTAAGTTTATTAAATGATCGAGGAATCAGGTCGAGAAAGGCCGTCACAGATGGTGTGCTGAGGAGCATGGTTGGATGACCTGCTGTGTACATTCCACTGAACACACTAATACAGGCGATGATTGGCAATTTATATCATATGACGCCTCATTTTTTCCTCAAACTACATCCAAACGGTCAGCTCCTATCCTCCTAGCCATTTTTTTTATATTTTGCATAGGAACAGATCGAGTGTTGGTAAACTTCCAACAAGAATGAAAGGTGGATGTTGATAGACAGATACGGAACAGTTTGACCAGAGAGGGTGCGAACACGCAAGCACAGTTACAAGGGACAATGGGAAGGACTCTATCAAGACTATACGCTTTCCGTGGGTCAAGGCTAGACAGAGAGAGCATAAAGAACTTAATTAAGAACAATTCAAATTAGATGCATTATATAATTAGAAGGTGGTGGTGACGGAGGGATAAGCTAAGAACCATCCAATTTTGAGTTTTCAGCAAAAGTCCGATGGAAGATAACAGTGGTATGGATAGAAGAGATAGCAGTGGTGTCGTATGGATGAATTACAGAAGGGAAAGATGAAGAAAAATCGTTGGAGATAATATTTTGGCTAGGTATCAGAAGTTACTAGGCGACTTAAATTTGTAAGGTTTTGACATTTCCTATTGTGAATGAGTTTTGGCAAGTTGTAGAACAGACTTGGCAGGATTTGGGGTAAAAATATAAAAGGCGTGTTTCAGGCAATGGAAAGCTACTTTTTAATCCTGAACAGCATAAAAACAAGCCGAGTTAAACTAAAGTTTACGAGTGTTGGGTTAAGAGAGAGTGTGGAATGTATGCCTCCATGCCTCTGTAAAAGGAAAATGAGTCAATATGTGCTCCAATAGTTATATAGTTGAAGAATTTTTCATAGTTGGAGGAATTAGATGTGAGATACACAACACTGATTAATTCAGTAAGCGTGACGATTAAGTCTCAGCCACATGGTGGACATTTCTGAAGATTCGAGGCCGTGGACACGAGAGTAGGTTGTATCGTTGCATACATAGACACAACAACAAGCTTTAGTTTGAATATGAGGATAAAATAGAAGGGAACAAGATAATGGATTGCTGTCAGTAGCCCAAGACACCTTGGGCGAGGTCATGTTCCACTGATTGGATATTAGAGCCTAGACCACGAATGTTGTAAAAGTTGATATAAAGTTACAGAGTGTATCTGGACTCAGGAGTCAGGACACCTCAAGTGGTCACCATGAGGATGGTCCGAGCTGAGGGACATTTCTAGTTGCCTCCACAGATGGTAACTCCGAGGCTCTTGTATGGGGCTTATTATCATTTGTCAGTTATTTATGAATAAAATTTATTATATTTGTTTATATATCTTTTTATTTCGCTGGATGTACATACAGTGTTATTTCCCATGAGCGTATTCAGGTAAACCATTACTACTTAGCCTTCTATAGCCGTCAACAAGTTCTCTCTCAGACTATCACATACACATCACAATGAATGAAGAGCACGGGATCTGTACATCAGGTGAACCACTTTCATGCATCAGAACAGGGAAGGGAGAGAAGTAAATGTATTGAGAAAGTTAAACTGGACGGAGTATGAGTTTGGAAGTGTTGTTTTGTAGAGAGGGTTGGGGGCTGGGAGAAGGGGTGGTACGGTGAGACTTGTGACAATGCTGATGATGCTGATGAATGTCACAGGTAGGTGGGGAGTAAAGAAAGACTGTTATAACACACTCTATAGTTTGAAGTGAGTGTCTTTCTGACTAATGACCCTTGAATAACACTTCTATAATTTACCGTATTATCATATTCTAATTGCGTATATCATGTTAGTTTGGCTGTGAATTGATTATGTATTACACCTTCTCTTGTAAATAAAATCTTTTAAAAAGACAGACAGACAGGTAAACACACAGAGAGAGAGAGAGAGAGAGAGAGAGAGAGAGAGAGAGAGAGAGAGAGAGAGAGAGAGAGAGAGAGACTATAGTTACAAAATATTTTCAAAAATAAGATAAAAATCGATTTTTTACTTAAACATTTTATTATATTACTGTGCAGTTTTTGTTTATGCTTTTGTTTGGTGATGACAGGAGTGTTGCCAGACGTTGTGTCTTTACTTTATTATAATGGTGTGTTGAGTTTCACCAATCACGCCAAAGTTATATGTAACCATGCGCACCGTGATCGTATTTAGTATTCTGTTTACTAAACTGAATATCTGTAATATATGAATGACTTCAAAATACATATACAGTACAGTCATATTAAAACAATAGGCCTAGGTTACCTGTGTAAAAAAGAAAATAATAAAAGTAAAATTCAAAGTTCCCTACTAACGCTGAGCAAAAACAAGGGTTCAATATAATCTTAAAAACAAATGTTGAAATAATAAAGGAACAAGCAACTCGATCCTGTGTCAATATAATGAACGCGGCGTAAAGAACCCATAGAGTTCATAGATTAGTATATAAATTATATATTAATTAATTAACTCTATGGGTTCTTTACGCCGCGTTCATTATATTGACACAGGATACTACAATTATTGTAGTATCATGTATGCAAATAAATATATGTATACCTAGTAGTAGTACATACAACACTGCATAATTATTTATCTTAAGAGCTGTCACTGGAAATATTTTTTTTGAGAATGGAAGTAATCAAATATTTGGGTTCAGTATTTTGTAAACATTGAACAGGTGAATTCAGGCCAACAAAATAATTGGCTTTGATACACAGTATGCTGAAAGGTGGATCAAAGAGTAGAGATATTAAGAATCTGGAATATTTTTTTTGTTACATGTAATGACATGATTTTCAAATGTAGATAACAAATGATGAAGATCTTTGAAAGTTAGTACATAATGTCTTTGTTAGAATGACACTAGATTTAAGGGGCCGCATGGCTCTGTGGTGCAGTGCTCGGCTCGTGACCTAAGGGTTGAGAATTCAATCCTGGCTCACGGCAGCTTCCTGGTGAGAACGATAGCGCTTTCCTGTTAACCCTAGCAGAACTATATGGTGTATAGTTACCTAGTTCAGGGGAATTATTTAATCACCATTTTTCTAATCAAGTGTATATAATAAAGCATATATAATAATCCCCTGAACTAGGTAGCTATTAAGCCATATAACTCCCCTAGGGTTAACAAGAGCTACCTCTCTCCTCAAGAAGCTACCGCGAGTCAGGATCAAACTTGCAACCCTTAGGTTACAAGCCAAGCACTGTATCACAGAGCCACCCAGCCCCCATGTATAATAATAATAATAATAATGAAGTGTATGAGAGGATGGGGTTGGAATATTGGAGCTTAGGAGTGAATTCTGAAGTTGCAGGTTGGATGAATAGGAATACCATAAGGTAGTACAGATGTACTCAGAAAATGAAGGAAGGCAAACTTCAAGAAAATATTTAGCAGTAAAATAATGGGACTGACTTACTATGGAGGATGAGTACAGGAGTATGTAAGGGAACATAGTTTAGGGGATTCAGAACACAACTCAAATGAAGAAGTTATGCAAAGACACGGTGTATTGGAGGTATTCTTATCATGACCATCCCTTGCAGTGAGTTCTAAAGAAAGAAACGAAGCTTCAGAGATTATGATGATGATGATGATGATGATGACTATGAATAAATAAATCATACCTTCATTATTAGACTAGGAATGATGAGCTAGTCATCTGATTATATGACATAGATATAAGTATGTATACATACATATATATATATATATATATATATATATATATATATATATATATATATATATATATATATATATATAATTACCTCTTTATTTGCATTTAATTCACAAATGTTTATGTGTTGCAGGCCATAGAAAGAAAGTTATTCATAATATTCATTATAACAAGCTTCTACATACCCATAATCATCAATATTTTTGACGGCACATATCATTGCAATCCTTTTCAACAAGTCTGCAATAACACTATATAGAAACTTACATAAGTTATGAAAGCAACATAAACGTGCTTGCTATCACCGGGCAGTACAATAACACCTTAATAATTCAGAGCCCTTGGACCTGAGACGAAATGCACATCACACATGTGTATCTGGTGTGACTGAGTGTGCAGTCACACGTTCCTAGAGATAACATATGTGCCCACTAGCTCCCTATTATTTGTTTATCAAACATTTTTAGACAGACTTCTGAATAAATATTGATACAGTACTACCATAACGTACATTATAACATATCTTTTTAATCTGAAAAAACTTTATAACCCTCACGGCAATTGAACTGAAGTTCAATTTTACAGCGTCTGATAGAATAAAGAGACTATTGACACATGAATTACATATTATTATTTTTTGTCTATTCATTTGATATTTAAAAAGTTGACATTTTCCCTTTAATCACAGAACATCACACAGGTGAATTTAGTGCGACATATCAAACCTGCAAGATCTTCCTAACTTTTAATTCAATGTTGAACAAATGTGAGTCACAAACACCCAGAGTCCTCATGGTGTCAGCCAGCTGGAAGAGGTACTCCCTGTTAGAGCCACTTGGACCCTCAGCAGAGGCTATAATCTGTGCGATGTTCTCCTCCTCACTTTGCCCCACAAAGAATGGGTTGGTCTCAGAACCTGTGTGGTAGAAGAGAAGTGTCCTCAGTTCACATTCTCAATAGATAAATTTTGTAGTTTTGGTGAATGAACTGGCCACAATTAAACGGTATTCTTTTTATGTTATACAGCACCAACAGCTCTCCTGTCAGTCATTGCCTCAAACTCAAGCTTTCATTGTGAAGTTATGAGAGGAATAAAATTTTGTTCATCCCTTATGTGGTCCAATGGACAATCATGTACGGAACAGTGACCAGAACTCCCACACAAGACTGCTACACCCTGCTAGCAACTCTGAGGCAACATTCAATTAAGTTTACCTAATACTAAGTTAATATTAATTGCCAGTTGTCACTAATCGTTTACAGTCTCTTAAAAGTAAATCATACATCATACAGCAAGCCATTATAGGTTAGGGTACTAATAGATAGATGAGAAAAAAAACAAGCTCTCCAGACTTTCTCTCTCTTAAGGAATATATTCAAAAGTTTGAGTAGGTTGTGGGAAGCCAGTCATTGACCCTCGCTCCAGTTGGAACATTCCGCCATTGTGCCAAACTATGCAATCACCAAAATAAGTTTTTGATAATCTTTCCATTAATGTTTTATCAATTGCATTCCACTACCTCTTTTCTTTCACCATTCTAAAAAGTAAAAGTATTGATAATGATATTTTAAATCTGCTTACCAAGATAAATTATTAGTTCCCATGGCTGAATTAATGGATCTTGAGGGTAAAAGGTGACGGGCGTCCGCTGGTAGCCATCCTTTTCCCTATGGTCAAGGTGGGCCATCACCCTCTCCACATCCTCCTGGCCAATTCTGTATGCAATCCCCCACACTGGTTCCTGTAGGCCATGAACACATTAGTAGTGTGGAGAATTACATAACAGATGTGTGTGTTATAAATGCACTAAAATATATCTTAAGGACTGTTGCATAAAGCTGATGGTACAGTATGCAAGATAATCTGCATCAAACCAATTCTTCATGAAACTGTAATGTTGACAAGCAAACCTCTATTATTTCTCTCCTAGTGATATGGTGAAAGTGGAGTAGCTCCTAACTGTTGCTGTTCAATATTACATAATTAACACATTGACAGCATTCATTCTTATTGCTATGCTTATGATGTAGATGCTTACAAACTGTCATAACAGCCATCAATGTTCCTGGGGATAAGGACTTTGGACCATAGTATCTATGTGGTATGTGTTTCCATACATTTTTGTATGTAATTTGTTTGTGCATAAATAGTTTTTTGGTGCTTCAGTAAGTTAATAAATGAAAATTGGTAATTGATAAAATACGAACACACACAAACGGTTGCAGTTTATTGACACTTATTTATAACTACCTACACTTGTAATCTCTGCATATTCTTATAATCTATTTCCTTCCTGATTTTTCACGGAATGTCTTGTTTGATTACTTGAATGTGACTTTGTTTTCCTTTTATACACTTGATATTGAAAAGATTGAATTTGTGTACAGATAAACTGCAAAGAAGACTGATGTTTGGCAGCAAGATGACACTGTACATAGGCAGAATGATTTCTTACAATATGTTCATAATGTATTCATAAACATATCTAAGTAGAAACAAATCATAATGTTTTAAATTAAACTAAAGGAAATGTATATAAGGTATCGTATCTTTAGATACAGTACTGTACAAGCAGATAAATATAAAATTTTAAGAGAAACTGCATAGAAGAGGAGTCATAATGACCACCAAGCAGACATATTAGATATAGATGCGAATATCAAAAACACAATAAAGAACACTATATATATATATATATATATATATATATATATATATATATATATATATATATATATATATATATATATATATATATATATATATACACACACACTAAATACCAAAGAGATGGACGTTACCAAAGGACCTCTAAAATATTCATGAAAAGAATTGCTGCACAAAATTTATAAATAGGTTGTACAGTTAAAACAGAATATAATGTTTCAATATGGTTTGAACATGTGGAAAGAAAAGATAGAAATTTAGATAAAACTTCAGAAGCATATAACTTACGAATCGAGGTAAATTAATTAAATACACATGAAAAAAATGTGTGAAGGATGATCACTGCATATTGCAAGAAGGTAATGCTGCCAGAAAACATTTGGTAGGAAGTCATTAGTTATTCTGCATAGACCGCCTTCATTACCAGAGGGAATAAGCTCTGCAAATGAGTAATCAGACAATACATACAAATAAACTATTATCAGTATCCAGCTCCCTACGTTAGTGCATAGTAACAAGAAGCTAAACCACAATATAAGAGCAGATGATAATGCTGAACAATTCATGAAGGACAAACAAGCTTTGTGTTAATGTTCTCAAAGAGCTTCTTTACAGCCTTCTCTAACTGGTAGAGATGCTCATCCTTGGCTTCTGGTACCTCCACCCTCATGAATTTAGCCAGCTCGAAGAGGTACTCAAAGTTTGGCCCTGATGGACCCTTGCACTCATATATCTGAATGGCCATGGTTTCCAGGGAAGCATGCCCCAAAAACAGTTCTTCCTGACTGCTTCCAACAAACACCATCACTGGTTGAGGCAGCTTCTGGCCCCCAGCACTATACATGGCCATCTCCTTGCGGTTGTCAAAGCGCTGCTCTCTGATATTGAGCTTCTCTTTTACTGCTGCATGATGTTGAAGAGGGATTTCATAAGCAGCTCCCCACACCTGAGCCTGCAGCAGCACACATTGCATTCACTACAACCTCATCAAATGACTACTGTTATCATTAAAAGGATGATTGAGAAAAATACACAAACTTAACATTGGAAGACATAGGGAAATACTAAAAACCAAGACATAGCCATTGTGATGCATGCTGCTATAACACTCTATAGGAGTAGCTTTACCTTTAAGTTTGGGGAATGGAATATTAAGTAATGAAAAGTTAGAGAGCTTAATATGTAAACAATTATGTAGGCATATTGAGCTTAACTTATTAAAAATTTGTTAAGTACTTTACTACATAATAATTCATGTATTTATGAAACCAACTGGTGGACTAATTATATTTGACTACCACAAGAAATTATGATCATTCCATACATCAATAGCATAGAGTAAAAAAACAATTAAATACATATACCCAGATTATGAAACCATGGGCTATATTGAATAATCATACAAAGATGAATCAGTTTAATCAAAGCTTCAGAGTCTAGTGTGATACAGTACTATAAAGAAGTTTTAGAAAAGGAGATACTGTTATATGTTTATGAGCTCCGGTTAATAATACTATAATTCTCCTTAATCACTTGTACTTATAGACTGTAATTACCTTCCTCAAAGATATTTTCAGAGCATTTTTTTAAGTTTATACTTATTCTTATTCTGAGAAAGGGGGAAAAAAGGGGATGAGAGTGAAATAGAGATTGGATGGATAACTAAGGGAAATTCTTACCATAACATGCTGCTACAAATAAATGAGAAAAAGATGGGGAAAAGGAGATCAAAATGCAGTGATTGAGCAAGGCGGAAGGGAAAGTATATGGATAAAGAAATGGCTCAGGAGGGCTAGGGTGGAGGGACCATTAGAAGTACTACACAGATGGGCGGAATGAGGAGGAATATTCACTATAGTTCAGTGTGGGCGTGTCATAATGGATGCGTTTTGAGTCAATGGTTGTACCTTTCTAGCTTCCCACTCACCTCAGGATCTTCAGAAACCACCAAAGTCACCACTCGTCCTGGCTGAAAAACACACAGGATTTTGTAAATATCTTGAATGGCATGAAGTGAGTGACATGACATTCACTTCAAGAACCTAGGCATGTATTTAGGCCTCTTGTACAGCTTAAATGAAATATAATTAACTTTATAAACAATTTTCTCTTTAATTATCTTAGTAAAATAGATAGTAGCTAAATTTCATACTAATTTTATTACATAATTTCTCCTGTGTCTACATGAAGGATGTGTGCAAGGGTCAAATTAATGTTTTAATTTATTACTATTCTTCCCCTTCTTGGATGGTATCTCAGCTGTGGGATAGGGTTCATTAAAAGAATGTAACACAACAATCAAAGGTAGTGTGAGATCATGAAAAAGTTAAAATATTTCAGGTACAAGATTAAAAAAATGGTAAGAAATGTGTCGCAATTTTTCAAGGTATTACAGATGAATTTTATGAAGCAAGCATACACTACTGACATAAGCAAATAGAAATGTACAGGACGTGTATGATAGAGGAATTATTCTCCCATTTAACTACAACACTTGCAATTTGATTCATAGACTGTGAAGAGAAGCAATTTAAGTGATGCTGGGTCACATGGTACAAGTTTAATGTACAATCAACAACCATATGATGAAATAACTGAGATGCTCATAAAAGATAAGTGTAAAGGATGATTAGTATATAATGAAAAATATGATTTTACTATAAATACTTTAATTTCCTCCCATTGATGAATAAGATGTGTTCACACATCGCTCCCTCTGGCTCTAGGTATGCATTAGAATATCAATAAGCTTAGTAAGATAACTCAGAATCCTGAAATGATGCAGACCTTGCCTGGGATTCCCCGATGATCAATACTAGCTTGCCAGAACCTGCGAGAGTATCCCTTGATGTAGCCCACGACTCGTTGCTTGTAAGGAAAGTCCACCTTCCATGTGAGGGAACCATAACCAAAGATCCACATTCCTGCGTGAAGGCATAGATAAGAGTCTGATGTTGTTTTCAAATCAAATGCTAATTTAATGGTAAAGTGTTGATGTGTTATGACATTACATATCCACCACAACTTGTTACTGATGGTTTCACACTGGAATACTTGTGGTGCTGAGCAGGTATCTTAATGCTGAACAGTAAACCAAGAATACAACTCTCTTGGCATTGTTTGTAGACATATGCACTACTGTTACAAAGTAATGTTGATGATGGGAAGTGCAGACAGCAAAGAATGTATCACTTAATAGCTTAATGAAAAAATGAAAATTATAAATTTGGAACAGTTAGAAGACATTCTAAAATGATGAATTATCATATAGTTTGAAGGCCCAAGGAACGTGATCAGATCTGGTAAATACCTCCTTAACATCTTGAAAACAGCTTATTTCGACTCAAAAAGCTGGATGCGGAGGAAAAAAAAGTTAGTGGGATAGCCATGTGAGGGTAGGGGCGTGGGGATAAGATATTGTACTGGTAAACGAGGTACACATTAGAGAAGGTCTAGTATTTAAGTTCTTGAGATCAGTGTTGTGTATAACTGAAGTTCAGATAACTGGAGGTCAATCAAGACTATACAGATTATTGGTGAACATGTTGACATGATTATTATTTATCTATAATATAACAAAGATTTAATGGGAACATTATTTTAATATTTGTCATCTGGTCACAAATTATATCCATTTCTATAATGACTCTATAAAGAAAAAAGAAAAGTATACACTAATCCATCTAGATTTTTAATATAATGCAGCTCGAATTATATTTTTTGTTTTATACTTATAACCAGCTCCAGATTGACATTAACAGGCTCTGAGGAACAAACCAGGATATGTTTGAGGAAGTTCTGCTGTGAGAGAGGCAGGACTGAGGCACACCAATATAGTCTTGGTACTGTTTTGTGCTATGCAAGCAAAATTTTACTGGCTTTACGTGTTGTAGGAGTGGTTACTAAGCAACAATGATGATGTTTTGTGGGTAATCTGAAGAACAACGCCTCCACTTTCTATCTTTTAATTCTTTTTCATATAGCCAACAAGCTCGGGGACCCTTTTGGGAAAGTGTGTTTTAGGGTTAAGGAAGCAATATAGGCCATATATGGCAATCCGAAACAAATCTAAGCTGAAAAACCTAATCTTTAGAAATACAAATATAAAAAGCTTATATAACCAAACCAGATCCCCCCAATGACACAACCCTAGCCTAAACTAAACTGACCCGGTGGGCTATGCCAACCAGGACAACCCCAACCTAACCTAACCGGATCCCCCCACCGATATAAACCTAACCTAAACTAAACTCACGTTATACCCTCTTAGGTGGGGGAGCAAGCCCCCCCCGAACCCCTAGCGACCGCTCACTAAAACCTTTACAGATGTTCAGTACAGAAAGTATCCTGTGTACTACAACAATAATTATTCTGATCGGTTTGGAGGCGCAATGATACAGAAAAAAAAGTTTTGTGGGCTGAGGAAGTAATAGGTGAGGCACACCATTATGTACTAGTGTTGTGCTTACTGAAGGAGTGAGAGCTGAGAGCACTAGTACTTGTCCTTTTCTTGCTCTTTGTGGAAGGAGAAATGACCCACACGTGCTAATTTGGTGCGATGTACCGTGGACCCAGACTCACGAGGTGAAAGCTCACATTACACGGAATCCTGATGAGACATGAAAAATAGCATTATTCATGTTAGTCGGTTATATACATACTAGGTAAGCTTAAAATTATCTTATACTGATAGTTAATTGTTGTGAACATGCGATTAAGGCATGTGCATTATTCCACACAGCCAGCTGTAGAAGTAAATTCATAACATGGAATGGTTAGCCCTTATTGGGAACAAATCCATGTTCCGTCAAAACACTGAAAGTAGTTCAGCTTCATTAGATTTTATCGTATATCTTCTTGCGGAATCCCTCAAAACTTGGTTGTCTCAGAAAAAATATATATATAATTAATAGAGATAAATAATTAGCAGATCACACACAAAAAAAAAAGGCACAAAATCGCTGAGACGAATAAATGTATTATCAGCACCTCTTGACTCTTGTTTCCCCTATATTATAGTCAAGTGTCGCCTGAAGCTCACTGTTGTATGTTGCCTGTATGCACTTTGTTCTGAATCAGGTTGAATATAAAGACAAAAACTCATAGTGCATGTTATGGAGTACATGTCAAGTTGGATGACGAAAAAAAAAGAAGACAACTAGATCTAATGTCATAGGGCGTCTTGTTTCACTCACTGCCAGTGTATGAGGGAATTAACCTAACTTATTTGATATATATATATATATATATATATATATATATATATATATATATATATATATATATATGGAAAACTTTCTTAATTCTCAGCCACAAACCTTTCGGTTGCTGTCATGTAGCCTTTACTTTAATGTGCCGTTGACGCGGACGTATACCGAGCTACGTAGTTTTTCGTGATATTATTTTTCTTAGGATTCCATAGTAATTAATAAAGTGGTTTGAATGTCTGTAAACAATGAGTGTATTTTGTTGTATCATGAAGGCTCCGAGGTGGATAGCAGAGCGAGGTGGTGTTTTAAGCGTGTTGGCAGTAGGTGTTCCACGTTGGTCTGCTCCGCCACCACGTCACTACTTCAGCAATTAACACTTCATATTATACAACGACAAACATTATGAAATAACTCATTTAATATATCAAGATAGCAATTGAAATTAATCTAATTCATATATATGAGTTTGATACTAAGGACAACTTGGGTCAAAATAAGTTCCTGGTGCTATATGGAGGTCTACTATTTGTGAGTGATGCGGAAGAGAAATGAAGATCAGACAGCGTGTAGCGATCAGGCCGGCGGGGCGGTGCAGACTCTCTCTCTCATTTTGTTCCTAAAGCCTTCACAACATGTTGGGTGGACTGAAAAAGCTTCTCTTTCTTCTGTTCCTGGTACTTCCAGTCATCATATCCATATCTGATGGAGGTAAGCTAAGTAATTTTACTAGATTCTCGAAGAGAAAGTTTCATATCTGATTTTCTGAATGGTCCATTAAACATGCTACAGACTTAATATAATTATTATCTGCTTATGTCGTGATGTACTGTACTATGGCCAGTCATATATGCCGCTCTCCTGGTTGTGGTGCGGTGAAGGAAGGAACTTACCCATACTTAGGTGTAAGACAGGTGACAGCTGGCCACCGGCGTGCTAGGCCGGGGAGCCTTCGGAGAGTTACAATTATTTATGTCGATTTTTGGCCTACTTACTTATTGCTGATAGGGAGATATAGATGAACCACAACTAGAAGCTCAAAATAAATTTATTTGAAGAAAACTAATGTGTATATTGAATATAGCTAGGCTATTAAAATTTCCCACCTGCGGATGAATGGAAAGTGATGAATTAGGTAGTGTGTTATAACATTGGTGAAGCTGGACCAAACGTGGGTCTTAAGGCCATATTTTTGGTAGATTCACTGGCTGGTTCAGTTAACATGTTATTTAACTTCGTCTCCATTTTTGTTTTTGGTGCTTGTTTACAATCAACATAACGTTTTACAACATTGGAAATGTGAGTTTTGCACGTCTTAAATGATTCTGAAAAGAAAAATATTTCCAGTGTTACCCGTCCGAGCCCCGGCATGTTCTTATGTTGCTTGTTTCAGACTTTCCTACTGCGTTACTGATTTTTTTTAATCAACCTAATCGAATCCAACTTAACCAAACTAGATTTAACCAAACGGGGTCATCTCCGCTCCCTTTGGGCTTCCCAGGTCAGGTATTGAACAAAATTATTATTTCAGGAAGAAAAAACAAAATTGTCTTAATAGGCTAGAACCAACTTCACCTTCCTTTTTGCAGTAACAATTATAGAGGGATACATTTGCTTAGTGTGCCAGGGAAGGAGTATGAAGAGATAGATAGATAAATGTGAATCAGAATGTACTTTTCAAGTCTGGAATTGATGAACTAGAATTTACTATTTCTGTGGTTTCTGGTTTGTTTAATACAATTTGGCATTTAAGTGATGATGGAGAGAAAGGGCTGTCTGGTGATTTTGTAATTTTAATCAAACTGAAACTGAAATTGAATTAGCTTGGAGTCATTTTTCCAAAAATTGTCATCACAATTAAACTTTAAAACTTAAATCAAAATTACCTGTTGTCACTTGTAAGGTTTTGGAAGAGAATTGAGCTTTATTTACTTTGATAGACTGTACACAGTGGGAGTTTTAACATTATTGTATGTAGTGAAACTATTAAATTCTGCCTTGAAATTTTCTTGCTCATGTTAACGCAACATGAATGTAGTGAGAAAAATTGTGATTCCAAAAATCTAATGCAATTTTGTGACTGCAGGACAAATGAAAGCATGGGCCCATGAGGATGAGGTGGAAGGAGAAGAGGATGAACTGTCTGATGATGATGAAGTGAATGTGGATGATGGAACTGGGGCAGAAGTGGAAACAGCTGATGGAGGTGAAGAGGAAGAAGAGGAAGATGAAGAGGAAGCTGCTGCCAAAGGGTCACCTGATGTTGACACTGTAATGCTCTTCACCAAGCCTGTGGGCACTGGCACAGGTGAGCTGCCTCTTTATTTAATCATGAAGGCAGGTGAGATTGCTTTCTCATCATAGTAATTCCACACCAACTATGGGAGTTACATTGCTATAAAACACTTTGGTTGATAAATCAGTAGTTGAAGTTAAATTTCTATGGGTTAGGGGAACTTTGGCTGCTGCTGCATCATGTGACTGCTACCACACACCAACCATTTTTTGAAACCTCATTTTCAGCTACCATGTAAGTGCAAAAATATGAAATGGTGTGAATTTAATGTCAATTTTTATTGCCAAAGTAATGAATCAATTCACGTCAACATGCTTCCCCGTCTGACCGTTACTGGCGCCGCTGTAGCCTCGTGTGACTTCCATTATACACCAACCAATCTATGAAACCTTTCCTATATAATCTTCAAGGTAATATGAAAAAGGGGAATTAAGATATGTATGAATTCAATGCCATTTTTTGTTTCTTGATTAATAATGTATCTGCTTCACAAGCTTCACCACCATTGCTGCCACTATGACTACACTTACAGCCAGCAATTGCTCTGTTATTTTTCCATTATATCACTCCTGGTTTAACTCTTCTTTATTGCGTCCGTTGAAGTCACACTAATAACTTCTCATTTTGCCATCATTTGCATGTGGTTACTGTGGTTATTGACAGTCCAGGAGCGACACCAATATCAATGGCACGTTGTCCTATATAAAATTTCTTTAGCATGTTGAGTATTATTCTGGAGTTATGATTTTTCTGTTCTTTTGTTGTTGGGAGATGGTACATTTAAAGTGCATTTGTGGTCCATATTGCAAAATTTTAAAAAAGTCAAGAAAATTAGACACTGTTGCAAAAACATGCTTGTTAAGAATGTAGTGTTAGATGATTTTGTAGTATGTAGTGTATTTAGAACATTAAGGAGGGGAGACAGGCTTAGAGTGGACAGTTTCAGGGATGAAGGAATAAGAGGAATATAAGCAGTGACTGAAGCGCTAAATGAAAGAATATGAATAGAGATGCAAATGTTGAGGTTTTTGAAACCTTAAAAATTATTGGATATAATAGAAGAGTGGTGGGAATGATGGTGATGAAAGTGGGGGAGAGGTTAATATTTGTGAGGACTGGCAGATCATAGATTATTCTTAGTCATAGATCATAGATTATATTTACAGTCATGCATAGCTTTAGTTGTTGCCATAGGTGGTGGGTAAATGTCTCTTGCCTTGTGACAGGAAGACTAACTGTAATATAGAAGTTACTTTCCAGTGCTTCCCAGACATCCATTTGCTGACTGAATCATGAAAGACTCAACAATCGAATGGGCTATGCACTATCTGCCCTAGTCTAGAACCAAACTGAGGCTTGCACACGTTTTGCTAGTTGTGCACAAACCACTGCACTAGAAATACAATAATTATTTAGACAACACAAAATTGATTATAGTTGAACATGCAGTTAGATTTGTATGTTGTTACATGTTTGTTTCACCAGCACAATTTTTACAGAAGCTGCATCAAGTTTGATGTTACTAGTTTATTGTGTATTTTCCCTTGCAGAACTACCTGCTGGGAAGCTGGTGGAGTTCCTTGTAGGATTTACCAACAATGGAGATAAGGACTTCACTTTGGATGCCATTGATGCTTCCTTCCGCTACCCAATGGATTTCAATTTCTACATTCAGAACTTTACTGCCATTCCCTACAACCGAGCTGTCAAGCCCCGCCAAGAGGCAACAGTCATGTATTCCTTCTACCCTGCTGAAGCTTTTGCTGCAAGGCCCCTTGGACTCACGGTCAACCTTGCCTATCATGATGCTGTAAGTAAATAATCTTAACACCATTTTACACACAAAGCAGAATTGGTGTTCAATCCTGGGAAATTAATATTAATAATTTGTGGCTTTATATATGTCATACTCTGAATTGTTTCACTGGCTTGGTTTCTGTCAAGTGGTTGAAAGCTTGAAATGGAGGATTTCATAGAGATGGTAAGATGGACTCTAAATAGGTATATTAGGATACTCATATGCTTTAGAAGTAGAGCTGAGAGATAGAGTGCGAGAATTACATAGAAAATTAGATCACACAGATCCTAGGGTATAAACTAGGTGGTGTGTTCTTAACCAAGAGTAAATGCTAATTTAAACTAGTCAGAGGCAACGTAGTCAAATAGCCAGCAATACACCAGGTCATATAATCTTTATCGGAAACCTTGTTGGAGTTGGTAATCAAGTTTGAGTTTAAAGGAATTTATTATGGTATATTACATCATGGAAGGAGGGACTCTTTAATGACAGCATTGGTAAAGAATTAAGTGCATTCAAGTTGGATTTGTTTATATCTTGGTTTTTACTCTATTACTCCTAATTCGTAATAAGTCATCAGTTGAAAAGTTTATTTGCGTCAACATTTGTTAAACTTTTTTGTAATTTCAAACATTACAAGATTTCCTTGGAGGCGACATTTCTTGAGAAAACATGTTAAGTAATGCCAGCCTCTCTTCATAAGATTTATTACGTAAGCACGGTATCATTTTCATAGTCTTACTCTGGACATTTTGTATTTTTGGCAGCCAAAATGGCACTGCAAACTCCAAGTGGGGTCTGACTAAATTGATGTATAGATGTACAATAATATTTTTATTCTTGAACAAAACATTTGTCTACAAAGCCCAGTATTCTATTAGCTTTACCAGAGGTATCTTTACATTGTTGGGAGAATTTTAGATTCAATAGTAACAAGATCTTTGAAACATTGTACACTTTCAAGTTTCACTCTACTCATCCTGTATTCATATTTTTGGTTTCTTGTTCCCACTTGAAGTGACATTTAAAGGCATTTCTCACTTAGAGAGAGAGAGAGATAGAGTCTGTTGTTCACGAAGATAAACCATAAAATTATGTTAATGAAAAGTCAAAGAGGAACTACAGAATTGCTGGATGAAAGAAGGAAAGGGATGGCCATTGGATTTCCTTAGAGGAAATGCCAGTGTCAGATATTGATTGATTACTTATTTCATTGCTGTACATAGAACTAAAAGTGATACTGGTTTGACCTTTCAGGATGGAAATGCCTTTTTGGAAGCTGTCTTTAATCAGACTGTAAGTATTGTTGAGCTGGATGAAGGCATGGATGGAGAGACTTTCTTCCTGTATGTGTTCCTGCTGGCATTGAGTGTGCTGATGCTAGTGGCTGGCCATCACTTTCTCTCCTCATTCGGCCGCAAGAAGGGAAGCAAGAAAGCTGTCGTTGAAGTTGGCACCAGCAAGCGTGACGACGTGGACTATGACTGGCTTCCCAAGGAGGTCCTCAATGAAATCAGTAAGTTTACAAAGTCTATGAAGAGTGAAAGATGACAGCTGGAGGGATATTCTGATACAGTCTATTCTGGGTAGCACTTCTAACTTACACAATTGAGGCTCTTGATATTTGTGTTGTAGCTCAGCTCTGTAATTTGATCATCATATTTTTCTCGAAAGCTATTAGAGGTATTGGAAATATCATTGCAGCATCTGATAGACCAAATTAAACTCTACATCTGTCATTATGAATAATTGCTCTAAGACTAATAATTACGCAGTAAAATGAAACGCTATCCTTTTTCCAAAAGCACGACTTTCTTCCTCATTTTCTCGAAAGCTATTAGAGATATTGGAAATATAATTGCAGCATCTGATGAACCTAATTAAACTCTGCAATTGTCATTATGATTATTTGCTCAAGGGCAAATAATTACGCAGTAAAATGAAACCGTATCCTTTTTCCAAAAGCATGACTTTCTTCCTCATTATCTCGAAAGCTATTAGAGATATTGGAAATATCATTGCAGCATCTGATAAACCTAATTAAACTCTACAACTGTCATTATGAATATTTGCTCTAAGACTAATAATTACGCAGTAAAATGAAACACTATCCTTTTTCCAAAAACATGACTTTCTTCCTCATTTTCTCGAGAGATATTGGAAATATCATTGCAGCATCTGCCTTGCTCCACAGACATTATGTCTGTGGAGCAAGGCAGGGTAATTGTGCATGATATAAGTATATGGATAGTGATGAATGCATGAGTAATAATGCAACTTTGATGACTCATGGAGAAGGTTCCCATGAATCTGGTGTAACACATTATGATCGGATCAGGAGCAGGAAGGGAGAGAGGCATAAGTTACATATGAAGTGGCAGGAGTTAACACTGGGACCCATTTGCATAACTGACCTAACACGCTGTGTTGTACGAGGTACACTCCTCTTTTATTCATAGAGGCCTAGTGGTTAAGTGAGGAGTGTATGGGTGTGTGTATACATGCCTTATCTTTGCTACTCCTCCTTTGGGTGATAACAGCCTGATTTATAAATAGAATGAAGGACAATTGTTGCATGAAAATAAGCTTGTAGTATATAGTTTTTTTTTCATTGTTCATAAGTTTTAGTAATTGTTGCTAAAATGTTCTCATTGGAGGCAAAGTGGGATATCAAGATATACTTCTAACTCGCTTCTTACATTTGCAGAGAAAACTCCTCGCCAATCACCAAGGACAAGGAAGGCTAAGCGTGTCGCTAGTTCTAAGTAAGACTTCAGAGCCTTGCGAGGATGACGTCCAGTTGGCTGCTTTAAGTAACCATCGACATGAGAAGGTAGATAATACACAGAAAAAGCAGCTTAGGGAGTGTTCAGATTGTAAGAATTTTGACATCAGGTGTGATTTTTTACTGTTGATTACATGGGATGTGGTGTTGCTGGTGGTGGTTGTATCCTACGTAGATTTCATAGACCTTACCTCTCGCCGTAGATT
Organism: Metacarcinus magister; assembly: GCA_029783475.1. NCBI lineage: Eukaryota > Metazoa > Arthropoda > Malacostraca > Decapoda > Cancridae > Metacarcinus > Metacarcinus magister. Next base: position 10,968,526 of record JAPQNM010000022.1, read on the forward strand.
CTCAGTATTGTGGCTCATGTTGTTGATTCATCCCCAGCCCCCGGACACTATACAGAAGTGCCCCCAGGGTGATCTCCAGGTGTGGTGACTATTTGCCATCTGCTCACACATTCATTTCCATTAATTTTTTCTCGTAATAAGTCATCACATCTGAAGATTGCCTTGGGGGCATTTGATGGGTAGTGTGGATGTGGAAAAGTTTACATATAAGAATTATTCTTTGTTTGCTATTGATATGATCACAAGTTTGTAAAAAAATAATATATGCCTATAAGGACCAATAAAACTTTTCCATACAATCATATGGTATCATTAATTCAGTTATACTATTGGGTAAATATGTAAATTATTAGACTTTGTAGTGTAATCAAATGAGACCTTAAAGAGTGCATGATGTACTGATATCAATCCAGTGGCATGGATCTAATACCCTTGAATAAGAAGAGTGAGGATGAACATACTGAACATGTAATTATGGGACACACTGTATGAGTAAGGCCATGTATGGAGTAGTATGCCAGTGATGGACCCGAAAGTCTTGTATGGTGATAGAGTAAGCTTAGTATGTATACTGTTTCTGCCATACCTGGAAATCCAGCAAATGCATAGGCATACTTGATCTTATGTGAGTCGGGTGGCTTTGTGGTACAGTGGCTCATGGCCTTAAAGTTGCAAGTTTAATATTGGATCACAGCAGCTTCTTGGTGAGAGGGGTAGCGTCCTAATTAACCCTAGCAGGACTATATGGTCTATAGCTACCTAGTTGGGGAATCTTTTACTTGCCTTAAACTGCTTATTGCAAGTTACTTTATTTCCTAGTATTTAATGCAGTTTTTCTTTCAAAATCAATGCTTAAAGGAGCATTCTGCATGTTGAGTGATGAAGTAACATTTTAATGAAATGAACCAGAGGTGGTTAGGTCTTCAAGGAATGACTGAATACTTTTTACTTGTCTTTAACTTCTTCAGGGCTGCCAGTTTTGATGTGCAGATTCACTCAAAATTTTATCTCCTAAAGCTATCAAAAAATAGAAAGAATAATTATTTAGCTTTGCCTTTCTTCCACATTATGCAAGGGCAACAAATATTTTAGGTACTCTGGTTTCATTAGTGAGGTAGAGAAATTTTTGAAAGTATTTTCTCCTTTTTGAGAAAAGAGTATCAGAGTACCGTAATATTTGAATGTTTCAGGAGCAAAATATAGTATACTTTGGTGACATAAGGGCACACAAATTAATGTGTATGAACGAACATGGTACACCACATGAAAGCAAAGGGATAATCTGGTTCACCTACACCACATCAACATACCAAAACTGCAGATCATGTGTTAAATTTCATGAAGTAATATAAATAATTTACATCTAAATTCTGTTAAAACAAGTTTATTCAATATGCATAAAGGTATATCATGTGTTAAATCCGACATTTTTAACATGTTATAAGTGACAGATACTAATATAAAAAAAAATATCATTTGTTTCTACAATTTATGGAATGTGGTTGTTTAATGTAATTTAGTCTCCAGCAGCTTTTGTGCACATCAGGTGCAAAAACATCCTTCAAGAAGCCATACAAACGGTTAATTTAAAATGTAACTATAAAATTAATTCAATATTTGTATTATTGTATTTAGACTATTTGATTAGCATCATGCACAGATTAGAAGCTGCAGTTCCTGTTTTTCCACTGATAATGTTGTGTAGAAAACACAAAATATTACTGCTTGTGAATATAAATATTCAGTGAGGTAAAAAAAAATTCAATTTAAAGGTGATGGACATATTCAATCTAAAATTGATAAACAAAGCTAATACAAAACAATACCTATAATACTTGTCACGATGTACGTTAACTGAAAAAAAGCTGATAATCCAGAACATATTCATATAAAATTATACTTAGGGTTTTATTGTAGTTGACAGCTATACACTTTAAAATTCCATTGTAATTTTAATTACAGTAAGACCACCTAGTATTAGACTTCCGAAGGTTTAAAATAGTCATACTTAACTAACCTTAAAAATTAAATGACATTCATCTGATCAGAGTATAGTATCAGTTTATCAAATATTTGAGAGAGAGAGAGAGAGAGAGAGAGAGAGAGAGAGAGAGAGAGAGAGAGAGAGAGAGAGAGAGAGAGAGAGAGAGAGAGAGAGAGAGAGAGAGAGAGAGAGAGAGAGAGAGAGAGAGCATTCTTGATAAGTTTACTAAAAACTTGCCTTAGAAGTCATAATACATCAAGGAAACAATGAACATGGGAACATACTGATAAATGTAGGACATAATTGTGTTAACAATAATAGCCAGGTGGCAGCTGCCTAGCAGACATATTCCTAACTTCAGAAGATTTTTTACATGGTGCAGTGACTCATCACTTAACAGTTTGAGGAGCAATCATAGTGTTAATTGACCCGGGATTCAATTCCAGTCACCAACAAGCCTTAATTTTATCTTTCAGAGTCTGCTCCTGATCAATTATGCAGTGTTTCAGAATATTGTACTCACAAGAAAGTCCAACTTGAAGGGAATCTTACTGTAATCACAAATCAATTATGACTGAAGCAACACTAATAGTATTTGATTTTGAATTCTCACTGCACATACAGCAAATACATACTTGCTAAATTTGTCAACTTCATAAATATTCCTGATTCAAATAACACCATCATGTCTGGGAGAAGATTCATCTGCAAAACAGTTGAACCCCTGAGTTTGGTTTTTGCTTTTTGTTGGCAGTAAGTTGAGAGAAGAATTCCCGTATGTCTTCATCCCGCACCACCTTTTTGCTCTCAGCAAACTTGCGGAGATATTCACGGAGCGATGAACTCAGATTGTTGTACTCTGAAAGAGAAATGATAATCATTAATGTATAAGTTTTTGCTAGTGAAAAGGGATGGAACACAATCATCTATGGCATCATTCTCTCCTTCATAAACATTCATTCTTTATAATTTTCTCTTAAAAAAAAAATAATAAATCTATATTCATCTACATACCAGCCTGTTATCCCCTAAACATACACATACACTCCTCTCACTTAGACTTGAGGCCCTGAGAGAAAAAGATAAGCGTTCTCTGCCCAAACACTACGCACCAGGTCAGTCATGCAAATGAGGGTGAGGGTGTTGGTCATATCCACAACATTTTCCCAAGGTTTACTCCTGCAACTTCATATTTAACTCATACCCTCTCTCCTTCCCCCCACCTAGTATAATCCAGATGTACAAGAACATCCTCCAAGAGTTGTCAAGGCAGCGTCATTACTCATGCATCCACTACTGCTCTCCATCACTTCTATTATGCACAATCATTCTTCCTTGCTCCATAGACCTTTCCCTTTCATTTAGTACTCTTTTAACACTGTCCACATCCACTTCATATCTAACTCATGCGCCTCTTCCTCCCAACATCTGATCTCATTCAAAAGTCACATCAGATGTGCAGTAAACTCCTCTACGGGTTATCAAAGTTGCATCATTTCTCATGCCTTCACCTCTGCTCTCCATTCATTTTTCCTTTCTCCACAGACATTCCTTTCATTCAAAGCTCTTTTCACATCATTCATCCATCTCATTCACATCCTTCCTCTCAACTTCATACCGCCCACATCAGATCCTCGTCACCAACCAGTCATCCTCCATTCTCTCTGTGTGTACAAACCACGTTAACACACACTGCTCTGCATGACCAACCAACTCTTGTAACACCAGTTCTCCTTCGCTCCTCATTTCTCACTTGGTCCATATGCGTTACTCCACACATACTCTTTACACAGCTCATCTCCATTACATTTAATCTTTCTTCTCTGTTATTCCCATACTTCATGTTTCAGCTTAATATAGTGCAGTTTGCACAGCTACTCTTTCTCACAACCTTCTCTTTACAATAATTCCCATGTTTCTACAACTACACACTTTCCCTACATCATTGATCCTTAACTTAACTTAACCTCTGTAATATTGGACCCTAAATATTTAAACAATCAACCTTGAACAGTTCCCCATTCAATGCAACATTAATTAGTCTAACACCAACCTCCATGGTACATTCATTACTTTACACTTATTATTATTCACTCTCAAATTCCTACTCCTACACACTTGTCCAAGTTCTTCCACAAACTGACACAATTTCTCCTCCGAATATGCCAATAAAGCCGTATTATCCGCAAACAGCAGCTGATTCATCTTATTTCTCTATCATCAGCATTTATCAAACTAAGACCTAAATTTCTTGCAAGGGGGAGTTATCTCCAACCGTCTATGGCTTACCGTGAACCATTTCTGTCCGCACTACACGGTCAAGAGAAGAGAGAGCCTCCAGTTCTCTCTGTACAGGAGCACTACTACTTGGCTGATGAGACATGCCACTTTCTTCATAGAAGTTGACAGTGTCTTCATCATCAAGGAGAAAGAGAACCCCTTCAGCTTTGTAGGTACCCTGAAAAATAAAAAATTGACAACATAAAGTTAATAATCTTATACAGTATCTATCTATAGTTTCTGCCATTTCGTTCCCTCTGGAAACGTCCCCAAGGAGCTACAGCAAGAGAGCCTCCACCTCTCCTTATCCAAACACTCCCTCCTTGCTTGTTCAATCTCTCCCCCTCTATCAGCACCTATCTCACGCATATACACTAAACCCTTGATAATTTGAACCAGTATAATTCAAATTTAAGATAATTTTACCTGTTTCAGACCGAGTTCAAAATTTTCAACAAATTTCCATAATTCAAACTGAAGTTCAAATTGTCCGGGAATTACTAGTGTGAGTCCGACCTCGCCCATGCGGTGCCTAAATTTTTTGCACGCTTTCCTCCTGGCAACATCTCCCCGCAGAGTGCTGACTGACATCCACCATTAAAAAAACCTCTGTCTAGCCGAGTCTGTCAATAACAAAGCTCACAGTATGGCAACAGCTTCGTCTCATCACAGTATGTGATTGGCTGATGCACTCCACGTCCGAATCTGTTGAGTGCATCACCGAATCAGATTCTGTGATGAGATGAGGCTGTTACCATAACGTGAGCTTTGTTATTGACAGACTCGGCTTGACAGAGTATAGTACGTACTGCATTTCAAGATTTCATTATCAGCCATGTTTTAGAGTATAGTACATACTGCATTTCAAGACTTCAGTATCAGCCATGTGAGTACAAATACTAAAAATCCAGATTTTCCAATGGGGAGGGAGTCACATACTTAATGGTTAAAAGCTGACCAGCATCTGTCCATTCCAACAAACCTTAGAACATTGAAGTCAGCCTAGTTACTTGGGTTTCCACGGCTGCTTCTTTAATAAAGCTGATAGCCCCATCATACCGTCCTATCCATGTCCTATATCTCTTTCTACATTCATAAAAAAAACAACTCACTTGGTCCTTCAATTCTTAGCTAAGACATTATCCATTCTTCAATGACAATGCCATATGTGTACTATTTTCTTTGTGCATAACTTTTTATTTTCCCACATATCCTACAATATTCAAGTGAATAATAAATACAGTAATACATAAAAATTTCATGGTAGTCTATCGGAGTCCTATTTTAACTATGTAGGTGTTTGATAGAAGTGGAACAAAAAATAAATACCTGGCAAGTGTCGCAGGTACATATCTGTTGCCTCCAATTGTTTGGTAGAAACAGAGCTCCGTTGGGTAGGGTATGCTTTGTCATGCCAGTCAGCTTACAATCTGAAAAATATATGTGCAGTCAGTAAAATAGAACATTAAATGAAAAACGAATGTATGTGAAGTAAGGAAGGATGATTGTGCATGATAAAAGATGGATGGAGAGCAGTGGTAAATGCATTAAGGCTTCAACAATTTTGACATGTGGAGGAGGTTCCCGTGCATCTGGTGTGACCCTTGGATCAGATCAGGTACATGGAGGATGAGGGGAACACGTTAAATATGAAGTGGCAAGGATAAACACTGGGACCCATTGTGGATATTAAACTCGGTCTGGAGCCCATTTACGTGATTGACCTGATGCAATGTGTTGGGTAGGGTGCAGTTCTTGTCCCCTCTAGGAATCAAGGGGTTAAGTGAAGGGAGTGTATGTGTATGTATGCACACCTCGTCTCTCTCAGCTACCCCTCTTTAGAAGGAAGGAGAGATATCATTGTTTGGAAGATGAGTCCCATTCCATAAAAAACTTCAGTCCTGTGTTCAAGAAGACGAGTCCCCTTGACCATCACAAAGCATCTCATACCAAGTCAAAGCAAAATGGGCAGAGCTACGTGTCCCATCCCCTCCTCACAAATTACTCTCGGAGGCGAATCCGAGTCCCCACGGGGGGTAAATGTTTGTAAAGATGAGCAGGATACCAGAGGAAATTATTGCATTCTGTGGCTACAATTGCTGCTGCCTCTATTACAGGTTAGTCAGCAAGTATTTCTGCGGTGATAAGCTCAGCCACAGATAATTCAAAGGGAGCCGCCATTTTTGTTGTGCTCAGCTGATCACCCCCATGTGTTTGGAAGGTGAGTCCCCTTCCACAAAAACATCAGGTAACTGTTTTGCTGGGGTTTATTTTCTTTCTCTTTTCTGTCTCTTAGCATCACTCAACTCTGCTTGAGACTCACTGGGCCCCTCTCCCTTAAAATTTGTCCAATAAGATTTATCTTTGTCTACGTTTTTAAATGTTTCTAAAATGTAACATGGCATTGTCATTGAAAATGTTTAAGCTGCCTCTTGCTATTGCCTAATCTAGGTGATATCGTTCCATGAAACTTTGCACCTCTACTACTTCCTCCATGTTTTCATTGTTAAATTCCAAGCCTATGTTTTGCCTAGCGACACTATCATCGACATGATCTCTTTCTTCAATAACTGATCATTGGTCAAAGGTGTCAGGCAGACTGTCTCATACCTGCTACTCTGAACTGGCCTCCATTATGTATAATAATAATAATATATATGTTAAACTGTTGTTTTAGTATCACAAAATACTAGGTTTGTGATTCAACTGACAGACGGCAATGTGGTTTGAGTTTAAGCAAAAGAACAGATTGAAATTTACTAGAAACTAGAAATATACTATTGTGTTCTTTGGAAAGAACTCTCCAAAATATCTCCTCAGTATGACAATGTTAATTAATTTTCAAGAAAAAGTGTTCTGAAGTGAATTACTTTTTGTGGATGTTTGAGACAAAAGAGGGTTGATAACAAGGCAAACAACACAAAGGAGTGATGCTAGGAAATACAAGTTGAGTGTAGGGAGGAATATCAACACATGCATGATGGGATCAGTGGAGATTCATGGTAAGCCAACACATTACCTGATTCTTTGGGATCCTCAGCATCCTTTGGCTTCACATCTTCCTTGTTCTCTGTATCTGTAGTGTTCTCACCTTGCTGGCAAACTTCTTTCTCTTCATCCTTCACTTCATTCTGAAAAAAAGTCAGTGGTTCTTAAAGTTTTTCATCCTCAATACTAAAGGTCAACCTGATAACTTAATACTCCCGACTTTTAACATTGTATTTCTTATAGAGAGAAGAGATGAACTTGTTCTGTCCCCCAGATGACTCTTTTGGATAACATCTAGAACATGTTTCAATACCCTACTCGGGTATTGAGGTATTAGTTTAAGAACACCTGTAATCTACATGTATTGAATATTTTCCCAAACTAAATTAAATCTCTCCTAGGAAAAGACAAGGCACAGAAGGGGAAAGGAGAGTAATGTCCCCATGAACCCTGGCGTGCCTAGGAGGATCATAGCCTAGTATAGTGGTATATAGAAAGATAGACATTACATCCAGTACATTTTGTTATACTCCTGGTTATGTGTACAAGATTCACTTATTCATGTATAGTATAATGACAATTACTGAAGAAGTTTACCTGAGTATTCTTACTGGGAGACGGAGACTTTTCTGTGTCTACTTTTGTCTCTGCATCTTCTTCTTCCACAGCATTCACTGTTGAGGGTAAAAAACAATGAACAGGTGCATCAAACAGTTATCACTACCATCATAGCTCATTTACACACGCCTATATCATCTCTATAGCTAGAAGCATGAAATTCATAGTATCCGTCCTTCCACCACAGATAGCATTTGCCTCTAGCATATTTAGGGATAACGGATAAACAAACACAAACAAAGAGCACGCCTAGCTATTCAACATAAACTACAGCCATAGATATTCCAGACAAAATATCCTCATTACCCATAGCAACATGAAAAGATTCATGTAGATAGTGGAAATGTCCCGATAATGGCAGTCTGGATAAGGGAGAGTATAAATTATTTGTAGATTTCACATTTTCACTACCACTGTATACCCTGCGGATCATAAAAAGGGATGGAGTGAAGGGTCTGGGAAGACCCTCATCTGTATTCTCTCCTTTGATAAGACAAGGCACAGAGCAGGAGGGGAGGATAAAGTCTTCCTGAGACCTAAATGCCTTGAATTTGGGTATAACCCCATTAAAAAGGGGTAGCCAATTCAAGACATTTAGGGTTCAAGGAGACTTTGTCCCAATGAGGACAAAGTCCACCTGGCCAGGCTGCTTGACCCGCCAACTCTCTCATAATACCACTTATCCTTCACACCTCATTGCTCACTCGGTCCATATGCGTTAATCCACATATACTCCTAAGACACCTCATCTCCGTTACATTTAATCTGTTAATATGTTTGGGTAAAATTGTTGCATTCTAATATACTGTGTAAAAGACATTACACATATACAAATACAAACAAATATATACATTATATATATTGATTTATCAAGTGAGGGTTGCAGTCATAAATTAGTAGTTATGACGTATGAGAACAGTAAAGGTGCGCCGTTGAGGTGGCGAAATGTTATGGAGTGAGAAGATCAGCGGTAAGCATGAAAGTCAAAAAGGGACTATATGATGGCATAATTGTACTGACAATCACTTATGCTAGTGAGGCTTGGGTGTGGAATGAAAATCAAAGATACAAGCAATAGATGCGAGTTACCTGAGAAAAACCTGTGGGAGGAAAGGGAATGGATGGTGAAAGTAATGAAGGTGTGAGTGACAAAAATGGTATGGCTATGAAATGAATGAAATGTGGAGTGATTGAGTGTAAAACTCAGCATCCTATGATGGTTTGGCTACACACAAAGAATGCCAGGTAGTGAAACGACAAAAAGAGTGTACAGTACATGAGTAAGGAAGAGAGTGGGTGCAAGAGGAAAAACCCCAATGAAATGAGAGGACAAACTGCTAGCGTATGACAGAAAGGAGAGAGAAGAGATTGAGAGGATTAGTGCAAGCAAGGAAAAACCATAAGGACAAGAATATATGGAAATTCTTCTGCTGTGGCCATTCCCTGGATAGAGTTCATATGAACAGGCATTATATAGATAGATGGATAGATTATAAGAAGGGAATGTGGCATGACAAGATGGAGGAGGTTCCCGTGCATCTGGTGTGATAGATTGATCAGCTCAGATGCGAGGAGGAAAAGGGTTTGCATTTGAATGAACTAATTGAATGAACTATAGTAGACTTAAGGCAGTTAATGAGGAAGGGGCAAAAATCATAGCTACATGATTCAGCTTTGTCACAGAACCCAAATATCGATTAACATTACCCTCCACACCCATAATATTAGTTATTCTTTTGAGACAGCGTTGTTTCTCACCTGCCAGGCCCACAGAGTAAGCAAGGAACTGGTGTTTCGGGAGGCACTGGCTACAGATCATATCACTATAGACCTCAGCTTGGGGAACACTGCCACCTTGATGCTGCAAAGGACAGTGAATATAAGATACATATCAAGGATAAATTACTTGTTTATTACTTTTCAAGGTATAGTGTAGACCATTTCTGGTCCTTCATACCAAGTGTTCACAAACACCCACAGGTCAGAGCCTAGACATACACAGAACACCAATGTCACCCACCTTCCCATGGTACCAGTCTTCACAAAGGGAGCACTGGATCATCTCATCTTCATTTGGGTTCTCAGGGTCAGGGTAGGGTCGGTGGCAGGTGCAGTACACTCCTCGGAAATTATGGTTGTACTTGTTCTCTGGATTCTCAGGCAGTTTTTCCTGGAATTTGGTTAATCTAAGTTATATCCTATTCTATATTAGCCATGAACAATGTCACATGTTACTCTTTTTCACTTTCCTCCACATATGCCTAATGCAACAATAATTCAGAAGAACAAACAAATATCACTTTATCAATACCTATGGTCTCTGATGCCCCATTCCCTCAGGGAATGATGTGGCTATTCCCCAACACATCAGAACAGCCTCCACCTTTCCTTATCCCCACACGCCCACCCCATCTATCAACATATCTTTCATGCATGTACTTCTTTACCCTATCCTTCCATCTTACAACTGGCCTTCCTCTCCTACTAGGACTCTTTCATTGCTTAGACCCTCCCATCTTGTCACGCCACATGCTCCTCTCAAATAACTTATTTCCACAGCACGTACACTTGACTGCCCTATTCCACGTCCAAGTCTCTGATCCATAAGTCAATGCTGAGAGAATATTGTCCCTTAAACCTCTCTTCACATCCATGGACACATTCCTTCCTCTCATAACCCTTGCAAGTGATCCTATGACACACCTGCCTTTTACAACTCTCTCACTTATTTCTCCCTCCATGCTTGCATAGCACTATTCCCATATAATCAAACTCTTTCACTTCATCCATTCTCTCTTCTAAAACTACCTCACACCTTCTTAACAATTGGCACATTCATCCCATAGGTGTACTACTACAGTCAACCACCTATATTTCCCTTCTTTCAAAAAACATCATCTTATTTTTCCCAGCATTAAGTTTCAGCTTCCTTTTCAGTCATACACTATAAAATCTATCCACCACTCCCTGCAAGCAACAGTGCCGTCTGCAAACAGGCATGCCATTACTACCAACCTATTTCATTCATCTTCAATCTTGCACCTACATCCCCAATCTTAGCTTTAATTTTTCTCATACACCCATCCATAAAAATATCATACAGCCATGGCGACATCACACATCTTTGTCTCACTGCCACTGCTATAGGAAAACTCTCAATTTGCTCTTCATCCACCATTAAATGTTTGAATTCCCCCCAATAACTGCCCTAAAACTCCATAAATTTTCAAAAAGTTCCCAAAAGATTCTCAATCAACTCTATAATATGCTTTTTCTAGGTCCATGAAGATTGCATACATTTGTTCAGCCTTCCCTAAATACTCTTCTACCATCATTTAAATAGCAAATATCTGATCCACACATACTTTTCCTTGCCTAAATCGTCCCTGCTCCTTACTATCCTTCCCTTAAGTTACTTCCATCAGTCTCCCCCATCAAAACTCTTCCACACTAATATAAACATTAATCTATTCTAAAACATAAACAGTAAACATACCTTAAGTAGCTTGCATGGATTTTGAGGAAATTTTGAATTACCACAATCACAGCGGAAGTTCCTGAAATTATGAAAATTTTTCTTAAACATTAATGAATAACTATTGAGCTTATACACTTGCAGTATCAAAATAAATAAGTGTGATTTACTACTACATAATTCATCATGGTATCCAGAATGCATGCATGTACATGTATATACACGTATTTATGAGTAAAAAAAAAAAGCTTGATAGAAGTAAATATGGGGAAAGGACAGTATGAGCATAACTTTTCTAGTATGTATAAACAGACAATATAAAGTTTGTTAAAAATAAAGAGACTAGTTTTAAATATGACTTTAGAAGCTATGAGTAATGTTATGCAGACTAAATATGATCTGACATATCACTCAGTGCGCGCTGTAATTAATTTCACATAATTGTTTGCAGTTGTATGTTTGCTAACTCGCATTTGGGTAAAAAAAGTGCATAAAATTTTGCCAGAAATTGGGCAAAACAAGTTATGAGGCACATGAAATGCTGAAAAAGCTTATGGAGAAGATGCATTGAGCTCTGCTCAAGTTTTTGACTGGTATTGCTGTTTCAGGGAAAGTTATTAATATTCAGGGAAGCCATCCATAAGCAGAAATGACAAAGCAAATTGAAAAAGATACATTCTTTAGTCAAAACAGACAGAAAAGATGTGTAAAATTGGAATTTCAGTTGGGTCATTTCAAGCCATTATGACAAAAGTTTTAGACAAGTGGCAAGCTGAAGCTAAGTTTGTGTTGTGCCAACTGAAGGAGCAAAGAAAGACCACATTCACTGATCTGCTTCAGTGCACAGAATCTGATACCGACTCTATCATCACAGGTAATAAAACATGGGTCTATGACACTGATCCTACAACATAGGTTGCGTCACCAGTTTGGAAGTCTTCATCGTTGTTAGGAATCAAAAAAGGTTGCCAAGTTCTGAGCAAAACCAAGATGTTGCTAACTGTCTTATCTGACAAAGATAGTATATAATGTTTACACTACCTCCATGACTCAGTATGCCACAAATGACAAACAATGTGGTCTTCTGTTCACCATGACAACACACAAGCACACTTCACCAAAAACAACACTATACCACACACACCCAAAATACTTTGCATAACATATGATGCATCAATGACTTACAAACACCATACCACAAGCATCAAAAACAAATACACACAAGACTCAATTCCTGCAGATCACTTGCCAATATAATATATAATCAGAATCAGTAAACAAAGAAACCACAACCACAGTATACATACAATATGTAGGCTCACTGATGGATTATGCAAGCCCTGCCTGGGCCTCTAACCTCACTGGGACATATCACAAACCCTCACAGACTATACAGAACAAAACCCTAAATATCATTACAGGATGTACAGCTGCCACCCCTACACCACAAAACTAAAGTCCTCAAGCTCAAGGACCACTTTGACAACACTCAACTCTTCTGAGCTGTCAGAAGAGACTGGATGGGTCCATTGCAGATGCCTGTCCAGGATGTAACACATCATCCCACACAATCAAACATATGACAGAAGACTCCAATGCAAATAATCACACATGCCAACACAACATATACTCCAAAAATCATGTGGGGAAAACCCAGTTAAGTCCATTACCTATCTCAGGAGCTCAGGGCTGTTCAGCCAGGTAGCCTGAGGATCAACAACAACCACCACCACACTCTGCACAGGTTATCCAGCATTTTTTTCGAAACATCAGATCAAGTGCAGCACCCTCGATTTTCTGCAGACTTTGCATCATGGTTTTTTTTTCTTAACTAAAATTCCATTCTAAAGGAAAATATTTCAATATGAAAAAAAGGAAAAATGACAGAGGCTTTACTCGATAGACATGAACTTCAACAAGTGCTTGGAACAGTGGAAGACTTGGTGGAACAGATATACATATTGACTCACAAGGAGAGTATTTTGAAAGGGGCTAGTCAGTTTCTTCATGTAGATTCTTGTATAATAATAAATGCAGCAACATTTTCAATACTTTTTCAATATCATATACTGTACATAAGTAGAATGAAACTTAGCAAATGGAGTTTAATGTCAGTAAGCACTGACTGAAAATGTGGAAGTGTGACATGAGACCAAGTAAATAATATAAATAACCAAAAGAAAAAGACCTTGGAATCATCTTACATGACAACTTATCACTTGGAAATAAATAAGCAAACTTGGACCTCCACCCCTTGCCTCTATTTCTCCTATTGTCCTCTGTTCAGGGTTTAGCGACAAGCAGAATTTTTTTTTTTAACCTATTTTTCTTTGCCCTTGGTCAGACCTTTTTAATGCATATTATAAAAAAAAATTTTTAATTTATTTAAAAAATTTTAAAAACTGACAAGACTGAGGACGATTTTAAACAACATAGATAAAGATATGAAAGAGAAAATAATAACAGCATTATCAAGGCCTAGACACAGCATGTATTTGAGCCTTAACACAAGGAAACACATTAGAAAGTTATAGGATACAAAGGGCTGCAACAAAAATGGTACCCAGTTCAAGACTCAACATATGAGGAGAGACTGAAAAGTATAAATGATATAGGATGAAATGATGATACATCATTACAATATACAGTTTGATGCAGAGTTTATAAATATTGGACACAAATTATATATTAGCATGGAGTGTGGTTAGAGGAAAGGCACACGATCAAAAACTGAAGAAAACCATATGTTTCAAAGATATATTAAAAAAAACATATATAGTTTCCCATATGGTAGAGCAATTGATATCGAGAATGGTTTGGGAAGAAGTATTGAGAGCTAAGAGCATCCACAGCTTCAAAGTTAATATTACATAATAAGATATGGAATTAGGATAACACAAGCATTGCTTATTTCCTGTAAGTTTAAATATAAACATACACACAGCTACTTGCCTCTTGGTGTACAGCTCAACAAGGTCGTGGTCCTCATGGCAATGGTAGCTGCAGGCCAAACACACACCAGCCAGGCGGTCTCCATCTGCAGGGCAGCATGTCATACAGGCATACAAGGCCTGCCTCTTCATGTAGCCCTGCAGAAAAATAATGTTTTTAATCTTTATACTATATACTATTAAATACATGAAAACTTTGCCACTGAGATGAAACATTTATGATAAATATATGTATTTTTCAAGCAATGAAAATTAAATTTCAATGCCAACTTTCAATAGGTAGGTGAATTTGCATCAATGCCTTGGATAATTTATTAGGCAGTGCTTACAGGTACGGCAGCCGTACCTGTAAGTGCTACCTAATAAATTATTCAAGGCAGGTACAGCAGCTGTACCTGTAAGTGTTCGCTTATAGATACGGCACGTGCCTAACTTTTGGATAATACAATATAAAAAGCTTATATAACCGAACCTAACCGACACAAAGCGTACCTAACCAAACCTAACCTAACCATAACCTGACGAATGCTGCCTAATAAATTATCCAAGGCAGGTACAGCAGCTGTACCTGTAAGTGTTCGCTTATAGATACGGCACGTGCCTAACTTTTGGATCATACAATATAAAAAGCTTATATAACCGAACCTAACCGACACAAACCTAACCTAACCAAACCTAACCATAACCTGACGAATGCCATATCCTCATAGTGCTCGCTTATAGATATGGCACGTACCTAACTTTGGGTAAAAAGCTTATACAACCGAACCTAACCGAACCAAACCTAACATAACTTGAAAGATGCTTTACCAGGTAAATAATAAGGCACAAACTGTAGGAATAGCAGATGACAATGCGGTACGACTGCCGTATCTCTAAGCACTTAAAATTTATTAACTTATAGTTCCAAAACCTATCTGGTCATTTATTTTTCAATGCTGTCAGTGGCATAAACATATAAAGTAATGTAATAGTCTTAATTCGTAGAGGGTCATAAAAATCTACACAAATAACATCATACAGCATATTAATTTTTGAAGTGCTTAGAGATACGGCAGTCGTACCACATTGTCATCCGCTATTCCTACGGTCTGTGCCTTATTATTTACCTGGTAGAGCATCTTTCAAGTTATGTTAGGTTTGGTTAGATACGCCTTGGTTCGGTTAGGTTCGGTTATATAAGCTTTTTACCCAAAAGTTAAGCATGTGCCGTATCTATAAGCGAGCACTATGAGGATACGGCATTCGTTAGGTTATGGTTACATTAGGTTATGTTAGGTTTGGTTAGGTACAGTTTGGTTCGGTTATATAAAGAAGAATGACCAAGATCATTCAGGAGCTGAGAAATTTACCCTACAAAGATAGGTTAAAACGTCTTAATCTCCACTCCCTAGAGAGAAGGAGGGCAAGAGGGGATATGATTGAGGTTTTCAAATGGGTAAAAGGAATTAATAAGGGAAACATTGATCAGGTTCTAGAAATTAGTAGTCAGGATAGGACACGTGGAAATGGGTACATGCTAAAAAAAACTTAGATTCAGGACAAACCTAGGCAGATATTGGTTCACTAACAGAGTGGTCAACGATTGGAATAGGCTGGGTAGACACGTAGTAAGTGGTGAGTCAATAGGTAGCTTTAAAAGAGTATGGATAGGGATGACAGGTGGGAAGGCTAAATATTGGATTATTCCAAGGGTGGGAGACAAGTAGCTGCCACGTGTAGGTCACCAACTGGTCTCTTGCAGTCACCTCATTTCTTATGTTCTTATATTCTATTACCCAAAAGTTAGGCATGTGCCGTATCTATAACCGAGCACTAAGAAGATACAGCTGCCATACCTGTAAGCTGTGCCAATAATTTTCTCTTTCGTATTTTTGCTTTTTGAACTCGTTTACATAAAACAACTCCATGAGGTTTTATGATTTTATGTTCCAAGTTCTATGTTTTGTCATACTGAAGAAAATAATGGAGACAAGCTTAAAGTAACAACATAACACTCAACTGGTTGGTTCAAAAGGGCTAACACAACACAGCAAAATGGGATGCAACTAGGTAACATTTTAACGTGCTCAAACCCCAAAAAAGTCATTGAAAACAACTAACAAATAACGTATAAATGATAACTAAAAACAATCCTGCTGAGTCAATAACATATTTGAAGTGGTCTCAAAGATTCATAAGTTAATTGGTGAATATGGTGTTACTCTTACATTGAACTCAGAGAAACCATCAAATCCTTTGTTTCGACATTACCTAATCTCCATTATTCTCATTTCATCTAATGGGTCACCACCATTACATGTCATAACATACCATGAGACACATTACCACAGTCATGCATCACTCAGGCACAGCTGTAACAAGGTTCTCAGAGGTGAAATTAGTGTGTTTGTTCCCTCACCTGGTCGTAGGTGCACTGGGTGTCGTCCGCAGCTCCCAGGACAGCTGCAGCATTCATCTGTCTCTCTTCTTCCTCCTGCAGAACTTCAACCATAGAAATTCCGGACTCCTCGGCATCTCCGCTCTCTGCCATAGCTATCCGCTGTGTAGAAGTAAGGGTAAATGATAGAACGACTGGACCTTGCTTCACAACCTTCCCGCGAGGACTCACTGTAACGGTTGTCTGGGCCGCCAATGTTTATCTGTGGCTTCCCATTCTCCTTGGACGGGTGGAAAATAATACTATTCTATTATACCATAGCTGCATTCTCGTAAGATATATAATCTGGCATGGATAATTATAAATGAATACGTCAGATAAGAGTCTTTGTTGATCTTTACAAAATTGGTATGAGAAAATAGTCTTCTAGACTTCTTAGCACTTAGTAGCAGAAAATAAGTACATTATGACATTCTTTGATGATTTTTTTTCTTATTTTGATCATGCTTTACCAAGCCAATGTTTAATCTAGATAAATCATGTAAGAAAAGGATACGTCAGTAATGGAGGTGAACTTTATAGTTTCTTTTCTTCTGCGGAGTAAGTTAACATTGAAAGGATGCTATATATAGCATAACATACAAATCAGTGGTACCAAGTCAAATTGGTTCGTGTCTTGTTGGGCTATTTTGGAAAAGAGCATGTATAACGTATTTCATTTAATTAAATAAGAGTGAGGATTTAGCCATCACACATTCTTTATTTATATTACGTATTTCTTATAAATTAGTTTTTCCTTATTAATATGAGTAGGGAAAAGATGGATAGCAATACCTAAGGGGCATACAGCCTACCTCTTCGATCGCCTTCATCAAGAGGCGCAGCAACACAGTTTTTTCCGCTACTACGTATAATAGATAAAAGTCTGCATCCGTCATAACAGCCAATGTATTACAAAGACATTGATATTCACATAAGTTTTATTTGATAAGAGAAGAGGTTGTTGATGACTATGAATTATATATGAAACCCTTATTGCATGGAGCCTTCCCAGGTGATTGTCTACCTAGCCAAGACTGGCTACGTTTAGAAAACTGATTTTATGTTTATTATGATTGCTCAGTTGAAAGGTAATAATTACATAAATCAAATACCTTGCTGTAAAGTAGACAATATGGAAGCTAGGTCTCTATTCTTTATCCATCCCTGTCAACTTATTGCCCTCAATAAACAGTCACCGCTCCTTTCTCTCTCTCTCTCTCTCTCTCTCTCTCTCTCTCTCTCTCTCTCTCTCTCTCTCTCTCTCTCTCTCTCTCTCTCTCTCTCTCTCTCTCTCTCTCTCTCTCTCTCTCTCTCTCTCTCTCTCTCTCTCTCTCTCTCTCTCTCTCATACACATACACATACACACTGTCAAATATTGGCATTATATTTTTATCAAGGAAGGAAGCAAAATTCCTTGAGTTAGGAACTGAACATTAGTTTGTTTTACATTTCTCGGTAATGTTTATTTGAAATATTTACATTACATTACATCAATTTAATTCTAGTGCGGGGATTATGTTTTCACTATGAATATATAAAGTTTATTGGATGAAATACGAAAGTAGAATGATTACCTTGAAAGCTTTCCTTACTTGGGCTATTTTTGGGCTGTAGTTGAAGTGTGGCAGTACTGTCGAGGCAGCAACAGCCTGGCAGCAGCACAGCAGCACAGCAGTGGTCAGCGGCGTCCCTCGGCACCATCACGCCGCCACCTTGATCCTTTCCTGACTGGACCTTCCTACCACCACCATGGGATGCGAGGAGGAGGTGCTCAGGATGAAGAAGAAGCTGGATAAGATGGCAGCCACCGATGGGGTGAGGTGGAGTCGGTAGTGAAGTTTGGAGTTGAAGGAATGGTGGCTTTTTGTTAGTTAGTGAGGTGCATGGGAACCCGAGTGGCCGCTGGTGCACATTTGCAGTGCCAGTCAGTGGCGGAAAAGACGATTCTTAATTGTTTTACTATGCATCTAGAATCCCTTCAAGGTTGTATTAAGTGGTGTGGGACTGTTACAGTGAGTGGTGAATCTGGCAGCATGCAAGGCAGGTATCGCGGGGAACCTTCAGTCGCAGTCACACAAGAGGAAGCACCAGTGAAGCCAAGGCATGATGGGAACCTTACCTCCTTGATCACAACTTTATGATATTACCTCAAGAATAGAAATACATGAGTATAGCAAGGCGTTAGGACTGCTTCCGACTACCTCCCATTGTTAAGCAATTTGGCATTCATGAGAAACTGGGTTACATCCGTATTTTGAGAACAATTACTATTAATTTGGAATTATTTAATTATATTGTTTTGGTAGGAATAATATATATATATATATATATATATATATATATATATATATATAATATATATATATATATATATATATATATACATATTGGTATATATATGTATATATATATATATATATATATATATATATATATATATATATATATTTACTTACTTATTTATCTTTATTTATTTATTTATTCATACCATGCCTGTTTCACCCCTCGGTATGACATAAACCATTACTGGTATCTTATAAAGACAAATACATTTTGTCTTCACCTGACATCTTGCTGTGCACGCAAATACTATATATATATATATATATATATATATATATATATATATATATATATATATATATATATGTATTATATATGTATATACATGTGTATGTGTATATATATATATATATATATATATATATATATATATATATATATATATATATATATATACTTAATGCAAGAAGGTTGATAATTTATGTTGCCTCAGAACAGATCTTACATGCAGAGATGATACCCTCCTTTTTTTGTAATAATTATCCTCGATCAGTATTGCTGACTACATATGAACCCAAAGTAGAAGGTTGAGGCCATTTGACTGGACCACACCTGATCCACCTGCTTGTAAAAGTTTGATTAAAAAGATTCCTCACGGTAATCACAAAATGTGATGGGGAACCATCTTACTGAAAGCACATTTTATCTTTTTGCAACAAAGTGATGTCATACATACACATACACTCCTCTCATGTAGCCCCTAGGTACCCAGAGGAGAAAAGAAGGGCACACCACCCAATACGAGTCAGGTCAGTCACGCAGGGGTTTCAAGATGTTGACATACCATTGCAAAAGTTTCCTCATTGGCAACGGTTTTTGGATGACCACTAAACTGTCAGTCATGTACGCTTCCTGTTTATCTAAACTTGCATTATTGCATTATTTGATACTTATCAGAATGTATTTATATTGAATTTTGTAGCATCATCTCAATTTTGAAAATCCTAAGAACAAGTTATATTTGATCTTATATTGTTAGTTTTGCATCCATTGTGCATCTGAAGTAAACAAAAACAAAAAAATCTTTTAAGGAAAAAGGCCCATGTATCTAGATTTTTGGCCCATCCTGTGTATTGCTCTAGATGTGTTGAAGGTAGTACCACAATATATATTAAAGAAGATAATGAGACACTGGACCACATTAATGACACTGCAATGCCTTGTGTTTTGAAACCCTAGAAATTTATTGAAAGGGTAGCCATGAGAGGGAGCAGTCGGGGATTGATTGAACTCCTGACAGAACACTCAACATACACAATTCCATACCAGTCAGACCATAACCATCACCGTGGCTCAAGTGGGGTTTGGTTAATATTTACTCTTCTGCCACTAATACTATAATTCTCACAGCATTTGTCATTGAATATAATTAAATGGCACTCATATTTATCAACAGTCTGTAAGTTCCTCTTGTAATTGTATATATATGATTTCTGGTTATTAATTTTGGTCTATATTATCACTCCCAAGATAGCCTCAAGACAGTACATCTTCACTTCATTATGAGATACATTGGAACTTAATCCACATCATATAAGACAAACTGAGATGAACTGGGTATACAAGAATAGGGTAGATGCTTTAGGTACAAGAGGATGTAACTATTAAATGGGAGGACAGAGTGCTAGAGTATTTGAATGTATGTATTGGAGGTTAAGAGGATTGGAGCGTGCATGGAAGAGGTGTGGATTGAATTGGTGTTGTCGCCTCAAGGATGTTTCAAGGAGCAAACATTGGAATAATTAAAATAAGATTGTCCAACATAATTTCAACATTTCATTGTAATGCCAGTTTACTAATATAGCAGATTGCTATATTTCTTTAACATTTCTCCGTTTATTAATTTAATTTATCTGTGTGACCATATTTTCGCCAAAGCTGTGAAAGATATTTTCTTTTCCTTAGGACCAGACGCAGGCACTGGACATGCTTAAAACTCTGCAAGGTCTCCCCATTAACTTCCAGGTAAGTGTGTATGTGTGCATACGCATTTGGGCACACAATTTGGAGAGAGAGAAAAGTTAAATTAAAGCTGTAGTTTTTTATATTTTTTGTAGGTTGGCATTAAATTTTCATATGGCTCTTATTTTAGGCAAGCCATCCTTGATACAAGCAGCATCTGATCTCATCATTGTCTATTGGTTGGGAAAGGATTCTTACTGGTGCAATATTTTTTGTTTTTTAGGTGCTATCAAAAACTCGCATTGGCATGACTGTGAATGCTCTTCGAAAAGCTTCTTCTGATGAGGAAGTTATTTCCACAGCGAAACAGCTCATCAAGAACTGGAAGAAATTTGTTCCAGGTATCATATCTGTACTATTGTGGTACTTTGCAGATCATTGAAAAACATGTGAACTGATGCCCAGTACACCAAATTATGAGTTGTAATAATAGTTGTAATAATTGTTGCATAAAAACACACCTGCTTGCAATTTTGGTATTTCAGATAAGAAAGATGATGAAAAGGAGAGTAAGGAAGAGAAGAAGGAGAAAAAAGAAGATAAGAAAGAAGCGAAGAACTCCAACAACAGCAACAACAGTGGCTCCCGGCCGTCCATCTACCCTTCCTCCTCTATGCCTAATGACATGCGCATGAAGTGTCGAGAGATGATAGTTAACGCTTTAAAAATGTCAAGTTAGTGAAGAACAGCTGCTGTTGAATGAGATCCTTACTCTTAAGATTATAACAACACTGCATTACACATATTAGTAGCACATTGTAATTATTATTGTTATTTATTTATTTATTTATTTATTTATTTTTAAAAAATAATTATGATACGTTATGTGGTGAAGTATGCAAAAAAAATTATCACTATTTTCAACGGATCGTAAAAGGTGACCAGAAGGGATGGAGTGGAAAGTCTAGGAAGCTTCTCTGTAATCTCTCCTGTGAAAAGACAAGACACAGAGGGGGAGGGGAGAGTAATGTCTTCCTAAACCCTTGTTCTATGTCCTGGCTACCCCCCTTTAGTGGTATAACAGCCTGTTATATAGATAGATCGATTATTATTATTATTAGCCATGTGATGAGAGCTGCAGGAATACTACCACCGTAATTCCTGTAGATCATAGAAGATGACAAAATGGAATGGAGCGAGGGTTGGGGAAGCCCATCCTCTATATTCTCTTCAATGAAAAGATGACACAAGGGGAAGAGAAAATAACATTTCCCTGAACCCTAAGTGCTTTATTTTGGCTATCCCATTTTAATGGGGATATAAGACAGGTATATAGATAGATGATTATTATTGTTTTATTTATTTATTTATTTTTTTTTGTGTGTGTGTGTGTATGTGTGTGTGCACACTGAAGAAAATGTTGGATGTGCATGATTTCCATTCCTTATTATTCTTTATGTTCTTACTCACTACATAGAATACATTATCAGTCATGCACAGTATATATATATATATATATATATATATATATATATATATATATATATATATATATATATATATATATATATATATATTATACATATATATGTTTATGTATGTATGTATATATATATATATATATATATATATATATATATATATATATATATATATATATATATATATAATTATTATGGCTTTTATGAATTATTAGTGAGTAGATTACACCACGATGATAGATTTTGTGTCGACATTTTTTATCATGTTATGTTGTACTTCCAGTTGTAGTAACTGGATATTATACATGATATACAAGGAAGTCGCAATTTTGTGAGTAGTTAGTCCCTCCAATAGTGCTTGTATGATGGCATCTTGTGTAGTGTAAAAAGTAACCTATGGGAAAATATAGGTTACATTCTATCTACCCAGAAATTTGTATCCAACTGTACATACATATATACTATGTATGTACTATGAGGCGGTGGCCTAGTGGCTAGCATGGGGGGCATACTAACTCAGAGTCCCAAGTTTGAGCCCCAGGACGACCTGGCCACTTTACTTTGGAAAAACCGCTGAGTGGTCAAAGATCACCTACATGCTGCCATAACACTATACTCGACAGTACTGCAAAGTTATATGCAATGAGGAGCTTCTGCTGGCAGCCTGAGCCTCTCAACAAGAAACGAGGTGTCACTTAAAAAATCTAACCTGTGCTATTAACGGGCGGAGGCTGACCATCTAACGCCTCCATTAAGCCTACCGACGCCACAGGTTCAGGACATAATAAAAAATATAAAAATGTATATATACAAGATTGCTAGAATCAGTTCAGAGGAGAATGACAAAGATGATAGCAGGAATGGGCAACATTACTTATGAAAATAGGTTAAAACTACTTAATCTACTCTCATTGGAGAGAGGTAGAGTTAGGGGAGACCTTATCAAGGTATTTTGCATCCAAACATGAGGAAAATGGTCTAGTGGATCTGCAACATACAGTGGTCCACAGACGTCAGTGCAAATCCTGCTGATTTTTTTTTTCCCATAGTTGAGTTTTTGTAGAAGTCATCCATTTAAGATATTCTTGCACACTCCCAATCAATGCTTTCTCATCTTGACAAGATGAAAATACTGAAAGATTGTTACTTATTATCATAGTGATAGAGGATAGATTGCCGCGGTAACTGTCAAGATATTGTTACGAGTCCTGCTTACGGCAGCATTTTTTTTCTCTCTAGCATGGTTGGACAACAATATGGACCTCAGTCTTGATGCCAAATAGCCTTTCTATTTCAAGTTTTCAAGCAGCAGCAGCAGAACAAGGGAGAACATGATTCAGACATAGACTTCGGTAAAAATACCCTAAAAAAAAATACTTTGCTCGTATTATTCGTTTTTTGTTTTCTGGCGACTTGTACAGTGCGACTTCCATGTTTATCATTTTTTTCAGAGTTTGGTGTGCATATTAGGAAGGAATTATACTACTTCCTCCAATCATGCACATAATTCTCTATGATTTTCTTTCCATGTTGAGTGACGATTTGCATGCTGATTCAGTCTTCACTTTTAATTTAATGAATTATGCATTTTTGTTAAAAAGTTTTATCCCCCACTAATGATAAAATCACCCCTTTCAGGTGTTGATGATCCAATTGACACCCCAGAGAACTTGGCTGAACAAGTTGAAGAGGCAATTTTCCAGGAGTTTGGCAAGCCAGAAGCAGCTTACAAAAACCGCCTACGGTCCCGAATCTACAACCTAAAAGACAGTAAGAACCCACAACTGCGAGAAAATGTGTTGCGAGGTGCTATCTCTCCACAGAGAATGGCCAGCATGACCTCTGAAGTAAGTTGCTCTTCTGGTCTTGAACGTTAGTTTAGGTTCTAAGTTGAATGAAGCATCAAAGATACATATACAGTTGCTTCAGGATATATCTGGGCATCATCTTGTTTTTATGCTTTTCTCACA
This sequence comes from Metacarcinus magister, assembly GCA_029783475.1. Taxonomy (NCBI): domain Eukaryota; kingdom Metazoa; phylum Arthropoda; class Malacostraca; order Decapoda; family Cancridae; genus Metacarcinus; species Metacarcinus magister. The sequence continues at coordinate 10,992,940 of JAPQNM010000022.1, forward strand.
CTACCATCATGTCCCCATTAGTTGCTTCTAAGATGGGCTGTGATTGACTTTGTACAGTTTAAAAAGCAGCCCATGTAGGTTAGCAGAGAAAGAAATAGATACAACCATAAGTTGAATTAGCAGTTAAGCAATTCTCTTGAAAGGAACAGCATCAGTGGTGTAGACTGATATTTTACTCACATTTCGAATGTGTACTTACTTATCAAACTTAGGTAGTTTAAGTAAATACGTTAGGAATAGAAAATGGAATGTTAATGTACTTGCAGGAGATGGCCAGTGATGAGATGAAGGCGCTGCGTGAGAAATTCACGAAGCAGGGAATTGATGACCATCAGCTGGCTATTGCTCAGGGCACCAAGACAGATCTCCTCAAGTGTGGCAAGTGTGGACAGCGAAACTGCACCTACAATCAGGTATGATTAATATTTAAGGAGTATAGTAAGCTATTGTGTATAAAATTGAAAAATTAAATTACAATTCCTGAGAAAGAGGGAGATTGGGTTTGTGGGAGAAGTGATGTATGTATTGATTAAGTATATGGATTGGAACAATTGAAGATTTTCTAGTATGGCCATGCCTTTGTTAGAGTTCCAAGAAACAAACAAAAAACATATTGTAAGCCCCAGGAGGACTTGATTAGCATGTAGGGTATGGGCACTCTTTCATTGCGAGTCATGATAGCATTTACTTCACTGGAAAGCTGTGCATCCTTGCTTCAGAGTTTATTTAGACCAGTGTAAGGACTTGAACACTATTATTTAGTTTCATCTTATCTCTGAGAGGGTTTAGTTATGTTTATTGTCCACCACACAACAGATGGCATAGTGTGTTATAGATCATTAATTTTAGAGTGAATAGGGAATGTGTTCAGCAATTTTTTATCTTCAGAAAGGAAAGCCTGACAAAGTGAAATCCAGCTTTTTAAAAGACCCTTAAAAGAAAATATATGTGCTTGCTGACTACAGGTTTCTGCTTCCATTTTGAACTATTTCAATCTAATCTACTTTGACACCCATTCCACCCCCGATAAGGAGGTGACCATGACAGAAGTCTCCATTTGTTCATGTTCATACACTATTTTTCCACACTATCCCTCCTCTCTCTATCAGGTATTTAAACACTCTATCTTCCCAATTTATTGAGGTTATTTCTGCCACACCTAAAGCATCCACTCCACCTCTGTATATCCTCCTCAGCACCTCACTTGTTCCCATTCTCTCCACATTACCAAAGCATCTGAAGTGGTTAGTTAATGTGAATAAAGTAAGCACACCAAAGCCTCTGAAGGTGTTGCATTTGACCATCCCTATCAATCTCCAATTAATTCCATTACCTTAAACAGACATACTAAACCGTCCATATACACTCAAAGCTTTTAATATCCATCTTATTCACCTAATCATCATCCCCCTCTGGTTTAGCCTGCAGACATGGTCCTCTTTCACTGCCCAAGTTTTGCTGGCATTCAACATCACACTCCACACAGGCCACATATAATTGCTCCCTGGATCGAAGGGAGGGTCCCCTAAGTGTCAAAGGCGACAGTTTCTTGAAGCTCCTCCATCCACTTCTAATTTTTACCACTACACTATCACTTGCACTGCCTCCTGCACAAATCACATTTCCCAAATAAGGAAATTTCTCAACACAATGAAAGGACTCGCCGTTTAGGTCAATATGTTTCTGTTTTCTCTCATATGTATGTTGCACAAAATTGCATGGGCAGCTGATGGATTGATTAGGGTGTTAGTAGCATCGTCAATATTGTAATTACTGTTGGGGGTCTTTGGTGTGTAAATGACAGTGTGGCCCACTTGGTAGTCCTGGATATATGGTATAATGGTAATGATTTAAATTGATTTCCATTTTTATTTCTTTTTAGTCTCATTCATGGCAGTTATTTTCATATTGTTTTTGACCCAACAGATGCAAACCAGGAGCTCTGATGAACCTATGACTACCTTTGTGTTGTGTAACCACTGCGGGAATCGCTGGAAATTCTGCTGAGCTCCTCCATCAACACCTCAGCAAGATTGTATGGATGCTGACATTTTTCACACTCTCATTGGCTGTTTAAGTGATAACAAAAAATATTTATGTCACACTTGAGAAGTGCCCACAGAAGTTTGTTCTGGATTCTCCCTAGTACCAGCCTACAAAGAATGAAGTTTGTTTGGCTCTGTCTTTTCCCAGGACTGTAGGCCACTTTTACTCACTGCCGTAGAGGGCAGAGCTGAAAGCTGGGTACATTTCAGTGGTAGATGTAAAATATTCATATTAATCTAGGAACACAATAAATAGTCTAGTTAGGTATTTACTACATTAAAAGTTTGAAGGTATCATGTGAAAACAAAAATCAACTTATACATAATTGTTTGTGTACTTGCTTTTTATCTTGTTTGAATATTGATGCAATTGACATTATGTATGTTATCAGTGACTATTATAGAGCAGGAAATACATCATGTACGACTTTTTAGCATTCTCTTGTATCAGCCTCATCACTGTTCTAAATACTTCAGCAGATGGGAGATTTCTTTGAAGTAAGATTGAAGTAAGTAAGATTGTTTTCCTTATCTGTTAAGGGTCAAGGTTTGTTTGTAATGGAGCTTAATAAGATGCAGGTCAGATGTATATCACGACTTTTGCTCCCCACATACTGGTCAGGCCCCGTTTTTTGTGATAAAATAAACAAACAACTTCATCTGACTAGTAATTTGCTCTTTTCACAGTGCTGTCATCTCAAAAGTCTGTAAATATATTTCCTGAGTATTGCTCAGGACTGTAATAGCTAGTGATTGTTTTGGAGTGATGAAAGTGATAGTGTATTTTGTAATTTTTCTAAGACACTAACCTACTCAATTGATTGATTTCTTTTCATTTTACTATTATCTTTTGAATTACTATTTGCTAAAGTTATGTACCAGATGACTTCTTGTGTTGCAAATTTGCCATGTTGATAATACTTGAAGTTTTGGTATCATTCTGTTAAATTTCTTTATTATTGAATACACAAGTACCTCACTGTCTTGTTATTGTTGGTAGTTGGATTTTTTACCCACATAACTAACCACTAATTTATAAATTAATTTGAAATATATTTACAGAATCGAATATCATGACTAGTACTAGCAGTAGTGCTAAAATAGCTTTTTATGTAATTCATTTTTACTCCAGTATCAATCCACTTCTTCTGTCAAGCAATTTTTGCTTTAGATGTAACATTGCAAAAATCATGTAATAGTGTACTGTAAGTTACAGCTTGAGGAAATAAATAATGAGCTGCACAAGGCAGATGTCATCTGGTCTGGAGAATGTATGTGTGGCAAGCTTTATATAAGACCAATATTTTTTTAATTGGACTCTTGATGCTTGGACTCCAGCACCTCTTGTCAATACAAATGTACCTGTCATTATGGTGTCATTATTCCTGCTGTAAGCCTCTGGCCTGCAACAGCGTTATAACAATGCATCATTTAGTATTATTGTACCATGTGCAGGGTTACACAACTTGTGAGTGGGGATGGCTAATTTGGGCCTTGGGAAGAAGTCTATCTATCAATCTATATACCTGGCTCATATCTATATTTTTAATGTGATAATACACTAATACTAAATGATGATACAATAATACTAAATGATAAAAGGGATAGCCAAGACAAGGCTGGAGCTGACTACTAGAACTCAACAACTTCTTGACCACATACAATACTTGGACCTTAAAAAGACAAAAAGAAAAATGATAAGTTAAAACGAAGTAATGTTATGGAGTTTTGTTTCAATTTGCAGTGTATGTTGCCAGACCCAGATGAATTTACTGATAATGACAGGAGTTACTGGCTCGTGTCTATTCTATTCTATAGTCTTCAACACCTTGTTCCCTCAAGGAGATCGCCATGGCAGAAAAGCTTCCACCTCTCCCTACCCCTTCATTTCTGAGTTCATTGTCATAGTGGAGTGGCTTCGGGACCAGAAATTGTGGCCCGATGCTGTGATGCCTCGCACTTCAGTCTCTGATACAACTGATTTTCGTTTGGCCTTTTCCTTTTTTCTAGCTTTATTTCCCATTGTTTCATCTGTCTTTTCTTTCTTACCTCCCACTATCCCCTTCTTTTCCTAAAGTGTGAGAGCCGTGCTAAGAGGATGAGAGGCTAACTACGAGTTAGTCACAAACAGCCTGAGAGTACCATGGGCACAGTATACCTTCCCTCTTTCATTGCTCTTACTTTCTATGGGGGTTATGGGGAGCATACCAGTTCTATACCTCACTTACATTTGGCTCACCATGGCCAGTTATGAAAAATCTAAATTCAGACTACCCTTGCTTTGACAAGGAAACGCCTTAGACCTCGGCTTTGAAAACTCGTTGATTTGAGGATAGTTTATATTCACTCTCTTCCTTTGTCTGTTTTTCCACCTCCCTATGACTTGAACTCTTTCAAAAGAGGAGTGTCAAGACATCTCTCACGCTAAATTAGACCTCCATCCCATGCCTCTATTTCTCCTCCTATCCTCTTTACAGGGTCTGGCAATAAGTGGGTTTTCCTCTTTTCTTTTCTTTTTTACCTATTTTTGTTTGCTCTTGGCCGGTATCCTTTTAATGTAACAAAAAGAAAAAAAATATACTGGAATCTGACATTGGACTTTGGCTGCTTTATTCACCATTGCTGCTACATGTTATTGTGGTCAGGCTTTTTTATATGTGAAATGTGCAAACATTTTTGTTATATCTTCATAAGACACAGCAAAGCAATTTCTGCAATTGAAGGGATGTTTCAGTCTATATGACAAATTCTCTTGATGTAACATCAACCAACAAAAAAAGTTAATTGTAATTAAGTTACACAGACAAATATTGTGTTACTCCATCTTAACTGGAAAACTTAGGTGTTGGATGCATGAGAAGGGTTCTGCCAAAGGTCCTGGGTCCTTGGGTTACTTCTATAGGTAAATTGGTAGTTGTCTATGTACATTTGTGCTAGTCCTGCCAAGCCCTCAGAAATTTGGTCCGTTTTTGCATTCAGCTCAGAGATGGACCTGCAAATAATGAAGATTATTGTAAATGTGTGTAAGCACGCATGTTTTTACCAGAAAAAATTCATGGCTGAGTGGCGGTAGAGTTATTAAGAAGACTAATTCCTTATTGTGGAAATACGTATAAGGTAATCATGGGAGAGATAGAGGTATGTATGTATTTGTAATGCCTTGTGTTTTTTAAACTTTGAGGAATTAACTGAAAGGGTAATCATGAGAGAGTTGTAGCAGGGAATCAGACCCCTGACATGACATTCAACATACATGATTCCTTATCAGTCGGAGCATAATGATCATCATAGCCCAAGTGGTGTTCGGTTGACATTGACTTCTGCCAATAAATATTGATAAATTGCTTGAACATTGGTGGTAAATCTTTGTTATTTAGATGTGGATAATGAAGCAGGGAGTGTCCATGGAAGTACATAGATGAAGTAATAGGATGTGAAAAACAGCAACAGTGGAGGCTGTGAGGAGAGTTTTGAGAAAGGGATGTGTCCAGAAAAATGGAAATGTTTGAGAGGACTTGTGCCAATTATTCTGTATTGCTGTGAGGTATTTTTTCCAAAATGCAGGGTCAAGGAAAAGGATAAAAATGCTTTTGGGTTATTTGGAGTTGCTGAAAATAAAAACTGGGAAAGCAGCCTGATCATTTACAAAATTCTGTCTGTTATAAAGTCTTACTGTAAACATTGTGTATGAGATACAAATACACATGGGAAAGTTTTAGAAACATAACAGGTCAGTAATGCAAATGGGGTTGAGGGCGGGGATCCTATTCACTACAGGGTTCCAGGGTTTACCCTCGCCACAGCCCTCGCATGGCTACTAATTCCTTTAGATAAATGTTCATGAACCCTGGCGTGCCTTGTCTTGGCTATCCTCCTTAGGGAAATAACAGCCTGGTATAAAGATAGGTAGATAAATTTTATGATATTGTATTTTTTTTGTTTCCCTTTCTGCTTGTGTCTTAGAGCCAGCCTCATATGTGCAAGAAAAAGCAAGTAATAAAAAGTCTACACTGCAGTGTATACATTAAAAGAGATGCTACTTACTTGTAAAGATGGTAATCTTCTCTATGGAGGGTAGAGGAGGCCCACAGCACTAGGCCAAGGTACAGTGTGAAGGCCATCATCAGGGGGAAGAGAGCATGCACTCCAAGTGTTGATAATCCAACCGAACCAAAACTGTGTATACGTTATTACATGTGTGTCACTATTCATATGAACAGTGAAAAAGATGTGTACAGTGATTGAATTTTTTCTTTTATGTCATGAATATGAAGATGTTGAAGCATATGCTATATTATTAAACAACAAGCGAAATGTATGGAGTTTTTGTAGAACATACTTTGACATAAGATCATCGAGAGTCTTGGTTTCCAGTTCATTTTGTTTTATTTCATCCACCTGAAGGCTGGAAGGGTCATGTTCAGGCAAGCTCAGCTTGTGTTCAACTTCACTCTTGGGTGTCCACAATCCGACGAATGGCCAGTTTTTTGATTCCAGCGACATCACTGGCCATGTAATTAGTTTTAAGAACATAGCAAATATTCTAACTATGTTCATGGAAGAAAAATACATTTTTACAAGTTTTCACAAGATGGGATGAGCAAGGAAGTGGTTTTGCCAATTATTTATGAGTCCCAAGAGCCTACTCAATGGGTGATATTGATTTATCAATAATCAAAATTTCCATTTTTTTAGTGATCCAGAAAGATGTTAAGATATGAAACCATGATTTTATTATTTTGAAATAACCTGATGTAGGCTATATCTACACTATATTTTTTTTTCCTGTTATACCACCATATCCAAATAAAAAATAGTGTCAAGGTACATGTTCCCTTACCTGAGGCAATTGTTAACAGAAATAGTACAAAGTACTCCATGCTAGTTGAAGTTTGGCAGCTTACATTACTGAGCTAAGGTATATTTTCCCTTAATTTCTTCTCAGTAACAACACGAACCAGTGGCTTACGCTGCCGACGTCCTTTGAGAACTGCAGCTACAACACCTTCGGTTCTACAGCCACATATTATGTATTCTTGATGATGAATTTACTAAAGCATAGTGGTAACTGACCGATCAGTGGTGTGCTCACGTCGGTTTCTTGCAACAGAATGGCAAAGAACATCCCGGCCACCGCATTATGTACGCGGGTCACCGTTGGTAGGGAGACCCAGGTCATAGCAGCAGGTTCCCATATCGCTGTATCTCCTGTCATTACGGACGCACCCGCGGTGAGTGGAGGGCAGGAGGTCAACTTAGTCTCACCCGCCTCGTCCTCTCTTTAACTGTTACCTACCGCAAACAGGAAATAAGGCATGATGTAACTTACCGATTGGATGAACACAGGCAATGCGTGCAAGGTACCGACGTAAAGGAAAAATGAAAGACAGTGAGAGTAGTAGTAAGCAGAACGTAAATTACAGATGGATAAGCGGAAGAGCTACGTACGTAGCTTACCATGCTATAAGATCATAAGGATACGTAAAGTACCTACTTGGGAACCAGATGACCTTTCCAAGGTCATATCTCCCATCCCTACACGTAACCGCAACTCTAGCTGTGTCTGGTGAAGAAGTGAGAAAAAGTGAAGGGGAGGCGGGAGGAGCTCAGTTAGTAGTACTTAGGTAAAAAGCTGTGTGCCATGGGGTGAAGTTGAGTGAGAGGAATTAGGAGAGAAAAATGTCACAAAACACAGGAACACCATCGTAAATATGTGTTAAATTGCAGGATGTCAGTGCTGCGTAGTGCGGCAACGAAGAATAATTGAGAAAGGTCATGGCCTTCATAAACAAACATTGGGAGCAGGGGTATGGTGTGCAACAGTGGACTGAGGAAGTAACGGTGAGGCAGGTCTTTACGTAAAATTAGTGGTCACGGCAGGGTGGTAGGTCATACGCCTTGTACAGTGTTTTTTCTTTTTTCTATCTTACTTTGTTTGTGCATTATGTAAAAGGCAGTAGGGAGCAAATTACCCTTTAAAAAGACGTAGTTATAAATATTTACGCATAATGCACATAACTTAGCCTACGTGAACTCTGTGAACTGCTAGATCAGCCACCTACAACAGGATACACCAGCCGCCATCACAACCTGCCTGAAATTAACCAGAGCCGAGGCCAACCCCAGCTTCGTCGTTAATGGACGGAATTATATAGGTTTGGATACTGATACAAATTAGAGTTAACGTACGTGGCACACACACACTCATACATAGCTTGCATGATTTCATTAATTCGTCCTTTGAGTTACGCTCTTTCAACTAATGTTGACAGGTGATAGTACTGTGTGTGTTCGTCTGTTTGTTAATATAGCGCATGCGCTGTTTAAGCCACGTGCTGTGACGTCTTATGACGTGTGGTTGTCCTCTATCCAATCAAACAACCTTGACCTGTCATTTCGCCAATCAGAAATATGCATGTATGCGTGGATATGTGCGAGTGGAGGTGTGACGTATTACTTCACCTTCTTGGCCAGCCACGTCAGTTTACCTGATGTGATGGCCTCAGACAGGTGTAGCGATTGTTTTATTGGACTGATTGACTTAGTCATCATGGAAACTTGCACTGCTACGGAATTTTGGATTTTGCTGCAAAGTTTAAGGGGTTAGCAAGTGAGCTATTTGACTTGTGCGTTCGTCACATACTTGTTTGACTTCAAGGACTAAGAGTGGGGCAAGCCACACATTTAAGCTTTGGTTAAGGTAAGTTTGGTAGAAGAGAAGTGTGTGGGGGCTTAATCCCTATCTATGAGATTATTACATTATTTAATTATGATTATTACGTGACAGGCTGGAGCGTCTGGGGTGGCCTGACCCCCAGCTTTGAGGTTATTACTTGAGTTCTGTTTAGGTTAGGTTAGGTTAGGTCTGGGGGGGCTTCCACCCCCCCCTCCCCCAAATATGAGGTTATTACTTGAGTTAACTTTAGGTTAGGTTAGGTTGGGGCGTGTGGGGGATATATAATTTTTTTTTGTTACCCCAAAACTAGGTTTTTCACCTTAGATTTTTTCAGAAGTGCCATAAATGGCCTATATTTGCTTCCCCCACCCTAAAACCCCGCTTTCCCGATGTGTCCCCAGGTTTGCTTGGGATGGGGAGGAAAAAAAAGGAATATATAAGGAGATGCTATTAGTAAGATTTACCAAAAAAACTACATGAAAAATGTGTTATTTAGATCCAGGTGCATTATGGTGAAGATGTAAAATTTTACCAAAAATAGTTAACGGAACAGCCAATGCCGGTAACCTAACCTAACCTAACCGGATCAAAAGCTGTCGGGGCCCTGGGGCACAACACTTGAGGGACATCTATATTCATATGCCTATGTCTACCATCTATTATTCTAAATTATTATAGTATATATATATATATATATATATATATATATATATATATATATATATATATATATATAGATATATTATATATATATATATATATATATATATATATATATATATATATAGATATATTATATATATATATATATATATATATATATATATATATATTATATATATATATATATATATATATATATATATATATATATATATATATATATATATAATGCTGTCTCTAAGTTGTTTGATGAATTTTCAATTACACTCCAGATAATGGAGGTATAGTACTATTCTATCACTATTTATATGCATAATTTGTGTATTGATAACGGTTACCATTCCTTACTCTATACTACCAATTTACTACTTAGGTTCGCTTGATTTGGAAGCTATTATTCTAATTCGTATTTTGGTGTCATCAGCACATTGAATCAATTAGGCGGATTAGTATTTACTTAGATTAAACATTTATCATACAGGGTGCGGGTTCTAGTACAGAACCTTGAGGCACCACACGAGAGACGCTTCGGACTTTGCCAGATTAATTGCATCACGTTTTTGTTGACGGTCTGAGAACAAGTTACTGATCAAGTGTATAATCTTCTCCTAGAGGAATGGTGATCGTTGTTTGAAGATCAGTCCGTGGTGAGGTACTTTATGTAATGGTATTTGGAAATTTGCATATATTACGTGATGTTGGTAATTGCGTTTGAAGGTCATCAAATAAATCTGACAAATTAGGAGGAGGAGAAGGAACAGTAGGAACAGGATAAAGAACAATGGAAGAAGAGGAATGACATCATATAGTGATAGAAGGAAAAAAGGAAGGAGAGAGAGGAAGACAAGTGGTTGGAATAAATTGACGGAGGAGGAATAAATTAAGGAACGAGGGCAAGAACGAGGAGGAAAAGGAAAAAAAAAAGAAGTAGAAGTGAGTTCGGTTACCCCCTTCACACTTCAGGAAGCAGAATCAATCGTCTTTCCAGCGAGGTCACGGGTTAAAAGGAGGAGGAGGAGAAGGAGGCGGCGGCATTGTTTAAGACTCCTAAATAGCAGTTTAAATTTTCATAAGTAGGTGGCGGTTTTATAAAGGGTTTTCATCTCACGCTCACCTGCAGTCCTCCTTCGCTATATATACGCTATCATAGGTTCAGGGTGCGGTGACTGGATTCACCTTAACAGACATACTTGTAAAGGTATTAAACATTTATTTGTATGTGTTGTGTTATCTATATGGTAGTTGGGAGGGGCGGTGAAGAAGGCCCCTGACTGCAGCTATGTTAAATTGTGCATCCAAGGAGGAGGAGGGAGGAGGAGGAGGAGGAGGAGGAGGAGGAGGAGGAGGAGGAGGAGGAGGAGGAGGAGGAGGAGAAGAAGAAGAAGAAGAAGAAGAAGAAGAAGAAGAAGAAGAAGAAAAAAGAAAAAAAAGAAGGAAATGAGAATTAAAAAGTTCAATAAGTTTCGCTTTAAGTTTAAAGACTCAATCATAATAAGGGATTAAACCAAATGAGGAGGAGGAGGAGGAGGAGGAAAATATGGAAAGAGGGAGGGCGGGATGAGAATGTGGTTGGTGGTGGAGGGGGAGGAGGCGCTAAAGGGTGAGAAAATTGAGTAGTAATTGATAGTTGATGGTGTGAGTGGTTGTGATGGTGAGAGAGAGAGAGAGAGAGAGAGAGAGAGAGAGAGAGAGAGAGAGAGAGAGAGAGAGAGAGAGAAAAAAAACCATAAGTAAGTAATTAAAGTTATATAAATGGAAACATGAACCCAATCTTGGATATCTACATTCAATAAAGTGCTTGAAAATATGACAAGGGTAATCAGTAAAATTACGATAGTAGCAGATTGAAATAATAGCAATAGTAATGATACTACTACTAATACAACTACTACTACTGCTGATAATAATGATAATGATGATGATGATAATGATAATAGTAAATTAAACAGATAAACCAATTACAAAAAATATAATGTATAAAATCAATTAAAAATTTTGTTGATAAAGTAATTATTTTGAAATTTCTTGCTTATTTCTAACTATATTGGTAGTAATGAGGAAATCTTTTTATCAAGAAAACCAAAACTTACTTAATAATAATAATATTGATAGTAATGATAATAATAATAATATGATGATGATAATGGTAATCATAATAATTATGATAGTGATAATAATAATAATAGTAATAATACATTAAACGCGCGCGCGCGTGTGTGTGTGTGTGTGTGTGTGTGTGTGTGTGTGTGTGGGTGTGGGTGGGTGTGCGTGTGTGCATGTGCGTGTGTGTGTGTGCAATTCACGTTTTTCCAGGCCATGAATTATAAGCATGTAGCACTTCTCGTAACACACACACACACACACACACACACACACACACACACACACGCACACGCACACCATACACACACCATACACACATACACCACCTTCATATAATTTTCTTGTATAATAAATTACAGTAAAACAAAAATGAATACTGTGGTCTCAGAATGGAGGTTACCAGTTCAATGGGTTTGCTGTAACGTCGCCCCTCCCCCCCTCCCCCCAGAGTGACTGTATGCATGGGTCCCCCTGGTGGCGGTAAAAGACTGGATGGAAGGGAAGGGAAGGGGAGAGGAGCGATGGTGAGGGAGGCAGTGGAGGGAGAAAGGGGGGAGGTGGGATAAGATGTATGATGATAGTGAGAAGAGAGGAAGCCGAAGCAGGTGGAGGCTTAGGTACTGGGAAGCAGGTGATGGTATACACATACAGGAAAGAGGCGCGTCAAGAGATCTAGGAAGGTATATACGTAAGGAATGGAAGGGATGATAGGCAGGGAAGAGGAATATAGTGTTGATAGACGGTATGGGTGAGAAGTAAAGAAAGTGCAAGGAGGTTATGGAGATGGGAGAGGTGTTCAGTGTAGGGAACTAAGGACTATACAAAGAAGAAAAACACACACACACACACACACACACACACACACACACACACACACACACACACACACACACACACACACACACACACACACACACTATTATAGGCGATAGGTAGGATTGGAAATAGGTGGGTGGAAGGGGCAGAGTAGTTTACGGGACAGGCTTGGGAGGGGCAGGAGGGAGGTGGGTAGTGGAGGCTCATTGTGTTTTGCTTTCTCGCCAGGCTAGGCAGGTTTTCACTACTACTACTACTACTACTACTACTACTACTACTACTACTACTACTACTACTACTACTACTTTAACTACTACTACTTCTTTAACTAGGATAACAACAGCAATAACAACAAATAACTTCCAACACCTAATCAATCTACAAACGCCAGGATATTACTGTAGTACTTTTCCTATAACGTGGGTGACTGACGAATCATCATATACATACCATTAAGGGCACGTAAGGTGTAAGGTAAAGCATGACAAGGCTCCTCCCCACCCAGCCCATCCCTCCAACCACCACGCCAGCAGGAAAAGAAAAGAAACCAAGGCAATACCAATACGTATTCGGGAAACAAGTAAACATAAGAACCTGTTTGTAAATAATGAAAATTGAAGGATAAATAAAAAAAAACCCTATTAATTAGCTAATATCATGGACGAGTGCACCATTAAAAGGGAGGGAAGTAATTGGAACTAATATTCACAAGCGTCATTTGGAGGAGGAGGAGGAGGAAGAGAAAAATAAGAATAAGAAGGTTTAAAGAATGAAATACAATAGAACTAAAACTCTTCACAATTTACGGTTTTTGGTAAGGTGTAAAGAAAGGAGGAGGGAATAAGGAAAAAGGAAAAATAGAAGTAAGAAGAGCAGAAACGAGGAGAGGAGAAGAGAGGAGAGGAGAGGAGAGGAGAAGAGAAGAGAGGAAAGAAGTGCCTGTAGGTGGAGAGAGAAATATGACATTGCCCTTAGGGTTATGCTGACCTACTTTGTCTCTCCTTCTCCCTCCTTTCTGCTTCCCTCTCTCTCTCCCTCCCTCCCTTCTGCCTTCCTGTCCCTCCTTTCCTTCACCCTCTCCCCCTCCCTTCTTCCCTCCTTTACTCCCATCCGCGGTCTGCCTGCGGGAAAGGCATACTGACATCCGGGATCTCTCTCTCTCTCTCTCTCTCTCTCTCTCTCTCTCTCTCTCTCTCTCTCTCTCTCTCTCTCTCTCTCTCTCTCTCTCTCTCTCTCTCTCTCTCTCTCTCTCTCTCTCTCTCGTTTACTCTTTCATATGGACTTGTGCATACTATTCTACATCTTGTTAGTACATTCAAGGGAATATCTTACATCATCATTATTATTGTTAGCACCAGTTTTTTTCTTCTTCTATCTACTTCATCAAAATAGAGAGAATAATTTGCAATAAAAAAGTAAGGAGGTTTTAGAAATCACGTAAAAGCCCTTTCATTGATTCGTTGTACTGTTAATTATCTTATGACGAAGTATGCATGTTATATAGATAAAATATTAGCCACACAGGTTGAGCTGGTTCGTCACTCTACCTCTTCCTCTTTCCATAACGCTGTGAAACTAAAAGGGAAATAAGTATCACATCAAGAATACGTTTTTTTTTTATTATGCCACTATGAGTATACTATTTTTTTCTCCATGCGAAGGGAAAGAAAAGTTTGAACAAAAATTGTATATTGTTTGTTGAGTTTTATTTGTTGACACACACACACACACACACACACACACACACACACACACACACACACACACACACACACACACACACACACACATACACACATAAAAGATTGATAAATTGATTTATTGATAAATATAATAAACATGTAGATTCAGAGAGAGAGAGAGAGAGAGAGAGAGAGAGAGAGAGAGAGAGAGAGAGAGAGAGAGAGAGAGAGAGAGAACAAAAGGCGGGTAAAGATGCAAAATGGGCGTGAAAAGACACTAACACGCCTGCTTTCTCTCTCTCTCTCTCTCTCTCTCTCTCTCTCTCTCTCTCTCTCTCTCTCTCTCTCTCTCTCTCTCTCTCTCTCTCTCTCTCTTTTCTTTAATTTCCTTTTCTTATCATGTTCATCTGCTCTTCCCTCCATCCTCCCATTGTTATTATTCTTGCTTTTCAAAAGTTAGAGGAACATGTGAGTTGTTAAACCCACTTCCTGACGTTACGAGGAGGAGGAGGAGGAGGAGGAGGAGGAGGAGGAGGAGGTGGAGGAGGAGGTGGTGGTGGTGGTGGTGGTGGTGGTGAATGGCAAATTGCAAATAATGGGTAGAGGGGGATGGGGTGGAGGGGGTAAGGATGGTAGACTCGTAGGGAAGACGTCTATATCGTCACACACACACACACACACACACACACACACACACACACACACACACACACACACACACACACACACACACACACAAGAGGAATAACACATATATAAGTTATTCTTTTATTTTTTCATCTTATTAATATCATTCCTTATATTACAATTGTCTATTTCAGAGATGTAACCCGGCCTACAAACTACCGCACGTGTGTGTGTGTGTGTGTGTGTGTGTGTGTGTGTGTGTGTGTGTGTGTGTGTGTGTGAGTGTGTGTGAGTGTGTGTGAGTGTGTGAGTGTGAGTGTGTGTGAGTGTGTGTGTGTGTGTGTGTGCGTGTGTGTGTGTGTTAAAGCATACTGTTTTAGGGTAACATCTAAACTACACAATAGAATTAGTAGAAATTGGACATATTTACATACAAAGTATATAAAACATACTATAACTTGAGAGAACATAAGTTGCTAATCCTTCTAATGCTATTATATAAATACTTACTCATAAATTTGTATAGCAATGACTGTCTTTTTATACATAAGTAATATTTCTGATTGTAATATTGATGTGTGTGTGTGTGTGTGTGTGTGTGTGTGTGTGTGTGTGTGTGTGTGTGTGTGTGTGTGTGTGTGTGTGTGTGTATTAGTCAGCCTCTAGTTGTATTTCTTGGCCAGATCGTCGAAGGCACGGTAGGTGGTGTAGGTAGAATGGTCGAGGTAGTAGTCGTCACCACTGTGGAGAGAGAGAGAGAGAGAGAGAGAGAGAGAGAGAGAGAGAGAGAGAGAGAGAGAGAGAGAGAGAGAGAGAGAGAGAGAGAGAGAGAGAGAGAGAGAATTAGGTAACATCTATTTTAATTACCTCTTGTATCATTACCTGTCCGTGATTCCTCTTCCTGTATGTCTAATTACCTTAACTTGTCTGTCTGTCTCTCTCCATAACACTTTCTCTACATTTTTTTTCTTTTAAAGCTGTAATAAATTTATGGTTTTTGTTATCCTTATTTTTCATTATTAGCATGTTTTTTCCTATTCCTTTAAATTAATTTTGTTCGTATGTCTATATCAATTACCTCTTTCTTCTTTCCCCTCATCATTATTATCACATCATTATCACATTTTTCCAATTACCCTTTTAATTTTAAGTGTTTAGTGTAGAATTACTTTATTTAACCACATTCTCCATTGATTACATTCCCTGTCATTATCTTAATTTTGTCTATTATGCTCCATTGCGTCATCATCTTTGTCGCATACAAGGCCGAGATTCGATCAACACTTGTCCATTTTACTCTCCTACTCTACCTGCATTTGAAGGGGAACCATGATAAGCTTATAAACGTTTCCTCTGCCTCTGCCAAAGGAGAAGGACACAAGAACAGGAATGGGCATCACGAGGGAGGAGAGGAGTATTGAAAGTGAAGGAGAGGGAAAGAGACATAACAATCCAATTACTTACTAGGCGGAGGTGGCCCAGCGCCCCCAGTAGTCGTAGCTCTTGCCGGTGACGATTTGAATCAGGAACTTGATAATGACCACCAGGAAGATCACCCACAACACGACACCCCACATGTTACCCACACTAATGGTGATCTCTTGGTTATTACTGCCTGTTAACCCCGTGAAGAAAAACCGCCCTTTCTCCTCTTCTTCCTCTATTTCCTGGGGTACCTTCTCCTCGTCCCGTCTTAGTCCTTCAAGGTGGCCGGCTTTCCTCCCGCCCTCGCTGCTTACTGGTCCTTGTGCGATCTTGTTCTCCTGAAGGTGTTGCAGTATGTCCAGGTGATTCAGGGACTTTAGGACCTTAGGGACAGTGCCATCTTGCTCCTCTTGTGTTCCGTCATCATGTTTTGTCGCCGTATTGTACTCGGTGTTCCTTCTACTTCCTCCTTCCCACCATCCCAGCGTCTCCGTCTTAGTGCCATCTTGTTCTGGTAGGGTGGCGGCGATGGGACTCGTGGCTACCCCCTGAAGGGAGTTTGAGGCAAGAGCCACAGAACACCAAACCGCCTCCACTACCACCACCACCGCTGCAGCCCGCCACAACATTCCTGCGGTTGATAGATGAGTTACTAAAAGACATAAGAAAGTACTCCATCAAAGTCACTGCTGCTACTATAACCACCACCATCATGTTTAGGTTCCCGCGGCTAAGGGGCGTAGGGGTGTTAGCGTGGTTAAAGGGAGTTAAATGAATAGTGGTTCCGTGTAGTTAATGTTTGACTGTTGTAAAGGGCGGCGATCGAATTGTATTATTCGCTTACATGTAATTGTACTGATAAATTTGGTTATGAGGATATTTATGGTTGATTGCGGTTGAATGACTGTCAGGAGGAGGAGGAGGAGGGGGAGGAGGAGGAGGAGGAGGAGGAGGAGGAGGAGGAGGATGAGGAGGATGAGGAGGATGATTGTAGTGATGAAGATAACACTGATAATCTTCTCTTTACAGTGTGGTGAGATGAAGGAGAAACAACACCAGCGACGGGTCTGCAGTTGCCTGGCGTTGGTGAGTACTCAAAGTTACCATCACTGTTCAAAGCATCAAGGTGAAGACTCCCCTAGCGCACCTTTCACCTCATTGACTAGGCAGGCTAATCACAACACCAGCCTGACTAAGTGATCATTTCCTAACACTCATCATTATTCTATTCTATTTTATTCCTCGATAGTAAATAATCCATCAGAACCTCAAAGAAAATGGTTACTGGGTTTGTTTTCGCTTTAATGCTTTGAATAGAGTATATTTAAAGTCCGTTCACATTAACTTGACGTATAGAACCCGCCTCCTTCCCTACCAGC
This sequence comes from Metacarcinus magister, assembly GCA_029783475.1. Lineage (NCBI taxonomy): Eukaryota > Metazoa > Arthropoda > Malacostraca > Decapoda > Cancridae > Metacarcinus > Metacarcinus magister. The sequence goes on from JAPQNM010000022.1 coordinate 11,010,356, forward strand.
ACCTCCCCTCCGCCAAGTGACCACCAGCTAAGTGAATATTCCCTCAAGCTATCACCAAACAAAGTGCATCAGGAGGTGTACTGGGCGGGCTTACTCATCAGTCTACCCAATCATGTGCATCATACAGGGAAAAGGGGTGGAGCTTATTCATAAAAATGACCAATTACGTTGCATGGCGTAAGGAGGCGGGGATAGGGGGACGAGTTTATCCGTCAAGTTAAGGTAAACGAGATGTATTTTAGCCTTGAAGTTACAACAAATATAGCAACAAAGAAAACAATTACTGAATATTACCCATTAACTAATAATTACTAAACTTTCGTCAAATAACACACACACACACACACACACACACACACACACACACACACACACACACACACACACACACACACACACACACACACACACCACGTTTGTCCTGAAGGATGTACTAAAGGAGAGGACACAAAGACAACTCAAGTGTACTTACTCCCGGGCCTCATAGTGTTCAAAATAATATC
>JAPQNM010000022.1:11020858-11023358 GCA_029783475.1 Metacarcinus magister
CGAGACAAAATACTGGAGGCTATCCTACTAACCGAGTACAATGACCTGAAGTTGGTTGGCGCCAGCATCGTGGTTCTGGTGGCAGGCTTGGTGCTCTTCCTGGGCTTCTCCATACTGAGGGAGCCGCTGAAGAAAATCGAAGAGGAGACAGCGAAGAAGAAGAAGAAAGGGGAGGAAACGGAGAAGGCAAAGAGGAAAGTAAAGGGTGAGTGATTGGTTGATTGAGTGATTGGTTAATTGATTGAGTGAGTGAGTGAGTGAGTGAGTGAGTGAGTGAATGGATACCTCCTCCCTTCCATCCTTCCTTCATTCCATAACAGTTTTAGTGCCATTTTTCGATGGAACTCACACATTGCATGCCTGTGTGTGTGTGTGTGTGTGTGTGTGTGTGTGTGTGTGTGTGTGTGTGTGTGTGTGTGTGTGTGTGTGTGTTTATTTTGCTCATCCAGTCCAGCCCCCGTGTTTGTCTTTATTTTTACAGGGTTGAGTCATGTTGGTTGAGTCCCATGTTTTGATATTGTTGCATCATATTGTTCCTTAATAATAATGAAAATGTTTTTGATACACGCTATAATACCAGTAGAAGAGAATGGAAGAGAAAATGGAAGAGCCCATGTAGTTTAAAAGGGAGACAAAAGCATGTAGAAACACCAAAAATTGATCTAAAAAAAGAGGAAAAAAAGCTACGTAGTGACAGGACAGTCAACGTCATAAAAGACGAGTCATTACACATCGACACACACACACACACACACACACACACACACACACACACACACACACTCACTCACTCACTCACTCACTCACTCACTCACTCACTCTCTCTCTCTCTCTCTCTCTCTCTCTCTCTCTCTCTCTCTCTCTCTCTCTCTCTCTCTCTCTCTCTCTCTCTCTCTCTCTCTCTCTCTCTCTCTCTCTCTCTCTCTCTCTCTCTCAGGTTAGGCACCCATCTTGTGACTGCTTATCTGTCTGTCTTTCTGTCTATCTGTCTGTCACACACACAAGTCATTTCCATAGCTCCAGAATATTCCACCCTTGATGAGTTTCCTACATACAAGAAAAAAAATAAATAGATCAAAGACTGCAGTTAAGTGGTGGTGGTTTGTGTGGTGGTGGTATAAGGCGTCAGCTGCTAAAGTCATGGGGAACAAAGTAGGAAAAGTCCTTGACCGTAACCGTAGGTGGTGGTCATTAACAGTGCGCCCTACATATGTACTATAGGCAGTTTCACTCTGTTCGGTATAGCGTGAGGGGCTGTGCTTTCCCCCAAACGCTTACTGTGGTTGTCAGGGTTCGCTGGTGTTGTTGCGTGGGAGTGGGAGGAAGGGAAGGGTGGACAGGAGAAGGAAGGCAGGCACGCGAGAGGTGGTTGGTGGTGAGTGGCGGTGCAACGGTGAGGGAGGAGAGAGTAGGGAAGGGTGGGTTGGTGGGGGTGTGGTGATTTCAGTGGTATTAGTGGTGCTATTGAGTTTTAATTTTTTTCCTCTCTCTGGGGCTATTTATCTTTGAATTTATTATTATTCGTTTAGTTACTGTAAAGAAATAGAGCTTCAAATATGGCAGGTTGAGTTGAGGTGTCTTGATATTCCTTTACTTGATAGGAGAGTTAAGTCATAGGAACACAGAAAGAAACAACACCAAAGGAGAGTATTCCTGTGCTTACATGTGAATTGGATAAAAAAGTGAAAATAATGTTTAACTAACATTAGTAAGGTTGAGTGAATAGTGATGAGTAATGCAACGGAGCCGAGGGAGAAGGAAAGCATGTCATTTGCAACTTCAAAAGAGCAGTAACATTGGAAACATTGGTAAAACATAGCAATAAGCGCAATGTTGTGGTGGACTTATATTCAACAGTTCAAAACAATGTTACAAAGGCAGTCAGTACAAGGCAGTTAGCGAGACGAGTACCTTTTTACTCCATCCTGTTTAGAAATGGTGTGACAGAAGCCTCCCCACACAGAAGAGACCTACCTCGTACGTTAACAGACCAGGTCCTGTGTAGAGCCAACCTGTATTTGGGAAAAAGGAGAAGTGACAATGACGATGCTGAACTCACAACTCTATGAAGGACCAAGTATGATATTACAGTGGAGGGGATTAGTTTAGTCCCATTTATTCAAGAAGAGGTTATAGTTGTGTCAAGTTTGTTGATGGAATAGTTGAGTGTGTGAGGCACTAAGTATCATTAGGTTCTTCTCGCCACAATCGTAAATTATAGGACAATTAGAACGTAGACAATTAGACGGCCTCAAGCACCAATGGCACCTTCGTATAGTTCTAATGTAGATGATGCAGATAACTTGGCTTATATTGGTCGGCTGTCGGGTCTTGTGAGTTGGGTTGAGGTTTATATTAGTCAAATACATTTCATATAAGTACGCTTGGTTTAGCATCATATGAAGCTGGCTCACATGAGGTTGCATGAAGCACATAATGGTACGATTCAATGATTCTCTTTGAAAATTGATGTAAGGTGATCTCATCCAGTCAATCCATC
>JAPQNM010000022.1:11028358-11033358 GCA_029783475.1 Metacarcinus magister
TTATTACTTTCTTTCTCCATTTTTTCTTTTTCTCTCTCCATTTATTCACTTCTCTTATTTAAGCTTTTTTTTTTTTTGTATCTATATTCCTCTATCCCCTCCGGTGCCACCTTATTTTTTTTCATCTTATCATTATTTTTGTCTCATTTTCTCACTTTCTTACATTTTTTCCTTATCCTTCAATTCAGCATCTTTTTCATGCTTCTCTTACTTTACTCTCTCTCTCTCTCTCTCTCTCTCTCTCTCTCTCTCTCTCTCTCTCTCTCTCTCTCTCTCTCTCTCTCTCTCTCTCTCTCTCTCTCTCTCTCTCTCTCTCTCTCTCTCTCTCTCTCTCTCTCTCTCTTCACATCAAACATTCCGGCCTTTGTTTTTTTTTTGTAAATTTTTTTCTCGCTTTCTTTTACCACGTTATCGCAAAACGCACCTAAATGTTATTTCTCGACTAAAAAACATAATATTTTTCTTCCAACGTTCCATACTTATACTTACTCACCTTAACCCTTGTGATAAACCTTGTATATTTGTACTCGTTCTCTTTTTCCTTGGTGGGTTTGTGAGCCACTTGTATCATCCTTAACTATAGGCATTAGTGTAGTAAGTATTGTCTTGTTTCCTACCAATAATAAGAATCTAGAATCTATCTGACACAAAAGAAAAGGACGGGAGGAGAAAATACTGGCACATATTTATTCTCTTCTTTAATAGTTGCCTGAATGTCCGATTCGGTGTGCTATTCGTCACGGTCTTTGAGGGACGAGGAAGGGAAGACGGGAAGGACGGGATAGATGAGGGGAGAATGATCAATTGGATGGAGAAATGATTAGTGGAGGATGAGGAATGGCTTGCAGGGGATTGATGGGGGGCTGGGGATGAGGCATAGAGAGTTGAGGAAGGTGAGTCAAGGAGGAGTATCTGACGGTGAAGCACATGGGTTAGAAGATGTGAAGGGATAATGAGGCACGTGGGATAATGGGAGATAATGTAAGGGACACAAATGAAGTGCAGGCATGAGGTATGTACGAGGGATTAGGTGTGCAAAATAAGGTGTGCAGAATAAGGTGCCTGAAAAGTCATCAAGGAACACGTGAAATAAGGTAGTAGGTGATTGTAGGTGGTGTAGAGTAGATTATTCTTATGGTACATTCACACATGCATACATACATACAATACAAAATAGGATGATAACAAGCTTTCTTTTATTCAAACAAGTGGAGAATCTTTGACATTTCCTTGCTTAATAATAATATGTGGATGGACCAACTCTCTCTCTCTCTCTCTCTCTCTCTCTCTCTCTCTCTCTCTCTCTCTCTCTCTCTCTCTCTCTCACACACACACACACACACACACACACACACACACACACACACACACACTTACTCCCTAATAAGCCATAACTCCAACCAAGTTCTTATTTTCCCTCAGTTAGCCATGCAGGTGGTATTTACCGTCACCTGAGCGCCACCTGTAGTGTGTTCACGGTAGCTGTACGTGACAGTCGCCGCATCCTGTACTGGAGTGGTGGTGCTGTCAGTGATACGTGATTATTACTTGAGTTACTGTTGAGTTTCGTTTTCTATGACCGGTGTGTGAGTTTGGGGGAAGGGGAGAGAAATGTGGGAATGGGGCGTTGTTATTGTTGTTGTAGATATTATTGTTGTTATTATTATCATTGTTATTATTATCATCATTGTTATTATTATCATCATTGTTATTATTATCATTATTATTATCATTATTATTATTATTATTATTATTATTATTATTATTATATTAATTTGTTGTTGGTAGTAGTGGTGTTGAGGTGCAAGAACTAGGACCGGGATTAAGTGCCTTTATTCACTGCCTGTACACCGTGAGGCGCGCACGCGCGCACACACACACACACACACACACACACACACACACACACACACACACACACACACACACACATACACATACACACACACACCAGTATTGGACACTTGCCTGTTATCACTTCATTATTAACTTCTTTTTTTTCAATTATCATATTTTGTTCGAAATGAAGATGAAGTTTGTTTTTATTCTGAAAACTTAAATAAATGAAACATAAAGAACTTCCTTACTTAAAAATACATTATATACAACTCTCTCTCTCTCTCTCTCTCTCTCTCTCTCTCTCTCTCTCTCTCTCTCTCTCTCTCTCTCTCTCTCTCTCTCTCTCTCTCTCTGTGATCAGCCCACCCTCACCCCCAAAAATTACCCATTACACCCTATCCTTTCATAAATATCACCCATTTCTCCTCTCTCCCCCGAAAAAAAACCCCATTTCCTCTGTGTCCTCTCCTAAAAGTTATCCATTTCTCCCGTCCCCTAAAAGTGACCTGTACTGCTTCCACTCCTAAAAGTAACCAATTTGTCTTCTATCCTCCTTAAAGTGACTCATTTTACACCCATCACTAAATCTTCAGTACTTACTTATCTTGATCCTCTGAAGGTGATCCATTTCCACTCTCCTCTGTCCTATAGGCTGTAAATTTCCCTCTGCTTCTCCCTAAATGTGACCTGTTTCTTCCATCTCCTTCTTATATAATTGACTCATTTTTCTCCTCCTGCTTCAAAAGTGACTAATTTCTACCCTCCTCCCTCAAAAGTGACTAATTTCTTCCTTCCTAGAAAGCTACTTATTTCCCTCTTCCTCCCTCAAGAGTGACTCGTTTCTCTCCTCCTTCCTCAATAGTAACTAATTTCTTTCCTCCTGCTATTGAAGTGACGCATATAATATAATAGAAGTGGTCCTCCCCATTTCCTAAATACACCAATTACATCCTTCAATGATTTACCCATTTACTTTCCCCAACTCCCTCTTCCAGACCTTCTTCCTCTTATAGTTTACTCTCTATCCGTGTTCTACATTTCTAGGTTCTGTCACAGTTCCCAGAGAGTAATTTGCAGATACTCCTAGATACAATGACTTTTTTTCTCTCCTTTTTACATCAATAACCGGTTCGCTGCTTTATTAGTGGTTCGATATTACTGTTGTGGATGAGTGGAGAGGTGAGTTGCACTGCCTTTAGAAGTGGAAGAGGACGAAGTGAAGGAGGAGGAGGAGGAGGAGGAAAGTGACAAAGGAGACATCAATAAGTACACCAGGCCCATCATCATCATCATTGTCTCCTTCCCTTATCTTTTTCCCCCTTTCTTCCACTTCCTTTTTCTCTCCGTCCATCACTTCTGCTTATTACTGGTACTGTTGTGCGACTCGCTCCAACGCTCCCTGCATCATGGAAGACACCTCCTCGAAACTGGGAACTGGGACGCCTCCAACCCTGCGTGGGGATAAAGGAGGGTCATGAGAGAGAGAGAGAGAGAGAGAGAGAGAGAGAGAGAGAGAGAGAGAGAGAGAGAGAGAGAGAGAGAGAGAGAGAGAGAGAGAGAGAGAGAGAGTCATTGCTGAGACTAAAGGATTTTTTATGCATGATTATAAACCAGACGTATACAAATATGGGTTACTGTGTGTGTGTGTGTGTGTGTGTGTGTGTGTGTGTGTGTGTGTGTGTGTGTGTGTGTGTGTGTGTTCGTAGCCCCAGTGGACTAAATACCTGTGGCTAGCAGTTCTCTTCTCCTTTCCACCCAGTATACTCCCACACAGATCCCCCCGCCCCCCCTCCACCATCTCCCCCACCTCATTCCCACCATATTTTTTTTGTAATGGCAGATTAAGAAAATAGAATCTTTCAATTTCACATTTTTTCTTTTTTTTTATTTGTATGTCATGGGGCCGTTATTTGGCTGACCTTCACACACACACACACACACACACACACACACACACACACACACACACACACACACACACACACACACACACACACACACACACACACACACACACACACACACACATACACACACACACACACACACACACACACACACACACACACACACACACACACACACACATACACACACACACACACATACACATACACACACACACACACACACACACACACACACATACCCACAGAGAGAGAGAGAGAGAGAGAGAGAGAGAGAGAGAGAGAGAGAGAGAGAGAGAGAGAGAGAGAGAGAGAGAGAGAGAGAGAGAGAGAGAGAGAGAGAGAGAGAGAGAGAGAGAGAGAGAAATTGAGAGCACTCGGTAATCGTCTATAATATATAACTGACGTTTTTATTTGCCTATCCAGGTGTCTTTCTGTTCATTTGTCTGTTTGTTTGGCTATCTGTGTTTTTCTGTCTTTCTATCTGTCTGTCTGTCTGTCTATGTGGTCCATGAATACACCACAACCACACAACACCACAACCACACAACACCACAACCACACAACACCACAACCACACAATACTACAACCACACAACACCACAACCACACAACCACATAGTCACATTCGATAAATCTTGGCAACTGATCATAAACAACCTAACTGTAAATACGAGAGTAGTACAATCGATATAAATTTTCTGAAGATGCTGATTAGTTAAGGTGAAATGATTGGCTGAGGTGCGTTAGTTATGGGACATTCTACGACTCGAAGAAATGAGTACTGGTTGACTGGTTGACTGGTTGATTGGTTGACTGGTTGACTGGTTGGTTTCAGCATGGTGTGGGAATCATCATTAAAGCTATTGATTAAAAGTGGAAGACCAGTAATATTTCTTTCCTTCATTATCGGTATATCTAGTCTGATGGTATCGTCCATTGACTCTGAACACACACACACACACACACACACACACACACACACACACACACACACACACACCTACACACCACACAGATCGGGTCATGTAGGTACACATATTTTGCTTCAAACTGGGATAGTCATGTGGTCTTGGCTTATGTGAAACAGCTTCTCATTTTCGACAACTTTGAGGTATGTGGTGTATGCGTGCATGTGTGTGTGTGTGTGTGTATAAATATGTGTTGCTTAGTCCTGCATTTTAAAACCACAGTAAATTGGGACTGAAACTCACATTCCTAACAGTACTAGTAAGTTAACCACTGGTAGTAAAT
>JAPQNM010000022.1:11038358-11040858 GCA_029783475.1 Metacarcinus magister
TAGTAAGGGCAGAGGAAGAGTTAGATATATATTACAATGACTATATTATATCTATTAGTCATTTCTTTATAATTCAATTATATGTATCTTGTAAGGTATTGTCAAATCATATAGGTTGTTATTTAGCAAAGTGTCAACCTAAAGATGTGGCCGGCCCAGCGGAGACGCGGCCAGCTAGAAAAGAACAGGACGCGACCAGGGCAAGAAGTATCTTACGTGTGTGTTACCCAAAGCATACGACTGTATCCATACATATATATTTTCTATAAATATATCTATTTTGGTAACGACAATGTTTCCTGTTAACTCCCGTTAAACCACGAGAACGAGTGTTCAAAGCAGAGAATAACCAGGTAAGGTAATTGAGAATTACTCTGGTAAACTACGGGGAGACTACATCGATTCTGATGTAATCACCTACAGTAAATACCGGAACAACACTATAGAACAACACTATGCACTCTCCCCTTCCCTCCCTACATACTTACCTCCCTCTCTCCCCTCCCTCCTTTCCTCCCTTCTCTCCCCTCCCTCCTTTCCTCCCCCCGCCGCTTCTTTACGCTCCGACCTTCACCTTCACCTTTTTGTTTGTTGTCGCGGCGCTGGATGGAATGTTGTTACGCCCGGCCTTTCCGAGTGTCACAAGGAACATTGCCGCCGCCGTACGTTTAGTCGTTGTTTTGGAGTCGTAAATAAACTCCTCCTGTCCCATGATGTCTGATTGATGAGCATTTTCCTTATGCGACAGTTGGCACTAATTGTCCACCTCCTTACCTAGTTACCAACCCACCTACCTACCTACACAAGTAACTAAAGAACAAACTCCTTACTTACCTCCGTAACCTACTTTCCTTCTTACTTGATTACGTAACGTCCTGTCCAACTTACTAACCGTACCTACCTACCTACCTCTCTTGCTAAATAACTATGTAACTAAGTAACTACTTGCTTACTTGTTGCTAATAGGTAATTGTCTAGTTACTAAGCTAATTGAATAGTTTGTTAGCTAACTAAATGAATAAATAAACAAAGAATTATCGTTTCACTAAGTAACTTAACTGACCAATTAACTGTAGCTAACTGACATTGATAAACAAACAAACAAAATAGCCTTCAAGTAAACGAAGCAATAAACAAATAAACATACAAACCAACAAATGAATAAACAAGCCAGCCACCTACTAACTAATTAATTATTCAACTTTTAAAGAGACTGATAAAAAGGATGATGACGTAGCTAACAAACTAACTGATTAAACTAACAACCAAACGAACTAATTATTGAGCCAAGAAAGAACCAACGAAGCAGATAAACTAAATAATTGATTGGTTATTTTAGAAATTAGTCAATCAGCTTCTTGAACTATTAACACATCATCTTTTAACTAACTACCTAACTAATTATCTTACTGACCAACATTAGCTTCCGTTTCATCATTGATATCGGCAAATACTTGTTATTAACCTCTTGTTTATTTTTGTTTTTCATATTTACAAAATATAAATACAATAAATATAAATCTGTATAAGTACTCGCATAACTCTGGTCTCTTTGACGCCGCTGATCCTCTTCTTGCGGTGATTTTGTGCTGTTTGGTTACGACTTGGTCAGGAGGAAGGATGAGGAAAAGATGACGAGAAGGAGAAAGAGAACAGTGCCAATGGAGTGCAACAACTGCGTCCCAACGAGGCAGATCATGAAGGAGGAAGAGGAAGAGAAGGAAAAGGGAACAAAAGAATTCAGGAATAGGATTTGTTTAGACGACAGTGTAACAGTTGTGTCCTGGTGAGTCAGACCAGCGGTGGGCGAGGCAGGGAGTTATCATGCCGCTGTTGCTGCTGCTGCTACTGGTGTTTCCGGGCGGCGGTCTCGAGGGAGCGGAGGACGGCGTAGGAACTCTCTGCACTGTGGTCATGGCTGGCGTAGGATCTGTGGGTAGTTAGGTAGGAAAGGAAGGTTATTAGTCTCGTGAGGGTGGAAATAGTGTGCAATTTACTGGCTCTTAAAGTCACAATTGATTTCGACTTTGCATGGCACAGCGGCAGTCACTCATACGGGCCTGGCTTTTTCTCTGCTCTTTACATTTTTCTGTTGAAGTAGGTTTCCAATAGCATGCTGTAGACCCATCATTAGGGCCCTTGACGCGTCATGCTCTGATGTGAAAGCTAAACGACACGTGAGGAAACTATATATGTGCTGGGAAGAGCCCGGTGCCTTCTTTCTTTCCTACGTGATAATTAAGACTTTCCTTCGAAGATTGTCTTGAGCCATGACCCAGATGTTCACCGTTTTAGGGGCGGAACATTATATTTGATTAACTTGAATGCAAAACAGGGATGAAAAAACTGAAAGCAGTAACACGTTAACCAGGAGAGAGATAGATGAACTGATAGATAGGTAAATAAATAGAAAAATAGATAGATAAATAGATAGATTAATAGAAAGACAATCAATCAATCATTGGGGGCGTATATATATATATATATATATATATATATA
>JAPQNM010000022.1:11045858-11065858 GCA_029783475.1 Metacarcinus magister
TTTTTGTTTTTTTCTTTACCTTTTCTTTTTTTATTTTATCTGTTGTGTGTTTTGTGTTTGTTTGGGTGGTTACTTTATTTCTTTTCTCTTTCTCACTCTCCTTGTATCTTTTTCTTTTTCTTTCTCTTCATTCGCTTCTCTCTCTCTCTCTCTCTCTCTCTCTCTCTCTCTCTCTCTCTCTCTCTCTCTCTCTCTCTCTCTCTCTCTCTCTCTCTCTCGCGCACACACACACACACACACACACACACACACACACACACACACACACACACACACACACACACACACACACACACACACACACACACACACACACACACACACACACACACACACACACACACACACACACACACACACCTGAGCATTCAAGAAAATATCAAATGTAATATAAATGACAAAAAAAACCCCCCCATACTTATTCTCTATTCAGTTCCAATTTCGTTAATCATTATTATTATTATTAGAGAGAGAGAGAGAGAGAGAGAGAGAGAGAGAGAGAGAGAGAGAGAGAGAGAGAGAGAGAGAGAGAGAGAGAGAGAGAGAGAGAGAGAGAGAGAGAGAGAGAGAGAGAGAGAGAGAGAGAGATTTTCAGTTTGTTTATTTTTTAGTTATTTGAAGGCTCGTAATGATAACAGGAAAAAAGAAAGAAAATGGGGGGAAAAGAAAGAAAGTGAAAGAGGCCCACATGATTCCCCTCCACCAGGGAAAGTAAGCCAGACAGGATCAATTAGAGTGTGTGAGGCGCCATGAGACTGGTCTGGAAAGCGTCCAAGTCCAGGCAGTAATGGGGAGGGAGAGTGGTTGGGGAGTAAAGGAAAAGATGGATAAAGTATGGATGGGGAATAGAGGAAAAGTGAATCGAGTATGAATAGGGAGTAGAGGAAACGATGGGGAGTAAAGGAAAAGATGGAGTGTTTATGGGGAGTAAACGAAAAGGGTGAAGGGAGTGTGGATGGGGAGTACAATAAAAGAGAGAGGGAGTGTGGATGGGATGTATAGGAACACAAGTGATTGCATTGCCTTAGTGTTGCGCCTGTATAGTCACAATGTTAATCATCGTGGTAGCTAGGATGGTCGAGGCTTTTATTGTCAATGCTCTCTACCAGTTTTAACATAAAGATCTGAAACCTAGAATCTTACAAGTCATGGAACGAAAACTTCAGTGCCCAAAGGGGAATAATGAGAATAATGCTCGACACAACATGGGGAGATAAGAAGAGAGCATCATGGATCAGGGAGAATATCAAAGTCGAAGGTAACTTGATTACAATTAAATGAAAAAGAGTTCACATAGGCAAGACGTCATGCGCCAACGGATAATAGATGGACAACTACAGTAACAGAATGGCAACCCAGGGATGGTAAGAGAAGGCAGGGCAAGGCAGGATAGAGAACACGATGGAAAGATGAATTAGGTAGTTTTGCTGGGGTGGCCTGGAATAGACGAGCGGCAGACATAGATGAGTGGAGAAGGTTGAGAGGCCTTTTTCCTGCAAAACACTCAAAGAGGCTGTTGGTAATGATTACTTTAGTTTGTGGAGCGGTAGTTTATCCGTCAGTCACCTAAAAACACACACATGTAGTAGTACTTTTAATCTTCCTTGTGGTTTAGTGTTCTCGTATATCAGGAAGGAAAGCCGGTGATGTGGTGGTTATAGTAGTACAATCGACTCGCAAGCAAATGTAGCATATGTACTACTTGTTGATTCCTCTGGGAGTTTACTAATAATACTTAGTAACTTAAAGCGGGTCGGATGCCCTGAAGAAAGAACTGACTCCTAACAAACACAGACATATTCCGTCTGTCTGTCACCATAGCTTACCTATAGATCGTAATGCTCCTTAGCAAGTTAATAAGTGATCGAAACTTCAAACTGAACAGTCTGTCATATAACCATTTTCGGTTTCTTTCAAGTTAAGAACAAGCAAAGAAAATGTAGCGTAGACTCGACCAAATGTTTTCTTTGTGATGATTTCCAGGACAGACTGACGTGATTCATTTAGTAACTTAACTGGTATGAGGCTTGAAAGAGGAATTGGTAAAATTAAAGACTCACTCATCCCGCCTGCCTCGTGGCACACCTCGCTAGTCCGTTTTATCGAATTGTATTTATAAATGAATCAAACTAAACCTTGTGTAAACTAATCCGACCCAGGATCCATTAGAGTCAGTCGAATGGATCCTGAGACGACCCAATGAGGGTATACGACCTAACCAAGGCTACAACTCTCCACGTCAGTCTTTCGCACTAGGACTGAGTGGAAGGTTATCCTGTTGTTTCACATGGAAGTGTTAAACTTTCCAAGTTCGACCTTAATTTGCAGAGCAAGTGCAATATTAAAAATACAAAGAATTATGAGATCTATACAATGTAATAGGGAACAATTTATTATGTGATGGATGTCATTTTGCGCAATAATACCAATACATGTAGTGGTATTTGTAAAAGTGTGACTAGTAGCCTCCACGTCCATGCTGCATCACTTCCAAAGTGGTTGCCATTCCAGGGCAGTTCACCGCACGACCACTATTCACGGCAGCTTTCAACACGTTTTCACCATACTACAGCACTGTGGACTGAAGGAAGTTGGTGTACATGAATATGCCTAACACTCAGTCTTGTTATAAAGTTTCAGTCTTGTTATAAAGTTTCTATTGCATTATTACGCAGCATTACTTACGTAACTACATAGTGTCCGTGTCAGTGAATTAGCCACGTTGACCAAGGCAATGGTCACCTTTTTTTTATTATCAGTAGAAAGTATGTATCAGCTGAAATGAGTTTTCTCGAACAGAAAGAAGTATTTGAAGCCAGACTGCAGTGCACTCTATACCAAATTATTATCAGCAAGGGGCGCATTAGCTAACTTCAATGACTACAATAGGTCGCTTGCACTGACTTTACTGACCGTAGACATACATGGTTTTCACTGGAAATACCAATACTTCTTTCTAACGGAACTTTGCAAGAATCAAAAAGTTTCGAATTCCCGTGTCTCGGTATCAGGAAGTGCCTGTCTGTCGGGTTGCTCAAGACAACAATCATGTCATTGGTTGTATTGTTTTCTTTTGATTTTCTTTTAATGTTTTCCACGACAAATGAGACAGGTCTGCTGGATGTGTGTTTTTTTTATCGTTTGATGATCTCTTCAGAATGATATGCTTTTCCAGTCTTAGGTTCTTTGCATCTGACCCTAGACTTAATGCTGCTGTTGAAGGTGCGTCATACATTTAAGGTAATAACAATAATAAATAAGATGTGCTGTGTAATTAAAGGTATCCAGTGGCAGTTTTAAGAAATTTGAGCGTATCTTTTTACTTCTATAGACCCTGATTAGCAGGAGGTGAGACCACTTAGCAAGCATAAAACTGAGTCAATTAGTGCACGGGAAAACGGCCGAGATCGAAACTTGATGTCGCTGCGAGTCTGTGAACAGTGTTGGAGTCGCGCAGGGGGATCACTGTCTTGTTGTGTAGTGCTAGTTGTCTTCCGAGGAAACCTAAAAAGTATATTAAGGGATCAATAATGACCCTTGACCTGCCTAACGAAGCTTCAAGACAAGAAATTTCACTCTAGATCTTTACCACAGGTGTGCGCACGGCAGATAGTCGGCCCGTGTGTGAAGCAGTGAAGTAGTACTACATGGCGTGGGCCCCGAGTACCTCGAACAACTGTATTAGATATGTGTCCTTTATCTCATTCCTCGTACCAGCCCGTTCCCCAACACCCCCACCCCAACTCCGTATTTAAGTCTTGCATGCTAATGGTCAGTTAGAAAAATGATATATTGTCACACCCGGAAGCAGGTTAAGCACCGGATCAAAACAATTAAGGAGGCAATGGCCCTGTAAAAAGGCACCAGCTCATTTCAGGATACAGTCTTTCCCTTGTGCACGCCAGTTGGTTACAAACTAATGTTACTCATTCTCCGTTACTTGTAAAATGCTTTTAATGTTAGGAGAAACAATATGAGCGTGGTAAGCCTCATTTAGGTACTAAAGGAACAGCAAGATGTGTTGGAGCCATCATAAAGTGCACCTTCAGTAACATACAGTGTGGTCCGAAAGTCTTGTGACCCCCTACGAAATTAATTAATGATATTATATATTATATTATTAAAACAAAAAATAATGAATGTTAAAACAATATGTAAGGGTGACAAGACTTTTGGACCACCCTGTGCAATGGGGTGGGCAAATATGTAAAGAAAATAAATAAAGAGGATGCAAGAAAGTACAGGGAATTGATACGTCGAAGGGCTTTTTTTCATTCCTTTATTTACACTATTTAACAATTCAACAATAAATTATTATCTTGAGTACTAAGATGACGGCATCTTGCCCCCGAGACCCGCTCGGGAGGCCGACACACCATACACGAAGCCACAGGGAAGATACCCAGGCATTTTCACTGATATGGTTTCACAAAAAAGTGAAACAGGCAAACAAACAAGTAGGAAGAAAGGAATCACAGCAAATAAGAAAAATTGTAATACCATATCAGGAATGTATTCAGGTGGGGTGGGTGAAGGTGATGTAGCGACGTAGGCTTTGGTATGGAGGCGTCTATGGAGATAGTCGTGGAGGGAACAGCTACTCGTGCTTCCTGGCGGTTTCCTCAAGGGCCCGGTGGACGGCATAGGTTTGCTCGTAACTTGAAGGCGCACTATATTGCCTGTGTGGGTAAAAACGGATTGATCAATATGGTGGAGAGGGTGGCATGAATTGAGGTAGAGAGTAAGGGAGGGAAGGTACAAAAGGGAAGGTGAAGACACCTCAAGGGAAACTGTGAATGAATAAATGAGTGGAAGTTGATTTAGGATGAGGTTGAGTTACGTTTGACGTGGAACACTAATTAGAAAGGGCTTTATAGGGTCAGACTAGGGGAATGATATATGTGGGTTGTCAGGGGAGGATGTGATAGGTGAGCTTATTGTGAGCAAAATTGGAATATGTGGCTCAGTTAGAAAACGAGTCACTGTCAATACTCACGGGGTCTTCAAGCCGGGAAGGTCCCTGCCGGTTCCCATGAAGGCGGCGGCGATAAGCGCGGCAACAAGGGCCGCCACCAGGATGCCTACCAGCACCAGGCTGGCATTGCCTATCACCACCGACTGGTTGGGGTTGCCGGTGCCCGTAACGAAGAAGCGGTCCTGATTCTCCTGCATCACTTGATCAGGGGGAGAGTTGGCATGGCTGGCGGCCACCAAAGCCGCGGTCAATAGAGCTGCGGAGACATACCAGTGTTATTGTGAAGGCGACAACACGAATGCTTGGGTTGCTCCGCCACACGCCTGTCTGTTCCCTGTTTAAGGGTGACAGAGGTGATGTTTATCAAATAGTAACTACTTTCCCTATGGGAGGTATGATATCGAAGTGTTACTCCCAAAGCTTCTCATAACTGACACTTTCAAGGAAAGTGTTCTGTTGTCACTTCAATGGGAGAAGTCAGCGTCCCTAGATGGGATTGTGTGGGACGCTTTACCTTTCCGGTGCTATATTACCGATTACTCGCATGATTATTACTTAAGAATATAGATGCTGTGGTTTATTTAAAATTAAGTTGATCACAATTGTATGAACATAGGTTTGAGGGTTAAGCGCCGTGTGTGTCGCGTTGCAATGCTAATTACAGCTCAATGACTTTTACTGAATATAATATAGGCCGCTGGCAGGCAGCATATAGGCGTGCATGCACAGAGAACGGACTGCAAGCCTACCCTTGAAAGTCATCCTTGAGTAGTTTACAGAACGCGAAGTAGCAGGGACTGTTCACGCTGGGAGCACCTTACGTTGACTGAACACACCTGGACAACGCTTCGTTTTTATACATGTGGAGCATGATCGTTGTTGGGAAGCGTGCATATGGCTCCACCACAAGCGCCGCCCCGTGAAGCGAAAACTGGGGCTCGCTGTGGTCTGTGGCGAACGCTAGAAACATGTGGGGCGCCTCTGTGTGGGGCTGTGGGTCAAGGCGAGAAAGGGCTGGTGCCATGCTATGATGCCTCTTCCTCTCCTTGTTTGCTGCGAGGCTCCAGTCTTCTACTAATATAGCGTCTTCGTCCTTGGTTTATTACTAGTGTGTGTGTGTGTGTGTGTGTGTGTGTGTGTGTGTGTGTGTGTGTGTGTGTGTGTGTGTGTGTGTGTGTGTGTGTGTGTGTACGTGCGGGTGTGGTGGGCGCACGTGCGTTTTCTTGATATTAGTACACAAACACATACACAAACAAACAGACATACATATACATACAGACAGGGGGCCAGCGTCTCCACATCCAGGTGTTCAGCTTAGTAACCAGGACCCATTAGTCCAGCTGTAATTACCTGGTTTTCGTTCATAGCTTCCTGTTGGTTCGGTGGAAAGCTAAGAGTAATGGCAATTGTGTTTATTTAAATAGATGCATAATTATAGGTGCGCATGTATGTGTGTATGTGTGTATGAATGTATGTACTGTATGTAGGTATTTACTATGTGTTTGATTTTCATATCAAGTTACTGTTTATTAGTTTCAAGATAATATAATATGCTTCTTCTTCTTTATCTTCTTCTTCTTCTTTATCTTCTTCTTCATCTTTATTTTCATCTTCATCTTCATCTTCATTTTCATCTTCATCTTCATCTTCATTTTCATCTTCATCTTCATTTTCATTTTCATCTTCATCTTCATCACACTCGCACACGCACACGCACACGCACTCGCACACGCACACGCACACGCACACGCACACTAATAATGCTTATATAATATCATGTCGAATAATATCTGATATGTTATTATTCTTAACTTTACAAGTCGCGTGTTCGCATAATTTTCACGATATTTGTATTATACTTAGAGTGATCAACGTAATGTACCATTAATTATAAGAAACTGCGTTGTAACAATAATGAAGTTGTAATTATAAATTCTATACTGAAACAATAATAAATAAAGATAGAATAAGATAAAATCTACTATTTACATCAACTCTCGAGCCATCTGTAATATATAATTGATTAGAAAGGAAGCTGCTTTTTGATGATGTAAAAATATAATTTATAAACAGTAAAATCAAAATGTGATCTGCAAAAAAGAAAAGAAAAAAAAAGTTATGTATACAAATCCTATCAAGTCAACGGTTAACATTTGACAGTCCACAATGCGACAAATGGTGGTGCGAGTGACTTTCTCTAGTGTTTACATTAATTTTTTTCTGCATTTCTTTACCTTTGCCTTTTTCTGGTGTTTATGATGAGTACAGACAACACTCTAATGTCTTGTGGTGATGTGTAGTGACCATGGTGCATGAGGAACATATGGTGACTGGAAATTAGTTTATTTTTCTATCATTATTTAGTTTATTTTTCACCCATGGATGATATGGTTATTGTTAGTGATGCATTAAGGTCTTTTGGTGATGTGGTGCATTGGGGGAAGTGTATGGTGTGGACAGGAATATAAAGAAAAGATCAGATGGTAATAAATGTGTACCACCTATCCAGTACCACAAAAGGTTGATATGTCTCTGTTAGCCTAAGCGACATGATGGCAAAGACCAAAACTCTAGCAAGAATCAAACAGTAAGTAAAAGTTCCAGAGAGAGAAAGTGAAATAGATTATAGTGTGTGGGCGTGTAGGTGTCATGATAGTACACAGCAGTTGTAGGCTATTAGAAACAGGTGTGTGGTGTGTAGCATGAGCCTGTGATGGAGAGGTAGTGGTGTGATATAGAAGAAGGCTTGTGACGCTGAGGTGGTGCTGTGATGGAGACTGTAGATTGGGGTGTGACTATAATACTTACTAGTGGGAAGAGTAGGCTGCTTACTGACACCTCACTGATACAAGAGGAGGGGGTGTTAGTCGTCTCCCTTGCGTTAAGAAAAATAATAGAGAAATAAATAAATGAATAAATAAAAGCTCCACATGCACTCCCCTCCAGCCTCGCCCAGCAGCATCTAAGCAACATATTTTATTCCACAGACAGACAGACAGACAGACAGACTGACGTCCCTTTCGCTGACTTTCGTTCCGTAAAGAAACCCTCTTCTAGAGATGTTTATGGTAATATATTACTGCAGGGGTTTCCCTCCTTCTGTTGTCTCTATAGTCGTAGGCGTATCTGTCACCTGGCGTTGTGCAGATGGTGAACCCTCCGCCCAGCTTCGTCAGCTGGTGTTTTATGGCACCGGGGGTAAATCTGTGATAATTGTGTCAAGTAAATGAATGTGAGGTATTTAGCAAAGTAACCAACAAGATGTGGCCTCAAATTTAATGTGTATTTAGTGATATCCTGTACACATGTGTGTTATGGATTCAGTTCGGTGGACAGTCATAGCGTGTCTAAATTTTTTTCATGATAACTGTCTCGCATTAGGTAAACTTCACTTATACTAATTGTCTTGATTAACTAAAGTAAACTCTTGTAAGTGATAGGAGAGTCGGGATGTGTGAGGTGTTGAAATGGTGATAAAGTTAGATGAAGCTATGTCAAAGATTCACAAGTGTGCATGCACTCATTCTTCCAAGGCTTTGTTTGTTCCGGCAATCCAGGAAACGAATCCTTTCCATGCAAGGTTCAAGGGAAACGATGTTGTGCCGCTTACTGAAAGAGCGACCCTGTCTGTCCGTGGCACCGCGTACCTGGCCGCCTCATAGTCATCCCTCAGGCGCTTCACCATACTAGCCTTCAGGTCTGAACCCCCACTTGACCCATAGTCCACGTTCACCACCATGGGACCAGGACCTCCTTATACTCTGCTTGGCACAATTTCGTCGTGACTTGTCACTTCATGGGTGTGCGTCGGCTCGCGGGGCTGGACGCGACTCATCCGCCATGGTTTGCAGAACACGCACCTGATACATCATCAATTATTACTTATCCTGAAAACCTTTTATTGTTGATAATGGAATCTGTCCAGCACATGCAACTTCGATGTCCTGCTGCTTCTCCCGCCACATTCACCTTCTTTGTGTTCTCTCCTCGTGTTGTGTCCACTTGCTTCTCCTGCCAATCATTCCAGGATGTGTCTGGCAGGAGGTGCCGGACAGCACATTGTTTTTCGCCGTACTGCTGCATATTTCAGATAGATAGATCACATACCATGACCATTAATTAAGTTTTCTGAGTTTACAATACTACTAAAGTGGACATCTAACCTTTCTGTCCCTAAAAAGATTCCTGTCTGTGCAATTGGCGGTTGTTTTTACACGGGAAAAATACTTGTGAAAAATTGACGATAGATTCCTCGTGATCATTGGTTTACTTGTGGTTCGTAAATCATTATCATTGTAAACATTGTGTTCCAATATTTCCACGGACCCTGGGAGAACCGAGCCTACCACGCCCCCACGAGGAGCCATGAGGCCCGATGAGAGGGAGAGACTCAGGTGCATTAGACCTTATAGGGTCTCTTCGGTGAGTGAATCACAAGACAACCTCTTGAGGGAACATTTGAGAAGCTTGAGGACTGTTGCTGTGCTTGCCATTCGTGCTCCAATGATTGGCCGTTATGAAGTAATTTCGCCATTCCTTCCTGCCTCATTACGTCCCGCTCCGCTGAGGCCCCAGCTTACCATACAGGAAGGCACTGGTGAGTTAGGTGGCAGGGGATAGTTTTTCTTGATACTATTATTATTAGAGGTTTTGTGGCTGTTTAGTCTTTATTACCTTTTTTTTTTTTAGCATACAATGAGAACACACACGTTCCCTTAACCCCATCATTGAAGGGCCCCAGCAAGTCCCTCGTCGTTCAGAGGCTGCAAGGGCATACACTTTTTTTTTATCTATATCATCTTACTAGAGTCGATGGTTACCATCTTTTCTAACCAGACTTTTCATAATATCCGATAGTGAAAGAAAATACTAAGGAAAAATATGCTAGTTTAAGGTTATAACAGATTGCTTAACGAAACAATTTACTCATGAACTCACAGATATTTCAGCTCCGAAAATTCTTTAACCTGAGATACTCGTATATATTGGACACGTATATTCCGAAACACATAGATCAAACAGGCAGGGAAGAATAATTCATGGCATAGACATGTAGGATATAACAGTACATATTTTATTCCAAGATACCAAGCTATAGTTGGCTTATACAAAAATAAATAACGAAAACCGGACATGGAATGACAGGTATTGAGAGGAAGCGATGTAAGGAATAGAGTGGAGAGGTAGAGCGGCTGGAGAGCAGGTGTGGCCTAGGAGGCGGCAAAGTGACCAGCACTTTGCCGCCTCCTGAATCATCTCTTCCTTAGTTTCTTTATATATTATCCATCTTCAACTTCATTTCTCTTTTGTTGCTGCCGATCAATAACCTTGGATCTGTTCAGTTCATTACTCCACCTGGTTCCTGGCTTCACACAGGTGCCTTGTTCACCTGGCTATGGCACTGTCCTGCACACACTGGTGGGGCCGAAGCGTCAGGGAGAGGAGTCGAACACACTCTCTAGGTAAGGAGCAGCAGCGTCGAGGGGATGAAGCTGCAAATGAGTGTCAAGGGCGTTTCCATCAGCGGGGCAGCGGTGGCGTTCTGGCAGGTGTGGGTGAGGAGGTGCGGAAGCATGGCAGGTGGTGTGTAGGTGCTGGGTGCAGGGTGTAAGGGGCAGGGTACACATGGCAGGGTGCTTGCATGGGGTAGAGGTCTAATGGGTCACGACTGGGTGTTTGGGTAGGATATGTAGTGGTAGGATACAGGATATGGAGTTTAGGAATGGGGTGTAGTGGTAGGATACAGGTAATGGAGTTTAGGAATGGGATTTAGGGGTAGGATACAGGATATGGGGTTTAGGAATGGGGTGCAGTGGTAGGATACAGGATATGAGGCTTAGGAATGGGGTGTAGTGGTAGGATACAGGATGTGGGGTTTAGGAATGGGGTATAGTGGTAGGATACAGGATGTGGAGTTTAGGAATGGGGTGTAGGGGTAGGATACAGGGTTCAGGAATGGGGTGTAGTGGTAGGATATAGGATATGAGGTTTAGGAATGGAGTGTAGTGGTAGGATACAGGATGTGGGGTTTAGGAATGGGGTATAGTGGTAGGATACAGGATGTGGAGTTTAGGAATGGGGTGTAGGGGTAGGATACAGGGTTCAGGAATGGGGTGTAGTGGTAGGATACAGGATATGAGGGTTAGGAATGGGGTGTAGTGGTAGGATACAGGATATGAGGTTTAGGAATGGAGTGTAGTGGTAGGATACAGGATATGGGGTTTAGGAATGGGGTGTAGTGGTAGGATACAGGATATGGGGTTTAGGAATGGAGTGTAGTGGTAGGATACAGGATATGGGGTTTAGGAATGGGGTGTAGTGGTAGGATACAGGATATGAGGTTTAGGAATGGGGTGTAGTGATAGGATATAGGATATGAGGTTTAGGAATGGAGTGTAGTGGTAGGATACAGGATGTGGGGTTTAGGAATGGAGTGTAGTGGTAGGATACAGGATGTGGGGTTTAGGAATGGGGTGTAGTGGTAGGATACAGGTATTGCAACATAAGGATTGGGTGTATGACGAGGGTGGGGTGTAGGGATACTCTTGTAGGGAGCTGGGTGTAAGGGTAGGATGCAGGTCGCAGGATGCAGGTAAGGGGAGTGGAATACATGGAACCGGATGTTGGTAGGTAAGGGCTGCTGGTGAAGGCTGCCTGGGTGTAGGTACTGGGAAGGATACAGGTTTGGGGGGGGGAGGGTGTAGGCAATACCAGGTGGATGGGAATTCAGGTGTAAACATAACGGGGTGACCAGAACAGGACTCATGAGCTACTTAGTACACACACACACACACACACACACACACACACACACACACACACACACACACACACACACACACACACACACACACACACACACTTATTTTTTTTTTTAGATACACGAGAACCGCAAATTATGTTGAGTTTCCCCTAAAAAATTAAAAGAAGCAGTCACGGGTGTTGGTCAGTATACTTGAACAAAACAACTTAATAGATCGTCCCGTCATGCACTGTGCTTGTACGAGAAGACGGAGTGCAATAACAGGACTTGATGCTTTCGTCAGCTGCACTAAGAGGCTTGTGAGAGTTGATCTGGCCATTCCTAGTTATGCATTAGGTAGTGAGGTGCATAGGACTGGGTATAAGCACAGGGGACGGGGTGTAGCAAGGTGCATGGGACAGGGGTGAGAGCAGGATACATGGGACAGGATTCAGGTGGTTGGTGGTGAGAGGTTCAGGGAATTATGGTGATGGTGCGTAGTGATAGGTGGTGCTGGTGGTGGTGCTTGACTGCGGCAGTGCTAGGGGTGGTGCTGGTAATTGTGTGTAGTGGTGGTGCTGATGAGGCAAGTAGGTGATGGTGCTGGTGCTGGTGTTATGATACAGGTGTGTGGTGGTGCTGGTGTTGGTGTTATAATACAGTTGTGTGGTGGTGCTGTGACGGTGCTAATATATGGTAGTGCTGGTGCTTCTGATAGTGCAGGTGTGTGTTGTTGCTAATGATGCTTAAGTGTGAGGGTGCTGATATGTGGTGATGTTGGTGCTGGTGGTGCTGGTGGTGCTGGTGGTGCTGGTGGTGGTAGTTGTGGTGGTTGTGGTGAAGAGTGTCGTCGTAGTGCAGGGATATTAGTGTGTGGTGCTAGTATGTGATGGTGCTGGTGTATCATTATTGTGGTGCTAAGTAGTGCTGGTGGTGGTTGGGGTGCTGGTGGTGGCGGTGGCAGGCAGCAGTAACGTCAGAAATCTTTGGCGGCAGCGTCTTCTTATAGGAATCTGGCGGCGGCGTTCTCTAAGAATCTGTGGACACTGTAGCTCTTTTCATGGGCGGATTCCGAGGCGTAGGATCTGCGGAGCGATGGTAGGGTGAGCGTACATGATGATCGGTGCCTACGAGTGAACTGGGAAGCAAGCAGGTGGTGAGTGTGAGGAAACCAAGGAGCGTGTTGCAGTGCTTGAGAAATTAGGGGACACAGCATTGTTGGTTTGATTCTAAAATCCAATTGCATATCATTATAGTGGTATTATCTTACTCTCAAGACCAATAGTGGTAGTCAAAGCAAGTGACTAAATTATTTCGATGCAGAAATTACTTTTTTTTCTTTTTTGCAACGTGCTCCTTAAACCTCACTGATGTATGTAAATACTTTAGGAATGGTTTGGTGGACTCTGAATGAGACGAGAACTGTAGGAGAGTTTATCATATGTAGATCAAGGAAAGACTAAAACATTAACAGGTAATAAGATGATGATGCTGATGATGATGATGTGTGCGTTTGTGTGAGCGTTTGTGTGTGTGTGTGTGTGTGTGTGTGTGTGTGTGTGTGTGTGTGTGTGTGTGTGTGTGTGTGTGTGTGTGTGTGTGTGTGTGTGTGTGGGAGGGGAGGCGAGGGACAACTTACGTGGGTGCTGCGTAGGGGGCAGGTTGCTCCTTGCCCTGGTCGTTGAGTTTTGACATAAATACGACGGCAATAACGACGCCGATTAGCGCCAGGCTCGTCAGGATGGCTGAATTCAAGCCAACCGTGACGTTTATCATGTTGTCGTCATTGCCAGTTGGAGTGATAATCAGACGACCCTCCTTCTCGCCATCTTTCTGTGCAGCTCCCGTCGCCAGCACCAAGGCCAACATCATAAGTTCTGAGGGAGAGAGGCAGATTAGAGAAGCACTCAGCGCCTCGTGGCATTTGAAGAAGCACTGCCATGTTTTAATACGACACCTATGGCCTCACACTACCTCTGATTGCCATTCTTAAGACGAGGGTGGAGCAGGAGCGGAGAGTTGAGTGAGTCACTGAAGAACTGCCTTCACACTGGCACTTGGACGCTGCCAGTCTACTTATATACATCCCTAAGCCATACATTTGACCCACAGCCATAGCTCAAAACGAGAACAAGGCTACCGCAGGCTTTCCTCAGCTGCTGCAGGGCTGAACCATATGGTAAGTAGGTGGGGGAGGGTGTTCCCTCATCCTCCTCCACCTCCTTCCCGGGGCCTGTGGTCAGTGCGTCCTGAGTTTAGGACCATGTTAGATGTTCTCGATGCATTAGGAAGAAGGGAACATTCCACGTGAATAAGAAAATAATCGTCAATGATATTTACTTCTCATCTCTACATCGTACATCCTCCCTCATGGCAGAAACACAGGTGTATCCTGAAGGGACAACAAATACTAATTAATAATGGTTAAACAAGTGTCAACAAAATTGTTTTTTTTGTTGCTTTTCTGTTATTCACTAAATGTAATCCAACTTTGTTATGACATTTTTTGTATTAATCAAACAATTAAGGATGCCATTTTTAGCTCAAATTTCTTACAGCCTTGAAAATAGTACTGCCTATGTTCGTAATGATTTAAGGATCCAATCACCAGCTATCAGGTATGGACGTAACCTTCCAACAGGTGTCGCTGCCCCACCAGGTGCCACGAGACCAATACGCCCCAACAAATGTGACCCTCCATTGGATGGCTCAAGAACAGGCACACCCTTCAGTACTTGTCGCTGTCTTGGGTCGGTGCCACTCTCTCAGGTGACCAGAAGACAGCTATCAATATCCAAAGAATGTCGTTTAAACCCATTCTGCACCAGAAGAAAATGACGCAACATCCACGATATAGATTAGACACGGAAGGAAGTACCACCGGTGCATGCTATTATTTTTCCGTTTAAACATCTACCAGACGAGTTCAATTATTTAGTCGGGAGAGAGAGCCAGATGGTTGTGTTCAGAAGTGTAACGAGAGCGACTTGGAAGGGATAGCTGCAAGGAAGGACTGGAAGGGAAAAAAAGAAAAAAAGGGCGAGAAGGATAGAAGGATCGAAAGTTAATTGTACTAGATATTGGAGCGAGGAACAGGACGGAGAGGGGAAGCGAAACATAGCAGTGAGCAACGGGACGGGACGGGGCGGGACGGGGTGGGACGGAGGGCTAGGCTACTAACCACTATAACCACCACCACCATTACCATCTCCACTTTTTCCGCTCCATATGTTTGTCTTTCTGTCCGTCTGTCTGTCTCTCTCTCTCTCTCTCTCTCTCTCTCTCTCTCTCTCTCTCTCTCTCTCTCTCTCTCTCTCTCTCTCTCTCTCTCTCTCTCTCTCTCGACTGATTATTGATTATACTGCTGAGGTGGAAAATTGTGGTCTATGCAACGAAGGAAGAGGAGTGGGAGGCTGGTTTGGCAGTTGTGTTGTTGTTGTTGTTGTTGTTATGTTGATGGTGTGGAACTGGTAATACTTGTGGCGGTGGTGGTTGTGGTGTTGGTAGTGATAATGGTTACCTCACTGCGATCACCACCACTATAATAATATATATGTACGTACATTTGCAACAATCAGGGAGAATTAACGTAAATTCACACACACACACACACACACACACACACACACACACACACACACACACACACACACACACACACACACACACACACACTATACAAGGACGATGAAAACTACACACTGCTTACTTGCGTGTTACTGTATTTACAGATATATAAATTAACAATAAATAACAATAATTAAACTGACAATAACACAGTGGACGGGAAGGCACATGTTAGGACCAGGATACCCAGTACGTGAACCCAAAAAATAATGTAACAGTTTGAAAGATTTACGTGTTATATACAAACATGTCAGCTTAGAACCCTGCCGAACCCCGACACCCGCCAGCAGGGAGGGGCACGGCAGGGAAGTGGTACAGAGTATAGGGTAAGTAGGGTAAGTAGGGAGAGGCATGGGGATAGAAAGTGTAAAGAGAGGACTGGAGAAGGAAAAGGTGAGAAGCAAGTCAGGTTATGGCACTGTCTAGGGTCAAGGTGTGTGGTGGTGGTCAGGTTAAGTCTGTTCAGGTCCTGCGTCTTGAGTGTTGGTCAGGGGTGTGTCGTGGCGGGATGGCGTCCAGAAGGGGAGTCGTTGAGCCGTGAAGGGCGTGATGATTACGGTAAATGTGGTCTTGTTGGGATGAGCGGTGTTCTAGTGTCTGTCGGGGATTCAGTGTCGTTCTGCTGCATCGATATTCATGGCCATTCATCGTCGTCGTCATCATCATTACTGTCGTCGTCATCGTTAGTTAGTAGCATCGTATTGTTACAGTGGTTTGGGGCGTCTTGAATTATGAGTAACGTGTGGTGTGAGTCTACGTCGCATGGGTCGAGTGTGCGTCTTGTGTGAGGAAGGGGAGGTGAAAGATGATAATGATGATGATGAGAAGGAGGAGGCTTAGTAGAGAGAAAGATAAGGTATGTGTAAAGGACTGCGTTGATCGTTATTGGGGAGGCGTGGGTGCTGGGAGGGTGCATGGCGTGATGATGCCACAGATGGTGACCCGGATGATTTGTAGCGTGGAGGAGGCGAGTGAGGGGGCGGAGTGGGTAGTGGGAGTGTGTTATTGGGAGGCTGTAACGTTCAGGTTAGGGACGAGGATAAACAGTATTGCTATGTCATGGTGAAGAGTATCAAGTTTTAAAAGAGGAATACCTATGTCTACGTCTGTACATCAGTGGAGCGTCTACCCCGAAGGGCTCCGTCATTATTGTTATAATATTACGTCTTTGGTGTCTCACGAGGCCCAGGAAGCACACCGTGAGAAAACACTACTTGTCTGACTAGAGTCGGTACGTGCGCTAAACCCAACCCGAGAAGGGAGTTAATCACGAGAAAAGGTGAGTCAAGAGGGCTGGGTGAGAGTCGTTCATGGTTGAGTCGCGAGTGAAGCTGTGAGTCTCAGGTCGTCAGTGGCGCAGTAAGTTTGGGTCAGGTCGTCACCTGTGTCTTTTTCTTGTTTGTCATTGTCATTCTCGAGGCTAGTGGGAGACAAGGGCCACCAGAGGGAAGGGTGTGGGAAGGGGCGGGATGGGGGGCAGAAAGGAGTTGGTATGGAGCTTGAATAGGATTGTTCGAGCCGTAGAATGACTCGGCGGGTTCATATAATGTGAGGAGGAGAGGAAAAAGAGAGGGAGGAAGAGGAGGAGAATCAGTCAAGAGGTGACGCTGTGCTGCCTTGTTTACAGATACTTCTTGGCGGCTTCCTCCAAGGACCTCTTGATGGAGTAGGAGCTTACGTCGTAGGATGATGGGCCGCTGCCGTAGGATCTGCAGGGGGCGGCCGGGGATCTCAGGTTAGAATTGATATTTACAAAAGAATAGAAATATGCCTGTGAGAACCACTGGTGCGTGGGAAGACGTAGGGGCAGCGAGAGGCTGTCTGGTGAGCCCCGGCACAGACACACCGCGAAAACACATGGGAGGGCGTGGGAAGCTGAGTGGCATGACAGCTCTCACGGCTGTGCCTCCCATGACAGGGTAGCGAGGGTCGGGCCGCCGCGTGTCTGTACTGCAAGAGGCTATCACCAGCAGCCTCCACGCCAGTATGTACAGTTTTATATACACTAATATATACACACAGCTACTGAGATTATGTACACATAAATTAAATATGATTAAAGTTAGTCATGCAATATTCTTTTTTTTCAAATTTGCTACACGAGTTAGTGTGCTAGAGTGACGTGTGAGCAAGAAAAATGCACCTCACTCCTTATTGCATGCAATATACAAACTTTGTGGAAAAGCACCAAGCAAAAGATTTCGAGAAGATGACAGTGCTCTCAGTCCGTCCACAGCAAGTTATGGAGAGGAATAGGGTATTGTTTTGCAGGTAAGAGGGGTGGAGAGGAAGGCAAGTGTCGGGAACAGCAGCACCGTCTGAACACCTAATAAGTAGCAGTACGTCAAGCAGATCACCTACCCCGAGCTTCTGCTTATATCATGCACAGAGGATCAGGAAGGGAATGGAAGGGCTTGAGGGCGAGGAAAGTTATCAGAGGATACAGGATACCGGATACAGGGTCGTCCTAACCTGGTGGACGACCCATGACTCACGAGGAACTGCCGGAGAATCCATAGTCGTAGTCGTCATATTTCTTGTCCTTCTTCACTTCAATTCCGAGGAGGATTGCGAGGGTGATGGTGGCGGCAGTGAGACCAGCAATGGCGAGACCGGCGAGGAGGGCGGCGCCCAGGCCCAACGTGACGTTGGCATCGGTGAGGGCGCCTATAGAGATGGTGGGGAAGGAGGGGAAGGTGTCCGTGCCCGTGGTGGAGATTACGAAGAGGCGGCCGTCCTCGTCCTCCTCCTCCAGATACTCATGTGAGTAGGTGACGCCCGCGAGCAGCAGCAACACCGTGACGAAGAGTCCTGCTGCAGGGGAAGAGAAGGAAAGGGTCAGGCGGCGCTGGGTTGAAGAGAAATATATTTTATGCAGCATCATCCGCTAAGCGTAAGAACATCGCTCCTATAAGTGAAGTTCTGTGCCTCTGTTTGCCACCATGAAGCACGAGGCTAATGGTTATTCTTTTGTTGTTATTTTGTTGTTGTTGTGTGTTGCGAGTGTGAGGCCACTAGTCACCTGAGCTTATCGTGAGGTTTTGATGCGATTAACATTCGCCGCAACGTAATCAAACTGAATTATAGACGATGCACGCGGCGCGGAGGATCGGCTTTTTGCAAACTGTTACAACTTTTTTTGTTTGTACGTTCACAGGGTGCAGGGGAAGAAGGGACAATAATGTCTCTCTGAATCTTAGGCCTAAACGACTTATCTTGGCTACCCCCTATACAAGGGATATAAGCTGGATATATAGATAGATGTTCACAGTTATATTCAGGTAGCTTTGGGAAGAGTCGTGGCGGGAAATGTAGTGGCGAGAAAGACACATTTCTGTTTTAAGTTAATGACTATTTGTTCCGTTTTAGGAGAATAATAAGTATTGTGTATTTGCATGTACGTGCCTGCGGACATGAGAGCGTGTGTATGTGCGTATGCTGGTTAGTACACAATCAATATTGAATATGTTTCCCTAACCAACACCAAGGCGTCAAGGCACCTGCTTCCCCTAGTGAGGATGCAGGGCCGGACAGGGCATGACGAGAGCGAGGGGCGCCACACTCGAAGGGCTGCTGGAGTCCTACCGTTGAAGGCCATCGTGATAGCGTGAGGGATGGGAACAGGGGGCTCTCAACTTCACACTAGGCGGGCAAAGCTCAAACTGATACCTTGGCCGCGACCTCCAGGGCTTTATATAGAGCTTTGCGCCAGCCCGGTGACCCACTGCCCCGCTGCTCCCCGTCTGCAATAACAGTGTGAGGCTCGTATAGGATATTCGACCATATGGTGGCATAGGTTTTCGCTCTTTTCACCCGGAATCTTTTCTTCTTTTATCGGCGGGAGGGTCGGTGGAGGGGCTTTGAGTGCCGCGTCAATGGAGACTCGGGAACCCCAAAAGGCTACCTCAGACGTTATTATGGGCAGTGATGCAGGATGGAACTCTTGCCGCTGCTGGCCAAGGGGGGGGGAGGTGGTAGAAAGAGTTTTTCTCATAAAGAAGACAACAATGATATGTCGGTCAAAACTAGGTGGTCTGTTACTAAACCCTTGCCGATTTAGAGAGAGAGAGAGAGAGAGAGAGAGAGAGAGAGAGAGAGAGAGAGAGAGAGAGAGAGAGAGAGAGAGAGAGAGAGAGAGAGAGAGAGAGAGAGAGTCATCGTTTTGTGACCTCCCAGCAGTTCCTTTTTCCAACCAGTTAATTTTCTTTTTGCACAACTCTTCCGAGGTTCATTGTCAGTCTTGTTTTTCACGCAGAGAACTATTTTGAGGGGCCGGGCAAGGAGGAGGAGGAGGAGGAGGAGGAGGAGGAGGAGGAGGAGGAGGAGGAGGAGGAGGAGGAGGAAGAGGAAGAGGAAGAGGAAGAGGAATAGAAAGAGGAGGAGGAATAATAGTAAAAATGAGAGGGCTGTGAAGGGAAACCAAACGAAGGGAGGAATCAACAGACCACTTAATTATGCTAGCAAACACTTCCACGATGAGGATCAACTTCATCTACATCGCCGTGACATGCCTCTCTGATAGGTAACTTCTACTCACCCCATACCCACTCCATGTCCTTACTCTCTCTCTTCCCCTTCACCCTTCACCTTGCCATCCGAGGGAGTGTCGAGAAAGGGGTTTGTCAGCGTCAGGAGTTTTCAAGCGGCGTTTCAGGG
>JAPQNM010000022.1:11070858-11103358 GCA_029783475.1 Metacarcinus magister
TGTGTGTGTGTGTGTGTAGGTAATTGCGTCAGAGTGGTGGTCCTGCGTCGATGTGGACTTGTGGGTGCGTTGCTTATATGCGTCATGATTGGTCAGTCAGGTCTGTCGTATCCGTCAAGTACGTCAAGCGAGCGAGTCTTTTTCAGTCCGTTTTGCGTCGGTATGAACGAGTGTCGGAGGTGTCAATGTGAGTGCGTTATATGTCTCAGGGAGAGGTGCGTTGAGATGATGCGTTGAAATGATGCGTTGAAATGCGTGCCGCACTTGCGTTGTATTCCTAGTAGGAGGGAAGGCACAGAGACGCCATGCAGAGTACCGTCATAAGCTAGGTTCATAATGCCCGCAGTGGTGTGTCATGCAACAGATTAAGTGGAAACAATGAAGGTGGGAGGCTGTGTGGAACGAGTGTTTGTCGCGGCAGGATGCAAACTGTGCTGATGAGGCGAGTGTGTCAAGAAAACATGAAGGAAGGAGAAAGTCTGGTGAGGAGTCGTTGAGTAAGGCGTCGCTCTTGTGGGGAGTCGTTGAATAGAGTGTCGTGGTTTGGAAGACAATCGTGTCATGCACAAAGTAGAGATGTATTTATGCTTACGATGCGTGAGTTAAGCCGTGGACAGATGACTTTGAGGGTAACAAGATGCAAGGGAGAGTGTTGCTTTGATGAAATACGAATGATAAGTGTCGAGGGTAAACTTTACACTTTTGCTTTTTTGTTCAGAGGTGGAGGCAAGCGTAATATGTAAAATTGATCGAAAAAGATAGCAATAAGGAGAGGGTTATGTGCAGTTCCTTGAAGATGAAAGTGATATGATGCAAATTAAATCGTTTGTGTCGAGTCCTACGCCCACGAAAAAAATGTTCTTCAGTCATTGAGGATGTCACTTGTCGAGGAGTGCTGAGGAAAACTGGGCCACAGGAAAACACTGATAGGATGTTCTTGTCCTCACACATTCCTTGTTCTCACTCACACACTATTTATCCCTTTCACTGCGGCTCTCCTAAGAGCAGCGCCGAAGGGGCAAGGATTTCATTGTTGGAGTGAGGTGGAGTGCTGGGTTCCTAAGTGCTTGATCTACACCGCGAGAGTTACTCTTCAAACTTTCTGGCGGCATCCTCCAGCGTGCGGTGGACGGCGTAAGAGCTTTCGCGGGAGTTGGGGCCGGAAGCGTAGGAGTAGTACCTGTAGGGAGGCACCCAAGGGCATCAGGTTAAGGATGATATTTACAGTGATTACAACACATGCTTTTGAGGACTTCTAACAATGTATGGCGAAGGAAATAAGGGAAATAGGAAATAACCAGTGTTAAGAGACGAAAGAGCATAGTGGAGGATGGGTAATTAACATGCCTCGCCCTGCCAAATCCTATCTTATCTTACCCCTCATTGAGAATCATGCAGGAGGGTTTTATCCACAGACTATTGGACGCGCCGTTTGTTCCCCGTTGGGCAAACAGACTGAGCTGCCTTATACGTACACTCTCAATATTTACACAATATTTACATTATTTGCAGATGTTAGGGCAAATATGTGTATACAGTTTATACCCGACTACTAGCGACCGGCAGTTAGTTGTTTTTAAATTAAGTTGACAGATAGAAATATACAAACTGAAAGGAGGCAGTTTAAAAACGAAGTCATCTCCTTAGATTATATATAGTCAACGTAAAGAACAAACACACACACACACACACACACACACACACACACACACACACACACACACACACACACACACACACACACACACACACACACACACACACACACACACACACACACACACACTACCCAGCTGAAGACATATTTACACAACACACAAGGAAAGGTACTATAAAGGAGGAACCACTCGCTCGTTGACTCCACACACACCCAAACCCTAAACTATAAACACCACATCCCCGCAACACACAAGTCCTGCCTTTACCACCTGCACGCCTTACCAATACTTACGAGGGCTCAGAGTAACCATAGTCGTTCTCGAAGTGCTTGAATCCTGAGGAGCCGACGCCAAGCAGTACTCCGAGCACGATGACGGCCGCCGTGAGCCCTGCGACGATCAAACCAATGAACAACAACCCGTTTCCACCAAGGGTAATGTTCTGGTCGTTGGTACCTGTCCCTGTCCCTGTCAAGCCCGTCAGGAAGAGCCGTGGCTCCTGATTTTTCTGCTTCTCGTCGGCTAGTGATGCTCCAAGGCCGACCAGAGCCACCAGTACGGAGAGGAAAAGTGCTGTGGGAGGAAAGGAAGGGTATCGGAGTTATGAGGTGATCGGAAGTTGGGTTTGTGTGTGTTAAGAGTGTGCTTTGCGAGTGTGGGTGAGTCCAGGGAATGGAAAAGGTGGGGGAGAGGTGTTTGGGTGTTGATGTAGTGAGGGGAAGGTGTAACAGAGTGAGTGGATGGCGTGGTTGGTAAGGGTATATAAGGTCGGGGAGGTGAATCTGATTGTGTTGTTGATAAAGGAAAAAAGGTTTGTAGGTCCATGATGTATGGGTGGCACTCACACACACACACACACACACACACACACACACACACACACACACACACACACACACACACACACACACACACACACACACACACACACACACACACATATAATCTATATTAAAAAAAACGAAAAAAACATTAGTCGTTCAAACATAATCTTTTTGACTGTCCCTCACTCACTCCCTCTATCTCTCACACCCTTATCCCTCACCCTTGGCTGTCATGTTTGCGAGTGTGTGTACAGCGGGTTTGTCCTTGTAGGCTGAGATGTCGCTGGATAACTGACAATCCTTCTTTGGTGTCGGAACTATATATACAACTACGGGCAATGCAGGGCGTCACGTTTACTCCAGTACAACAAGGCCTAAAACATCCTTCGTCTGGCTGGAACTTTCAACCCTATGGCGGAAGAGAGCTCGGAAAGTGGCTGTGTCCCTACTCCGACGCTAAGTTTCGCTGTCCCCATTTATTAATTGCGGTATTAGGGTGGAGGGTACTTAGGATGTCTGGCAGGAAGGAATTTTAACAGTTGATGATGATGAGGAGGAAGTGGAGAAAGAGCAAGAATGGGAGAAGGAAGAAGAGGGAGAGTAGGATGTAGTCGTGTATCCAGGTGAGCTTCGGTAACACAAGGGGCGTTAGGGGTCCTGGTGAGGCGTGGTCTGTGCCAAGGGACGTGACTGTTGGGGCGTCATGCTTGTTGTCCTGGAGGCCTAGTGTGTAGGGGCGACGCGCTGTGTGAGAGTCGACCTTCTTTTTTTCTCTCTCTCCGTCTGTCTGTGGTCATGTTTGTTTATCATTTTTTTTTTCTCTCTCTCTCTCTCTCTCTCTCTCTCTCTCTCTCTCTCTCTCTCTCTCTCTCTCTCTCTCTCTCTCTCTCTCTCTCTCTCTCTCTCTCTCTCTCTCTCTCTCTCTCTCTCTCTCTCTCTCTCTCTCTCTCTCTCTCTCTCTCTGATGCGTTTTATTGGTAGGATTCATTTATTACACTTTTTTTTTTTTTTTGTATTTATTTATTTATTTTTTATAGATTGTGTATTGGTTTAGTGTTTATCTATAATTTATTGGTGTCTCGGGTGTTGTGTTTTATTAGTTAGTTTTATTTGATTGTATTTTATTCTGTAATGTTTATTTCATGGGATTTTGTTTATCTATTCCTCGTTTTTGTGGGTTTTGTCTATTGATATGTCTGTCTCTTTATAGGTTTCATTTGTTTTCTTTTTCTTAAAGTATAATAATATTTGCTTATTTTTACTTCTAAATATACTAATTTTCCATCAATAGGAATAGACTTCAGGTATTAATTAATTCATTCATATTTTCACTCATATCCTTTCTATGGGTTTAGAGACACAATTCTACCTGTACATCCTGTTACTTCACCTTATGTAGAGGTGGGCGCTAACTTACTAACAGGTGCGTCACTACCTGGATACGTGGAGTGTTGGGATGTTGTTTTACCTGTTCACCTGTTTGTTACTGTTGTGATCCGGTCCCAGCATCTCCTTTACCGTCCTTCATCCACTGCTCCGCCTTCCAGTAAATGAATGAATGAATGATGTCTTGTCCTGCTGGCGTTCTGGTTCATCTAACAAGCCTCAGAAGACCCTAGTGATATTCTCAGTGGTGATCCTCCTAGTTTTAGTCTCTGATATCGTCCCCCTCTGTCTGTTATTATTACTATTATTATTATTATTATTATTATTATTATTATTATTATTATTATTATTATTGTTATTATTATTATTATGATTATCGTTGTTGTTGTTATACTTGAGTTTTACTTTTTCTCCTCTTCATACCTTTACCAATCATTCATTTGGACATCATGCGGAACACTGCCGCTTCACTGCCGCTTCACTGCCGCAGACCGAGATCGTGGCACGTGTAGGAAAGAGGCGCTCCGTTGCGTTATTGAGGTTAAGTAGGTAGCACTTAGACAAGCACTTGTTTTCATAGCAAGCCCCGTGGAATGTGAAGCGAGGAACTTATGGTAAAAGCAGAGATGGGAAAATTTTTTTATTGATTTAAAATGGATATATTGGTGCTTATAACAAAAACAGATAGTGTGAATTAGAGTAACTAAATGTTATTGGATTACTGTATTCTTTATAAATCATATTAATCTGATGTATAACAATTATATATGAGTGCATTCAAAACACTTAAAATATGCTAATTTCATATTATTATATATAATCAGCCCCTAAGAAGGTGGGGAGGTGGCGAACACTTGTACCGATGGAGTGGTGAGTGAGGGTGTGTGTTTGAAGTGAGGCAGACGGAACACACTGTACCCAGCTAGTCGTCCCAATGTTCCGTTTAGTCAATAAAAGGACATGCCTGAGGAAACCTGAGAAAGATAGACTATGGTAAAATGTCAGTATATCTTTTGTTTCGGTGTAAATTATTTGTGTCACAGACTGAGGGAAGAAGGAGATGTATATGAGTAAAGAGACATTTCCATCCCTTCCCTATTTCACGTTTCATCATAATAACAAGTATCTCGGTGAGGATCGCGTCTACACTCTCTTCCCTCCATTCAGCCATTTACCTGAAGCCGTGGTGGCTATGTTTTCTGGCACAGGTTTCACATACGTTAGTAGGAAAGGAAGTGCACGTGACCCAACAGAAGTATTCGTCATTTTAAAAGAAAGTGTGAAGTATGTATGTATGTGGGTAGTGGGGCAGAGTGGGGCGGAGCGGGGTGGAGCGGGGCAAGGCAAGGCAAGGTGGATGGGGTGATGT
This sequence comes from Metacarcinus magister, assembly GCA_029783475.1. Taxonomy (NCBI): domain Eukaryota; kingdom Metazoa; phylum Arthropoda; class Malacostraca; order Decapoda; family Cancridae; genus Metacarcinus; species Metacarcinus magister. Next base: position 11,076,096 of record JAPQNM010000022.1, read on the forward strand.
ACTGTACCTACGTTACTTACTATCTCCAGTTCCGTCTGCAAAAGCTTATACAGTTTTAATCCGTGAGTATCCAAGATTGAGAGGCTGGCATCTTTTTTTTTTTTCCGAGTAAACAGTATTGTATGACAACGGTGTAAATCAGTTTTCACTTATCTATTTTTTTTATAGAAATTTGATAGATCCTGTTCAGTAATTGCAACCTACTAGACCAGCTTTCCTTTTTATGTTTTTCTTTCTTTCTAAGACTGAAGGTTAAATCTTAGTCTTTGTTTCCATCACGTTAGACACAAGTCCTTCAAAATTGTGGTAGTCTAACAAATTAAAGAATTCCTACCAGCTCGAGGGAGAAACGTGGGACGAGAGAGAGAGAGAGAGAGAGAGAGAGAGAGAGAGAGAGAGAGAGAGAGAGAGAGAGAGAGAGAGAGAGAGAGAGAGAGAGAGAGAGAGAGAGAGAGAGAGAGGGAGAGAGAATGATTCGTGATACTGAGAAAGCTGTATATAGAAAGAAAAAAAAATTGAATAAGATTGCCACTAAGATGAGATGTGAATATAAAAACTCATGACGAGACATTTGATAAGATCAGGAGAAGGCGTGGGAAACAAACATGAGGACGAGAGGGAGAGCGTGGCGATAAAGATGCTGAGTGTGCAGGTGTAATAGAAAGAAAGAAAAATAAAGTAAACACACAAACTTAATTGGTGCGGGAGAGAAGGAGAAACTAAAGATGATTAATGTGTACGGAGTATTATACTTTTATACTTAATAGGTTGGTTTGTGAAATTAAGTTAAAGCAAATTTCCTTCCTTATCTTTTGTGGGTTTCACTTACAAAGTTTACTTATTCATTATTTATCTCTCGTAAAGGATTGAAGATAAATTAGCACTAGCGGAGGAGGAGGAATACAAAGGAATACAAAGGAATAACAGGCAACAACAGCCCTGGTGGGCCTTACAAGGTTGCCTGTGTAGCTACTCTACTTCTATATTCTCTACAAGTCTGAGGTAAAAGATAGTAAAGTGGAAGGCTCCTCCCCACCCACCTCTCCCTCCGGCAAACGCCGGCAGGAAAAAAAGTGGTTAAAGAAACACCTGCGCAGTAGTAGTAATAAAAACTGCGCAGGAAATTTGATAGTATAGTGTGAAAAAGAAAGAAAAAGGCTATCTATCACTATTTATAAATAAAAAAAAATAAATAAATAAATAAATAAATAAATAAATAAATAAATAAATAAATAAATAAATAAATAAATAAATAAATAAATAAATATCATTAACGAAGCGGGTAATAAGTTAGGTTAGGTTTTGTCGTCAAGTACTTATCGAGTTTAGCTTTAAAAGTTTCAATCGTATTACTGTTGACTACCTGTGCTGGGAGAGAGTTCCATACATTAACTATTCTATTGAAGAAAAAGTGTTTAGATTCTTCCGATCTGAAGGCTTTACCGATTATTTTGAATCCATTGTTTCTTGTGATTCTTTCCCGATCAACAATTACGTAATCGCTTATATTGACGTTATCGAAACCACGAATCATTTTGAAAACTTCTATTAGGTCTCCCCGTAATCTACGTTTCTCTAAACTGAACAGATTGAGCTCCTTCAGTCGTTCCTCGTATGGCTTATTGCGCAGTCGCGGAATCATTTTTGTGGCTCGTCTTTGGACTCTCTCCAGCTTTACAATGTCTTTTCTATAGTAAGGTGACCAAAACTGAACGCAATATTCGAGATGCGGACGTACAAGGGAATTGAACAGTGTCAGGACGACTTTATCAGATTTAAACTCGAAGGTTCTGCCAATGAAACCAATTAATTTGTTAGCGGTTTTAACGGCTTCTGAGCAGTGTTTGCCTGGTTTGAGGTCGCTACTAATAGTTACACCCAGGTCTTTTTCTTCATTAACTTTAAGAAGTTCGGTACCGTTCATTGAATAGTTAGTGCGATTATTGTTACTCCCAATATGCAAAACTTTACACTTATTTAAGTTATACGTCATCTGCCACTTCTTTGACCAATTTACTAAGCGATCGAGGTCGGACTGTAGTAGCGCTTTTTCGGCAGTAGTAGTAACTCTTCCAGTTATTTTCGTGTCGTCAGCAAATTTGGATATCTTACAGGTGAGGCCTTCATCGATGTCGTTTACGTAGATTACAAAAAGAACGGGGCCGAGCACTGAACCTTGCGGCACTCCACTTAGAACGTTTCGCCAGTTTGATGCTTTACCGTTAATAACGACGCGTTGTTTTCTGTCGTAGAGCCAGTCTTCGAGCCACGAGTGAATTTTACCAGTAATGCCGTGCGAAATTAATTTACTTAGAAGGTGCTTATGGGGAACTTTGTCAAACGCTTTTTGAAAGTCCAGATAAATGACGTCTACCGCTTTAGATTCGTCGAATATGTTAAATACGTCGTTGTAGAAGTCTAGTAGGTTAGTGAGGCATGAACGTTTATTACGGAAGCCATGTTGGGAGCTTTTAATGAGACTGTTCTCTTCCAAGAAGCTTACTAGTTTGTTACGCAATATGGTTTCCATTAATTTACTGACTACTGAGGTGAGGCTGATCGGTCTATAATTACATGGAAGAGACTTGTTTCCCTTCTTTTGAATGGGGGTAACATTTGCAAGTTTCCAGTCTCGAGGTACTTTACCGGAGTTTAGTGATTTATTAAAAATTATCGAGAGGGGTTTACATATTTGATTTTTGGTTTCTTTTAATACACGTGGCGCTATGCGGTCAGGCCCAGGAGTTTTGTTTACTTTAATATTATCAAGTACTTTTATTACGATATCCTCTGTAATCTCGCAATTATTTAAAAGGATGCTATTGTCTGTGACTTGCGACGTCTCTATGAAACCATTTGTGTCTTCACTTGTAAAAACTGAGGCAAAATATTTATTTAATGTTTCGGCCATATCGACCTCGTTGTTAACGTGTTCCCCATTGTCTAGGCGAAGTGGACCGATGTTACTAGTTTGGACTTTTTTACGGCGAACGTAACTGTAGAATTCTTTCGGGTTCGATTTAATTTTACTGACGATAAGCGCTTCACAATTTTTTTTACTTTGTCTAATAAGTTTATTAGTTTCGCGGCGAAGTCTTTGAAATAATATCTTATCACTTTCGAGTTGAGTTCGTTGGTATTTACGGTATGCACGTTTTTTGTTAGACAGGCCTGTTTTTATTCGATTATTCCACCATTTTGGTTTAATATTATTACCTGAACGTCTTTTACAGACTGGAATACACGATTTTACCGCATTGTTTAAGATGTGAGTGAATTTATTCCATGAATCGTTTACGTCGGTTTCACATGATAATTGGCTCCAGTCTGTTTCTGAGAGAATATTTTTAAGTCTTTCGTAATTACCTTTACTGTATACGTAAACTAATTCTTCACTAATGTTTTCATCGTAAATCTTGAGATTTATGTCAAACTTAACAATTTTATGATCGCTCGTGCTGAATTCTGGGCCAACAATGACGTTACTTATTAGCGTTTCGTTTGTTGAGAATACAAGGTCTAATATATTATCACCTCTCGTTGGTTCGTTAACATGTTGACTTAGAGCGCTTTCTAGTAAATTATCATATAAATTTCGACCAGAGTGGGACGATATTGGATTTCCCCATGAATTTACGGGTAAGTTAAAATCTCCGAATATGACACTTTCGCTTGAATCGCTTATCTCAGTTATCTGGTCGTATAAATCTTTATCGGTGTTAGCGCTTTGGGCTGGAGGTCTATAAACAAGTCCGATAACAATTTTTCTTGAACGAATAGTTAAATTTAAAAATACTGTGTCCACGTTGTTTATTTTTCTCTTGTCGGTTAAAATTGGTCGAAGACTGGCTTTTACGTAGAGAAGAACTCCTCCACCTAACTTATTTTTTCTTTCGCAGCTAAACATCGAGTAACCGGGTAAGTTATATTCAGCTAAAAAGTCTCTGTTTTCCGTATCGAGCCATGTTTCAGTAATGCCTAAAATGTGATATTCGTCCGACGCTGCAAGGGCTTCGAGATCAAGGAATTTATTACGTATACTGCGCGCATTGATCATGCAACAACTTATGACGTTCCGCTTACGACAGCGAGAATCACTTACGACGACACGTCTGCAGGAGGCTGTGTTTCGTTTTTTTGCCTGAAAAGAGAAACTTTATTATTGAGGAGTCGGCCAAAGCGTGCGGAACCGATACCGTTCAAGTGTAGTCCGTCTCCCCGGAACAGGAGGAAGAGGAGGAGGTTGAATAATTAGATAGATAGATAGGCAGACAGACAGACAGACGTTAACAAAACACACATACACACACACACACACACACACCACACACACACACACACACACACACACTCACACTCACACACACACACTGACTAAATATATAAGTAAATGTACTAATCAATTAATCAATAAGTAAATTATTAGATAAACAAAATAATGCAATACTAAGATACACAGTACATGTTTTTTTAAGAAAGTAATTGAAAAGTCATGTAAGTAAGTTGACTTTGTTTTCTTCTTATAACTCTTTCTTTGTTTCTAAAAGTTCTTGTAATTCGTCCATGGAATTCCAGAGTTCATTCCAAATCGAGTTTTGGTTTTGGTCTGTGGATCCATGGTTCAATCCATTATCACTTTGTTCGTGACTGTTCATTCGTTGGGAATGTTCTGCATGTTGCAGCCATTCATGTCTTTGTGCTCTCGCCAGTGTGACGTAATATTGTTCCATCTGGTTTTTGTCCAGCTGGACGAGAGTCAGGTTCCGTGCTGCCTCCTGCAGGTCGCGGGCAGCACGGTCTTCTTTTGTTACACTGGTGTGTACTTGATCAACGCACTGGTCGTAGTGCAGTTTCAATTCATGCTGGCGAGTCTCGAGTGTGTGGTACTCGAGTCGCAGCTTCGCTACAGTCGCCTTACAGAGATCTGTGATACTCTTGGCTTGACTTTCAGCTCCTTCCTTGCGGCGCAGGACCATGTTCAAGTGTGTTTTCAGGTTGACACTTTGGTCCTGCTCCTGCTTCAGCTGTGATGCCAAAGCTTCTTTCTCCTTCAGCACAACCCGAAGGTCGTCCTTGGAGTTCTCCAGCAGACGTTGCAGTGCTGCGTACTGTTGACGCACACTGCTCACCTCTGACACAACCTTCGTGTGGTCTTTAACCACACGGTCATGATTTGCCTTCAAGACCTTACGTTCTGACAACAAGACATTAAGGTCCTGCATCAGACCGTTTTGGTCTTCCAGTAGGACCTGGTGGTCCCTATCCAAAAGTTCATACTTTTCTTTCAAGACCTTGTGGTCATTAACCACAAGGTCATGATTTCCCTTCAAGACCTTACGGTCTGACAGCAAGACATTAAAGTCCTGCAGCAGACCGTAGTGGTCTTCCAGTAGGACCTGGTGGTCCCTATCCAAAAGGTCATATTTTTCTTTCAAGACCTGGTGGTCTGACAATATAACCTTATGGTCCTTCACCACACTAATGTGGTGTGTCGCAAGGACCCTGTAGCCGTTATCCACAGCATTGTGTTCCTCCAGTAGGACCTGGTGGTCCCTAACCACAGCACTGTGGCTGTTCTTCAAGACCCTGTGGTCTGACAATAGAACCTTATGGTCCATTAACAGACCGTAGTGGTCTTCCTGCAAGACCTTGTGGTCATTAACCACAAAGTCATATTCTTTCTTCAAGACCTTGTGGTCATTAACCACAAAGTCATATTTTTCCTTCAGAACCTTTTGGTTCATCAGCAGACCGTAGTGGTCTTTCTTCAAGACCCTGAGGTCTTCAACCACAGTAAAGTGGTTAGCCGCAAGGATTTTGAAATCCTTATGCAACTCCTCAAAGGCGTCCAGCACCAGGTCGCGCTCGGTGAGCACGCCCTTGTGTGCTTGACGCTCCTTGAGGAGCTCGTCCTTAGCCATGCGGACAAGGTCCACAAGGCCGGTCACCCCCTCTTGGAGGGCGACGATGTCGTGCAGGGCACCGCTGCGGCTGAAGGCCGGCAGCGGCTGCCTGTTCTTGGTACTATGCACGCAGTGGTGCGGGTCGGCCAAGGTAGTGCACGCCGCCAACAACGGCAGCGCGCACCACAGCACTGTAAACGTCTTAAATCCAATTTTCATCGAAAGTTAAAACTTAATACTGAGAATGTTCAATGAAATGCAAAAGTGCGGGAAGTAATGAGTCAAGATGAGGTGAAGGTCCTTGTGCATGATTTACCCTGGCAGGAGGAGGAGGAAGAGGAGGAGGAGGAGAAGGAGGAAGAGGAGGAGGAGGAGAAGGAGGAGGTACAATGGAGTACAAAGAAAGAACAAACAGCAACACTCATACTGGACCTAACGAGGCTGTCTGTGTGGCTACACTACTACTATAATATCTACTTGATAGAGACAAAAGGACAGCAAAGTGGAAGACTCCTCCCCACCCACCCCTCCCTCCAGCCGAAGCTGGCCGGAAAAAAAGCGATACCATGTAGCATAGACAAACTATCATGGAATTTATATAGGAAATTAAGAAAACACCAGTCTCACCTTCCTAAACGCCTAACTCAGGTATCGTCGATCCTTTCGAAGCCTCGCCAGCAGCACTTGTCGCCAAGTGTGGGTCTGTTGACTCAATAAAGAATCAGACACCCTTCCAGCGAAACCAAGAAGCTGAAATATATCCCTAGGTAATTAAATAAGATCACAGAAATTTCTTCTAGAAGCCAGTTGATACAACTCAAAGGGCTCCCAAAAGATAATCTGTTGCGGAAGGAAGGAGAACCAGCTACCATGAAGCATAGGGATGAGAGGACCTTCGTAGATAGGAGAGGTGAGGGGAACTCACACCAGTAACTGATTCTAAGGGAAGCTTTTATAGTGTAGAGGTCACAACACTCCTCTACACCGCAGACCCATATGACTGGGGCCATGATGGTCCAGCTAACTAGGACCGCGGAACTCCAACCATTGTTTCTAAGGAGATTATCTGCCTGCAGTCCAATCCACCACTGCTGCTGCCCTGTGGCTTCACCGTGACCCTGGCATGGGGGACTTAGCAATGTTACACCTTGTCCAAGGGTGACCTGAGACTATGCAGGGCAGGGAGGAGGAAGAAGAAGAGAAGGAGAAGGAAAAAGAAGAGGAGGAGAAGAAGGAAGAGGAAATAAGTAGACCTTAACCCTTACACTGCCGTCTACAACAATTGCTGTAAACCAAATTATTAATTGTAGCGACAAATTGGCAACTACCGGGCATGCAAGCATTAACCACGCCTCTTTTCAAATCAGTCACACCCCATCTGAATATATATATATATATATATATATATATATATATATATATATATATATATATATATATATATTTAAAAATTTTATTTTTTATTAGATATATATATATATATATATATATATATATATATATATATATATATATTAAAAAAAAATTACATTAGATATATATATATATATATATATATATATATATATATATATTAAAAAAAAAAATTTATATTAGATATATATATATATATATATATATATATATATATATATATATATTTAAATTTAAAATTTTTTTATTAGATATATATATATATATATATATATATATATATATATATATATATTTTTATCATTTTTATCATCAATGTTTATTTTTATCATCAATGTTTATTTTTATCATCAATGTTTATTTTTATCATCAATGTTTATTTTTATCATCAATGTTTATTTTTATCATCATTGTTTATTTTTATCATCAATGTTTATTTTTATCATCATTATTTATTTGTATCATCCATATTTATTTGTATCATCAATATTTATTTTTATCATCATTATTTATTTTTATCATCATTATTTATTTTTATCATTATTATTTATTTTTATCATTATTATTTATTTTTATCATTATTATTTATTTTTATCATTATTATTTATTTTTATCATTATTATTTATTTTTATAATTATTATTTATTTTTATCATTATTATTGATTTTTATCATTAATATTTATTTTTATCATTATTATTTATTTTTATCATTAATATTTATTTTTATCATTACTATTTATTTTTATCATTAATATTATTTTTATCATTATTATTTATTTTTATCATTAATATTTATTTTTATCATTATTATTTATTTTTATCATTAATATTTATTTTTATCATTAATATTTATTTTTATCATTAATATTTATTTTTATCATTAATATTTATTTTTATCATTAATATTTATTTTTATCATTAATATTTATTTTTATCATTAATATTTATTTTTATCATTAATATTTATTTTTATCATTAATATTTATTTTTATCATTATTATTTTTTTTTATCATTATTATTTTTTTTTATCATTAATATTTATTTTTATCATTAATATTTATTTTTATCATTAATATTTATTTTTATCATTAATATTTATTTCTATCATTAATATTTATTTTTATCATTATTATTTATTTTTATCATTAATATTTATTTTTATCATTAATATTTATTTTTATCATTAATATTTATTTTTATCATCATTATTTATTTTTATCATTAATATTAATTTTTATCATCAATATTTATTTTTTATAATCAATATTTATTTTTATCAACAATATTTATTTTTATCATCATTATTTATTTTTATCATCATTATTTATTTTTATCATTAATATTTATTTTTATCATTAATATTTATTTTTATCATTAATATTTATTTTTATCATTAATATTTATTTTTATCATTAATATTTATTTTTATCATTAATATTTATTTTTATCATTAATATTTATTTTTATCATTAATATTGATTTTTATCATTAATATTGATTTATATCATCAATATTTATTTTTTATCATCAATATTTATTTTTATCATCAATATTTATTTGTATCAATATTTATTTTAATCATTAATATTTATTTTTATCATTATTATTTATTTTTATCATTAATATTTATTTTTATCATTAATATTTATTTTTAAAATCAATATTTATTTTTTATCATCAATATTTATTTTTATCATCAATATTTATTTTTATCATCAATATTTATTTTTATCATCAATATTTATTTTTATCATCAATATTTATTTTTATCATCAATATTTATTTTTATCATCATTATTTATTTTTATCATTATTATTTATTTTTATCATTATTATTTATTTTTATCATTATATTTATTTTTATCATTAATATTTATTTTTATCATTAATATTTATTTTTATCATTAATATTTATTTTTATCATTAATATTTATTTTTATCATTAATATTTATTTTTATCATTAATATTTATTTTTATCATTAATATTTATTTTTATCATTAATATTTATTTTTATCATTAATATTTATTTTTATCATTAATATTTATTTTTATCATTAATATTTATTTTTATCATTAATATTTATTTTTATCATTAATATTTATTTTTATCATTAATATTTATTTTTATCATTAATATTTATTTTTATCATTAATATTTATTTTTATCATTATATTTATTTTTATCATTAATATTTATTTTTATCATTAATATTTATTTTTATCATTAATATTTATTTTTATCATTAATATTTATTTTTATCATTAATATTTATTTTTATCATTATTATTTATTTTTATCATTAATATTTATTTTTATCATTAATATTTATTTTTATCATTATTAATTATTTCTATCATTAATATTTATTTTTATCATTAATATTTATTTTTATCATTAATATTTATTTTTATCATTAATATTTATTTTTATCATTAATATTTATTTTTATCATTATTATTTATTTTTATCATTAATATTTATTTTTATCATTAATATTTATTTTTATCATCATTATTTATTTTTATCATTGATATTAATTTTTTATCATCAATATTTATTTTTTATCATCAATATTTATTTTTATCATCATTATTTATTTTTATCATTAATATTTATTTTTTAGCATTAATATTTATTTATATCATTATTATTTATTTTTATCATTAATATTTATTTTTATCATTAATATTTATTTTTATCATTATTAATTATTTTTATCATTAATATTTATTTTTATCATTAATATTTATTTTTATCATTAATATTTATTTTTATCATTAATATTTATTTTTATCATTAATATTTATTTCTATCATTAATATTTATTTTTATCATTATTATTTATTTTTATCATTAATATTTATTTTTATCATTAATATTTATTTTTATCATTATTAATTATTTTTATCATTAATATTTATTTTTATCATTAATATTTATTTTTATCATTAATATTTATTTTTATCATTAATATTTATTTTTATCATTAATATTTATTTCTATCATTAATATTTATTTTTATCATTATTATTTATTTTTATCATTAATATTTATTTTTATCATTAATATTTATTTTTATCATTAATATTTATTTTTTATCATCATTATTCATTTTTATCATTAATATTAATTTTTATCATCAATATTTATTTTTTATCATCAATATTTATTTTTATCATCAATATTCATTTTTATAATCAATATTTATTTTTATCAACAATATTTATTTTTATCATCATTATTTATTTTTATCATCATTATTTATTTTTATCATTAATATTTATTTTTATCATTAATATTTATTTTTATCATTAATATTTATTTTTATCATTAATATTTATTTTTATCATTAATATTTATTTTTATCATTAATATTTATTTTTATCATTAATATTTATTTTTATCATTAATATTTATTTTTATCATTAATATTTATTTTTATCATTAATATTTATTTTTATCATCAATATTTATTTTTTATCATCAATATTTATTTTTATCATCAATATTTATTTTTTATCATCAATATTTATTTTTTATCATCAATATTTATTTTTATCATTAATATTTATCATTATCATTATTATTATTATTATTATTGCTATTATTATTATCATCATTATTATTATCATTATTATTATCATTATTATTATTATTATTATATTTATCATTAGTATTATTAGTATGTGTATTATTATTATCATTATTATTTTTATTATTGTCATTATCATTTGTGGTATAATTTTGACTAACAAAACGAACAGAAACACAAAAGGACTGCCACGTTTGTAAACAGCGACCCAAGAAAAGATAAATAACTTATCACTGTAAGGAATGGGTGGGTGGGTGGATGGTGGATGGTTGGGTGGTAGGATGGATGAACGGTGGATGGGGTTGCTGGGTGGATGGGTGAATGGGTGTGTGGGTGGGTGGGTGGATGGATGGATGGATGGATGGGTGGGTGGATGTATAGGTGGGTGGATGAATGAATGATGTCAGGCAGGCAGGCTGTACATTCAAAATGTTGGTGCTGTGTTCAGTGTGGATAACGACGCTAGCCTATCCGATGAGCTGCGTCAAGTTGCCAATGACACATTTTTACAGAATATTTGCATCCAAGATATATTGTGTATAGAAAGAAAAATATTTTTCCTCTATTCTTCAGATCGTTGTGAGTTGATAAAGAAAAATTTGAATAAAATCATAATTTAAAAAAAAATCTGTGTAAGGGTTAAATATGTGTAATGTGATGACTTAAACACAAATATTATTGAAAAATTGACGTTTTTTGCTGCATTTGCCACTTATTGGTTTTACTTTACTGTTACGGAAGTTAAAAGTGATGAGAGAGAGAGAGAGAGAGAGAGAGAGAGAGAGAGAGAGAGAGAGAGAGAGAGAGAGAGAGAGAGTTGTAGATGAGGGAAAAATTTCAACGGTATCGTAGCAAGTCATCCATCATTATGTCCAAATTATATACACACACACCGCTCCGCTCTCCCTCCCGCTCTCACCCCACACAAACACACACGCGCACACACACACACACACACACACACACACACACACACACACACACACACACACACACACACACACACACACACATATGCACATTAATACCTTGGCAACATGTTTATCACAGTAAAAAAAAAAATAATTTATTAGATATATGAAAAATGCTTTAATAAATCTTACCTTTACAAACATAATCTTCACTTAAAACTCCATGTATCTCCTATCATCAAGCATCATCTAATCCTTCTAAGCTTACTGATCTCTTAAGGGTAAAAAAAAGATACACGTTTCACTTTTTTCCTTCTGTTTAATTTCCTTCTAAAAGCGTCTGTAAATGGTAAGTAGAAATGGGTCCTTCAGCCTTAGGGAAAGTACCACGAGAGGGAACTTTCGCCACTCTCTTCCTGACTCTTTGAAGTGTAAAGGGTGGAGGAGGAGGAGGAGGAGGAGGAGGAAGAGGAGGAAGGGAAGGGATGGGGGAAGCAGTTCCTGGTCAAAACAATAACAACACTGGAGAGAAGGCGATGGAGGGAGAGGAGGAGGTGGAGGAAGAGGAGGGTTAGAGAGCGACACGTGAACTTTCTATATCTTTCTGGGGCGGGGATGGAGGAGGAGGAGGAGGAGGAGGAGGAGGAGGAGGAGGAGGAGGAGGAGGAGGAGGAGGAGGAGGAGGAGGAGGAGGAGGGCCATGAACTCCCCAGGGTCAAAACCAACTCCCGTGTCAGCAGCCATTTTTCTGCATCTGGGTGGGTGGTGGTCAGTGGAGTTTTATAGAAGAGTTTTGGGTGGTTTTGCCGCTTCACTTTCCCTCCCTTGGTCATTCCGTGTTTCTCTCCCCCTTCTTCTCCTCTTCCTCCCCCTTTCCTCCCTCCCCACCTTATTCTTCCTCCTCCCACGGCTGGTTCCTGGTAGCGGGGTTGATGTTAGAGGGCGTGACTAAAGGGTGTGAAGGAAAAGTGTGAATTTAAATGAAAGGTGAGAATGTCTTATTAAATGTAGGTTAAAGGTAGCGTTGTTTTGGTGGTGGATGTGGTGGTGGTGGTGGTAGTAGTAGTAGTAGTAGTAGTAGTAGTAGTAGTAATAGTAATCATAGTCATAGTAGTGGTATTCTATGTAATTCCCTACAAATCACTATTCTAAACCAATCGATTTATTGAAAGCCATACAACAACAACAACAACAACAACAACATCAACAACAGCGAGTTCATTTTATCATAGCACCAATATAATTTTCACAATAAGCAACAATTCAAATCAACTCAAATAAAGGTAAAGAAAAAGGATACAAATAAATACCAATGAAACTCAACCGACAGGACTCGGAGGGACATTCATCAACACTTACAAAAAACAAACAATCACGCGAGGATGCGAGGTGTGAATCATTTTCTTGCACGGTGGGGGAAGACAGCGTCCGGTGGGGGGAGGGAAAGAGGTGGAGCATGTCATTAATTGGACGTAAATGATGAGAATAGAAAGGAGGATGTGATGAGAAGGTAAGATGGGGAGGAGGAGGAGGAGGAGGATAATAGTTAAAAGGAAGTGGAAAGATGGTTAAAGAGGAGGAAGAGGCAGATGAAAATGGAGGAGATGGAGGCTGAGGAAAGAAAGAGGGAGTTGTGGAAATACCGGAGGGGAGGAGGAGTAAAAAGGTAGAGGAGGAGATAGGAGTAATGGAGAAGAAAGAGGAGGAAGGAGAGAGTAGATTAAAAAAAAAAAACAGGAATGAGGAAGAGGAAGGAGTGAGTGAATGAAAAAAGATAAGGAAAGAGAAGGAAGAGGAGATATGCAATGAAGGAAGTGAGGAAAGTTAAAAACAGGAAGAAGGAAAGAGAAATTCAGTAGAATTGAGAAAAGGGAGAGCTACTGGAAGAAAAGGAAATGAGAAGGAGGAAAATCACACAGGCGTAAGGATGAATTAAGTTATACTGAGAAAAGGAAGAGGATGAGTCAACGACACACACCAAAACAAAAAAAAGATGTGGGAGGCAAGGAAAGACGGAGGAAGGATGGTAAAGGCTACACTGATGCATAGAAACACTAATGATAAAGTAATTATATATGGTAATACAAAGCAAGGTAATGGCGTTGTCCACACATTCGTGATTACTTGCATCAGAAAAAAAAATTGAAGCACCCATTGATTTTCTTTAGAACTCACTGTATTATCCTGCATGACCAGTGATAACAATACGTACTACACTCTTAGTATTGTAAGTTAGTATGTCAATAGCTGTAACATTTTGCTGCTTTTTTTTTAATGTCTAATCTTCAGTTAATTTCTGAGGTTTGAAATAGAACACAGTGATGAGAATTTGATACCTCGATACTGGGTCACTGTTATAACTTTGTAAAACTTTGCAATGAGAGAGAGAGAGAGAGAGAGAGAGAGAGAGAGAGAGAGAGAGAGAGAGAGAGAGAGAGAGAGAGAGAGAGAGAGAGAGAGAGAGAGAGAGAGAGAGAGAGAGAGAGAGAGAATGAAAAGACAAATTATAAAGTGAAATCTAATACGAAAGTGGAGGAAATTGCTTGGAAAATAACACGAAGAGTCAAAGGGACGGAAAGAGTGAAAGAAAGACATAGAAAGGTGAATGAGGGAGTGATTTGGGGAATGAAAGGTGTCAGTCGGGCATGAATGAGGAAGGAAGGGAAGAGGTATGTGGGTCAGAGTAGGAGAGGAAGGGTGGGTACTGCCTGCCCCTATGTGTGTATGTGTGTGTGTGTGTGTGTGTGTGTGTGTGTGTGTGTGTGTGTGTGTGTGTGTGTGTGTGTGTGTGTGTGTGTGTGTGTGTGCTCGCGCGCTGCCATGAGTCAGGATTTTTTGGTTTTCAGAGGCCTGGTGTATGTATATGTGAGTTTCCTCTGCCCTATCCACACACAAACCTCCTTACACACACACACACACACACACACACACACACACACACACACACACACACACACACACACACACACACACACACACACACACACACACACACAAGAAAAGAGAGAAGGGTTGGGTCGAAGAATTTTATTTCCTCTGTGATTAATACAACAACACGCAAAGTGGTGAGGATGGAAGAGGAGGAGGAGGAGGAGGAGGAGGATGAGGATACAAGAAAACATTAAACATATTATTGAAAAGAAGGCAAGACGAAAGCGGAAATGAGGTAGTGTAAGAAGAGAAGAAATACAACCGAAGATAGAAATAGAAAAGAATAGAAGAGAAAAGAAGAGAAGAGTAGGACAGTGAAAAAAAAAGTAAGAGAGGAAGATGCATGCGGGAAGGAAAAATGAGCTACTAAAACAGGATTTAGCTATAGGACGATGTGAGGAATTAGCCTTTAATATTAAAATGTGCAGATTACGTTGAAGGGAGAGAAAGAAAAGAAAGAAGCAACGAATAATTAAATAAACTAAAGATACATATAATAAGTTAACTCAGTGCTTTACTAATTCCAAAAAGAAAAAATGGGAAAAACGAAACAAGAAGGAAGGGGAAGAAATAACCGAGGATATAGAGTGATGGTTATGAGAGGAAGAAAGAGTAAACAAGAGGAGTGTGAGATAGGTAAAGGGTGAGGTGGGGTATGAGGGAGAGAAAAAATGTAGGTCAAGTTTGACATCACCCTTTCCTCCTTGCCTCCTCATTCCTCCCCTCCCTTCCCCTCCCTATATCATTACACCCACGTTAGCCGGCCAGGTAGCGATTGTGGGGGTGGTCGGGGAAGGCTTAGGAAGAAGAAGAAGAAGAAGAAGAAGAAGAAGAAGAAGAAGAAGAAGAAGAAGAAGAAGAAGAAGAAGAAGAAGAAGAAGAAGAAGAAGAGGAGGAGAAGAAGGAGGTTAAGGATTCCGGTCAGTAATTCTATATAGAAAATCTCACGTATTCATAAGTCATGATTCGTTTGGGAAGTGGTAGGAGCCGCCATTCTCTCTCTCTCTCTCTCTCTCTCTCTCTCTCTCTCTCTCTCTCTCTCTCTCTCTCTCTCTCTCTCTCTCTCTCTCTCTCTCTCTCTCTCTCTCTCTCTCCATTGTGTCTTGCTCTATCTCATTCTTTTCATTTGTAGTTTCTTTGATCCCTTAGTCATGCTCTTCCTCCATAATTTTGTTGTTTTATTCGCCTTTCCCTTCCTCTCTTCATCTCTGTTTGTCTGTATGTGTGTTTTTGTCGTATTTCTTCTTTGTCTGTGTATATGATTGTCTTTCTTTCTGTTTACCTGTCGGTGTGTGTGTGTGTTTTTTTTCTATCTGTCTGTCTGCCTGTCTCCTGTCTCACATCAGTTTGTTATAAGACATCTCCCAACACTTCTTTTTAGTATTTCCTTCACTGAAACCTCCCTTTTTAAAATTTTTTGTACACACACACACACACACACACACACACACACACACACACACACACACACACACACACACACACACACCCACACCCACACATCCTGCACACCTTTTTCTTTTCTTTAATACTCTCATTTATGATCTATAACTATATTTACCTGTTCTTTCAAAACTCTCCCACATTTATCGCTGTGACTTCTATTCCTTCCCTTTCTTTAACCCTCCTGTCAAGTGGCCTCACCTTCCGCTGTTGCTTTCTGGGTCGCACGGTGTCGAGAAGCTATGTCAAGGTACGGTTCACATTAAACACGCCATCTGTCGGTGCTAGTGACGGCGGCTCATCGGCTGATTTCCTTATTGTCATGTGAAGGACTGGACAAAAGATGATATATTCCTCTGTCCGTAACACATCGCTACCTCCTTTTTCTTTTGTATCTTCCTCCCGTCACTCCTCCCGCCCTCCCTCCCTCCCGTTATATCTTCTGGTGCTGATCAAGGTTTTTAATTGAAGGGGATTTAGAGGAGGTTTTAGCTACTTTTATCATTCTGTAAGTTGATTGTGTTATGCTTTCAACCGCATGAATGAGGAAGTCACCAAATTTCGATCATCATTATCATCATTATCACAATCATCAGCTATATTTGTATTGTTATTATTATTATTATTTTTATTATTTATATTACCATTATTATTGTTATCATTATTATCATCATTACTAATAGTAGTACTATATATAGTAGTAGTAATGTTATTAAGATTATAATTAGTGTAATCATCTTACGGCTCGCCTTCTTCTCCTCCTCCTCCTCCTCCTTCTCCACCACCACCACCACCACCACCACCACCACCACCACCACCACCACCACCACCACCACCACCACCACCACCACATCCAGAACGAGGAGACAACAGTTTTACTTCTCCCTATGATTCTCCCTTCAGACATGTGTTGCATCTTAACAATCCTCGCAAATAAAGTATAAATAAATAAGTCATATTTTCCCTCTCTACCACCTGCCTCCTTCCTTTATGTGTATTCTTCCTTTACTTATTTTCTTCTTTCCACTTGCTTGCCCCTAAAAGAAAACATAAAAGAAATACGTCCCCCTTCTTATATCTCTCACTCTCTCAGCCACCTTCTTCCGTCTCTCTCTCTCTCTCTCTCTCTCTCTCTCTCTCTCTCTCTCTCTCTCTCTCTCTCTCTCTCTCTCTCTCTCTCTCTCTCTCTCTCTCTCTCTCTCTCTCTTTACCATTTTCATTTCAGACACATCCCTTGACCTACCTTCCCCTGTCGCCTTCCTCGCCTACAAATACCATTGTGGCGACACCCTGGGGACACGCGAGGCTGGTTTGGGTCTGCGTGCGTCATGGGGCATTGTGGTTGCGACTGACAGGCTGATTTCACTTTTGTCTCTACGTGTGAGTCGGTGGTATTCATACACCTCTGTTCCTTGATGTTTCGCGCGGCAGGATCCCATCATTCCCTTCTAATTGCTGGTCTTCCATATTCATCCCCATTTTTTTTTTTTTTTATCTACATTGGGGTTGGTGGCCCTTTGTTGTGTTTTCTGCTTCGGGATAGGTGACTTGGTTTTTGCCTTTTTCCTTCTCTATGCCCTAAATTGGGAGTAAATAAATTGGTTCTTGTGTTGGAATGTGTGTGTGTGTGTGTGTGTGTGTGTGTGTGTGTGTGTGTGTGTGTGTGTGTGTGTGTGTGTGTGTGTGTGTGTGTGTGTGTGTGTGTTTCCTCATCCCGACTTGGTATCACACTACACAAGCCACTTATAATAGTTCCCAAATTAAGAGAGGGTGGTTCCTTTCCTAGCTCCTCCCTGTTACTCCCTTCCTCCCTATCTTCCTCCCTCATTACCTCCGTTTTCACTACCTCAGTCGTCCCCTCGTTTGCTTTCTGTCAGCTTTTAAACGGTGAAATCTTTTTATGCCGTCTTTATGAGCAACTTATTCAGTGGTGTGTCAGACGGTGAAGTAAACCCCCGCGGCCAAGTAGAAGAAAACGAGGAGCAGGAGTAGGATTGCAGTTGGTCGTGTCATATCATAACCGAATTGAACGGTTATTGCATACATACAAAATCGTTCTTATCTCCTTATCGCCATGTGTATCGCCGCTTCACTCTCCTCGACGTGGTTATCTGTCACTCTTTGTTACTCAGTGCACCGGCAACTGTCCTCGTGTGGCTTCGTACAACAAATTTCAGGATTGTCTATTGTTCTGCCTCAATACTTTAACAGGAAAATAAGATTTTATGATAATTGTAACAGCCTCAGCAACCTTAAGACTCCTTAGATATCGCTCGGGTCCCACAGATAGACATCCCGTAAACGAAGAATATCAAGAAAATTGCGTTAGAGTTCTTCTCTTCTGATTTCTGTGTGGCTTTAACAATGATGGAAAATTTGATGGCTCTTCTTCTTTCTTCCCTTCATCTTCCACATCTCCTCCTGCATTAGGCTTTTCCCAGCTGTTCCAATGTCAGTACTATCTGGAAGGGAAGGAACCTTCTGCTACATCGTCCTTTTTCCTTTACGAAGTACTCAGTTAGATAGAATGTCCCCAATTAGTCTTCCAATCCAGCGGGTTTGTTGCTATATTTTTTGACGCTATGTAATCCTCCCCCTCCTCTTTCTCCTCTGTTAGACACGAGTGTAGATGGATCTGTTAACTCAGAGAACTTAATCACGGCCATTTCTCCTCCTTGTACATACATCGATGCATGCATGTACAGGAAACTCACCGCACCAATCCAGTTTATGAAGTAAGAGTCATCGTGACCAAACCATGAAATCAGGATAATGTAAGGAACACAGCGGCAAATATTAAAGGAAGTGAAGATGCTTATCGAGGCCCCGACTGAGACCAAAAGTAAGTGTGTCAACATGAAATACATGACGCATGAAAACAAAGCCCAATGAGAAAATAAGGAAGAAGATTGTGCTTGTGCGTGTGTGTGTGCGTGTGCGTGTGCGTGTGCGTGTGTGTGCGTGTGGGGGTAGGGGAGGAGACCAAAGGCGTGCATTTACTCTGATGAAAATATGTTGGAAATATACTTATCAAGCTGAAAAAGAGGCCAGATAAAGAAGATAATGGAAAAAATATTTATGAAGACCCAAACAAAAATAGAAATGTATAGGATGAGCCGAATACGAAGCAAGCACCAAGACCACAGAAAAAGGGCCAAAAGGAAGTATGGTTAGGACATCGTGAGAGGCTTAGTATATCCACAAGGAAAATTCGGTCCGTGAGGAGACATGTGTACCCTCACTCCCTCCGTCCTTGAGCGGCATGCAGTGGTAAGGCAGGAGGCCGAGCACACAATGAATGAAGGATATAGTCTCGATAAACAGTGAGTCTTGCCGGCCACTCCCTGCTCGTTGCACTTTAACTCAAGCAGACTTCTATGACTGCTTAACTTGCTTGGTGAAGACCTGACACCAAAACATCAGATCCGTCTCATTCCCTTTTTATTCTTCAATTTCTTCTTTGTTTAGATAGAAGCAGAGGTGCTACTGTTGCAGTGCTCCTTTAGTGCCGCTGCAGGTGTGGGCGGCGGTATAATAAGTGTAGGCTGTATTAACTTAGGCTGCTGCGTGTGTTAAGCTCCGTGAAGTAGTCTTGTGTCTATTCTCTGGTCATTGGCCTAGACTGCTTCCCTCACCTTCACCTTCCTCTCTCGTTACGCTTTCTGCTCCTTATCCTCATCCCACGCATGCCACATTTACGTAGACCGTGTTGACAAACCGCGTGTTTTGGGAATGGAGGGGCTGAACAACACCCAAGTGAACATCATCTTGAAACAGAATCTCCGAAAGCAGAGATCCTTATGACTGTATTCTGGTAGGCGGGACCTCAGCGGTCTGGTAACGAGGAACAGGTGTCCTCCCAGACTAGTGGCAGGGTCCTTTACGCTCTTTCGCGACGCAGCAGTAAGAGTTTGTCGCTACTTAGACTTTCCCCGGACACCATAGAGAGAGTTGAGCCCCGCGTGCCGGAGGTTACTTGTTGGTCTCCATGAGCCATGACAGCTCGCTGTAGGGGCAGTAGTGCTTTGAATGGCGGGAAAGTGGTCTTAAAATGTGACATGTTGGTAAATGTGCGGGGAAAAATAGGGAGTGAGTCTTGCGTCACGTGACAAATAGTTGTGCTGCTTATCTCTATCACCCTCGTGTGTGAGTATATCAGGACTTATTTCCCTCAACATCCGGGGATACAATATCACAACATCGTTCACGATAGGTTCTCAGTTATCGACCAATGCACAACTGTGTAGGCTGGGTGTCCTGACCTTCCAGTTCAAGACTCAAGTAAATTTGGGCCGCCACTGGGAGACCTCCAGTGTTCTTTTATTTTGTTTTAATCTAGTACGGCAAGAAAATGTGTGCTTTTAATTTTTAGTCTTTCTTCCTGGTACGCTGATAGTGTACACAGACCTGTGTTGGCACATGTCAGCGTGTTTACAATGGTACCTCGTGAAGGCTCATATTAACAACCGGTGCTCTGCTTGGCATAAGTCGTATATTTGATTATATTGATCCACGTAAAAGTAGTCATAAAATCAATGCCATCTTGTACTTTAATCACTGCGTCCACTCTACCAGCGCCTCCGCCTTCGCTTTCGCGTTTGATAAAGTCCGGTTTTTTTTTTGTGTGTGTGTGTGTGTGTATGCCAATAGTTATTTCTTTCCCCCTGAAGGTCTTCTTTGAACTTTTGCCATCCGCCATGAGTGAAGAGAGACCTGTTAAGACACCATGCATGGGTGAGACAAGCAGCTACGTGTTTGGCGCCTCCCGACAGTCTCAATCGCTTCTTCTTTCAGATGAAGGGGAAAATACGCCCTAAAATGTTAGTAATAAGGAAGTGAAGGATGTAGCTTTTCCTACCCAGACGGATCCGCTTACCTTTCCCGTTTTCTTCAAACATGTGCGTCACACCTGACCCAAAACTTACACTCATCGCTGCCCCTACAAAGAAGGTGATGACAAGCACTTTACGGAGGCGCCCCGAGGACCTGTATGGATTCCGCCTCTGTAGGTCACCTCGGGGTCGCTGGACTGCTGCTGTCTAACCTATGGCTTTCCTTTGAAGTTTTGGTTTGCGTTGCTTGGTTGGGACTAGTGTGTACAGGCTGCCTCCAAGCCATGTGTTGCGGGAAGGATAGTTCCTGTTCTTGATAACAACGGGTGGTCTGAATCTCATGTTGTACTTTGTGTGTAATCAGTGCCTGTGTGCGGCTTGTGGTGGCGTGAGCAAAGTTAGTAATGGTAGTAGTTATACCCTTGTAGACTACAGGCTGTCCAACATTCTAGGGTTGACTGTGAATTAGAGCTGCAAGGTAATGTTTTTTTGCTTTTCAATCACTTGGTAATATGCAGCAGCTTGACCCAGATTCCTAGAGAAAATTCTCCTCGTCGCACCTATTTTGCCACACCCACCAACTCCCACCGCGTGACCTATTGCCCTAGAGGGCCTAGACCAAGAGATCCTGAACTGGTGAATAATGATAAATTGTTTGCCTACTCCAATAATAGTTCCTTTCTGATATATGTTTTCTCAACAATAAGAATGACGCTGGAAAGCAAGGCAGGAATGATGAACACTTGCACTGAATACCAAGCATGTTCCCAGATCCAAGAGCATACATTCATTTTTATTCGTGTTAATACTTACTTGTCGCTTAACTTATATGGGACACGATCCTACTTAATCAATCATCAGAGTGACTTGTCTTACCCTTTGTTTAAAATTTATGTGACTAACACGAGTTCCAGTGTGTGTGTGTGTGTGTGTGTGTGTGTGTGTGTGTGTGTGTGTGTGTGTGTGTGTGTGTGTGTTGATGAAACGTAAATAAGTAAGTGAACAGAGTGTTTCTCTAACACACTCTTTCATCATCATGCACTACACAGTCACGATTACTTGGTCACAACTTGGGTAATCTTAATGTATTCTCACAATAACTTGATCACAAAATAAAATAAAAAATTATACTCGTGCGTCACTAGTAACAAAAAATGTTTAGTTTGATATTCGGGCGTCAGATGGCAGTGCTCTGAAAAAAAAAAAAAACTAGCCAAATATCCCTGTACTGCATGTCTAGCTTGTTATTGGTAGCAGTTTTTATTTATTTATTTATTTTTTGTCTGCTACTCTACGTGACAGTCCAGTCGAATACTCAGACTAAGTTCAAAAATTTGCCGGTAGATGACGGTGCTCCATATTTTCACTATACATGTTGTTGTTAGATTTCAGGATCGCTTGTTTGGGGTTCAGTTCATCAGTTGTTGGTGTCCCTCCCTCTGTAGTGGGTTGTCCGTCACCT
The DNA here is from genome assembly GCA_029783475.1 of Metacarcinus magister. Classification (NCBI taxonomy): domain Eukaryota; kingdom Metazoa; phylum Arthropoda; class Malacostraca; order Decapoda; family Cancridae; genus Metacarcinus; species Metacarcinus magister. The sequence continues at coordinate 11,098,588 of JAPQNM010000022.1, forward strand.
CCATGTAATTAGACACCATTAAACCCACGTCAGTCTTGATGTGGGAGACAGCTGGTACTGTTATGATGTTGGTAGAAGTAGACTGCAGGGAAGAAACGACGCATAAAATAAAACATATGCATTTACACAAAGTTATGGACCTCACATATTTAATTCCTTTAGAGATGGGTAAATCTTAAGGGCTCCTCACACCCTCCGAAAAAAGTGGAGGGAATATGTCCGTGAAAACTTGGATACATGGTAACATCGCTTAATCAATAGTATCTCTCTCTCTCTCTCTCTCTCTCTCTCTCTCTCTCTCTCTCTCTCTGTCTCTGTCTCTGTCTCTTCTCTTCTCTTCTCTTCTCTTCTCTTCTCTTCTCTTCTCTTCTCTCTCTCTCTTCTCTCTCTCTCTCTCTCTCTTCTCTTCTCTCTCTCTCTCTCTCTCTCTCTCTCTCTCTCTCTCTCTCTCCTCTCTCTCTCTCTCTCTCTCTCTCTCTCTCTCTCTCTCTCTCTCTCTCTCTCTCTCTCTCTCTCTCTCTCTCTCTCTCTCTCTTGCCATCGATGATTGAAAACCTCAATGTAGTCGGATATTTGGGAGCCACTGCCTTGGATTGCTCGTCTTTTACTCATTTTGTTTAGCTTTTTGTCCGCTTTTTGTTGTCTTGAGAGTATCATCTTTTATTACTATTTTGCGACGACGATAACCGCCGCCGCCACCACCACCACCACCACCACCACCACCAGAGCACCATCTGGCTCTACTTTCCCACAGTCCCATATTTACCCTCTGTGACGATACGACAAACAAACATACAGACAGACGACAGGTAGACAAACAGACAATTATAGACAGAAATAGAAAAGAAAGCCGTTTAGGACAAACAACTTCATTGTCTTGCTTACTAAACATAACTTATCAATGTAAAAAAAAAAAAGGCAACACTAACAACAACAATAACAACAACAACAACACTAACAACAACAACAACAACAACAACAACAACAACAACAACAACAACAACAACAACACTGGTGATAAACATTCAACATTTAGTGACTCATGTCCTCGTTCTCTCCACCATTAGGAATTCAAGAGGAGATACATTCTTTCGTTAATGGAGACTGAAAGAAAGAGAGAAGCCAGCCTTACCCTGCATTATGAGATGAAAAAAGTGAAAGATTGACGTGAGGTCTATAACAGGAGATGGAAAAGAAGAGTCACGGAACAGCGGGAAACGTAGATGATAAAAAAAGAAAAATGTCAGGCGCAACACTCTACGGAAGTCTACTATAGGAAATGGGAAATAATTTGTCATTCCTAAGAATTACACTAGTGATGGGGGAAGAGGAACAAACACACAATCTTTGACAGAGAATGATGAGAAGTATTATGCAGCAGATGGTACAGTAACCCTCAACCTATGACCCTATTTGTCGCAGGTGTGACAGATAGACAGGTAAGATTAAAGTTTTAGTTACTTGTATATTTCTATTTACTTCATCTTATTATACTTTAGGGAAGGCGGTGGTACAGTGGTCAGCGTTCGGGCATGCGAACCTAGGGTCCCGGGTTCGATCACCCTATATCCGCTGGCCACTTTTCATTCTTTGAATGGCCAAAGACTACCCAAATTGCTGCCATACTGTCCTCAGACGGGACTTACAATGTTTATATGCATTTGAGGCCTTAGCAGCAATAGCCTCTCTCTTTTTCTCAACATATTCAAGAGAGAACGTAAACATTCGAAGCGTCACTATAAAAAATCTAAAAACCTATGCCAAGAGGCATAACCATCTTTACCTCCATAAAGCTTACTGGCTACTGTGTGTGTGTGTGTGTGTGTGTGTGTGTGTGTGTGTGTGTGTGTTTATATGTGTGTTTGTGTGTGTGTCAATTATTGTAATATTCTTTCTATCTTTATGCTTTTTAAGGTGACATCAAATATGCGACAGATTCGAAAAATAAATTAATAAATGAAAATCAGCTCTATACAAAAAAAAACATATCAACACCCACAAACAAGCACCACGCTGATAGCACACGCACATACATACATACATTTGTTTACGTTAACCTGCCTATTTATTCAAGTCCTTACTCACATCTCACACTCACACATCTTACACCTTAATACAAACAGATTCACAAGCCAGCCTTTCACATCAACATACGTACACTAAACTCAAGCAAGCAGAAAGTGACCACCATCACAGTACACACGCATGTATTCTCGTACCATAACCTATTATTAAGTTCTTTATAAAGCGCACATATGTTACTTAATGAGTCTCCCTCGGGTGGGAATGCGGGGAGAGGATATGAGGAGCAGGAGACAGTCAGGAGGTGCGGTGTAGCTTATAACTCTTCTTCCGTGACACAGTTCTTCCCCGGGATATTATGTGCGTTACAGCAAGTCTCCTTTCTTCCCTGCCACGGAGAGAGAGAGAGAGAGAGAGAGAGAGAGAGAGAGAGAGAGAGAGAGAGAGAGAGAGAGAGAGAGAGAGAGAGAGAGAGAGAGAGAGAGAGAGAGAGATTCATTCAACATTACCAGCATAATTGGCACTTGGAATAGAAGTAAATAAAGACGTGTAAACAACTTATATTTCTTTCTAGAACGGAATAGAAATAAGTTAAACAGGCATACAAAAATAGTCATTAGGTGAGGCTATTGGAAAGATAATATTTCCAATCAGAACAAGAACCACCAATTCCATTGTCAGCTCCTCCTCCTTCTCCTTCTCCTCCTCCTCCTTAGTCTCAGGCCAGTAATAAGTGAGTTAGGTCAAGTTCCTTCGTCTCCACTTCCAGTAAATGTCACCGAGCGAGGAGTCAAAGACCACACGCCCTCTCTGCATCGCTAATGAAAGGTTAGTCTGGTGGTGTCGAAGCTGACCCATGAAAGTTGCAGGAATGAAGCCTCGGCCGCGGTGAAACTATAGTCTATCCACATAATTATCTGAACCAAGCGCCGCCCAAAAGATGAAGACCGTGTGCTCTTGTCAGCCACCTAAATCCATCCGATTAAAGAGAGAAGGGTCGTAAGGTTAAACTACAAACATTATATTTCATGGGATTATCCTTATTATTATTATTATTATGGGATGATAACATGCAATGGTTTAAATTTTCAAGAGATATTTTTTTTTTACGGAAATTAGTTTTTGTTTAGTAGAAATATGCAACTCTGTACGTCTTGCAATATTATAAGAGAATGCTATTTTTAAGTAACAAAAATAAGTTGAAGTCTAGACGATAATAACGTTGTAAGTAAGTTACTCATCAATTTGTTTTTCTATTTGTTATATTTCTTAGTACCTGGTTTTGTTTCGGGTCATCTTGAGGGAGTATTAGATAAGCAAAGATAGAGTTCCTAGTGTGCTCACAATGGTTGTTCAGTGGTGTGTAATGGGTTGTTTATAACAGTATGTTGTCCTGCACAATTCTGGGATACGACCCTTTCCGGACTATAAGAAAATTTCGGTAAATCTGCAAAACAACGCCTCCACACCGATCAGAATATTTTTTGTTGCACTACACAGGATACTTACTGTACTGAATATCTGTGAAGGTTTTAGTGAGCGGTCGCCTAAACTAAACTGACTCGAGACACTAAAACCTTCACAGATGTTCAGTACAGTAAGTATCATGTGTAGTGCGACACAAATTATTCTGATAGGTATGGAGGCGTTGCTCTGCGGATATACCGAAATTCCTTTCAACTTAACAATGTTTCCATTATTTAGTAGCCACTTAGATATATTCGACAGCATTTCCTCTGAGGGTGCACAACCATTCCTCTAAGTCACTGCCGTGGATGTTTTGTACTGCACGGAAATAATACTATAAACGTTTTTCGGTCTCGTATACACAGCGGTCATCATCAGTTTAGGATAGAAATGTCGGGTAATTTTTTTCTGTAAATGCCTTTCAAGTGGATTGATAAATGAGTTAATTAGAATTTCATCATTAACTTGTGTTTTGAACTTAGGGGAAATTCAGGGCCGCACGGCAGGTATTTAAATATGAAAACACAGGTGTCTTGACGACTGGGTTCATGACATATACTTCTTCCTGTACATTGGTAATTTGACGGCTGCTTACATGATAGTCAGGTCAGTGACTCAATTACAAACACGAACATGATAATCCATAGTAGTTTCGTAATAATAAGTTTGTGAATAAACGCTTTGAATTCAAACTTTACGATAGGGATTATCACGTTTGAGCACTGGCTTGTTTTTCAGATCCTGGGCAGAAAAGTGGCATGAGAAAGTCCCCATTAATGCGTTTCAAATGTAATGGTCGTTCTAAGATATGTATCAAAAGTAGAACATGCGATGAAGAAACCCGTCCTCCCAGCATACGTCTCAGTGTGCAAGAACGTGTAGGTAATAATACTTTATTCAGCAGACTCCTCCCAATAATTGACGTCTTTATGATGCCATGAAAAAAATTAAATCATGATATATTCAAACAGGAGCTACACCATTAGGTCGCGTCATTATACGTCACATTCCATACATCGTAGAAAAAGAAAATAATAAGTCAAACATGTTCAGTGGATTACATATGTTCACGGAAAAAGAGACCGTGGCAACACACACACACACACACACACACACACACACACACACACACACACACACACACACACACACACACACACACACACACACACACACAGCTAAGGATTTTTCACTGACAGGGGATGTGTGATGTGTGAGAGGTCTCAGCTTTACCCATAGATCTGTCTCTATGAGGTCTGAGCTCCTTCTGGGAGGGTAATGG
>JAPQNM010000022.1:11108358-11123358 GCA_029783475.1 Metacarcinus magister
CTAGACTAAAACCACCGTGAAATGTATGTCCAAAAGTCATTAAGAACCAGATGTTGCAAATGTCTGGACATTATTTTGCTTTCTGTTTATACGTGATATGCATCTCTCTATCTCTACATCATCCCTAAGAGAAGAGGGCTGGCTGTGTTCTTTTGCAGATATATTGTAGTAGGAGTATCCCGGGAGGAGCTCCTAGTACTAGCATCGTCAAGGAAGGGCATCAAGACGCAACACCTCATAGGGATTGTGAAGGTAACTTGTTCTCACTCTTTCCTTGCACATGCCCTTCTCATTGCTTAGATATTTCATTCGAAGATATATCCAGAGTCTTACCAATGTTATTATGCTACCTCATGAAGTGACTCGTTTTAAGCCTTCAAAAAGAAGGAATGAAGGAAGTGAAAGAGTATAAGTATTTTGGGAACAGTGCTATGTAAACAGAGAAAGAAATATAAGAGAGAGAGTGCTGTGAAAGGCAAGTGTCTCATAGGATCACTTGCAAGGGTTATGAGAGGAAGAAAGGTGTCCATGGAGATACAGAGAGATTTAAAGAACAGTATTATCCTGCCAACATTGACGTATGAATCAGAGACTTGGACATGGAATAGGACGCAGCAGTTAAGAGTGTGTGCTGTGGAAATGAGTTATCTGAGAGAAATATGAGACGTGACTAGATGGGAGGATGAGAGCAATGTAAGCGTGTATGAAAAATGTGGCATGAAAATTCGTGCATGTGGAGTGGTGTGGTATTGTGAAATGGATGAAAAGAAATACATTGGGGTGGTTTGGTTGTATGCCGTGGCCATCCCCTTTGGGGACGTTCCCGGACGTCACGAGGAATGAGAGACTATAGATAGAATAGATAGATATTCTGAGATGTGACTCATTAATGTCTGGTAGCTGTTTCAAAACTTGCAATGTTTTAAAAGTCAAGGTAAAAAATAAAGATCAGGGCCCGTATTCTACATAGTTATATGGACGACCATAACTAACGCTCATAGCTAACAGAATTTATGACAGTCAGTCTTATGGTCGTCCAGAACTCGTGGGTCATATCTCATACACCCTCTGCCGCTAGAACGCACGCTCACAATTTGTCAACTTTAAATATATGGAATGAAGTAGGTTCTTGGCATTATTTTCTTGGATTTAAATTGTTTTGACTTCATAAACATAGTACACACCGAAAAGAATATTCACGTAGGTCGGTTTTTTTCAATAACAAACTAGACTTGGGGCTTGAAATGGGTATCACGAGAGAGATTAGTGCCTCCGTATAAGAGAAAGAACAGGCTAAAGCTGAAAATATACCTCTTGTGTTGTTTTGGCGAGCTGAAATATTGTGTGAATTAATAGCAGTGTTGTTACAGCTCATTTTTTCAGTTATACACTAGACTTGAGCATTCAAATGATAATCTACGGAAGCACTAGTGCACTATAGTGTCTCATTATTGTGAGCAGGAACAGAATAGAGCATTAAATATTACATTTTCTTTCGTTTGAGTGGGCTGAAGTATTATATATATGTATTACCCAAAGCTGTAATAAATCAATATATATATATATATATATATATATATATATATATATATATAACTATAGGTATATATATATATATATATATATATATATATATATATATATATATATAACTATATATATATATATATATATATATATATATATATATATATATATATAACTATATATATATAACTATATATATATATATATATATATATATATATATATATAAATATATATATATATATATATATATATATATATATATATATATATATATATATATATATATATATATAAGCTCAGCATCACTGAGCTCGTTAAGCACGTCCCTCCTTCGGAAAATATTCCTCGGCTGGGGACCTTGTTGTTGTGGTGCGGCTATGTTGACACACTAGTGACGGTCATAGGCGGCGCTAAGACAGGGGGAACCCTGTCTTAGCATCCGACACCATTTTATGGTCGATCATAAGCGTTTATGGACGATCATGAGAGTTTCTGACAGTATTATGACTGAAATGCGCCATTTTCTTTCGCTATGAACGACGGATTGAGCTATGACGGTTTGTAGAATACGGGCCCAGGAGAACTCCCGAATTTCGGCGACGGTTGCGGAGATACTAGACTACTATTATAGTTGTGTTCTACCCGGTTACTTCTACGGAGTGTACTCAGTGTAGTTTACAAAACCTTCCTCCAGAGGACAGGTCAACTCAACAGGGTCTGATCCACTTACTCATCTGTAACCTACACTTTTGGAGCACTAGAGGCTGTGACACCACAGCCTGCACGGCCCCATCAAATTCCCAAGAAGAGTGTAGTTTACATTGTTTTACCCTTTAACACCCCCTCCCCCCCCACCTCTCTCTCTCTCTCAGCACGAAAGGAGGGTTGGGGAATGGGCCGTATACACCTCCATCCTGTATCATAGTGGACATGGAAACGGAAGCCTTCAACGAGTAGCTACCTGGGGCACCACATCACCTAATACTGCTTCGCCCTCCCATCTGGTTGCAGATAATTTGAATGACTTCCTTGGTACCTCTCTTAAGGCGAGTGTGTGTGTTGTTACAGTGGTAGCTCTCTCTCTACTCTCTCTCTCTCTCTCTCTCTCTCTCTCTCTCTCTCTCTCTCTCTCTCTCTCTCTCTCTCTCTCTCATATTCATAATTTACATAAGTACATCGATGTTGGACTTCATGTAAAATTCACAGATAATATGAAAATCGGAAACTCCGTAATCTCAGACCACGACAGGCAAAAAGTCTCCAAGAAGACTTGCACTAAATCTCAGTATAGTCTGAAAAGCGGGGATGCCTTATTTATTTGTTTATATATCTTTACCAGCAGCATCTTTTTTATTGCTGTGAGAATTTAAGGTTCGACGCAATCGTAACATCAAGATCATTATAACTGTACTGTTTCGAGTTTCACGCTGCTTGCTACATATTCATATTTGTGGTTTCTTGTTCTTGAAGAATATGGCTTTTGTCAACGTTAAAATATTTTCATTTCAAAATGTTTATTGACATATTAAACATACGGTAAAAGTGCAGAATAAAGCCTTCTGCCCTTTCTTTTTTCTCTCTCCTTCCCTACATACTATATATAGTGTACTCAACACATCTGTGAATGTTTCAGGCGGGGGTCACCATTATTTACCTCGCAAAACGTCTTTGAAGTTATGTTCGGTTATGTTATGTTAGGTTGGTTAAGTTATGTTAAGTTATGGTTAGGTTAAGGTTGTTAGGTTAAGTTAGGTTAGGTTCGGTTATATAAGATTTTTGCATTTTATTACTCAAATCCAGAACAAAATCTAAGGTTGAGAACCCTAACTTTTAGGTAATAAAATGTAAACATTTTATACAACCAAACCTAACTGAACCGAACCTAACCTAACTTAACCTAACCATAACCTAACCGTAACCTAACCTAACCTAACCATAACATAACCGTAACCTAACCTAACCTAACAACCTAAACCTAACCAACCTAATAAAACAATCTAACATAACTTCAAAGACGTTTTGCGAGGTAAATAATGGTGACCCCCGCCTGAAACCTTCACAGATATGTTGAGTACACTATGTATAGTATGTAGGGAAGGAGAGAAAAAATAAAGGGCATAAGGCCTTATTCTGCACTTTTACCAAAAATACAATCAAAGGGGGCGGGCAGCAAATGAGTGGGAAGGGTGGTACCTCACCCTCAGTTTACCTGCCACCCATCCCACTCATATATATGTGTGTGTGTGTGTGTCTATATATATATATATATATATATATATATATATATATATATATATATATATATATATATATATATATCCACTTTCTAAGGATTTAAAGATAACTACATAGAAATTAAAGTACAACAAATTTCACTGCTTTGAGGGAAACATATTAGATAATGTTTTTAAAATATTAGATACCTTATTTTCTACATTTCCTTTTCATAATTTGTTCTCTTAAGGAGCCTTTAAGAGGTCCTAGTATTTTTGATATTGCATATATTTTCTGCAGACCAGTCTATCATCCATAAACATTCTTTCTCAGGTGGTAACATTTGAGTTTGAACCGAGTGTCCTCTATTATCGAGACTCCAGTGGAAAGGTGGAGTTCCCCTTCGGTATAGACATAGAGGTGGTCAATGCACTCTCCAGAACACTGAATTTTACAATAATTTTTGAGGAGCCTCCTAAAGGTAAAATATCTTTTTAATTTAATTTTAAGGAAACATAAATGCATTTTCCTGGTAAAGTACCTAGCATTCAAAATTGCTGGTAGGAATAGTAAATATATATAATTAAAGATTGGATTGGAGAGCCATATCTTACAACCCTGTCTTACATGAATACATACACTAAGGTAGACACTGAAATCTCATTGCACACCTTCACTTTAATAGTTCTTCACCTTGCTTCTTAATTTGCTAGACATTTCAATCATCTTTTTTGAAGATCCATAAATGCTGATTGTCATTTACTTCCTTACCTTTATGACCTACTTTTCTGTAGGAAGTCAGTTTAATATCATCAATACCAACAGCTCTCCTGAATTTTGCAAAATTCAGAAGGTTGAGAATTGCAGGTTCTTGGTATCAAAGATCAGAGCTGCACCGCTGGACTTGGTACATATAGCAATGCCAACGTGAGTTTCGACAGGGGATGCTTGCAGCCCATGTCGATCTCAAAAAGGCGATTGATTCAGTGCATCGCAAGACACTCTGGGATCTTCTGCGCCTCTGCGGGATTCTTGGACTACCATCTGGCCTGTACTCCGGGACTGAGAGTACTGTGAAGTGTGGCGGAGCTGTGTCCAGCTTCTTTCCTGTGCATACGGGAGTAAGGCAGGGATGCATCCTTGCTCCATCCCTTTTCAATACTTGTATGGACTGGGTACTGGGCAGAATTGTGGACCAAAGTCACTCTGGAGTATCTGTCAGCAACACCAAGGTCACTGATCTTGTTTTTGCCGACGATGCAGTAATCTTTGTTGAGTGGAGGAGGCCAAGGGGGCATCCACAAAGTTCATGGCTGGGGCAAGTCGATGCTTCCTGCTGGGAGTTAATTGGTATGGGGACTTGCATGGGGTGATAGCCAGAGCTGGCGTCGGAGGGTTGGCGAGGCAATGCGCCTCTTGGCGTATGCCCCTAATGATTAACTAATTGAATGTTTTGAATAAAAAATTCCGTGTTTGAAGTAAAATGATCTCACCTACTGGTGAATATTTTCTAATTTTTGCCTTCTATTTGCATAATTTCCTCATTCTGATAAGGAGAGCTTTGGGGAGTAAAAGAAGATGGGGAGTGGACAGGGATGGTGGGACGATTGGCAAGGAGTGAAGCAGACATTGGAGTAGGCAACCTGTTCCTCACCTTAACAAGGCTTGGAGCAGTGGACTACAGTGCTCCCTATGATGCTGAGGTAAGGCTGGCCAACAGGGCAAGTTGAAAGATAATAGAAATAGCTGGAATTAATAGAATAATTCTCTCTCTCTCTCTCTCATACACACACACACACACACACACGCGCACATATACACATACACACACACACACGGTCCGCTAGCGTAGTGGTTAGCGCACTCAGCTCACAACTGAGGGGGCCAGGGTTCGATCCCCTGGGCGGACGGAGATTATTTGGGTGTGTCTCCTTTCACGTGTAGCCCCTGTTCACCTAGCAGTGAGTAGGTACGGGATGTAAATCGAGGAGTTGTGACCTTGTTGTCCCGGTGTGTTGTGTGTGAGTGGTCTCGGTCTAACCCAAAGATTGGTCAGTATGAGCTCTGAGCTCTTTCCATAGGGGGACGGCCGGCTGTCTCGAGAGACCAGCAGCAGACTGTACAGTGAATTACACACACACACACACACACACACACACACACACACATACACATACACATACACACACACACACACACAGGTAGTAATTGTTTTACTATAACATTTTTTAAACTGTGTCAGGTGAGTTGCTTCTTGGTACGCAGTGATCCTCCTGTCCCTCGCTGGATGTCACTTGTCCTACCTTTCCAGTTCACCACCTGGGGTGCCATATTGCTTGGAATTCTAGTTACTGGATTCTTTCTTTATGCATTTGCTGTGGTTGGTGATCAGTGGTATGGCCTATATACTGTTTTTTTTCATATATTCTGGAGCTTATTGTAAATAATGATTTATTATTTTGATCATTTAGTCACCTTATTTCATATTTTCCCCAAAATATACAGACATAATCATCGACAATTGGTTCAACTACTTGGTTTCACATTGATATTTATTTAATGTTCTATGATTCACACAGTGGAGGTGAAGTGCTCATCTTGCAGTCGCTGTCCTATGCCTGCTTCTATGCCTCAGGGATGCACTTTCGTGAGCCCCAACAGCTCATGCCTCAAGGGCACAACACAAGGATTTTTATCTGCTTCTTATGGATATATGTGATTATCGTCACTACAGCTTACAGTTCAAACCTGACAGCTTTCCTCACTGTCACACATCGACCACAGGGCATCAACACTATCAAGTCACTCCATGCCACGCATATGGAAGTTTCAGGGCTTGGCAACTTCTTTAAAGGGGCCTTGGCATCAGCAGTTGATCCATATTTACAGGTAAACTACGCTTGGCTGCACTTCCTCACACTACATTAGAATAATTGCTTTTTATTTTATACTAACTTGTACTTTTTATATTTAGTCCTAGAAAACAGGGTATTTATGTTCATTAACAGTAAAGGCCTTTATTTTCATAGTCATAAATGTGACTTTTTGATGCACATGCTTATGAAAATTAGTGTGCCCACTGCACTATGTGGGGCGTAAAATTGGAGTATTCAATAGCAGAGAATAAGAGATTAAACGTAATAGAGATGAGGTGTCTGAGGGGTATGTGTGGAGCAAGGCGTATGGACCAAGTGAGAAATCAGGAAATGTGAAGGAGAACTGGTGTTACAAAAGAGTTGGCTGGTCAAGCAGAGCAGATAGTCATAAATTATTGTAAAATTAGCCATTTATACCTACTGACATAAGTTTAAAGAGTAGTGATTTACGGTTAACAACATCAAAAGCAGAGGAGAAAGCCAGAGAAACATGTATATTCTCCGAGCCAGCATCAAGGGTTCATGTTGCTGAATACAAGTATGTACTTCTGTTCAGGGTTTAGGTGAAAGGTTTGTGCCATACAATGAGTTGGAGCTGGTGTGGCGCCAGGTGAAGGAGGGACAAGCTGCTTATCTCCACAACAAGCAGTTCCTTGAGTTTGTTATTGCTACACAGTTCACTAACAGCAAAGGAGAAAACAGCATGAGAATAATGAAGGTTAGTCTTTTCTCACCACCAAACCTTCATATTTTGCTTTTCAGAGGTCAGAGAACCTCAAAAATATTTTTTGTGCCTGTTTAGTTTTCCATTTCTCTAGTTGAACATATGCAGCTGTAAGGATAACTTCATGAATGCAAGGGAATGAGGAGCAAAAGAGGATAAGAGTTGATGGAAAAATAAGCTGGTTGCTTTATATGTTTGAATTTTTTATATAAAGGGAATGAGGAGTAGAATCAGGTGAAATTAATATCCAGGAGAGATGAGGAAGGAATGTGTTGTAGTATCAGTATGAACCATGTAGCAGAAAAATGGGGGTTGAGTAGGCAGTATTATGGAGTAAAAGAAGATTCTTGGAAAGAATGGTGATAGATCTAAGCTACTTAAATTCCAAAGTAGTAAGGCAGGTCGTAGAATAATGTGACTAACAGTCAACATTTGATCATCAGGATACAAGAAGTGTATGTCAATTACATATAACCAGATTAACATATCAAGATCAAGAACTATGTATTTCAGGAATGTTTTGCACCGTACAGCATAGCCATGGCTCTCCAGCGAAATTCACCTCTTAAGAAAAAATTTGATCGTGTTATCAGCTGGATGCTTGCAAGTGGTCTTGTACGCCATTGGTTTCTGGAGTCCTTAAGGCTGTCTCGTAAGGTATGTGGATAGAGTAGACAAGCTACATGTTCCTTTCCTGTGGATAATAGTATATTACAACAAGAAATTCATTTTTGATAGTAGCCTCTAAATTTGGATGTGAATTACAGCTCTTATTGAGAATGATTTGAAAGAGAAAGAACATTATCTAAGATACTGCTTTTAGGTAAAGACAAAGGTCAACAATAAAGTCGGAAGCCCATTCAACAATACCAATCCATCGCAACTCAGTGGGGTTCAGGGAGTGATCCCCCTCAGTACTGACCACATGCAAGGAGTGTTCTTCATATACTTGATTGGACAACTTATTGCGTTCCTTGTACTATTGCTGGAGTACTGCCGACACCATTTCTCTGGCAAGATGAGATGGAGCATCTCCTGATCCTGTTCTTCATAATTTGTATCACCTGATTGTGAATTTTAGGCATGTTATTGTAATTATAGTTTTAAAATTATCATTATATAAGTAATTGTTTTTGCAATGAATATTATCAGGATCAGCATGTTGTCATTTACCGATCAGAGACAGTAAAGTTCTGTGGAACAGATATATGTTCTTTTTCCAAGTAATGGTCTTTGTGGAAAATTTATAGTCCAAAAGAGCGAAACAACACCTTGTGTGATAAGACAAATGCTTGACAAGCTTTTTATGCATTCCATTTTCAGTATCTAACCATATCAAATAAACACTGAATCATGATGTAAGAACATATGATGAGAGGCATGTTGCTGCCTGCATTCACACATTAGTACTGAACTGAAAGAGATGTTAGCATGTGGTCTTCTACCACTGCTTCATCTCTTATTATTCATTGTAACATTCTCTGACAAAATGTGTGCCAATATTCAAAGAATAAGCATCAACATAACATCACTGAAGCATGGTGCTTGATGATCTTATAAATTAAACAAACATTTAGGCAACTGGAAGTCTACAGCAGAGGACATTAATCTTAATCCTTTTGTGTAACACTCTTGATGTACATACTGTATATGTGTTTAATATTTATATACTTACAATCTATCTATATACCAAACCGTTATTCCCCTAAAATGGGACAGCTAATACAAGGCATGCATACACACACCCATGCACACATACATCATCACCTCATGGACGTATAAGTTATGGGAAAATATAATATCAATAGCAAAATAAGAGAAAGATTTGGGAGTAGTAATACAGGACATTTTATCACCAGAGAAACATATAGATAAAATATTTGGTGACACTTTCAGGATGCTAAGGAATATACAGATGGATTTTTATTTCCTAGATAAAGACATGATAAGAAAAATTATTACTAGTGATCAGACCAAAACTGGAATATACAGAAGTACACAAGAAAAAACATGTGTTAAAATTAGAAAGAATACAAAGAATTGCAACTAAGATAGTGCCAGAATTGGAAGACCTAATAAATGTGGAAAGATTAAAAGAAATGCATTTAACAACACTAAAAGAAAGAAGAGAAAGAGGTGACTTAATCACAATATATGAATTGATGAACAACCTTGAGGAAACAGATAGAAAAGACTTAATATTGAGAAGAAAAGGAGAGGCTAGAAATTTGAGGGGACAAGGAATTTGTTTGAACGATACAAAAAGTACAGTTTTCCCCAAAGAAGTATAGATACTTGGAATGGAATGTAGGAAGAGGTGATAATGGCAAAAAATGTACATCAACTGAAGGAAAAACTGGACAAATATAGATACGGAGACAGGACCACACGAGTGTAGCTCAGGCCCTGTATACTACAACTAGGTAAATACATATATACTCCTCTCACTTAGCCCCCAGAGAGGAGTGTATGTGTATGTATTTACCTAGTTGTAGTATACAGGGCCTGAGCTACACATTTGTGCATGGGTGTGTGTTATTCACCATGGTCTAAAAGATCATGCACTGAGCTCGTGATCATCAGCCATTACCCTCTTGGAAAGAGCTCAGAGTTCATAGAGATCTATGAGTAAGGATAAGACTCACACACCCCAATCCCCTTACTCAAGGGTGACAGTAACCGCTCCCTGTCAGTGAAAAAATCCTTAGTGACCTTAGCAGGGTTCGAAGGTGAACGTTAACCACTAAACCATGGGAGCGGTTTATGTGTGTTACAATACTTTGGAAAGATGTGGATAGGATAGTGGAAATACTTGTATGTAATGGGGATACAATAACCAGTCAGTGCCCTCAGGTACAGTTGCCCCATGAAGTAATGTCACATAGTATAGTGAATGTCAGTTAATGGTGACATCTGGCCTGACTTGCCAAATTTCTCCTTGTATTTTGTCAAGTAAAAGAAATTGGAACAATATGATAACTTTTTTCTCTTCTTCTACTTGTTAGGTCTGTGCTTTCATCCATTATTAATGAAAATTATTTGTTAGTTATGTCGTAGAAGAGCTTTTTCAACTTTATAATGGTGATAAATGTTATTAAAGATAATTGTAAATCTAAATCTATTCATTGAAATGCTTATTACTTTATTGTTCGTTGCTATTACAAGTATTAAGAAAAAAAAATCTAGCTGCCACCAAAATTTTTTTTAGATGCTGCAAGACAATCAAACCAAAATTTCTCTGCTTTATAGACTACGGTATTGGGGTAGCTAGTGTGAGGCTAGTTCTTAAGAACCCCAGATTCCTGATAAGGAGCAGGAGTAACAACAAAAATGGATGGTTCACATTAGAATATTCTAAGTCTTATTTCAACTAAGAAAAATTGTAATAAACACATTCACTTTCCTGATTTTCTGGGAAAGATATGGTTAAGAAAGATGGTCACTGATTTTCTGCCTCAAAATATTTATTTGTTTCTAGATGAGAGTTCGCAGTCATTCGCTGAAATATCAGAGACCTGAACGGTCAGGGTTCACACCTGGTAAGTCAACAACTGACCGTATCCTAGCGCTTCACATACTGGTGGAATGCTGACGTGAGTTTCAACAAGAGATGCTCGCAGCCTATATTGATCTCAAAAAGGCGTTTGATTCAGTGTATCGCGAGACACTCTGGGATCTTCTGCGCCTCTGCGGGATTCCTGCAGGGATTATTGGACTACTATCTGGCCTGTACTCCGGGACTGAGAGTGCTGTGAAGTTGGGCGGGGGCGTGTCCAGCTTCTTTTCTGTGCATATGGGAGTGAGGCAGGGATGCATCCTTGCTCCATCACTGGGTACTAGGTAGAGTTGTGGACTAAAGTCACTGGAGCATCTGTTGACAACACCAAGATCACCAATCTTGTTTTTGCCGACGATGTAGTAATCTTTGCTGAGTCGCTGGAGGTTCTGGTGATGGCTCTCGAAGCACTGCACGAGGAGGCGAAGCCTTTAGGACTCCAGGTCTCCTGGCCCAAGACTAAGGTTCAGGTGTTTAGAGGCTTGCTAGATGAAACAGTACAGTCTATTAATGCGTGTGGTGAGGATATTGATATTTTGGACAGCTTCAAATATCTTGGTAGTGTGGTCCATAACAATAGTGGGTCACGTCAAGAAGTATTACGTTGGATTGGCTTGGTCCAAGGTGTTATGGACTCCCTCAGCACGTGTATCTGGTGTTGTCAGTACCTGTGCAGATGGACAAAGATTCAAATTTTCAAATCGCTGGTGATTCCTGTCTTACTGTATGGCTGTGAGACATGGACACTGAACACCGATCTGAAGAGGCAAATTAATGTCTTTGGTAATAAATGCCTTCGCAGTATTATGGGGTATCGTTGGAATTACTTCGTGTCAAATCAGCGACTGCCCCGTGAGACTGAATCAAGGCCAATTACCAACGTCAACTCCGGCTATATGGGCATGTGGCACGTTATCCAGAAGCTGATCCTGGTTCTTGGGTTATTTCTGAAAGAGATAATCCTGAGTGGAGGAGGCCAAGGGTGCGCCCACAAAGTTCATGGCTGGGGCAAGTCGATGCTTCCTGCTGGAAGTTAATTGGTATGGGAAGGGGGCTTGCATGGGGACTTGCACGGGGTGATCGCCAGAGCTGGCGTCACAGGGTTGGCAAGGCGACGTGCCCCTCGGCGTTTGCACCCAATGATTGATTGATAGATAGTCTGTCAACTCTAGTTTTCTCGGTATTATTCCATCTATGTTAGTATACATTACTTTTATTTCATGACTCCCTTTTGTCACTTTTTCTTTTCATTTTCTTTTCCTTTCACCTCTCTCTCTCTCTCTCTCTCTCAATATAATTCAAACAATATTGTTACGGCACACCCCCCTTTTTCACTTCCCCTCCAAGGCAGGGTGTCGCCAAAACACGTTACCTCTCCTGGGGCTCGTGTAGCGGGGGTTGGCGGGACGGGAAAAGGGGTGTTTTTACACAAATCACACACAACCACACTATTCCTTTCCTGGTATATTTACAAACAACACGCTTACAGGGTACAGCACAACATTACAGACTCAGGGCACAAAGAGTTCTCCACAAGAGGTTCACCCAGAACACACAGCCTCCACAAGTCCACACACAGCAGCCTCCACACAGCCATGCTGGCCACCCACCCCCCTCGCGAAGGCGAAACCTAAGGAAGCAAGGGCGCCATCTCCGGCCACCCATCTCCACTTCCATCCAAGGTACCACGCCCTTCACGCGTCCAGGAGTCAGGCCACAACCTCCACACAGCCAGTCAGCCACTCCCTTAGTGAGGACAGGCCTAAGGAAGCCAGGGATGCCATTTCTCCGGCCACCCTGTCCACTTCCATCCAAGGCCCTGCCCTTCACTCGTCCAGGAGTCAGCCTTGCACCGCTGTATCCCTCTGTCTCTGTCTCTCTCACACTCCTCACTCTCTCACTCCCTCGCTCCTTCTCCTCCCAACCACCAGCCACGTCTCTCAAACACACCCCACCACGACTCCGTATCGCCGAAAACACAGATACGTAGGTCACCGTATCTTGACACCTGTCAACCCTCACTCCCCAGGGAGGCCTGAGTGACCCACCGCTCCCTGCCTCCACATAACTACACTACACAATAACTACACTTCTACAACACTATTTACATGCTAAATGCGTCGCCGCAACAATATTTTTTTATCAAACAAATTCATAACAATAAACGTTCATCAATATTTATAGAATATATTTGTAATATACAATAACGGGTTCAGCCATAGCATAACTATATGGGCCATAGTTACCTAGTTGGGGATTTTTTTCATACTCACCGCCAGGTGTCACTGTTATCGCAAGGCACAATGGCACATCTCATGCCATGTTCCACTATTATAGCAACTCAACCTTCCCCCTGGGAGCTACTTAGCAACTCCACAAAAACCAATCAGAATAATTTTTGTTGTAGTACACAGGATACTTACTGTACTGATTATCTGTGAAGGTTTTAGTAAGCGGTCGCTTCCTTACTTAACATGTACTGTTCGATTTCTAAGTCCACACACCTGACAGTTAGGTTGGGGGGGTCATAATTTCAAATTTAAAAATCTGTATGACGATATGTAGGCATACTTTGGGGACATCTACAAATTTAATGGACATCCATCCACAAATTTCCAAAAATTAATGGTGGCAACACTGACTACAGCCAGTGTCTGAGATAGTACCACGTATGTGCATACTGGGACTCTGGGAGTGGCTGACGTGTTAATGCAGTCCAGTGAATTTGTAGGTAAGGTAGACCCAGTGAAACATTAGTAGGTGACCATTGATGTATGTACTAATGAGATGAAAGGCATGTGACATCTTCTTCTTCTTCTTCTTTTGACCTATTCCGCTTGATGTCGCTTTGTAGGTCGTCTCCCGTCTACTTCTTTCTTCTATCTCTTTCTATAGATTTTGCTGCTCAATTTTGCTCAGTCAGTCTCTTTCTCCTTTCCCAACTCTGCAGCAAAAACTTTTTAGTACACTTCACCACTCTTTCAGTTTCCTTGTCTCCAATCCATCCACGTCTCTTGCTCCATTCTTCCCCCCCAATAATCTCTCTAATTCCTTCTACCAGCTGTCTTCTCTCTTCTTCGTATCTATCACAAACATTGACCGTGACAACATTGTAATACACAGTACAATCTTCCACTTCAATAGGTCGTTGTGTGAACTGACTAACATCTGTACGAGTGATGACAAAGTACTTTACATTATATTCATTAATGAAAAATGTGCTCGGTAAAGATTTGTAAGACGACCCATTCCATATCTCGCCTTTATAATACACTGCAAATTCAACCTCAGAGACTTGCTCAGATCATCTCAAACAGTTATGCCGCTGAATTACAGAAAAAAAAATACGAGTTTTTGTTAGGTTTAGTTAGGTTTCGTTACGTTTAGTTAGGTTTGGTTAAGTTTAGTTAGGTTGATATGTTATGTTATGTTAATTTAGAAGCAATCAAGGCAAAGATTCGTAAGACGACCCAGTCGATATCTCCTTTCCTACATAATGCACTGCAAATTCAACCTCAGATACTTGTTCAGATCACCTCAAACAGTTATGCCGCTGAATTGCAGAAAAAAATACGAATTTTTTTTTAGGTTACGTAAGGTTTATAGTTAGGTTTGGTTAGGCTTATTCAACTGCAGCTCTGGGAAGGTTATGCAAACAAAGCAATTTTTATTCGGTAAATTTTTACATCTTCACCAGAATGGCGTGTGCTACGAAAAAAATGGCGTCTGCACGTCACACAACCCGCCCCCCAAAAAAATTCATTTAGTTATAGAAAACATTTGATAGCTTCAAAATTAACATAATATATAACAACCTAACCAAACCTAACAACCTAAAAAAAAAAAAAAAAAATTTCTGTAATTCAGCGGCATAACTGTTTGAGGTGATCTGAACAAGTATCTGAGGTTGAATTTGCAGTGCATTATAAAGGTAAGGAGATATCGACTGGGTCGTCTTATGAATCTTTACTTTTGGTTAAGATTCGTTTCCTTAACCACTCGATATCTCGTTACCTTTATAATGCACTGCAAATTTAACCTTATAAACTTGTTTAGATCCCCTGATATAGTTATGCCACTGAATTACAGAAAAAAACGAT
>JAPQNM010000022.1:11130858-11145858 GCA_029783475.1 Metacarcinus magister
ACGAGTACTTCCTGTATATATATATATATATATATATATATATATATATGTATGTATATATATATATATATATATATATATTATATATTATATATATATATATATATTTATATATATGTATATATATATATATATATATATATATATATATATATATATTCCTTCATGAAGGGATGGACTCATCAGCAATCATAAATCAGGTCAAACCATTGAACCAGATCAGTGCCTACTACGCAACATCTTTCATAACCTACTGAGAGAATTGTCCACGTGTCTCCTGTGCCAGTTAAGTAAAGAGGTGTATCATCTAACATTGGTAGGGGATAGATAATACATCGAAAATGCATTGACTAATGCAGGACTTCCAAAAAAGGTGCTGCCACTAGATTTTATCTCTGCATCCATCCCGACTGTTGACTAAGCTTGATCAATGCCTCAATTTTTGGGAACCTCCTCTCCTGTGAGAAGTTGTAAGGCACTATATGAAATATTTTAAGTGCTAACTATAATTTCCTTTTCAGTGAATATAAGGTTTTTAAAGAGCAGTGTTTCACTCATATTATTATCCCTTATAAGGTTTCTAGTAAGTGAAATGGAATTAGTTTCCTAAGATGTTTTACTTATACTGCAGAGAAAATCAAGGCAGCTTCAAATCTTTGAATATTACTTTTGAAGTAAATATATTCCTAAGATGCTTCATCATTCCCAGATCTTAAGTTACTGGCACATGGGCAGAGTATATTAGGAAAGAAAATCCGCTCTTATAGCTGTTCAACAGTACTCAAAGTCAAAAAACCACATTTTGATGTTATCAGACAGCTCTTCATTAACCTCTGACTGAGGTATGTAAAATGTATGTGCACACACACACACACACACACACACACACACACACACACACACACACACACACACACACACACACTCGGCTCACAACCGATGGGGCCAGGGTTCGATCCCCTGGGCGGACGGATATTATTTGGGTGTGTTTCCTTTCACGTGTAGCCCCTGTTCACCTAGCAGTGAGTAGGTACGGGATGTAAATCGAGGAGTTATGACCTTGTTGTCCCGGTGTGTTGTGTGTGAGTGGTCTCGGTCCAACCCAAAGATTGGTCAGTATGAGCTCTGAGCTCTTTCCATAGGGGGACGGCCGGCTGTCTCGAGAGAGACTAGCAGCAGACTACAATGAAACACACATACACACACACATACACTCAGTCCAGTGGATTCGTAGTCAAACGTGTTAATCACTGAAGTGCAATTCAGTGCATTCTACCTGTTCTAACATATGGATCAGAAACCTACAATCTTACAGAAGCCCTGGAACAAAAGCTTCAGAGTGCTCAAAGAGATATAGAGACAATATTGATTGGCATAACGTGGAGAGATAGGAAGAGAGCATCATGGAATATGGAGCAGACAAAAGTTGAAGACATTTTGACCACAATCAAAAGAAAAAAGGTGGACATGAGCAGGATACATCATGCAACTTACATATAATAGATGGACAGCTTCAAACCACTGGGTTACAGGTGGTGGATACTGATCCGGCTTGCTCATTACGCAATCGGTCTACAAGTTGACACAGAGTTGGGTGTATAATGGCGAATCGTAGGTCAAAAGCTCTTTGCCAGCCTTCTATCGAGTTGTTGGTGCGAGGCAAGTCTTGTAAAACTCTTTCATGGACATTCCAAAGTTCTTGGGGAAAAGCAGGCTGTCTTTTTCGTCCTCACTACACATTTCCAATCCACATAGTCTCGAAATAGGTTGGAAAGTCTCCCAGGATCTCGTCCGGTTCCTCGTCCAGTGCAGACATAAATTGTTCAAACGTGTCACTAACATCTTGTAGAGGAACAAATGCAAGCGCTTGAAGTGATTTGATCAGCATTGCATTTTCGGGACATGCAGCATACCATTGTCCATAGGCATAATGTCCGGTAGGCAAGCTGTCCATAGGCACATTGTTCGTAGGCAAACTGTCCGGGTACTGTTGAGGGGTGGAAAGGCATCTGGCATTTGTAACATCAATCCAGAGTTGCTCAAAGCTGGAGGTGAGGCCATGATCCCTGGGTTTCGTACTGTCTTGACTGCTATATGGCATTCAGGTACCATTCCTCCTGACTGGAAAAGGAGATTGGTCATCTTTATCTGGAAAGGGAAAGGGGACTGTCAGGACTGCAACAACTCAGGTGGGATAACGCTGCTCAGTGTACCAGGCAAGGTGCTCACCCATCTGCTACTGATGAGAATTGACAGTCATTTGCTGAAATATCAGAGACCTGAACAGTGAAGGTTCACCCTTAGTATGTCAACAACTGACCGTATCCTAGCGCTTTACGTACTGTTGGAGCACCGACGTGAGTTTCGACATGGGATGCTTGCAGTCTATGTCGATTTCAAGAAGGCGTTTGATTCAGTCCATTGGGGGCACTGGGATCTTCTGTGCCTTCGCGGAATTCCTGCAGTGATTATTGGTTTATTAATTGGCTCTGGGACTGAGAGTGCTGTGAAGTGTTGGGGGGGAGGGGTCCAGCTACTTTCCTGTGAATACGGGAGTGAGGCAGGGATGCGTCATTACTCCATCACTTTTTAATACATGTATGGACTGGGTACTGGGCAGAGTTGTGGACCAAAGTCACTGTGGAGCATCTGTTGGCAACAACAAGATCACTGATCTTGTTTTTGCCGACGATGCAGTAAATATTTGCTGTCACTGGAGGTTCTGGTGGTAGCTTTCGAGGCACTGCATGAGGAGGCGAAACCTTTAGGACTTCAAGTCTCCTGGCCCAAGACTAAGGTTCAGGGCCGGTATGCAGAAAAGGTCATAAGTCTGTTATGAGCCGGATGCAGCTCATAAACCTTGTAAGAGTAACTCATAAGCCGTATGAGTAATGCAGAAAAGTTCACAATGAGCTATGAGTAGTCATAGCGCGTCAATATGTTATGAGTCGTGGACAAGGACTCCTAAGAAGCGTAAGAGCTACTCATAGTGATAATGGCGGAGCAACAACAACTTGTAATACCACAGCGCCCAAACTTTTCACCTAGAAAGGACCCGTTGGAGATGTATGATGACCGTGAGCTCATCAGAAGGTACAGGATGGACCGTGCTGGGATCTTGTTCGTAACGGACTTGATCCGAGATGGTATAACAAGCCCCACATCAAGGAACAAATCCCTCTCCGCTGAGCTCAAAGTCATACTGACTTTGAGATACCTCGCAACTGGCAAGATGCAACTATGTAACAGTGACGACTTTGGACCGACACAACCCACCATCAGCCGAGCCATAACACAGGTGTTACATGCACTGACAAGACCACACGTCGTGACAAGGTTCATCCGCTTCCCTACTGTTCCAAGAGATGCCCACAGGAATTAAGCGCGTGGAAGAGATTAAATGGTAAAAAAATGTTGCATAAATGCTAGTGTAGGTACAAAAATATGTATAACCGTAGCAAATAAATAGTTAAATACGATATCCCCAACGTTTTTTTTGGTTAAGGGGAAACTCTACTCGGGAGTTTTACATTGATATACACAAACGATTCTGACACTCATTACCGTCGCAAATAAATAGTTAATAAGATATCCCCATTCCCATCTCCCAATAAACATGAGGACATGTGGGAATGTAAGGTTTTTTGGGCGGGTGTGAAAGTGAAGTTTTACCCAAATCTAACCTAACCAGAGTAAGCCTACCGGCACCACAGGTTAGACATAAATAAAAATCAGGGATATTTAACCATAACATAAACGTAACCCAACCTAACAACCTTAACATAACCAAAACTTAACTTAACCATAACTTAACATAACCTAACAAACCTAACCTAACTTCAAAGACGTTTTGCGAGGTAAATAATGGTGAGCACCGCCTGAAACCTTCACAGATATGTTGAGTACACTATGTATAGTATGTACGACTTCATATTTATAATAAAGAGGTGGAGCAGTATTTGTAAAGAAATAAAAAAAAAAAGTTTATATATATAGTATATATTTTTTATACATTGAAAAGGTACTGGCTAAGGGACAACAAAAATACGTTAAAAAATCCTTCTCGTTGCCATCCTGTAAAGACGACAGTAGGAAAAATAGAAGCAGGGGGTGGAGGTCTAGTTAACAAAGGTGTCTTGACACTCCTCTTTTGAAAGAATTCAAGTCATAACCAGGTAATAAGGCACTTATTAAAGGCAGGAATAAAATATCTTAATTATAGACTATCAATCAATATCAGAAATATAATGAAAGAATCAGCATGTGCACTATTCGGAGTAGATTATTGGGAACAAATAGAAGAGGCGTCTTCTTCTTCTTCTTGTGACTTGTTGTTCTCAGCTGAGACGGGCACTGCCGCCCAAGTAAATCCACATATATTCTTTTGAGGTATAATATATTGATAGATTTCCATTTCTGCAATTAGGACATTGCCGAAATTTCTATTTTTCACTTTAAAGTGATAACAACATACCACCATATCCATATTATCGTGATAGGAGTGTTTTTAACCAAACGTAAGTGCTATTACTAGCGGAAGATACACCGCGTAGCGCCTTCTTATGAGTAGCTCCTAAATCACTTAGCTCATAGTTAGGAGTCGCCTTGTGACTTTCTTTGCGTGACTCACAAGTCTAGCTCATAACTATGAGTAGAATTTTGGATTTATGAGTGGTTTTAAGAGGAGCTTTTATGAAGTTTTCTGCATACCGGCCCAGGTGTTTGGAGGCTTGCTAGCTTGTGTGGCGAGGACATTGATATCTTGGACAGTTTCACATACCGTACAAGACGACCCAAAAAATTCCTAGTTAAATCATAGGTTTTGGGCTATACTCGCAATGTACAGTCGGCCCCCCAAGGGTGCGCACTTCAAGGGCGCGGACAGTACCAGTTTGGCACTTATGTTCAAAGGGTGCGAAAAAATTCAAAGCGTGTGCAAAATCACTAGCTGGCAGCAGCGGGATGAGGCAACACACACCCCGCCATTCTCCACCAGTCCTTGACGCGTTGTCAGCTAGCACACACACACACACAAACACACACACACACACACACACACACACACACACACACACACACACACACTCTCTCTCTCTCTCTCTCTCTCTCTCTCTCGTCTTCCTCTACTATTTGTCTTTCTCCTTGAAAGAACTCAACATCCTAAAGCTTCATATGTGGAATTCTTCCTCCTCCTCCTCCTCCTCTTCTTCTTGTGACCTGTTATGTATCGCTTTGTAGGTCCCATCTTTCTTGGTGTTACGGTTCCTCTATCCTTCCATAGACGTGAATAGGAAGAAAGTGCAACACAAAGGGAGATTTTTACCGATGTAACTAGTCCTTTCTTTTCAATTACGCTGATTTTCTTTGCATTCTTCTCATGGCTGTATAAGACGGGAAATACGAAAAGAAACTGACCTTTTGTCGGGCGGCCATGTTGTGATGACGTCATTTCTCTCTCTCTCTCTCTCTCTCTCTCTCTCTCTCTCTCTCTCTCTCTCTCTCTCTCTCTCTCTCTCTCTCTCTCTGATGTGGGATTCCTCCTCCTCCTCCTCCATTCTAGATACCGTTATGGCTTCCGCCAGTACAGTATCTATCTATTATCAATCATATTTAATCACATGTGTATATGTACTGTATATTCTTTCATTATATCATGTATTTCGGGGGTTATTGAGTGAAAAAAGGGCAAGTCTTAAGAGTCTCGGACTACATTAGTGAATTTCTCATAGGTTATTAACTTCCAAGGGTGCGTTTTTCCAAGGGTGCGCAAGGGGTGCGGACTACATTAAGCGCACCCTTGGGGGGCCGACTGTACTGCCACTAAAAAGCTACATAAGGTCAGCGAGAAAAGTGTGTCAACAAGGCGACATTCATTTTCCTAAGCTGTCCACGGGGGTTTTTGAGGAAGATTTTAAGAACTTGGAATGTGGGGAGTCAGGAATTCAGATAAATGGAGAATGTCTAAATAATCTTTAATTTTCTGATAATATCGTTCTAATAAGTGAATTGACAAATGAACTATAGCAGATGATTTTGCACTTGCACAGAGAAAGACAGAATGTGGGTTTAAAGATGAATATGAAGAAAACTAAGGTGATGTTCAATATTTACACAATAGACCATGAAATTAGAATAGATGATGAAGTAATAGAATGTGTCCAAGAATACAGTTACTTAGGACAGAAAATTGGTACATGTCCAGATCATGAAAATGAAATCGAAAGAAGGATGGGATGGAGTGCCTTGAATAGACAACACAATGTTATGAAAAATAATATCACTGAAGAGAAAGGTACATAATCAGTGCATTCTACCAGTTATAACATATTGATTCAAAATCTGAAAAAAAATTTCAAAGTGCTCAAAGGGGAACATATAGAATAATGCTTGGCATAAAATGGAGAGATAGAAAAAAGTTAATGGAGCAGACCAAAGTTAAAGACATCATGAGCACAATTGAAAAAAAAAGTGAACATAGGAAGGACACGTCATGCAATGAACAGATAATATATGGTCTGTTAGAGTAATATAATGGCAACCCAGGGATGGTAATAGAAGGCAGGACAGACAGAACGAGATTGAGAGATGAGATAAGAATTTTTACTGGAGTACCCAGGACTAGACAGACAGTTGACAGATGAGTGGAGTGGAGAGGTTGGAGGAGGCATTTGACCTGCAATGGAATCATAGAGACTAATGAGGATAAGTGTAATGTTCAGTTTGGGAGTACAAATCATTAAAGAGCGGCTGTGTCTGCTGACTGAATTGTGAGAAATGAGATGGAGAAATCGTTAGGGAAGCAGATCGTAGCAATCGCTTCACGCATTTATAGTATATTATCATTTATGCTTAAGTATGGTGGAGATACAGTTGTGGAATGGATGCTTTGGATATGTGATGTAGCATGGAAACAATTTTGGCTGCCAGAAGACTGGAGGAAAGCCATCATTGTGCTTATTAGGGATTACTCCAACATATATAAAGGTATGACATTGCTCATTGGGCCAGGAAGGATTTTATGGAAGGATTTTAAATGGGAGATTAATGCAGATAACAAAAATAAATGTAAGTGCAGAATAAGGCGTATTTAGGAAGTGTAGAGGATGTGTGGACCAGATTTGTGTTGTAAAAACAGAGGGCGAGAAGTATCTAGAGAAAGATAGCAAGTCGTTTGCTGCTTTTAAGGATCTCAAAAAGGAAGGCCATGTGGAAGAACAAAATATATTAAGGATAATGTATGGAAACAAAAATATTCAGTGAACTTGATAGTTTGTTAAAGAGTATATTAATTATTAGGAATGTAAAGGAAAATCTTGGAACATATTTTGTTGATGTAGGTCTGTGAAACATGGAAAATAAGTGAATAGGACTTGTTAATATTTGGGCAGTTGAGATGACCATCCTTTGAATATTTGTTGCGGAGGAAAAAGTGAAAGATTATGATATTGAGGTATGTTAGATGATAAATATGGAAGATTGGGCTATGAGTTAATTTGTGGTGTTGATGAATAAGGAGGAAGAATTTGAAATTGTATGAATGTATATTCTGAGGTTGGATAACTGCTCAAAACAAATATTTATGAATTAAAGATTTGGAATGCAAAAGATTGTGTGTTGTAATATGATTCAAACTGAATTGTTATGTGTAGGAACTTGTACATGGGCCTTCACCTGTTGTAGCTAAATTTTTAAATATGAAGTTTCATGAGAGACATGAAGGATTATAGATGTTGATAACATGAAAGGTAGGGTAGTATCAAGAAAAAAGAAAACATGTGAAATAGAGTGAGAAACATTTTTTACCAGATTATCACAACATTGCTTAACTACCACTGTAATTACTTATGTTGTACTATATCACAGCTGAATTTGTTTATATTGCAGGTCCCCAACATCACCACCAACATGCCACGTTCTCTCAAAAAAGCCAACTGACAAGGTTTGTGTATTTGTAACCCATAATTATAGTCTTTATATTGTGTCCCATCACATATTTATAAGGTGTGGACAGACTTGTTTTCAAGAAGTTATCCCCAATAGTCATCCTGCTCACATTTTTACTTTTTTTTTTTTTTTTTTTTTTTAACTGAGAAACTAGTTTACTAAGATGAAGCAATGAGAGGCACAAGACCTGCTGGTGGCTGGGATTAAACCTTAGGGCACCAGAAAAAAGCAAGAATGTTACTGATTGATCCACAAGTGATAAATTATTGCACAAAAAGCTGATCAACCTTCTATTTCTTGTGTCACTACTTTACCTGAAAGCAAAGTTCAAAGAGGAGTTTACTAACAGTCATGGATCTTGCTATGAGTTCAGGCATAGTTACTTTATCACCCATTATCACTTTCTTATATTTTTTTTCACACCCAGTATTCTTTTATACAACCACCACTCATATAAACATTATACAACTTTGGTTTTTCTTGAATTACAGCATCGTTTTCATTATTTCAACATCAAGAAGTTTTATGTAACTGGACCATTTGTGCAGTTATAAGCTTTGTCAACAACATGTAATCATTTCCCTAATATTTCCTTGTTCCTGAACGCTATCCCTTCTGGTACCTTCAATGTTTGTTTTATTTATGTTGTTAATTTCTCTTTGCAGTCATCCTGGTCCTTGATCTCTCTTATATTTACATATAACGTGTTTTATGGATTTTTGGTAGCATATTGTTATCTAGTAATTTTTACGAGAAGATGCACTCTTCCCACACTAATACCTTTACATTCCTGACCAACTTCTTGCCATACATCCAAGGAAGGAAGAAATCAGTTTGTCATATTACATTTATTTTCTATGTGATCAGTTTACTTTTCATTGAAAATAATACACGATATTTCGTTATCAGCTATACAAACCACTAATCTTTAAATCTTTAAAAAAATCCTTAAAAATTTTTTTCCAGGCATTCTGTGAATGGCTTTTTACCAATCTGTTAATTTCCCATAGTACAATTTTTTGTTGGTCTACATATGTTTCCCATTTCCATCACTTTACATTTCTAGACATTAAACTCCATTTCCCATCTTGGATCCATTTTGATATTTTATCCATATCTCTTTGCAACAATTCAGTCTTCCTAATATTCTACACTTCTCAGTAATTTAGCATCATCTGCAAAAAGACTCCTTCCACCATATCATTTATATAAACCAAGAATACTATTGGTGCCACTACTAATCCTTTAAGGACTCCTCTGTGTACTAATTTGACTTGATCCTTTATTACTATTCTTTATTATTTACCTTCTTGAAGTTGTTTAATTCATTCTTCAAAAGATTTTACCCTACACCATTCATTGAAATTTGACTCTAATCCATCTAAAATAAATTTGGTGTCCTTTCTTTTCCTTAATGTTACTTGAAACTATAGAGTATAAATGTTTGTTGTTTTGTTGTATATCTCTATATTGCTCAGCACATAATTTTCTGATTTACAAACCTTCAGTTTCCCATTTGCACATTTTTTTTATCATTGAATCCGCATTTATAGAAATTCTTAATTAATTTCTTAATTTTTCAACAGCAATCATCCCAAGATATTATGAAGAAATTTTCTGAAATGGCCTATGCCATACCCTACAAAGAATATTTTGAGGAGGCTGTCTGTGAGTATTGAATTGCTAAACAATGTAGTAAATAAAGTGTTTCTTTGGAAACAAAGAGAGGGAGGAAGGTCTCTAATAATTTACTTAAATACCCTCTATAAAGTCTGGCTTTATATACCATTGTATTGTTTTGAAAACATTGAATTCTTGAGTGTTCCATTGTCACCATTTCATATTTGATCAAAACAATTTATATAGTGATGTGTTTTTATATGAAAGGCTCCATAAAGAGTAGATATATGAGATATTAATTTCCTAAACGCTACATAAAACATGAATTTTATAAGTATATATTTTGCAGATATGCTATATGGAGAAGAGTTCATTATGAAGAAGGATCTTACACAGCGTATGGTGTTCTTCTGCAAGGTACAAAAATATATATTTCATATAACTGATTAATGTTGTTAATACTGAAGTGTGAACAAGAGTTTACATTTCAAATCTAATTACTTTTCTTATTAGTTATTAATTATCACTCACTAGAAAAATATTATATAAGTAATTCTTTCACTGATCTGTTCATCTGAATCAGGTGTAATAAAATAATAAGTGGAGATTTACTTTTTATTTCAAGTTCATCAATATATTTCTATTTATTTGTTGGCAGCTTTGCAGTAAAGATATGAACAGTGAGGTAGCCTTGGCACAACACAGTCGTTCTGGAAGTCACCAAAAAGTATGTATGACCTTGTTTGCAGTGTATAGTTCCTTTAATCAGCATGTTGTAGTTATATGTTTAATTCGGGCTTTCCATAACCATGATTGTATTGGCTTATACATTTGGACACAAGCCTAAATGTAGCTTTCCTGAATTATATATTTTTTCCATTTAAATTGAATGGAGCTCATTGGAAACTGGAAAGGAATTTACCAGAGCAAATAGGAAATACAATAAAAAGAGAATATATAGAATGTAAAAGGAGAGTGATAAAAGTGATAGAATAGAGTAAAAGGAGACCAGATGAAGATTTCATAAGACAAGAGTGAGAAATGAGGATGAATTATTCTATAGGAAGAAAGTTAAGAATGAAAAAGGAAGGAAAGCAAATGTGAGCAGTGAAGGGAATGAGGTGATAGATGTGGAGGGAAGGATACTGAGAGAGAAAGAGCCTGTTAAAGGAAAGTGGATAGAATATCATGAAAAATTAATGAATATTAAGAGTGCAGGTAAAGCAATTGTGACGTGTATGGGAATGATAGGTGGTGATAGTGTCATGTCAGGAGGGGTTTCTACGATTGTTTATTTATTATTTCTTATGTTGTTATGATTACCATTTATTACCACCTCCCGGTCATGCTCTGGGGTTTATATATGATGTTATTAAGTGGGTCGGTATTACGCTGCCACCACCTATCATAAGGGAAATAGGAACCCTTTCGAAAGCTGGCCACTGGTCATTGTTGTTGTAATTTTGGTAGTAATAAATCTTAGCCACAAGGAGTCACTCTGATTACCACTGGGGGAGACATATGTCACTAATGAAATAACTTCAGATTTTTGTATACTTATTATTTCCCAAAAGATATTTTTTTATAGGTTAACAACAAAAAGAAAAGAGTACAAACTCAATAATGTTACACACTTTGATAATCTGAGTGACACGTTCAGTTTATTTGGTACCAGAGACCTCAATAATACTGTTGGCCACTCCACACGTTAAATTTCATTTGCTTGACAGAATATTTTTGAAACCCAATCTTTTCCTGATCTTAACATGGTATAACTTAATCTTCACTTTCCAGATTCAAAACTTGTTCCTAATCAAAACACATGATCAAAATAAGACAATACCGTTCCTAATAATACTCTAACTAATGAGACAAACATCTAATAAGGAAACCAATGTGAGTGTGAGTGTGTGTGTGAATGTTTTTGTGTGGCACTGAGGTGGAACCTGGTCGGTAGGAAGAAGAGACGCTAACTCAGTTAAACAATGCACTTCCAACACACTTAAAAGGGATAATACTTTAACAATATAACATAAATACTAAAGTGAAAGGGATATATAATGAACAATGAAACATATCTAAGGGAGGAAAGAGGGACCATGCGGTCTGAGATGCCGCCCCATAATAAATGGAAGAATTGCTATTATTAATTAATAATCAGCCTTAAAAGGGCTTTAAATGACTTTACATATTCAAAGGGAAGATTATTGAATACATGAGAACACTGAATGATTAAGGATTTAGCAAATATTAAGAGATGTTTACGTAACACTCAACACAGACCTGGTCGGTAGGGTAGAAGAGACGCTAACTGAGCATCATGATGCTATGCCAGGGTAGAGTGGCATCCTTAGGGGTGACTCACTAAGAATTTTCTTACATATGATTTCTATAATTACAGATCATTGAGATATGAGATTATTACTAAATTATATAGAATTAATTTTGGTGTAGAAAAAGTGTTACTATTTAAGCTAATGAATTTGATTTCAAATACTACATGAGAGAAATTTTGATCACTTGATAACTCAGCTGGGATTTGGCGCGAAGACTCTATGTTTAGGTAAAGTTAATAAGATGTTGCATCATCTTTTGTCTTATCAAACTTATGAAGGGAAATCTAGTTAAGTTAATTACTTTAAGATATAGAGTTTGATTTTAATTGGAAATGAATGTTACTTAAGCTAATATAAGGAAATAATTTTCTTTTCATAGAAAACTGATTTAAAGGACGGTGTGGGAGGGGGGGTACTGTACAAGACATAAAGATTTCGGGCATTACAATAGGAGGATGCATGAACGAGAAGTAATTAAAAGGGAGGAAGTGATGAAAGCAATTAGAAACCTGAAGAATGAATGGGATTACGGCAGAGATGTTAAATCATAGAGGAGAAACTGTATTGAATGGATAAGATAATGTAGAATAGTATGGGAAGAAGGAAAGGTACCAAAAGAATGGACAAAGGCCATCATTATCCCTGTCTACAAGGAGAAAGATAGTAGAAGTAAATGTGAGAACTATAAATGTATAAGTCTTTTGAGTATAGCTGGAAAGGTCTAAGGAAAGATTGTGATTGAATGGGCAAAAAGGATCACAGAGTAGGATTAGCAAAGAGCATGGAGAGTTTAAGAATGGTAGCGGATATATAGATTAGATTTTATCCCTCTGGATGGTACTTGTAAAAATGCTATCGTAAGGGAAGAAAGTTATGCTGCATTCTTGGATCTTGAGAAAACGTATTACATAATTTATCGGACGGCAATGTAGGATATGTAGAAAGAGTATGATATGGATGAAAGCTTTTTTATATTGATGTTGAGATGTATATCAGAGTAAATGGAGAAACAAGTAAGAACTCTTGAATACATAGGGGTGTGAAGCAGGGATGGGTGATGTCTTTTGTGGCTGATTAACTTATACATGGTTAGTGTTATAAGAGCTATGAAAATAAATGTTGGTAATGTTAGAGTTGAACTGTGAGTAAGTCATGGTAAATGGATGTTGAGTATTATTCTGTTTGCTGATGATACATTGGTGATTGCAGAAGATGAGAGGGGATTACAAAACCTGGTAGATGCGTTTGATAGTGTGTGCAAAAGAAGGAAGTTGAAGCTGAATACTAACAAAAAATGCAAAGTGATAATGTTTGAATGAAGTAAAAGTTAAGTGGTTTATTTTGATTACCCATTTAGGGAAAGAGTTGAATGTGTGTGTGTGTGTGTGTGTGTGTGTGTGTGTGTGTGTGTGTGTGTCTGTGTGTGTTCTTGTGTGTGTGTGTGTCTGTGTCTGTGTGTGTTCTTGTGTGTGTGTGTGTGTGTGTGTGTGTGTGTGTTTGCGTGTTTGCGTGTGTGCAGATAATTGCTAAGAAACTCCAAAAGTTTCTTATGCCAGAGCACGAGATAGATGAAAAGGTGATATTTTAAGAAATCAGTTAAATGATTTGAACTATTAAGTTATAGTAACTAAAAGTTTTAATTACATAGGTGGCAAGTTTTAATTCTATTGTGTTAAGTATGTATAGCCACATCTTTCCTGGTATCCCTATTTTATGTCATAATTGTAATGATTTTATATTTTTTTTCATCAAACATTAGGTGTGATTAAAGTTTCAGAGATAAATGATAAGTGATGATATTCTTGAGCATGACATTTTGTCACTGCTCTTTAGTTCATTCACCATTACTACACAACTCTCTTTCATCAGAATCTAGATAGAAAAATAAGAGAAAATAAAAGTCCGTCATGCATCCCAGATACGAAGAACCACTACAAAGATGAGCCATATGACAACTCCAGCAGCCTACAGTACATGCTGGAGACTAGTCCAGTAAAACCAATTGGTAAGGTCTTATGGATTTTTGACACCTCTACACCTTCTCATTCTTACTAATCACTCAATCTCAATCTCACTTTTCAAACATTCTACAGCACACCCAACTAACCCTGTAGCTTTCCCTGCTTTCATCTTTTTTACCACTCCTTGTTCTTCTTTTTTTGTGATATGTGCGTTATTCAACCCTCTTAACACCTTCACTCCATCTTCCCTTTCAACCACAACAATCTCAGCCTCTCTATCATCCTCTATATTTAACAGTCCTTCACAACACTCAACCCATATCTCCTTAACTGGTTCCTTTTCAACCAACATTGTACCATCCTCTGACTGCACCATTTCTTCATTTCCAAATGTTTCCTTCCTTTTCCTCTGTACCTCCTACCAGAACATGTACCTGTTATGTGTGTGTGTGTGTATATATATATATATATATATATATATATATATATATATATATATATATATATATATATATATGTATATATATATGTATATGTATATATATATGTATATATATATATATATATATATATATATATATATATATATATATATATATATATATATATATGTATATATATATATATGTATATATATATATATATATATATATATATATATATATATATATATATATATATATATATATATATATATATATTCCTGTGGTGGGGGCTACAAGAATTCTACCACCGTAATCCCTGCAGTTCATATAAGGGGACAAAAGGAATGGAGCGAGGGGTCTGGGAAGTTTCTCTGTATAATCTCCTACTAAAAGACAAGGCGCAGAGATGGAGAGTAAAATAATGTTTCCACAAACCCCTGGTGTGCCCTGTCTTGGCTACCTCCTTTTAGGTGGATAACAACCTGGTATATATCTATCAATCTATATACCAGACCAGGCTGTTATCTTCCTAAAAGAGAGGTAGCTAAGACTAGGCATTTGTTTACAATTGCAGAGCTCTGATGCCTCAGTAGCAAACTCGCACAACACGGCTGCCCAATCTTTCCCTCGCCACACTTGAGCTTAGTACAGTGTTACAGATATGTTGTGATCATAGAATCTACACCCTTCACACCTAGGTAGGTCCTTGTCCAG
>JAPQNM010000022.1:11150858-11158358 GCA_029783475.1 Metacarcinus magister
GGGGTCAGACAAGGTGACAATATCTCTTATAAACTGATCATTGCAGTATTAGAGTTAGTTTTTAAGAACTTGGCATGGGAAGAGGCAGGAAGATTAATGGAGAATACCATGATAATCTCTGATTTGCTCGGTTTTCTGACAAGCAAATTTTGCAATTATATTAGGAAAACCAAAAAATGGGTTTGAAAATTACTATGTAGAAGACAACAGTAATATTCAACAATTTCATACTAGACCATGAAGTTCAGGAATATATTTCAAGCATTTCCTACAGGGCATCAGAACCGTGAAGGAAATAGCCTACAAGGTGGCGGTGGTACAGTGGTCAAGTGTTTGGGTATGCGAACCTAGGGTCCCGGGTTTGATCCCCTGATATCCGCTGGCCACTTGTCATTCTTTGGTATTACCGCCGAGTGGCCAAAGACTACCCAAATTGCTGCCATACTGTCCTCAGACGGGACTTACAATGTTTATATGCATCTGAGGCTTTAGCGGCAATAGCCTTTCATCGTTCTTAACATGTTCAAGAGAGAACGTAAAATTTTAAGGCGTCACTAAAAAATCTAAAAACCTAGGCCAAATAATAGGCAAGAGGCAAGTCCATCTTGTCTCTGTAAAGCTTACTGGCGCCAATGGTTTGTGATATAGAAAAAAATGTGCCATGGGCCAAAGATTAAAAAAAAAGAAAAAAAGTAGATGCTTGAAAATACTGAATGCACAGTCTTTGGTAAACTTCGGATTTATTGTATATAGTTTACTGTGAGACCATTAGTAGGATGGAGTTTTTAACTATTTTAAAGGTTGGATTACTAAAGATATGTGAGAGTACTATAGTAATGCACATTGAATACTCTGAATGACAGCCGAGATGTTTTCTTTTATGGTTACTTTAAGGAGAGAAATGGGCATCAGAGACAACATATAGGTAACTTTTTCTTTTTTACAATTAGTGGTATGACATAGTTGACAATCTTTTTGTCAATTGTATGTTGAATAGTAGTGAATAAAAAATATAATCTATTCAAATTGGTAAAATATCTGAGATTTATATGATGACATCTTTGTTTCAGATCGGACTTTATATCCAATTAGGTGGGAAAAACACATTCCTACTCCAGGAGGATCGCAAAAGAAGCGACAGGCACAACGGTATGTTTCTATGGTATATATAACAGTCTAACATTCCCCTTATAGGAAAGTAGCCTAGACAAGGTAATGCCTCGTGTTTTGATTACATCTACATCATACATTCACATGCAATCCTTCATAACTTTGTCTTTAGGCCTCTAGAGGAGAAGGGACTGATCCTCACTGTACCACACTTGATGAAGATCAGATTTACAGTACAACGGGTGATTCCTGACACTAGGCATAAAAACAGAGCTAGTTTGTCCCTGCTGCACCATAATAGACCTATCCCCCTCTCTGCACCTGACCAGACCAGTTGATCTGATCAGAAATTAGAGTACCCTTCATCAAGGCTGTCAGTTGCCATGTCCCCTTTCAACAACAACAACAGCTCTCCATTTATTTCTATCATGCTTAACCATCTTCCCTTGCTCCACAGATTTCTAAGACAAACATAAGGAAAAGGAAGAGTAGTAGTGAAGTGACCTAGTTTCCATTAAAACTAGTTGGTGGAGTAAGAAATTGAGCTAAGTTGTAACCAATTAGAGGAGGGGTTAGAACAAGCATGGTGTTTATACACAGACAATGGATTAATTTGTTAACTAAGATTTGCCCACAAGCACATGTCACACGTGATTGGTTGGCTTGATCTGTAGCACAACGTGGGAGCAACCATGCCTTTGATCAGTATTTATCATATTTTAGAATCAATTTTAAAACAGCAACCTAATGACCATAAGTGAGAAAGAGAGAGAGAGAGAGAGAGAGAGAGAGAGCTGGTAGACTGGTAGACGGAAAAGGGCAGACTATGCTTTGAGACAGTGTCAGATTGCTTCTACTTCCTGCCACTAGTTCCAAAAAATTTGTCGCTTCGTCAGCCGCCTTAAAAAATTCGGACCCTTGGGATTTTTGGACTCTCCGTGATCGGATTAAGGAACTTTTACTGTCCTATGAACAATGAATTTATAGAAAAGCTTAAAAGTTCCCAGAAAAATTGCTAGGTGTCTTTTGAAATATAGATTTGCAATGTGTCGTAAAATATTTGAAAATGTCACTAAAAGAAAACAAATATCTTTAGATCTAGCGACAAAATCATTAAGTTGTCAACCCTGCTCTGAACCTGTATTTTCCTAGTTTTAGTATACAGGGCCTGATCTACACTTGTGTGGTCCTGTCTCCGTATCTATATTTGTTTTATGATGTAAGGGTAAGGCACAAGTACACCATAAAGTTACCAGCGGGTAAAATAGTAAAGTTGAAGAAATTATCAGTATTCCATGAAAAGTGGGACAATTTAGTAGCATGAAAAAGCGAGACAAATGTATATAAAAAAAAGGGCCCTTTTACTAACATTAAAAGAAGCAGGACAGACGCTGAAAAAGTGTGGCTGTCCTGCCTTATGTTAGTGTGCTATTCTGTCAATATCCTTATGTATTCTTTACCACTGAAAGTTTCATGTGTTTTGTCTCCATTTGTGTTATCAGGGGATCACCAAGCACATCACAGTCTCCCTCCACCAGCAGACCTTCATGCTCCTCTAGCCCAGACAGATCATCTGAAGGATATCCTCTGAATGAATATTCACAGAAAAGGCCAAGGGAAACATCTTCCCAACTGTTTCAAATACAGACGAAAGAATTTTCACAGAAAAAGTCTAGGGTGAAATCTCCTCTCTCAATGTTCCGAAACAAATCTCCCCCGCCAGGTGATAAAGCTAAGACAGGTATGTGAATCTGTTGTTTGCTATTATTGTTTTATCAAGAATCACCCTGACACATATCCTGAAAGTAAAGTAAAACTGCATTGACTTAAGTCTTGAGTGGTTGACATTAGAAAGCATTTCCTCTTTCAAACACACTCATACACATAATAGAGGGCACACAAGAAGGGAAAAAACCAATAGGAAAAGAATGGGAATGACTGCTATAATTGGGGAAAAAAATTCTTTGGTTCTTAATTATCTCACTCTATATACCTGCCTTATATTAACATTAATAGGTGGTTGCCAAGACAAAGCATTTAAGGTTCGGGGAGATATAATTCTCCCGTCCCCCTCAACGCACTGTATTTTCATAGAAGAGAATACAAAGGAGAGGCTTCTCATATCCCTTGCTCTATCTATTTTGGTCATCTTTTACTACCTGCTGGGAATATGGTGGTAGTATTCTTGCAGGACCCACCACAGGGCTATTATAATTATAGTTCAATTAATTTTCTTGTAGGATTTTTGGTTCTTTTTTTCCAGGAATACATTTGAAATGAAATTTTTTTGTTGATATTAATGGTAACCAACCTATAAAAATTCAGGTTACAAAGGATTTTAAGTTTTCAGGACAGTTTACTTTATGTGAATGATAGCATTTGGAAACTTTTGAATAGATACACAAAATTTTATGGTTGACATGCTTGTAGGATCTACAGAGGAATAATTTGAAGCAATAGATACAATCTTCGAACATAAAGTACGTAAGAAGTGAACATAGAAAAGCCTGAAGAATGAAATGAAGAATGAAATTGACTTAATCCTTACAAACAGACTGAACTCAGTAAAAAATATACATTATGAATAGGTATTGAATTGAGGGTTTATAGTAGACAATATAGCAATGCTATAAAAAGTAGACATGAGTAGGACACATCATGTGCCGAACAGATAATAGATGGATAATTAGAATGGCAAACCACTGATTGTAAAAGAAGTCAGGGCAGGGCAGACAGATAACTAGAAGGAGAGATACTTAGTGAGTTTTGCTGGAATAGACAACAAGCCAATAGATATCAATAGGGAAAGTTGGGAGAGGTCTTTGTCCTACAGTGGAATCAGAAAGGATCTTGCTGCTGATGATGAGGATGATGATAATAACCTGTACACTATCGGAAATTATTACTATATCTAATGTGAAAAAAAAATTACTTGTAGATAATAACTTTTACAGTAGCACTGTCTATTTATTTTTAACTTTGTCACAAAATACAGTACCTTAATTTATATTCAATTCTATGTGAATTTCAAGTTGCCAGTTATCCATTATACTGCCTTTCAAGATTTAGCCTCTTAAAGCTAATGAAAGATTTTTGTAGCTGCTGGTCAGAAGATATGGAGACCACTTCAAAGCAAAGAAGCTGTCACAACGAAGGACCAAAGCACACAAAAATATGACCTGGAGGAGCTTATGGTTCAGTTCAATTTTATAGTGAAAACAAGCCATTTACCTGGTGAGTAGTCACACTCTAAGATAAGATATCACAACACCACCACGAATATCCACTTCATGAAGGATACTTTTGTTATTTGTTGGTAATGTATGCCTCTATTTTTTACTTATATCGTATCACACAGTTGTCTTCATATACATATTAATATCTGCTTTTTCTGTACATTTTCCAGAATTTGATATCTGTACCCCGGAGGATGCCAAGGCAGCACTAGACATGATGTTCAAAATTACTTCTGCACTTCATTTCATCACTAAAAGCACCATTGAAAATTCAAAAGACAATTCAAAAGAGTATATAGAAATGCTCACTTACAAGAAAAGTGTGAGTATTATCATTCATTTTATTGATAATTCTTGAATGAAAAATCATCATCACTAGTCTTACGTGTAACCAAATATTTCCTTCCATAAGCGTGATTGAGATCTGAGGGTTTGGGAGAAGGAAGATCAATCACACACCATATTTTACAGCCTCATCACATTCATAATCTGGTAAAAGTAAAGTTGGGCCATATGCTGTAGCTTCTGTCACATAGGCCTTTGAACCTGTGGTGGAAAGTAATCTGCTACACTGGGACACAGGACCACTGTGACATTCGAGTTTCCACAGTTTATCTTCTCCAGGTTTCCCTTGGTAACCATTTATTGACCAAAACGTTTGAGAGGATGAACAGCTGGGTGAGCTGTGCACTGACTACCCTCGCCCGGGATCGAACTCAGGCCAGCGGATTCATAGTCAGACATGTTAACCACTGCAGAACTGAGGTGCATCTGGGATCATTACAATAAGTGTCAAGTTAGAAATGAGTGCAACTGTGTCATGTTTTTGCCTTTATGGACTAAGTGAAAGGAGTGCATGTGTATGTATTGTAGTGATTAGTAGGTAGGTAGGTAGGTCAAGGAGACACGGAATGATACATGGGAGGGACGAGCTAAGGGTAGCATAGGTTGAAAAGTTGAGGGAGGTTATATATAAAGGAATACAAAATTTGGGAGGCTCTCTAAAAAAGCAGTCTGGTTGGTGTGAGGACGTGAAGTACTGAGACATGGAATTGACCACTTGGTATGGTTGGTGTTGAGGCTCAATGGTATATACCTTGGTTGGGGATTTATAGGAGGAAATGATTGTGTGATAAGCAGCTGCATCTCACTTTGCTATAGATAATATAATGTGACGGACACTTATATCTTATTTTAAAGTAAGTACCCAAAGTATTTTTGTAATAAACTTAAGTATAAATTGTCACTGGCCTTTGTGGATACCCCTAGACATTATTTTAATAGCAGTCGTGACAGTATTCATGTGTGTGTGTATTTACCTAATTGTAGTGTAAAGGGCCTGAGCTACACTTGTGTGGTCCCGTCTCCGTATCTATATTTGTCCAGTTTTTCCTTTAGTTGTTGAACATTCTTTGACATTATCATCTCTTCTTTCAGTCCATTCCAAGGATATATACTTCTCTGGGAAAAGCTGTACTTTTTTGTATCGTTCAAGTAAATTCTTTTTTGAAATTTTTTCTTGTCCCATTAAATCTAGCCTCTCCTTTCCTTTTCATTATTAGATCTTTTCTATGTTTCATCCATGTTGTTCATCAATTTATATTTTGTAATTAAGTCTATGTTATAATACAATTAATACCTTTACCAGTTAAATATCATCATTCATATGTACAGTAATATGAAGATCATGAACACTCCAATAGGACTTTTCTGCATGATTAACAGTTTTTGCTTTCCTAATTTTTATGTTTCAGAGTTGAATAGGGCGCATAATATGGTATGTTTTTTTACATCTACATGTATTCTTTTGATTAGGTTATAATCAAAGATAGGTTTTTATTGTTAAGTAATTTGTTTTGTTTCCATTTAACAGCTGCTGTCTAAGATTATGGGCAGCATAAAACTGAGAATGGAAGCAGCATTGGTAGGAAATCATGGTACGTAATCATCTGTCATATTTATATACACCCAAGCCTTTGTAAAGTTTCAAAATTATATCCCATGTATAGGAGTTTCTCTGCTTGGACTATCTGCAAATATATAATGCAATTTTTTTATGGTTTCCTTGGTTACACAGTATCAGCTAATTAACTATCTATGTATATATTGATAACATAAGTGAATTCATAGATAAACAGAGATTGATTGTTGTATTTTAGAATTTTTCACCAAAAAAGTACAAGTTCTAATTTCGTAATACAGTGTATGTACACTAGCAACTTTGGATGAAATGGTCCACATTAAGACTTAAGAGATCTAGACCTTTCAGAGATGCTGCGAGAGTCCTTGTGTAATGGCTGATGTTTTCAAACACAAAAAATTATTTAAAGGAATAGCCATAAGAGGGCTGCAGCCAGGGATTGAACCCCTGATATTACAATTAATGTACACAACACCTTACCAATTAGACCATAATGATCACCAAGGTCCAAGTGGAGTTTGGTCAACGTTGACTGTCCCGTCACTAGATGGCTTTTCCTAATTTTTATATCTATTTATAATATTTCTACATTTTTTTATTTTCATCTCAAACACATTAGATACTTTTCCATTTTCTCAAATTTTCTACTGATAGTGTTTTCTTCTTTGTTTTTTTGCAAGGTATGAGATCCTGGTAGTACAACAAACACCTTTATAAGAATGTTCACCGCTGCTCACCACTGTGATGCTTCGTGTTTTGAAACTGAAAAATTGATCTAAAGGAGTAGCTATGAGGGAGCTGCGGCCAGAGATCAAACTCCTGACAATACAATCAACATATGCAACGCCTCACCAATCAGACCGTAATGATCACCAAGGTCCAAGTGGAGTTTGGTCGACGTTAACTGTCCCATCACTACACATGCATCGTAGAGAGCCATTACTAGAATATGGCCGAGACATGCAAACATGAATGGA
Organism: Metacarcinus magister; assembly: GCA_029783475.1. Classification (NCBI taxonomy): domain Eukaryota; kingdom Metazoa; phylum Arthropoda; class Malacostraca; order Decapoda; family Cancridae; genus Metacarcinus; species Metacarcinus magister. The sequence goes on from JAPQNM010000022.1 coordinate 11,158,103, forward strand.
GCCTTTCAAAAGGATGATGATGATGATGAAAATACATGTTTAGAATGTTATTTTATCAGTAGTACAGTATAAGTTTACTTAGTGGTATACATGTGTGGTTATATACAATGGTATAGGATAGGCTGTGATATTTCGTAAATAAACTAATCTTATTTTATCTATATTAGTTTTTTCATTGTACATTATCATTACATCATACTAATGAAGTAGGTAATTTAAACATTAATAGAAACTTTATAGTCAAAACACTCTGTCC
>JAPQNM010000022.1:11163358-11165858 GCA_029783475.1 Metacarcinus magister
ATTGCTGATAATTGTAATTCCAAGCATGTACAGTTGTAATTGATTGTATTATTTCGATGACGTTAATGCTATCCTGTGATGGTCTCCAAGCTGGAAATTGTTGTGTAATATGATTGCATCCCACCGTGGACGTTTGCGTTGAAAAGAAAAAAAATTGCACAAAATGTAATGTTGCCAATGGTAATGTTAATAATAGTAATAAAAATAATAATAATAATTATGATAATAATAATAATGATAATAACAACAATAATATTGATAATAATAATAATAATAATAGTAATAATAATAATAATAGTAATAATAATAATAATAATGATAATAATAATAATAATAATAATAATAGTAACAATAGTTAAGTAATAAAAAGTATAATAGTAATAGTAATAATAATAATAACAATTATAACAGTAATAATAAGTTGTAATAATATTAACTTATTATTATCATTATTATCATTATTATTATCATTATTATCATGATCATCATTATTATCATTGTTATCGTTATTTTGTGTTTTCAATCCATTAATTTTCCTTATCGCAAGGGTGAGTAATACGAGTGTCGTGCCTGCAGTAGAGTAATAAGTCACCTTCACTTTGAGAGCAGCGACGCATCGTGTGGCATCATGTGCGGTGAATATAAGGTAACAAGTCACGGAAAAGTCTTTTAAAAGATCATTACAACGAACATGAGTTGGATTTTCTCGCTGCAGCACATCAGTTTTACCCTTGGTTCTATGTATCTTGATTAAGCACCTTTCTGTAAAGTAGTGTTTTGTTCGGCCTCATTGAACGGCTCTCAAAGTTCACGGGTAATCTGTTGAAAAGTACTATCGGCAATGATGCACTGTTGCACCACATGACGAGTCAATCTATTCCTCACGTGGATCAGATAGCACGACCAAAGACATTTTCGAATCGCGCGTCTATCCTCTTTCACTTTTATAAGATCTTACATTTGTCTTATTTCAGTCTCGAGTCAACAGTCATGTAATCCATCAGTCTCTGTGGCTCTTCCCTGTCGTGGCTGATTGATGATTTGTCCACCCTTTGCTCTGCTCTTCAATCCCCTAATGGTTCAAAGTGCCTATCTGTGTATTTTCATCAACTATTTATATATGTTTGCGTATTATATCTGTCTTTAAGAAGAATTATTTTTTGAAGTATTATAAACCACAAATAAGTCCCCCTCATTAGGGATAAACAAGAATAAGAAAATAGTGATAGCTAGTGCCATGCATGCATGATCAGTGAGACGGTACTTATGGATAAAATTATCCACTATTGCCACTCCTCAGTCAAACCTTGAAAATTGTAAATATATAGATAGACATAAAAATATGTAAAAAGATAGCAAGGTAGGTAAATAGATGCATATATGAATTAATAAAATGACCAGAAAATCCTCTTCAGCAGCCGCCTGAGCCACAACGAGCGTCTTGTCTTGTCTCTATCTCATCACTGTCATATGCGGCGCCACTCTATATATTATTGCTATCTATACCATTAAAGCTAAAGTACCCGTTAAGTTGCTGGTTTTGGTGCGTAATAGAAATCAAAGATACAAACGGTGAACCATTTGATGACATGTGAAGATAAACTCCGTGTGTGATGAGATCAAACTAGACCTTGCTATTATAACATTGGATGAAAGATTGTACTCTTTCATTATATATAGTTTTTCTTATGTTTGCCGATTGCGGGGCTAACTGAACGGCCTTGGAGGGGCGAGAAGGCACCAACAACAGCACGGTGATTCGGCGAGGTGCAGACAAGAGGGGGGGAGGGGGGGGAGGAAGAAGAGGGTGTGTCGCCAGCGGCACTGTAAACATGTTTTTTTTAATATGTATAGATACTGCTGTTGACTGACTTGTTGAAGTTAGCTACATATATATCTAAGGAATGTGTGTGTGTGTGTGTGTGTGTGTGTGTGTGTGTGTGTGTGTGTGTGTGTGTGTGTGTGTGTGTGTGTGTGTGTGTGATAGAAAGAGAGAGAGAGAGAGAAGGAGAGAGAGAGAGAGAGAGAGAGAGAGAGAGAGAGAGAGAGAGAGAGAGAGAGAGAGAGAGAGAGAGAGAGAGAGAGAGAGAGAGAGAGAGAGAGAGAGAGAGACTTTGCTATCTTATAATAATAACAAAAATATTGTAAGAGAAACCTTGTTATTTAGAAACGCTTGAACAATTATTGAATGCACTTCTAATGATGTACGCAATTTTTCCAACCTCGCCAGAAGCTACCAGAACATACTACAGCAAAGACATCTAAGCAATTAAACAGCGTTGTCTGGGACTCGGTATTAAATAGCTCAAGGAGTGAGTGCTTGGGGGCCGCCGCTGCACTCGGTGAGAGGGTCGTTGTGACAGTGAGTGGTGCCAGAGTTGGTCGCTGAGAGACTTGAGTAGGGTAGAGGACACGGCCGAGGACACGAACGGTAGTCTTTCGTTTCGTGTGGCCTTGGAGGGACATCATGAGGCCAGTGTGTGTGTGGTGAGCTCAGAAG
>JAPQNM010000022.1:11178358-11180858 GCA_029783475.1 Metacarcinus magister
TTGAAAAACCCGCCAAGCGCAATAAAAAACGTTATAAAAAAAGCCCAATTGTGATTGCTGGTTCCTTAAAGAAGAAAGGTCAAATTAAGGTTGCAGGTGTCTTGATATTCCTCTCTTAAATGAGTTCAAGTCGTAGGAAGGTGGAAAAACAAATTCAGGTAGAGAGTTCCAGAGTTTACCAGTAGAAGGGAAGAAAGAATGAAGATAATAGTTAACCCTTACATAAGGAAGGTGGACAGAATAGGGATGAGAGCGAGTAGAAAATCGTGTGAGGCGAGGCCAAGGGATGGAGGCAGGCATGAAGTTAGCTAGTTCAGAAGAGCAGTTAGCATGTAAATAACGGTAGAAAATAGCAAGAGATGCAACATTGTGGCGGAGTGTAAGAGGTTGAAGACAGTCAGTAAGAGGATGGGAGTCAATAAGACGTAAAGCTTTTGACTCAACCTTGTTTAGTAACTCTGTGTGCGTGGAGCCCCCCCCCATACGTGAGATGCGTACTCCATAAAGGGATGGATAAGGCTCCTGTACAGAGTCAGCAACTGGTAGGGGGAGAAAATCTGGTGGAGACGACACAGGACACTTATCCTTGTCTCTCTCAGTCCTTCTTCGTTCCCTTCTCTTTGATGTGCTTTCTTCACTCTCTCCTTTCTCCCCCTTCGCAACGTTTCCCTTTCCTCCGTCCCCGCCCCTCCCATGGTGTGCTTTCCTTAATGTCGCTATCTTTTATCCCTTCCCTCCCTCCCATCTTACATGATTATGCAATGTTCCTCTCGCCTCCCCCTTCCTGTAGCATTCCTTTCTCCTATCCGCCCCCCCCCCCATCTCCCCTCTGGCCTTACTGAGGTTTACAGGTCAAGGTTGCTCTGCTACCATCGGCCTCTGCTGGTACTCTTACCCTCAAGTCCTTTCACTTCGTCCTCCAGTCAGTTGAAACTTACTTTTCGTCCCAAATTTGCCGGTAATAGTTTCCTATTTTGTGTTCATATTTCTTCTTTCTCTTCCTCCTACTCTTTATCCTTCTTATCTGTTGATATCTATTTTTTTCATTCAATCACGATTAGTTATAGATGAAGGAGGAGGGCATTAACTTTGATTGTATGCAATGGATTTCACTCGGACGCGCTGAGTTTTACTAAGTTGTGAAGGAAATTAAAAGTAGCGCCAGTTTGGGTTGGTTGCCATAGCGACGTGCACCTCGCTCATTGATCTGAAAAAAGAACCTTTGTTGACGCTCGCTGCTTTCTCTCTTTATCTTGGGAACTTCTGCTTCACTCATGTGGCTGTCCGCATTATGTTCCCGGTCTTCCTCTGTAACCTTCCCAGGGCGTGGTCGACATTCTTGTGTGACGTGTGTGTAAAAAATCCTAGTTCATCTCTGTACTACGGATTGAAAAATTTTCAGTGAAACTCCGTTATAGTGAACATCCTGGGCGGTGAGAAAAGTAATCGATACTATTGTATTATGAGGAGATACATAAATGCCTTATGAAGTAAGAGGCGTGCTAAAAACATGCATTGGAAATTTCCCATGTGTTCATCCATGTATGCGGCAGGTCGAAGATCACATGTTTCCCACTTGGCAACAGTCAGCTGGGTGAGGGTGGCGGAAGTACGACGACTTTTAAACAAATGTTCTCATGTGCTCGAAGTTTTCTTGAAACCTTATATATGATATATCTGTTTTGTGTTATAAGGTTTGTGAGAGTTATGTGATCTCGAATTACTACACTTAAGACATACTACAAGCGTTAATTTTTTTCTTTGATAATAAAACGGTTTGATAGTTCTGTTAACTCATTGTCTACCGTATATGTATCATCATTATCACTGTCATACTACCAGAACTAAAGAAGTTGTAAATTGCTACTCTTACTTAACCTACACGCGACGTAATATCAACTTGAAAAGTAACTTATTAGATTATCATACCCTCTTGGTTCAGGAGCATTGTTACCATTCAAGTCGATTCCTTCAATCATAAAATGCAACCTGGCATTAATTCAAGTTGTATTGATTGCAGCAGATATTATTGATTAACAGCAGGTGTTTCCTCCTTGTGAAAAAGCGTGATATCACTTTGCTTCTTTATGGGGCAGGTTTCGCAAAAATAGTAGTGTAGTTAAGGGCGAGGTGGGAGCATTACACAAGGCAGCCTCGCCAGGACGCAACACCACAGCGGCAGCGTTGTGGCAGCGGCCCTGGCGACGTGTGGTGCTGCGACAAATTTCTCTCCGCACTCATTGACAGTGAGGCTCAAGTGAGGGCTGGTGAATTGGCAGACACACTGAAACGAGCGTCAAGAAGCATACACTCACCAAATACTAACATTAGAGTTGTGAACAGCATCAGTGTTTATAGAGTGAGCGGACGACTGACGAATTTTGAAAGCCTATTGCTAACGTAAATGCCAAGAAGTGAATGTACTAGTGTTTGTGTAGCTCTAAAACTGCCTTGTGATAAGATTAAGCATTACAATCTTGTTTCCCGAGTGTTTCGAGGG
>JAPQNM010000022.1:11193358-11198358 GCA_029783475.1 Metacarcinus magister
ATAAGTAAATATTTGGGTGTGTCACTGTTTATTAAGTATGCTATTTTTGTTATCACTAGTTGTTTTTGAGGGGGTCGTGTTGGTGATAGTGATTTGGTTATGATGATAATGATATCATCTTATATATTATATCTTATATATTATATAAGAACCACTCACAATCTCTCATACCTGAAATTAGTACGTGAGTAGTTCACACTGACATGTTATATATGTCAGTCAATGAGTTACATTCCTCATTTCCATGCTAGTTACCGCTTTCCTTCCATATACACGTTTATTAACACTCATAATTTCACATTTCACATGATTTCTCTGATCTCTTACTTTCGTTGTCCACAGCCCAAAAATGCAACTTTTTAAAGTTATCCATTACATTTTAGCTTAATTTTCTTCAGCTCATCATACACACATCAAACCTTTCATCATTGCATTCCATGCAGTCACCAGCTCGTCTGGATGTACTGAAATTCGGACAGCATTGAACACTCTTTGTTGTGGGGTAGCAATAAGAAAAGTATGACATACCTTGCTCTCCTGTTCCACTTTGCATTGGCAAAACGGGTTATTTGTCTGATAACAATAAGTAGTGCCTAGTGGCACTACTTATTGTTATCAGGCTCTTTGACTGTAATGTTGGACAAAATCAGTGTTCCACCATTGATGTACTCGTAAATGTGTCTGTTTATTATTTATTTTCTAAATCAGTAAATTTGTCATTTACTAACTCAATTACGGTGCGTAAAAGTTGAGTGTATTTTGAATATTTATTTCATACATCATTATCTATCAGCATTGCGTGTGTTAATTTGAGTGTGTTATGTTGTGTTGCAGGTGTTCAGCCCCAGCATTACCCTGCTGGAGACAACCATGGAGGACTCCCACAATCCCCTCAAGGACCCTTCCTCCGGACCCGCCAAATTCCAAATTGGTGCCAGCGACGAGGAGTTCGATGAGCCCGAGGTGGAGATAGTAGTGGTGAGTGTGCGGGACGGGCGAGGTCATCCACCACCTAGTGTTAGCAGGATCTACGAGTTATTTCCTTCTGTTAGCAAAACTGTCTCCTTTCAGTTATCACCAGTTATCTGTAATGTTTCGACAGTTATCATGCTCATGTCTCTCCGCTGAAATTCAACTTAAAGGTCTTCTACGCTCATTATCCGTTCTGTAATCAAAGAAACAGACTGGGACATGTATATGAATTTGCACTTAGGAGTACTTTGTGCTATGAAGGTCATTCAATAACAACATAAAAGGTAATAAGGTTTAACTTCAACGTTGCAAAATATCACACTATCTCTCCATGCAGATACAAACTAAAGTATGTTAAAGTCTCTTCCACGCAGCATTCTTCCTCCTCCCACTACTACCCACACACACCTTGGCCCACTCCCTCCCTTTCCAGCACCACTCAGCTCTTCCCAGGGGCGGATCCAGGAACCAGTCGAGGGGTAGGGTAGGAGGTGGAAACCGACTACTACCATTTGTCACTATACGTCCAACACACACACACACACAACACACAACACACAACACACAACACACACACACACACACACACACACACACACACACACACACACACACACACACACACACACACACACACACACATATAAATAAATATATATATATATATATATATAAATATATATATATATATATATATATATATATATATATATATAAATATATATATATATATATATATATATATATATATATATATATATATATATATATATATATATACATATATATATATATATATATATATACATATATATATATATATATATATATATATATATATATATATATATATATATATATATATGTATGCATATGATACACAAGTGACAGCTGCGTGAATTCCTTTGGAGAACCGTGGAACCATCCTTGAGCACAGACGTGAGTAGTAGTGAGTAACAGCTTGTTAAATGAAGCTGTACAACTGCGGCACACCTTGCCTTTGTTGCCAGGCAAGCTATTACATTTATTCGCACTGCAAGAACTACTACTTAAATTATATAGTATCAACCAACATAATGTGTAAGTGTTGCTACTTGAACCTAACACGTAATTGTGTTGGCATAAAAAAAATTCAGCCTTCATTTAGTAAAATTCAACTCATGACAGACCAACATTTCTTTTAACACCACCCGCCATTTATGCCAAACTGCATGATTAGAATCAGTCTATGATAACTAATTACCACGAAGTGAAAATGGTGATCAATTCGCTTACGGTTGGTCTTCCCCCTGTTCATCTTCCGTCGACTTTCATGCATCTCCCTCACTAAATTTTCTTCCACAAACAGTAATGAAGCCTCTAAATTTTACCCAATATTCCGCCAACATTATATAACTTCCGACCTAAACATGAAGTAGGCGACGCGTACTTGACATATGATCTGGTGACAGAATATATTCGTAGTTCTTACTCCAGATAGTAAGCTTCGAGCCTGGATGTTTCATGATCAATCCTTGGCTTCTGCAGTGATTAGTCAAAGAGTCTTTTTTTATGCTATTGGAAAACCGGTCAAGGGCAATAGAAAACGTAATAAAAAAGGCCCATTTGTATTGCCAGTTCCCTAAAGAAAAAAAAGTAATTAAAAAAGGAAGGGTAAATTAGTGTTGCAGGTGTCTTGATACTCCTCTCAAAATATCAAAAATTTGATGCTAAGGGAAACACATAATTCTTTACTTAAGGAACTTCACATGAAGCTCTACCTCCCTCATAGGCTCACGTACCATAACGTTTTCCTTCACCCCAACCCACACCATTTCTGGATCCGCCCGAGCACCTCTCCACACAACACCTGCCTCCCGCCAACATCACCCAAACACCCAGTCCCTTCTCACCTAATGAATGACCCCCTTCCCACACCTCCAGGCGACCCATGTGGTGCCTCCAGACGGAGGATGGGGCTGGGTGGTGGTGGTGGCTTCCTTCATGTGCAACGCTGTGGTGGATGGCATCATATTTTCCTGTGGGATGCTGCTACCTCACTTCAAGGAGGAATTTCAGGTGTCCAACTCAGATGTGTCCTGGGTCAGCTCCCTCCTCGGGGGTTTTTACCTCATTGTTGGTGAGGAACACTTGACTTCTCGCTTTGTGTCACTCAAACGTTTAGTCTTGTTTGTTATTCAGATGCGTGAATGTATGACGACAACTTTGTATTAAATGTTTACATGGAGTGTGTCTGCTTGGCGGGTTGGAGGATTTGTTATTATAGTTTTACTAATTCAAGAAAACATTCATTGTTGTCATAGTAGCTTAAATAAAATGCTTGTCACTGACATCTAACTAATTTTTGCACGTAAAATTGATGCTTAGTCCTTACATCGATCTTAAAACGCAATGCTTAAAGCGTACGTACTACATGCGTAGTACATGTTTTTATGGTTTTTCATGAGGAAGCTATTGTACCGGCCCGCCAAGGTCGCATACACATATGAAAATGTTTTTTTTTTATATGTATTATGTAAAAATGAATACCAGCAACTTTATCGGTCTAAGATCATCTAAAAATAAACGTTAAGTAACCTTTTAGTAATATAACACTGAACGCCTGACCACCAAATCTTGGATCACTTAGAGAATTAGTGTGGCGCCGCTGATTCATGCCTCGTTTAATGTGAAAGTGTTCAAGGCTCTGATTAGGGTGTCCCGCGTTGCGTTGGAGTGCTGGGCGAGGGTGTTTTGTTCATGCGAATTTGGGATTTAATGCATAAAGTAAAGAAAGGGAAGACTCTCTCTCTCTCTCTCTCTCTCTCTCTCTCTCTCTCTCTCTCTCTCTCTCTCTCTCTCTCTCTCTCTCTCTCTCTCTCTCTCTCGTAGTTGGTTGAAAATGATTGTAAAGTAGGGGAGGGGGGGGGGACACGCTGTAGCTGCGCGTAGCTGTGGGCGTTCATCTCCCGTCACATAGGCCTTTGAGTTTGTGGTGGAAATTCATCCGTTACGCCGGGACACAGGGCCACTCTGACATCCAACTTTCCACAGTTTACCTTCACCAGGTTTCCCTAAGTACCCATTATTATAACACACTATAAAATATTGTTCGGCTAGGTGGAGATTACAAGTTTCTAAAGCACACCCGTTTCCCATTCAGTGACGCAGGCATGAATCAGTCACACGCCACACAGGACGCTGTGGCAATGCCTTCTCAGTTTCAGAAAGCATTGGCTATGGTCTGGTTTGGGCAGGTCGTGAGTAAGGCTATACCCTCAGGCATCCTATAGTAACGAGATAAACATTCCTCGCCAAGGATATGACTTCAAATTATGGCAAAACTAAGGTGTCAAGTTGTGGGTGAGGTATATGACAGGCCCTTTATTGAAAAAAAAAGAAGATAATTGCACTCAATAAAACTAGAGCACTGGCCCAGGTACACACCTAATTAAGCTCATGACAGCTTTATGTAGTGTTGTTTAGTCGTTTTGTTAAGCTAACCTTAATGCATCGAGTAGGCTCCACCACCTTCCACCTGATTGGTGTCCGTACATTTGCATAACTGATATTAGATATGTATGATCGGGATTATTTAATGAGTTATATAGTATCTTTATTAACAAAATTACCCTTATTTAGTTATTTGACATTACTGAGCCAAGATGATATTATATAGTCATTAAGAACAAGTGTTATTCACGATGAAATCAACCAATCTAGAATTTGCACATCGTCCTTGTCTATGACGTAAAAAAATACTTTAAGGCTTTATATACACCATCTTAATCATTTGGCTTTGTAAGGTCAAATAACTAGATAATGTAATTTTTGTTGAAAAAAATATTATATAACTAATAAAAAAAACCCTATCATATTCATATAATATAAGTCATGTAAATGTACGGACACGCTCTATTCGACCAAAAGTTGGTAGGGGGTTTACTCGGTGCATTTCGGTTAACTTAATAAACGACGAGTTATTGTTATGATGGATTATACCCAAAATAACATCACTTAACATGTTTTGTCTGTGGTGGAGAGAGAAT
>JAPQNM010000022.1:11203358-11230858 GCA_029783475.1 Metacarcinus magister
CTGCTGGAAAGACATGGAGGCAACATGCACAAGCGATACAGCTTCCCAGGTATTGTGTTGACAAGCCCAGAGCCCATCAAGGAGGAGACTGAAACTCCTCTCATTGGTAAGTATCAATACTACAGTCATAACTATTATTATGATCATTAAATTTTCATGAATACAGTGAGGGAAAAAAAAGTCAGTAAAGAAGGGAGGTTGATATTGATGAAAGCCATAATTGTACAGTTGAGTTGACCACTTGGCTTTGATGCTTATGAGTCATAGTTATTTACTGAATGGCTGTAAACTAGTATCACTTTAATTTTAGCTGATATTATGATTACTCAATCTCATACTGATTAAAGGTTTCAAACTTTCAAAGTACTCACCCCGCTTTTTTACTGCATCCCTATCTTTTAGTACCTCTCCATTTTATAACCAATATCACCTCTGATGCCTGCCCTCTTACCTTTCTCACAATGACCATTATTTTCCAAAATAGATTTTTATTTTCCTTAAAGTTCGGAAATATTTTCAAGTAGCGGACAAGTTGATTCCCCATTTGGTTCGTTAAAACGAGATTTTAGTGTACAACTGATTTTTGGCTAGCAGTAGAGCCCTATATTGCAAATGAGATGTATTTTTTTTTGGTTAATGGATAAGATATTAGTATTTACTTATTGATGAATTATGATTTTAGTGTTTTCAATACATTCAATCTTCATCTTCATAGAATCAGAGAACGAGAGCAAGGAGGAGATGAAGCAGGATAACAAGGAGGAGGAAGAGCAAGAGAATAGAGTACTTGATGACAACAAAAATGAAACACAGATGAAGAATGATATCAAGGAGAATGAGGCTAATGGTACCATCCTAAGTACTTACCCTGATACTGACACTCAAACTAATCCTTGTCCTCGAAACAAGAGTGCTCCAGTGCTGGCACAAACCAACCTCCATTATGTTGGTAAGTGACACTCCAAAAAGATGTTTAATAATCAACATCAATTACCATTGGGAAATTTCAGGCAGAATTCTCTGTTATACAAAATTGTAAAATCTATAAATTTAAACTTTGTCTTATATTTTGGACCTATCTAAAATAAACCTTAGGACTACAGTATTCTATGGTATTTATGAGGAATGAGTTACTTAGTCAGGTCATGGTATTCTGTACATATTTTTTGTTTACCAGAGCACATGCGGCGGCCATCAAGGTTGGCTCTGCGCACAGAGACTGCACGTCCATTCTATCGAGATGATATCTTCTATGCAGGGTCAATGCGCCGACTCCCAGAATACAGGAGTTCAGTAAGTTGCCATTGTTGCTGTATCAAACAGGTATTCAGATTCACTGTATGGAATTTTATAAATTATGGAAAGCCCTGTTGGGGGGACTACAATAATTCTACAACCGTAATCCCTGCGGTTTGTAAAAGGTAACAAAAGGTGAGGGGTCTGAGAAAGCCCTCCTCTGTATTCTCTCCTATAAAAGACAAGGCATAGAGGGGGAGGGGAGAGTAATGTCATCCTGAACTCTTTTGTGGCTTGTCTTGGCTACCCCCTTTAGGGGGATAATAGCTTGGTATATAGATAGATTCACTGTACAGTCTGCTGCTGGTCTCTCGAGACAGCCGGCCGTCCCCCTATGGAAAGAGCTCAGAGCTCGTAGTGACCAATCTTTGGGTTGGACCGAGACCACTTGCACACAACACACCGGGACAACGAGGTCACAACTCCTCGACTTACATTCCGTACCTACTCACTGCTAGGTGAACAGGGGCTACACGTGAAAGGAGACACACCCAAATAATCTCCGTCCTCCCAGGGGATAGAACCCTGGCCCCGTCGGTTGTGAGCCGAATGCGCTAACCACTACGCTACTAGGCTTTGGTATTAAATTCATCATCATTATGTCTAATTGCTGCCTTGGATGGGGGGAGCCTCTTGCAGGTGATAATCAAGGAAGAGACTTCTAAGGTTATATGTAAGCATCCAAAACTAAATGGGACTGACAAAGATGAATGTGATCAGGTCTCCAAACTTGTATCATGCTCAGCAATATTTATGTAGAAAGATAGAAATAGCTGTGGGAAGAAATTAACACCACTATTTTCACTATGATATTATTTGTAAAACATAAATCCACATTATTTGTGATATGCATCCTGAAAATTTTAGTATACTATTGACATAGAAACAAACAAAAGCCTACATTCAAGCATTGTATTTTGTTTATCAATATAATGAAAATACTATCTAGACATCATGAAAAACATAATTCAGAGTCTTTTCTATCCACCAGGAATCAGTTGAGAAGTATCACCAGTCAGTGACGCAGCTGCCACCAATGAAGGAGATAGTGGAGGAGGAGGAGGAGGAGAGGCGGTGTAAATGCTGCCCTGTCTCACTCACAAACATAATCTTCCGCATGTTTGACCTCTCCCTTCTCACTTCTCCAACCTTCATTATGTTGGGACTGGCTGGGTTTATGAGCCTCATGGCTCTCTTCATCCCCTTTATGTTCTTGCCAGGTACAGTTATGAATATGTATCTTGTTGACACAAGCTTTAAATACTCTATGATTTTATATCATAGTTAGTAATAAATTTCCTGCATATGAGTATAATATATATAAATAGTTATAGTTTTTTGCAGATGAACTTTTTTTGCAAACTAAAAACTTTCTTCTAATCATCAGGTTATGCAGAGCAGCAAGACATAACTAAGGGCTCCATTGCTACCCTTGTGTCTACCATTGGCATTACCAACACCATTGGAAGGATTTTGTGTGGCTGGGTCTCTGATCATCCCAAGGTACAGTTTTATATACACATATATATATATATATATATATATATATATATATGTATATATGCTGCAAAACATAAATCCTAAGAGGAGCTTATTTACTTGATTAGATGAAAATGTTTAGAAATGTCATGTGATGTAACTTTAGTAGTACTATGATAAAGTGTGAGACTACGTATAGCAGAGAAAAAAAACAGGGTAATATAATGAAAAGGAGCTTAAAAGGATCTAAGTACTCAAGTTGTATATCATGGAGGTTTGATCCTGGAACTAAAGTGGTTGTGTTTCATATATAAATATTGAGATTGTATGAAATATACATAGATACATATATTTCTTTTACTTGATATGGTCTAGTCTGCAGAGTAATAGATGGCTCCCTAACACCTCAAGAACTGATCTTGGACCATACAGCTTAACACTAAAGGCAAACCATTTGGCTCAAAGTAATGAATTTGTAACAATTCTGCAAACCAAAATTAGTCCACTAGATATTCAGATTAGTTGGTGAAAATTTAGTACTTATTAGCTAAGTATTTCACTTTATTCAATGTTAAAGATGGGGTTTATTTACAGAATTTTGTATTTCCTTTTTGAAGATATCTGATAATCTCATCTGTTTCATAGTTTTTAAAAATGTCATCAACTTTATGTGCATGTACATAAATTCTTATTCTGTTATAAATTCCTATTTTTTTCTGAACTTCACACGTTTTTAATAGAGAAGTTTTAAAGTTGGGAGATTTTGTGTATGTAGAGGTAGCGCACTCGTCTCACAAACGAGATGTCCTAAGTTTGAATTCTGGGTCAGGTTGGACAAAATAGTTTTGTCTTAAACTCTCTAATGCCTGATAACAGAAAATAGGCACTGGATGTAAGCCGAGGAGTTGTGACCTTGCTAACCGGTAGGAGTACGAGGCCAGGAATCCTGCCCTCTTGTATGTGTGAGTGAGTAAGTGTGTGTGTATATGTGTGTTGGTTGCTTCCTTCTTTTAAGAGACCAGAAATGGTCTCCACACCCTGAGGGATAAAACAGGCATTATATGAAGAAGAAAAAAAAATTGAGTAATAGGATCTAACATAACTATAAATGTTTTGCAGGTGGATGCACTGTATGTGAACAACTTTTCCCTCATGCTAGGAGGTGGAGCAACTATGCTTTTGCCAATGATTACTAATGAATCACTCCTCCTTGCATACTCTGTGGCCTTTGGTTTGTCTGTAGGTAAGTCTGTCTATCTGTAGGAATCTACAGATCAAATATACGTACTTATGTATGTAGTGTGTTATGGAAGAAAGAATGGAGAGTATATCATAAGACAGTGCTGATCAGAAATGAAATAACATGAAATAGCTATAAACTGATTCCTTACTTTATGCCTCTAGATTAGCTTTTAAAACTTTTCTTAATCACTCTTGAAATAAAAAGCCATCTATAGAACATCAAAATACACACACAATGACGCTTGTTTCCATAAGTGGTATTATTAGTAAAAAAATTCATATACCAGTGTAAAATTGCAGTGGGAGGCTTTTAATGTTATTTTTTTATTGATTTTTCTAGCTGCGTTTGCCTCTCTGCGCTCCATTCTTCTAGTAGAGTTGCTGGGCTTGGAAAAACTAACAAATGCCTTTGGTCTCCTGCTTCTGTTCCAAGGCATTGCAGGCATCTTTGGAAGTCCACTCGCAGGTATGGATGAATCAGTGAAAGTTATGTGCGTGTTGAATTAAAGAGTCAGATAGTTAGTCATGAACTTGTGTAGTTTGCATTTAGGAAACTCATGATATAAAAATCTTTATTTTTAGATGTGCATTTAAAAAAAAAACATCTTAAAAGATGTGGAAAATCTGTAAATTACCATAAAAGAAAAATTAGTATAATTATTGCTGTCATCATCATCATCATCATCATCATCATCATCATCATCAATATTGTTATCATCATCTCAGCGGCATACTTAAGGTGAGGTAACAGCCATAGGGGAGTTCATGGGGTTGAATGGTTTTTCATTGAAATATTTCATAGTTCTTTAGTGCTCAAAAGTAGGCCGTAAGTAGATAGGAGGAACAGGGTGCTAGTGTACAGGTCCAGCAAGTGTGCCAAATACTCTAGGAATGCCTCTGTATCATCATCATTATTGTTTTGAGAGTCATATTGAATGTTTAAATGGTCACTCACAGTCACATGACAACACGTCACCAAGTTATATGGTTTTCTAAAGCTTCTTTGTCAAATCCCTTAGTTTCATGTTCCTTTCCCAGAACTTATTTGATGTTCTCCTTGGTCTGTCTACTGGTATTACATCTTATACTACAAAACATTTGATATTCCCCATCAGTGATGTGTTTGATCCCAAGTCTCTGTCTCAGCTTCCTTTTTCTGGAGCTTGAGCCATTTCTTAAAATAACCAGTAATAATATGTAAAATAATAAGTTATATATTTCATACTGCAGTATGTATTGATAATACTTTAATTTTTTTTAATGATTTATATTATTCACTGAACAATTTTGAGGCGTTGAATATTCAGAATTCCTATTTCTTAAATCAGTGAGAGCCTGTACAGCATAAACTTCGATTTTTTTGTCATTTTGATTTGGTCTGTATTATGATAATTATTCTTGTGTTCTGTTAATATAATGGAAATGGTTGGGCAGGAGTATGACTTTCGTATTTGGTGCACTCTGGGCAGTTCCAAACAGTAGTTCATCAGATTTAGAAACCCATCTTATTTTCAATGCATTTTGTAATTTTTAAGTGTATTATTTTACCAGGGAACATTAATATATATATTTTCAATTCCCACCAGGTGCCTTTGTGGATTTAACAAAGACGTATGACATTAGCTTCTATGTGTTCGGTGGAGTGTTTGCCCTTTCTGGAGTCATGTGCATTCCTCTTCGTTACATCAAAGAATGGGAGGACAAAAAAAAAATGAGGAAGCAGCTAGAGCTCAACACAATGGAAATGAAAGCTTGAAGTGAGAATGGACCCCACGATGTTATGGAAAAAAAATAAGTGATGCATAAACAGTTCTAAATCTGTTCTTGCTAATTTACACATATTATAAGAAGGACTCTGAAGGGGTTGTAGTCACTTTGTTTTCATGTTTAAAACAAGTTTTTGCTTAAATGGCAAAGGAAATATATTTTTGCAAAATTTGGAGCAGTTAAGAAATTTCTTATATGTAAATAAATTGTGCGCAATGTTTAAATAATTTGTATAGATACAAAACTGAACAAAAATAGAAGCAGGCATATTTATATGGCTACATAAATTTATTGAATAGAAGAATAAAGGACATTATTTAACTAGCAGACTTGGAATTCAGCTCAAAATATGTTGGGTGAGCATTAGTATTACTTAATGTATCCACCATTATTACTTGCCTGTTGGTCGCAGATTGTGTTGGGTGGGAAGAAACACTATAATATCTCGTGTAGTGAGAAGAAAGAAGAAAGTACTAATGTGCAACATTATTTTGACCAGTACATACAGGAAAATATTTATTAAACAAGCAATTAAACACTGTGTGTGATTATTGTAACATTATATGTACAGTATATGAATATATATATATATATATATATATATATATATATATATATATATATATATATATATATATATATATACATAAAAAAATATTTATATACATATATATGCATACACATACATTTTGCATGTTTACATAAAGACAAAGAACAAGACTCCCAAGAGTGGTAGATTCACTTTGGAACAACGAAGTTGTGAATGTGTAATGACTATGTTACTCACTTCATATTGGTCAAAATACAAATTCATAATTTATTTTGGGAAATAAAAATAATCTATCTATATATATACCTGGCATATATCCCCGTTAAAAGGGGGTAGCCAAGACTTAAGTAAATGTAACATTTACAAAATTTTGGTCAGATATGGCAGATTTGTTCATATTCATCTCCATACCATTAATCATCATGTTGTTATTCAAAACCCAACATTCATAATTCAGTAGTCATTTAATCCACTGTATAATATCATTCTCTTTTGTAGGTCTTCACTTGCTAAAGATGGAATCATACCATGGTATCCTTTTTTTCTCCCTTTAGTTGTTACCTTTGTTTTCACTGTGCCATAATTCTGATCTTTCATTGGAGATTGACATGCATTAAATTGAAGCATATGAGTCAATTTCAATTTGTGCATTAAGCATTTAAGCATTATTAGATTCTGAATGTGCTGAGGTACAAAACTAGTTTCATGAATTTTTACTATGTATGATATTTAAGAACAAGGACACCCATGGAAGAGTACTGCTCACTGGAGAGAAAGAGCATGCCATTCATAGTTCACTCAAATAAAGGAAGAGTAGATAGGATTTTAGTGGTTAGTTGTTACAAAGTAAGCATATTTTTTTATAGCAAAGTTACTATGTTAGAATTTCGTAATCATCATAGATTTAGTTTACTATTATATTCATATATGTATAAGGGTACGTTATTTAGATATTAATAATGTGTGATGAAAATACAGGCTGTGTGGCACTGTCTCTTGTCACTTAATCAATGCAATTCTGCTTAATGCTTTCGAAGTATAGGTGAAATACATTGCTTGTTCCAGTCTCAACTCATGAGCAGCTTTGGAAACAGATTCAGAATGACCGGAACTTTATTTACATGATCAGCCGTTTTGCGTGATTGTCAACAATAGACACTAAACACAAATGTCAACACTATATAGACATTAAGTAAAATGATTATGACATTCATTAATTTATGAGAACTACAGAATGTTAGGGTTGTATTTTTATAAAATCTACCTGGTCCATATATTTCTTGAAGTGGAAAAGTAGATTAAAGGAAAATAGATAATGGAATACTGCACCACACATGCAGTACAACACAGGATAATATATATAACATTTATATAGACCTGCTCAGTGAAACTCACTGAATACTGTGATTGAAAACAATGTTTGAGGTGCATGAAAAGAGTGTGGTTATTCGTCGGTATCCAGTAAAAGAAAATAATACTGACAAACACCGAATGTTCACTGAAAAAAACGACTTAGTGTACTGCACAGGTTTTATGGAACTGAAAAAGTACTTAATATTTATATGAAGTAAATAATCTTTATTCATACAGTATATGTATGTATGTACTTAAAATATCAGCATGACATCAATGATCAATGTAGACTTAAAGCAGATTACTATTTATTTACATTTTGGTATAGATTATACCAGCACTTGCCAATATTCAGCTACTTTATTATAGTACTGAATAAGTACTGATGTATTCATTTGTCATATGCTGCTATTAAACAGACATAATGTACCATATTATGTATTAAAACTCCCTACAATTATTGAATTGATCTTTGTAAAATTATGAATGTTTTTTATGGAGAAAAAAATTGTGATAAATTTTTAGAATATTGAAACACAAGCATAATTTCTATTGTATTTACTAAACTATAATGCATTATATTACATATTTATTTTAAATGTGCCATTTTTCCATTATTGAAATAAGTCCTGTGTGATATAAAGTTGATATTAAGATAAATACGTACTTCAGTGATTTAGCATGAGGTAAGAATATATTTAGGTAATGTTCATTATCATAATCACGCATTTGTACTTGCTAATGAAAAATGAACCAGAATTGTTCTCAACATCATTTCAGCTGTATCACCTTCTTATCTTATATCTCAAGATTTTTATTTTATTTACATTTAGAGTAGAGTGAAAGTTGTTATGTGTGTTTCCAGAGGGGCATAGAGAGGGTATCTGATACCCTGGGGCAAAGCTCAGTTTAGCGCCCCCCCCTCCCAATATACAAGGGAATTTTGATAGTCAGATTAGAGCTTGATGGTTACGCCTTATTATATGCCCCAACCCTGCTCAGGAGCGGTGAGCCCATGTCTGAAGTGTTGCTGGCCGTGTGCAATATCATTACTAACACACACACACACACACACACACATACACACATACACACACATACATAACATACATAACATATGTATACACCATAGTGCATAATGACAGTGTCATTCATGTGTATGATAACCTCCACGTGTGTACAGTGTACTGGACAACGCTACAGCTGGAACGCACCCGGAAATATGTGAGGAAATAAGTATATAAAATTATGATACTTTGATTTGGACGAATATTATTATGCTATTAATTGGGAATGCCGGCAATCTGACAAAGGAATACTATTTCTGAGAGAGAAGTAGCTACATCGAACACCTTATCATTTTCTTGGTGAGTTCCTGCATTCAAAGCATTGATTAAGGTATACTGTGTTAGTATATAGCCATGTAGGGTTTTGAACTTTTATACTGGAAGATTACACGTGAAGGCAGCAGTCCTTCTCTTGTCACGCCCTGCACGTGTGTCACTTTAAAGTCACACATAAATTAAAAGACAACAAGCTCATTACCCAGATGTATTGGGATATTTTTTGTAAAGTTCTTTTTGTATTGTCGATAGAATGTAAAATTTAGTTTCACGGCCCTTTCCCAAAGGCCTACATAATAATAACTTTTAATTCAAGTTGTTATTTATTAAAACCTTGATTATGGTTCAAGGGCGTAATCAGCATATAATGACTATATTTGTATTTATAAGTTTGGAAACAAAACATACCAGTAATATTATGACTGAAAATATACTATAGCTCTAGTAATAAAATATAGCTGCAATAAGATTTGAAAAAAATATTACTTTATTACTTTTATACATACAAGTATAATATGATCGCTATTATCAGAACATTCTCATTAACAATCTACTAACTTCAACTGTATTTGACACACACACACATGCTTATCAATCTATTTATCTACATATATTGATCTATTTATCTATCAATCTATCATCTCTGTATCTATTTATCTAGTGTAAAAGGCGACCAAAAAAGGTGGAGCAAGAGGTGTCGCAAAGTCCTCTATTCTATCTAGCTACTGTTTATTTATATTTATATCTGTCTATATCGTAAAAGGAGACCAAAAGAGTAGAGCAAGGGGTTCTGAGAAGCCCTTCCTCTGTATTTTCTCCAATGAAAACAGTGTGCAGATGAAAAGATGATTAAATAATTCCCCCGAACTAGGTAACTATAGACAATATAGTTGTGCTAAGGTACTGTACAGGGCACAGAGGAGGAGGGGAAGAGTAATGTCTCCCGGAACCCTAAACGCCTTGTCTTGGCTATTATATATAAATATATATATATATATATATATATATATATATATATATATATATATATATATATATATATATATATATGTGTGTGTGTGTGTGTGTGTATGGATATATATATATATATATATATATATATATATATATATATATATGTATATATATATATATATATATATATATATATATATATATATGTATATATATATATATATATATATATATATATATATATATATATATATATATATATATATATATATATATATATATATAGAGAGAGAGAGAGAGAGAGAGAGAGAGAGAGAGAAGGGGGGGGGAGGGAACCGCTAGAATGAATCAGTTTCTGAGGCTGATAAGTAATGCAGTGTATCAGTAGGATCTGGGATAGTAAATCAGAATAATGCATGCTGTGTCAATAAATTAATGGGAATGGTAATGACACCAACTTGATCGATAAGAATCGGCTGACTTGTAATGTAAGGTAGATTAAATTTTGCATAATGCAATATACTGATAATAGTAATGTACGTGTAAATGATGTAAGATGAAAGCTACAGAACGAAAAAGAAAGGGAAAAAAATTGAAACGACAACATGATTGCCTGGCACGGGAACAAGTTATTCCCAGATGAAGCTCACCACACTTCAAAGTTTGCTGGTGTGTAGTGTGCACGTTAAACATAGGAAGGAGAAACAAACCTATTACGTCGATACAAATGAAAAAAGCAAGTTAAAATGTTCAGAACATACATTTTATCAGCGCCTTGGTAATGGGGTAAAATAGAATATAAATGAATATTTGGCACCTCTGCGGGTACAGGGAAAATGGGAAGGGGAGGAAAGTGATTTGGAGTTCAGTAGCATGTGTTGTCGTGCGTTGGGTGGGTGTGCCTGGAGGACTCTCGTGTCATCTCGCTTGGACTGTTCCTGTGGACACGTTGAAGAAAGCAAAACCATCTTAACGACTTTAATTAAAGTGTAAATAACCAGATAAATGGATACGTCGTAATGCTAATATTTCGTAGGGGGCATGGGTGACATTGATGGAACTACAGTGAGTTCAACTACTATGATATGATTACATTAGTCACAAATAAAAATAAAAACATCAAGAGTCGGAGTTGAGTGGGTGGGTGAAGGTTTGAAACGTGAACACTGAAGCTTGACGATGACGGAGAGCCACACGTACGTCAACACGGGTCCCACCACCAAACAGACAACCGATACTGTAGACATAGACTTCCTGACAGATGCTAATGTATACTATAACCTACCACCACCTTTGCCTTTGGAATACTGCCGTGGGGCGTCACTCCCCCGGGGACGCTTTGCTGTACAACATCAGCTGACGCGGGGATCCTCTTCCTGCCCCGCGTCACCCAAACTTTCTGCTGCTGCTGCTGCTCTACTAACGAGCGATGTCAATAGCTGTGAGAAAGCAGCGGGGGATGCACTTGCACGCCCTGCCAAGCCACCACAAGCTGTCACCACGTCTAGGAGGAACGATGCTACTCAAGAAAATGGAGGAAAAGATACACCGTCGCCGCTGTTGAAGGCAAGAGGAACTTCAAAGCCAAGGAACAAAAAACTATCACACACACGCTCCTTCGACCTTGACCACATATATCAGAACCTTGTGAGGGTAGCTTGTAGGCCCCGCAGTAACTCCTTCAGCATTGATCTTCCGTGGAGGCGAAGGAAGAAGGTGGTTGATACCACGCCTCCAGGCATTAGAGAGGATTCCGGTGAAGATAGCCACATCGGGATTGGACAAAGTCAGGCTGATTCTTCAAAGCCGGAACCTCCAAAGGAACCCAGTTCGCAGTCACCTGAAGGCCAGGGTCATCAACTGCATTGCAGCAGCAGTAGCAGCAGCAACAATAGTAATAGTAGCAGCAGCGAAAATGATTGTGTTTCTGACGACTGTTCGCCCGATGTGCGTCCCGGCGTCACTTACTTGAGGAAACACGGACAACGAACGAAAGTTGAACGGACTAGCAGCACAGTAGAAGCGGTAAATGTAAATTACCATTCCACTGCTACTCTTCCACTTCACGCGGGACGCGTTTCCAGTCCTGTCGACAGCTTGCAGGTGAGCGTGGACCAGCGGCCTGTGTTGGACGTGAACGCGAACTTGGACGAATGGCTGCGAAAAGAACGTTGGCTTGAGAAGAAACGATGCTCAAGAAACTTCCGGTCTGCAAGTAAGTGATTCCCTTGTTTTAAGTTCCACTGATAGGTATGTTTGTACAAGTTTAGTAACCCACTTTTCGTGATGGCAATGTTATCAGTTATATAGTAGCTGTTGCAGGTTTCATATCCACATACTTTAGGCAATTACGACCGAGAAGCTGATTACATTTTAAGGTGTAGCCTATTATAGTAGGAAAATACGAACGAAAAAACAATTCCTTAGTAAGATGTAGTCTTTTAATTACCTTTTTACACTGATTCACTTTGGTGAAATTTATACCGTGTGTACACTATAGTTATTTCGATCATGTGCCTGAAAAAAAAAATTAGTGTGTCGATCTTGGCAGTGGTTCCCAACCCCTTCTTCTTTTCTAGTGTCCTGACTTAATGATGATACTTTTCGTGGCCATCATATAATTATTTCCAATGTACTGCTATGGAACTTCTAGTTTCATTAAAACTCCTTATCATCAAATTCCTTAATTGCTGCCAAGGTGACCGTGGCCCCATATGGGGATCTTGGTAAGATTTGCAAAACTGTTGGTTCAGGAAACAAAGCAAAAATAAACTGGTTTCCTTCCTTTCTGTTCTTTATTCAGGTACTTATCAATTCAGATAATGTCAATTGTGCATTATTTGATATTGTTTTTCATGTTAATTCATGTGATATTGTCAGTTTTTCTTTAAGCGATGACAGCTGTTTTTATATTCATATATCTATTTATACAAATCTATCTATCTCTTTATCCAACTATTTATCCGACACTGTTCCTAAGAACTCCCCCCATAAATAGCCACGGCAGAAGTTCCCATTTATTCATGTGGCTCGTAATCATCTGGAATATTAATACCAAACATTTAAATACGTATGCATTACATAGTACGTTCCAGATGACACTGGACGTGAGTGAAGCCGTGAAAGCATATCAGATTCATGTAAATTATAAGACCCTATACTATGGCATGAGATGGTCCTCGTCGCTATCGCCATGTACACTCCATTTAGCTGTATGTTTGTCTGTCCTAACCATCTGCTTGGAAACATTCTTGTTTTTCTCTTTAATCCCACAGCGGCTTCACACCGCTAGACCCTGGTGGTTGTCTATGCACCAGACAAACGGGAAATGGACGTGTATTGGTAGTCAGTAATAAGAGAAAAAAAGATAATCAAATACAGTGAAATTCTCGGAGATTGCACGTGTTTCTGTTGTTGTTGTTGGTGGTGGTGGTGGTGGTGGTGCAGCCTATTTTCAGGATCGGATTAGAATGAATTATAATGGAGGACATTGGCCTGGCCCTTCCCTTGTCCTCCTTTTCGTGTTCAAGTCACATTCGTATTTATGAATACGGCACACATCACGAAACTATATGACCAATTGTGTAGAAATATATCTCAATTTATTACCTTTTCTCTCCTATATTTATAAGGCTATATAATCACTTGACAGTTTTCAGCACGTCAGTGACAGTTGTTCCGATTTACGCGTTGCTAACAGCACAGGGATATTAGATTACCTTACTTGAAGGCGAGAATGTGACATTTGTATTGGGCCCACGCTGTATGATATAGAGTGGGAACAAGTCTGGAGCGGCTAACAACCTTAGCTCAGTCAGGTGTAGGAGTTGATATAGTATTATTTCTTTATTCCTTCATCACAAAATGAGTTACACGTATGACTGTTTCCTCGTAATTTGGCAGCAGCATCGTGTTAATCGTTCTACGAAGAGGTAAGAAAACAAGAATAGGGGAGATTGTATATATATAATTATTTTATGCGGAGCGTGACGTCATGTAAACACGGCATATTTCTTGAAATTCTTTGTCAAACAAACTCGTGTTCTGAACTTTTATGTCAGAAAGTAACGCTCACCACTTCTTCCTACCGTTCGCTCGAATTCACTAAGATGTGGGGGTGCGCGAAGAATTAGGACGCGAACGAAGCCACGTGAAGGAAGAATTGGTTAAGTGAGTTCTAATTTTGGGTTGAGGCGAAGAGAATTCCTGCGCATGCTGAAAGGGTTAATGGGGATGATGGACGCGCAGGCTGATACGGTTCACCATGGGACGCGAGGCCAGGTTGTTGCAGTATTGTTTGATCTCGGACTTTTCCTGAAAGGTTTAATGGTTGTTCGTTGCAGCGCGCGCGCACACACACACACACACACACACACACACACACACACCACACACACCCTAACAACCTGGTGCCGAGCAAGCTCAGTCAGGTGTAGGAGTTGATAGAATGGTTCAGTGGTAGTGACTCCCAATTTTCTCCCAGCAAGGCGTGGGTTCGAACCGTGCTCATGTTGCTAAGGATTTTTCACTGACAGGGAGCGATTACTGTTCCCTTTGAGCAAGGGGATGGAGGTGTGTGATGTGTGAGAGGTCTCAGCCTTACCTATAGATCCGTCTCTATGAGCTCTGAGCTCATAGAGTGGCCACCACTGTACTTGGGCCCAAACTATGGAATAATTGGCCTACTTGTATTAGTAATTCTGGAAGCCTGCACAGTTTTAAGTCTAGACTAAAAACATTTCACATAGTTTGTTGGTATTTGTAAATGAAATTTGTTTTAAGTGACCTTTAGTAATACTTTTTTGTCTCTTTTAAGTTACGTTAATTGTGATAACTAACTATGTCAGTTAGCTTATTTTATTGTAATCTAAATATAGAACAACTAGTCTTTAATTTGTGAGACTAACCACGTTTCATGAAAACAAATTTAATTTAGTTTGATTTAACTCTCTCTCTCTCTCTCTCTCTCTCTCTCTCTCTCTCTCTCTCTCTCTCTCTCTCTCTCTCTCTCTCTCTCTCTCTCTCTCTCTCTCTCTCTCTCTCTCTCTCTCTCTCTCTCTCTCTCTCTCTCTCTCTCTCTCTCTCTGTGTGTGTGTGTGTGTGTGTGTGTGTGTGTGTATGTGTATGTGTATGTGTGTGTGTGCGCGTGCGCGCGCGCGTCCCACCGCCCTACCCGCCACCTAGGAAATTCCCAACCACGGAAGTAATGCCATGTGTGATACGCTGCCTTGACTTGTGGTGTTCATTATAAACGGTAGATAAAATTATCACTTATGCAATATCTAGTTTTTATTTGTTATTCACCTTTTCAACCATTCTGGCGTACATTTAATACAATATTTCCAGTAGTGTTTAACCTCAGTATTTTTCACTTAGCTATTTTTCAATGTCGAGTTTAAAAAAAGGCTTCATTCAATATCTTAATTCTGTATTCAGTGTCTTGGCTAAGGCGAAAGAGCTAGGTTGGGTTCCTTACTTGCATCGAAGCGGCGCAGGTTGAAGTTTTTATCTCGCGCCAGCTGTGAGGAGGAGGAGGAGGAGGGACTGGGTATACACGCGACGGAAAAAGATGTTCGTTTTCATGAGGTTTGATTTTTTCCCCCATTCCTTTATCTCTCTCTCTCTCTCTCTCTCTCTCTCTCTCTCTCTCTCTCTCTCTCTCTCTCTCTCTCTCTCTCTCTCTCTCTCTCACGTTGATGACATATCAACATATAATGTATCCATTTTTTCGTTCATAATTATTTAATTCATACATTTATTCACCCGTTTATTTATCTATTCATCTATTAATTTTATGATTTATTTAGTTATTCACTTAATAATTTATTCATTCATACATTTATTTACATCACATTTTCTTGGCGCATTCATTCATGATGTCGCCCATTCATTGGCTCAGTGTTTCGTGGCAGGTGTGTTTGCCAGTCACAAGGGCAAATGTGTGTCGCTCATCACACCCACCACACACCCCCTCACCTCAACAACACTGTCCTCACTCAGATCCTTGCCCTCACGCCTCTAATTCTGTCGTGCCTCCTTCCCTGAGCAACCTGACGTGCGTGAAGATGTCATCACCTTACTGCAAGTGCGTGAAACTCGTAGATTTCACGCTTCCCATCTGTTTGGTTTTTTCTTCTCGTTTGAACTTATTTGTACTCATTGCTTGTCTTGTTGAACTGGTTCCCGCGCCTCTATTATGACGTTTCAGCATAAAAGTGAGATGTGGTACAGTTGTTTTAGTTAACACAACAATTTGGCTTCCCCTTCTCCCCTGTCTCCCTCCCCAACACAGTACACACAAAGGAAGACATCACCATTGCTCAAGCTTCTTTGTGTCTTTGTCACGGAGCATCGAAGACGACTGACGTACAACTCCCTACCTATTCGTTAAGCAGTACACGCCTCGCTTGTTTGTTAGTCCTACTGTTAAGGAACGACATGTGGAGCTGTCGGTGCGGGAAGGGCGTGATTACAGTAGCCTTTCGCCACATGTGTTCTCCTGTTGGTATACTAGTGGTGGTGGTGGTGGTGGTGGTGTCGTGTACCTCTTCTCCGAGCTGCCCCTTTGTGGACTTCCCTCCCTTTCCCCTCCCCTCACTTCCTTCCTCTTCTTATTCCTCTTCCCTCTCTCCTCCTCTCCGGTGCTTTGTACTTCTCCATCTATGCCTCTGTATCTCACGTGTCTTTTTTTTTTTTTATTGTGTCTCGGCATGTCTCTTCCCAGTTCGTGTTTCCCAGAGAGGATTTGTTCCCTCCCCTCCTCCACCTCTTCCTTTCATCTTTCCCTCCTCCCTATCTCCCCTTACATGGGCTTAGGCCTAGAGACTGTCACGCCTCGAGTCCTGGTTTATGAGAAACTAATTGAAAACAACAAGGAGGAGGAGGAAGAAGACACACACAGGAAAAAGACTCATATGACATTGCTTAAGCTTCAGTAAAATAAGTATTAACGTGTGTGTGTGTGTGTGTGTGTTTTGTATGTGTGTTGTGTGTGTGTGTGTGTGTGTGTGTGTGTGTGTGTGTGTGTGTGTGTGTGTGTGTGTGTGTGTGTGTGTGTGTGTGTGTGATCACAACCCCTCTCTTCCCCTCGTCTGGCCAATACACTAATGGTACGATTCAGATATTGCTTACCATGTGTTTATTAATCAAGTCTTCAAACTGCATATTCTCATGCTTTGGTTAATTCTGTTTCTTTCACTAACTCTAAGTATCACGGTTCTTACCATGTTACTGAGGATAGGCTAACGATCAGTAACGATCAGTATCCTAACCAGGCGAGGATATTGTGACCTTAACAAACTTTCCGATGTGCTTATTTCCTTGGTGTCTTATTTTTAGGAATGCCGTTGGGTGAGTCCAATACTTTTAAGTCATAAGCGGATTTGCAGAGGCTGGTGGGCAAGGTGTGGCCGGGCGTGAGCTGTAGGTACTGTAGGTAGGGAGGGAGGTAAGGGAAGGTGAGGTTAAATATAACACGGTTTCAATATCAGGCTTCTACGTTTATTGACACTTGAACGAGGAGTCTGGCGGCTGGTGGAGAGGTGGACTGTGTGATGGGTAAAAGGTTTGGGCGGATACTCTCGTGTTGTGTCGATGTTGACTGCCGATAGCCACGGGTAGCGTCTGGCGAGGTGCGAGATAGACTTCTTTTTTTATTCACTGTGGGAGGGGGTTGGGCACACCGTGAACCAGCTTACGTAACGAGTCCTTTTGCTTATAGTGAGTTATTAAAGAGAGTGTGGCTATATTACTTTATATTTTTAGACTAATAGGGACAACATATGGGTTTTATGTCATGATATGTCTGAGCTTGTCAAGAAATGCCTGTCTTGCAACTCTGTGCCATTCCGTGTCAGCCATTACGTCTAGCTTCAAGGGAGAGAACCAGTCGTCGCGTTTGTCATAAATCTGCCTTCAAACGGTTACCGAGGACGGCGACGCGTGTGGTGAGGCACTGTGTTGGGTGTGCTGGTCTGGCGCCGCGACGCTCCGTGATAGCCTCTTGCCCAACGTCTGTTTACCTCCCGAGGGTTTGCACGTCTGGAATATAAAGTCGTTTTTACCTAGCCTGGCCACACGACTCATTGTTGCTTGTATGCAAGAACTATGAGTCGGCCGGCGCCGCAGGATGAGTGGCTGGCACTAACCTGTGACGCCTTGCTGTGGCACGAGACTCACGGGGCGGCGGGTTGTGTCCTGGTGGAGGTGTGGCGGCTTGGGCCTAACACGTGCACGCCGCTGCCTCCCACTGTGGATGAACATATTTAGGGAGAGAGACAGAGCAACAGGGACGCTGAAATTATGCAGGAAATTCCATTTGTATTGTCACACTGAGTCAGCCTCTTGTGCGATGCAGGCTTATATACCATTCATTATTATTATTATTATTATTATTATTATTATTATTATTATTATTATTATTATTATTATTATTATTACTAATATCATCGGCACTCATCAAATTTTCCTTGCGGCCTTAGTGCCTGCCTGTCAAGACCATATACCTTGTTTACTTCACACACACCAAGCCTGCTCTGCTCACCCTCCTGTAGAGTATATACGAGCGAACCAGGTGGGGCGTACATGTGTGATGAAACCCACTGCCTTCCCTTCTCCCTAACTTTCCCCTTCCGCTCCATGCCTTCCCCATGTGTGTTCAGCTTTTGTCCTCTGAAAAAATATGATGCACCTCCCTTTGAGCAGGGCGTCTTCCTCCCTTGTATTGCTGTGTTACCAGAGGGAGACAGTCTCAAGCTGTTCCTGCTGGCAGACTACATGCTCACAGACTGTCCTTCGCCTTCATCCCGTCGCCAGCCCCTTATATGGGCGTTGGTGCTCTCGACTCGCTGTTCCCACACATAACGTCATGCTTTTAGTAATATTTTTTTTCTGCTTGTTGGTGAAAGGGATAAGAGCGGCTTCAGTATTTTCATGTAATTTTGTTATGAAATGAGGCTGTATGTATGTTTTTCCCCTTCAAATCTATACGAGAGAAACGTATGAATATCCATGCTTGGATTTGAATATATAAGATTGATAGATGGATAAATAAATAGTCATATAGAAAGACAAATAACTTAGAATTAAACTATCACTTTCCTTACCTTAATGACGATTGATAATACACGCCAAAGAGAAATACATTTACCGTTTGTAAGTTATAAGTGATCGTATTATATTATTTTTCCCCAGACCGACCTCGCTTTTTGAAAGGAAATACTGGAATTATTGTGACGTTGACCACTTGACACAGCGAGAGAGAGAGAGAGAGAGAGAGAGAGAGAGAGAGAGAGAGAGAGAGAGAGAGAGAGAGAGAGAGAGAGAGAGAGAGACGCCTAGGTATACTTGGTTCTTTTTCCTCGGAGGGTGGGTGACCTTCAGCCCGATATAGCCTGTGACCACTTGACGTCGACGGACCTGAGCGTGACGAAGATGGAGGAGGAGGAGGAGGAGGAGGAGGAGGAGAAGGAAAGGCAGGTGAATCAGCCTCACGCCCCGCCCGAGACAGTGGCTTGTATGGGGCATGGCAGCTCCCAAAAACCCGCTCCGCCCCACCCCACCCACTCCCTTCCCAGCCTTCCCTACCCCTTACCTGGTTGTGAGTGAGCCAGGACAGGGAAGGAAAGGTGGGGGCGGGATGGTGATGCTACTGGTATTTCCTTAGTATGTTCTTTGTCATTATTATTATTATTATTATTATTATTATTATTATTATTATTATTATTATTATTATTATTGTAAGGTAAGGAAATATGATAGTACGTTGACTTCGATTGGATTCCCTTTTAATTATCGTTGACTTTCGTATTCTATTATTTTGCCGTATATTATTTAGTTAATATCGTCTTTATGATTATGAAATTTATTTGCGGTCTTATTCTCTAATTTTCAAAACGCATGTTACGAAATGTGTGTGTGTGTGTGTGTGTGTGTGTGTGTGTGTGTGTGTGTGTGTGTGTGTGTGTGTGTGTGTGTGTGTATGATTAATTCCACTCTGTGATTTTCAAGACATTGCTGCCATACAGTACTGTAAAAATCTTTTCTTCTAGTGTTGCTGCACGAGTATTTAACTGGAAAATTAAGAATATTTATTACTAAAACAGGTTCTTGTTATAAGTGGGACAAAATATAAAGTAGTAAAATGAATTGAGACAGCTGCCAAGAAAATGGTGGAAGGGTAAATGAAAACTGTACAAGTGAAGGTGGAAAGTTTGTCCTGGGAATGATAGATGAACTTAGAAAATTCATCTTGGGGATTGTTTGGGTGGAAAAAAAAGGTTGGTATCATGTAGTTAGAAGGAGTGTTTTATGAATGAAAGAAGGTTGGGTATTTAGAGGAAATGGTTTATGAGGGTAGAAAGGCTGGGTACTTGAGAGTGTCGGGTGTTGGGAGAGGAAATAGCAATCGGGTTACAGGACCTGTAACATGAACAGGAAGGCAACCCCTCCCCCCCACCCTGCCCACACACACCAACCCTGCCTCCATCCCCCTCTGTGCCTCACACCTTACACCCTTCTTCTCCTATTCCTTCCTTTCCTCCTTCTCCTCCTCCTGGTTTTCTCGCTGGTAAAAAAACGTTTCCTTAGGAGCTTCAGAGATCAGAAATGTAGATATGTAACACACACACACACACACACACACACACACACACACACACACACACACACACACACACACACACACACACACACACACACACACACCACACACACACACACACACACACACACACACACACACACACACACACACACACACACACACACACACACACACACACACACACACACACACACACACACACACACACACCACACACACACACACACACACACACACCACACACACACACACACACACACACACACACACACACACACACACACACACACACACACACACACACACACACACCACACACACACACACACACACACACACACACACACACACACACACACACACACACACACACACACACACACACACACACACACACACACCACACACACACACACACACACACACACACCACACACACACACACACACACACACACACACACACACACACACACACACACACACACACACACACACACACACACACACACACACACACACACACACACACACACACACACACACACACACACACACACACACACACACACACACACACACACACACACACACACACACACACACACACACACACACACACACACCACACACACACACACACACACACACACACACACACACACACACACACACACACACACACACCACACACACACACACACACACACACACACACACACACACACACACACACACACACACACCACACACACACACACACACACACACACACACACACACACACACACACACACACACACACACACACACACACACACACACACACACACCACACACACACACACACACACACACACACACACACACACACACACACACACA
Organism: Metacarcinus magister; assembly: GCA_029783475.1. Taxonomy (NCBI): domain Eukaryota; kingdom Metazoa; phylum Arthropoda; class Malacostraca; order Decapoda; family Cancridae; genus Metacarcinus; species Metacarcinus magister. Next base: position 11,224,830 of record JAPQNM010000022.1, read on the forward strand.
CACACACACACACACACACACACACACCACACACACACACACACACACACACACACACACACACACACACACACACACACACACACACACACACACACACACACACACACACACACACACACACACACACACACACACACACACACACACACACACACACACACACACACACACACACACACACACACACACACACACACACACACACACACACACACACACACACACACACACACACACACACACACACACACACACACACACACACACACACACACACACACACACACACACACACACACACACACACACACACTGATTGCTCGGTAGATCAGTGGATAAAGTCTCGACCTGTCACTCTGCAGCCCTGGGTTCGCGCCTCGCTCGACATGCAAAGTTTTCACTGATGACGAAACAGTTACTGTCCTCATTGAGCAAGAGGATCGGGTGTCTGATGTGTGAAAGGTCACAGCCTTATCCGTAGATCGAGTTATAATGAGCTCTAAGCTCTCTCCGGGAAGGTAATGGCTGGTGATCACGAGTCTAGCGCGTGATCCTCAAGACCGTGGTGAATGACATATATATCGACACCTGCCATAATGATTTTGTTTGAACCAGGACATCAGAAAGTAACGCACCCATATGGTGCTCAAAAAATGTTAACAGGAATGGTCGTTTTTCTGTTAGGTATCTGTCAGAGCGACACATGTCCGCACCTCCTTGAAGTAAATAACTTGGCGTGGGAAGCGAGAATTGAAATCGAGAAGTCTGTTCATATGTTACACATCTACCAATATATTTTTGTCTCATGTTACCTACATATGGGCCACCTGGAGGTGCTCCGCCGTCCCAGTATCACTCGCGGCCCCAGACAGTCGCTTCGCTCCAAGGGCTCCGAATAAGAACGGTGGCCCCTTAGCAGTGAGTCATGGTATAGGGTGCGAGGGATCAGCTAGCCACGCCTGTTAGGTTATAAATAGCTGAGGGGAAGGGTAAGATGCATCATCCCCCTACTCTCCCCAACTCGACCCAGGGGCCAAAGAACGTTGGTGGAGCATTTATGTTCTGTAGCCACCTCGTAACGAATACCTCATTGTTGTGCTGCACCTCCTGCACGGATCTGTTTGCTGTGATGTTATCTTATGATGTATTTTGTTGTTATTCTTTCCTTGTATTGTTTTGTTATGACTTTTTGTTTAGTTAGCTGTCTTTTGCCTCAAACCGATAAAGAAAACTTATGAATCCGGTAGTAAGAAAATGAGTTCCATGGGATACTTGCACCAACGTGAGGTGGCAAGTTACTGCCGTAGCCACGAACACGAATTGTGACCCATTGTGACACACTAAACTCAGCAAACTTTAGGGTTGTAAAAGGTTATTATTGTTGGTGAAGTCATTAGTATTTCCCTCTGTCGATCGATCACGTCTAGGAATTGAATGTGGTGGGTGTTGCAATAGCTCACACCACTGGATCTAGATAATAAAGAAATTAAAAGGAAAAAAATGAGTGGATTTTTCCTCGCGTTGTTCCAAGATTGCTTATATACCTGGAATGGTAAATAAAAATGATGACGTGGCAATATGGCATGTTCCAAAATTAGTATATAAGTTGTAATTCTCATCCACATTCTGTTATAGCGGTACAACTATATTATACATTGTAACGATGCTTCCTGCCTTAAACCAATCTTCATGCTACTACTTCATCATTTGTATTGATATTATATTACTGTCTCTCGTTTATATTAAGGTGCTTATTTTCTACATATATTGTGTTCTTCGTATTGTGGTTATTGCTACCATCCGGACATGTGGTGTGTGTACTTGAGTTTCATAAAAGAGTACTATTTAATTACATAGTACCTAAGACTTCGTTCTGAGGTGCTCGTATACTCGTATGGGATCAGTTCCTTTCATAGTTTATATATATATATATATATATATATATATATATATATATATATATATTTATTTATTCAGTCAGTGATCAGTGGTTCCCAAACTGGGGGTAATTTATCCCCTGGGGGTAATATAACAGTTTTTCGGGGGTAATGGAGGGGTCACAGAAAAGAAAATATGCCTAGTATTTTAATATAGCCATATACATCAATATTGACAACATCTTGTGAAAGGGGTAGCACGCCTAAGGTGGCATGTTAAATTGGGAAACAAGCTGAAAAAGTTTGGGAACCACTGGCTTAGGCGTAAGAAAGAGGGTGACGAGAGGGAATTTGTGTAGCAGTAGTTAAGGTAGTTTCAAAGGCAACTAAGACGTTGAGCCCAGTACACGGCCCAGTTGCAGAGATCTCCAGTAAAAGCTTTTTTTCATATATACATTTGTCTTAAAGTACTCATTCAGGTGTACATTATTGTAGTGGAAAAATACAATTGAATCGCTAGAGAACTTGCATCCATTAACTTCTGGTGATGGATGAATTGTGTCACCATCATTGTCTATTTTTTCTATCCTTGACACATGCTACTCTTGTTTTCTATAAACTTGCTTCGTGCAAATTGCACATCATTCCTTTCCAAGAGGAATTGTCGCCCATCAACCTTTGCGTAGCGAAATCCAATTTTCTTCAGAACTCTTCTCAGTGTTTCACGGCAGCCAAGATATGAGAGGTTGTTCTTCATTTCTTCGTGAATTTTATAGAGTGTGGGGGATTTAATTTCTTTCATAATACTGCATAACTGTTCTGTGAAGTACACCTGCATTGAAGTTATCAAAGAAGTCCGTAATGGGTTTTTGATCGCTGCCTTTTCTTGGGAGACGTAAACTTGATTGTCTCTTGATTGTCTCTTGGTGTTTTCGACGGTTCTTTCACTGATGCAAGATGCAGCAGCTGCACGGCGATTAACCCTTGATAACTCCTCAAGAGGACTTCCATTCTGCTTCTCTTGCTCAAAGTACTGGCACATATTGAAGATAACTTTTTTTGTTTGGTTGTGTAGATGCTGGGAGAGTCTTGGTGGAGCGGGCATATCAAAGCATGTCTGGTCTGGTCAAGGACGCTGGGTGTCAGGTCAAGGCCGCGAGCGTGTCTGGGAGTATTTCCACAACTAGGATTTCAATGTATTTTTTTTCTTACTTATTTCAGCTTATTTTAACTTACTTTCCTTCACGATATCATCTAAATACAATTGTTAAACTGCTTATCCATCCCAAAACGAAAGGAAAATTCATTAATAGGTACTGCGTTTTATTAGCAACACTGTAAAATATGTATGCCACGTTTCTTTATATGTTTATATGTATCTTATCCATTATAAGTTTACTGTTTCTTCATACATTATAATGCTATGCATAAACGTGTATGCATATTTTCTGATCATGTCGGCCATGGTTTTACTTACATTGAAACATTTCTACAATGCGGATTAAAAGACACGTGGCAAGACTTTAAAAGGGGATTTTTCCGACTGTTTCTGCTCGCCAACCATATATTAACGGGAGTCTGACTATAGAAGCTGTTCCTCCTCCTCCTCCTTGTGTATCACACTTCCGTCTTACTGTTGTTGAGAGCTGTGTACACAGAATCAGGGCCAAAATAGAAAAATAGTGATAGCTTTGGAGACTTGAAGTCGCATGTATCTGCAGCCGAAATGGTGCAGGACGTTGTTACTGTTGTGGAAAGGCAATCATTAAGTCTGGGAGCAAAAGTGTTTACATCGTTTCAGAGTTTAACATTATCAATTCAAGTAAACCATATTCGTAATGTGGCAACCTATGATTAGGTTTCGAAGAAAAACCATTCGGAATGCCAAGTCCTAGAAACATCCTGTGTATATGAGGAAGTGATATCGAACAACGATAAGTATGTGGGCGGAAGGAAGATGTTTGCCAAAATTCCTTCAGTCATGCTACATTCGCCACATTGTTCAGTTATATTGTTTATAGTGTCGTTTTTTTCCGAAAATTGACAATTTTACGTTTCGTGGATAAGTCTCAGTCGCAAACGGCCAGACGGATGAGCAAAGCTAACTCAGGCAACAATAACTTCTGTCGGCGGCATGATCGCCGATATGTTTCCGACCCCCAGCTGTCATCTATAACTATGCCCCCTAAGCCCACTAAGCCAGCCCTCCCGCCTCGCAACCCTGTTCGTTCGCTCTCTTTGTCAGACAATGGAGATCGGCGTGACATTTCAAGGCGCACCGGGACGACACATAAAGAAAACCAGTATGTGTTGCCTTCCACGGGCAAGTCTACTTCAAGATGGAACCTCACTTATTCCTCTGGGTTCCGGCCACCTGTTCCTCCTCCGTGCAGTCATCCTCAGGGTTCCAGGCAAAGGAGTTCTTCTGTATCACACCTGAGCTTCAGAGATAAGGAGAAGGCAATCATAAAGGCTAAGAGGAGAGCCACAACAACCGATCCTTGGACATTTAATTTACCATCATTACCACCAAATGAACGTGCACCATTACCACCAAATGAACGTGCACCATTACCACCAAATGAACGTGCACCATTACCACCAAATAAACGTGCACCATTACCACCAAATAAACCTGCACCATTACCTCCAAATGAACGTGCACCATTACCACCAAATGAACCTGCACCATTACCTCCAAATGAACGTGCACCATTACCACCAAATGAACGTGCACCATTACCACCAAATAAACGTGCACCATTACCACCAAATAAACGTGCACCATTACCACCAAATGAACGTGCACCATTACCACCAAATGAACGTGCACCATTACCACCAAATGAACGTGCACCATTACCTCCACCTGAACGTGCACCATTACCACCAAATGAACGTGCACCATTACCACCAAATGAACGTGCACCATTACCACCAAATGAACGTGCACCATTACCACCAAATGAACGTGCACCATTACCACCACCTGAACGTGCACCATTACCACCAAATGAACGTGCACCATTACCACCAAATGAACGTGCACCATTACCACCACCTGAACGTGCACCATTACCTCCAAATGAACGTGCACCATTACCACCACCTGAACCTGCACCATTACCTCCAAATGAACGTGCACCATTACCACCAAATGAACGTGCACCATTACCACCAAATGAACGTGCACCATTACCACCAAATGAACGTGCACCATTACCACCACATGAACGTGCACCATTACCACCACCTGAACGTGCACCATTACCTCCAAATGAACGTGCACCATTACCACCACCTGAACGTGTGTACATTCAATCAAGAAATCCAACAGTGTCTAAATTATCTCCTGTCAAAGCAAGCCAATATTTCACTCACGCAGTTAAGCCCAACGCCTGCCCAGTCTTGCCTTCCGCTCACATCAACTCAAGCTACCACTTCCACGCTACCACATCAAATCTATCTATCAATGGCCTCAACTCAACGACGTTATCATCAGTAACATCAACCAATCAAACTCCAATTGATACAAATGGTGGCAAAATCATCATCCATTATAAAAAATCGTCATCCATTACACGTGCACCGTTGCCACCTGAAGAACGTCCACCATTGCCACCAAAAGAACGTGATCGGGTTAAGAAGTCCTCCAATAGCACTCATCACGTCGCCAAAACCAAGCGTAAGGAAGAGTGAAAGTGTAGAGGAGTAACAAGACCTTAGGTTCTATAAGTAATTGAGTGATGCAAGTAAACTGTATCAGAAGCTGGTGGTCCTACACACTCAAATTGAGATACAGGTTTAGCCTCTACAACAAATAAGCAACTGTGTAAGAGGCCTGGCATGCCTTATGGCTTTCTGGATGTCTTTTGAACATGTCAGGGTTGACGCCAGCAGGACAGGCATCTGGTGAATGATTAAGACACCTGTGAAAAAAAGTAGATCACACACACACACACACACACACACACACACACACACACACACACACACACACACACACACACACACACACACACACGTATCTTCAAAGTATCTTCAAATATAGTCACCGGCGTACAACGTCATAGTGGTTAGGTAGTGGACAGTGTCGTTTTCATCACCGTTCTGTATTTTTTATTTTTAGCATATGTATGTAGTTGTCTA
>JAPQNM010000022.1:11233358-11245858 GCA_029783475.1 Metacarcinus magister
AGACAGGAAACAAGCTTTATTCCTCTAAGTCATGAAGGATTGCATTGTTTGGGTTAGGAGTTGACGAGACACACTCACTGACTTACCCATTTGATTTAATTTCTGTTTGTGGTTGTGACCAGACCAATACCCTTTTTTGAAGGTTCCACGTATAGGAAGACAACAGACCTCTGTGCCAATATACTCAAGGTAGAGTAGTAAGTGATAGATAGGCTTATTAAGTGACAGCAACTTGAGGTTGACTTTAACCCAATGCCTGGGTGTTAGGTAGAGTTTGAGAATGAAACGCATACTTGGTGGCCTGGGTACCTGCCTCGGTGGGTAGCTAAAGGGTGGAAACACATGACCGTTCAAACCCAGCTTCGGTCAAACCCAGGCTTCGGCCACAACCTAAGGATAAATACAGAAAGAATAAAGCGGGGGACTCTGGGATCTCTCTCCAGTTGAACCGTCATGAGCAAGAACCAGATCCCACCGCTACCACCAATTCATGTAGTGTTTTCTGGATCAATGGTTAAGAGAATATCAGGCACTTGTTATTGAGGAAGAGGACAACAAGCTGTAGGACTGATATTTACAAGTGTATTGATACAAGGGCAACAAGTATGTGTTTCATTTTTATACTCTACCTAACACCCAGGCATTGGGCTAAAGTCAGCCTCAAGCTGCTGTCACTTAATAAGCCTATCTATCACTTACTACTCTACCTTGAGTCTGTTGTCTTCCTATACGTGGAACCCTCAACAGAGGGTCTTGGTCTGGTCAGAGCCATGAACAGAAATATAATTGAATGGGTAAGTCAGTGAGTGTGTCTCGTCAACTTCCAACCCCAGCAATGCACTCCTTCATGACTCGGAGTCAAAACGCTTGTTGGCTGTTTACCTAAGTCACGACCATTACACACCAACCACTTGTGTGATGCAGGCAGCCTCAGGTGCTCCTATAATGCATGCAGTTGGAGTTGGGAATCCATGCTTCTATTTTCTTCTGAATAAGGCCACATAGCCTTGATACGGGAAATCCATGCTTGTTTTGTGTCTAGGAAAACAATACCAGCATATATGGTTGTGTTGAAAGTGAGATTGAATGATGTGTAGCTATCTATCTCATTCATTAGATAGTCGTGTTCACCTTTGACTTAATCTATTTTCTATTTATTAGATGTAATATTTATATACAACTCATTGTGATAAATGGGACTATAATGATAAAAATGACTTAGTGACTTAATTATATTAAATAAAAAAAATGTATCCTGCTTTCAGCATTATATTCATACAGTGACTGGCATAAACTGAAGGTTCGTGACATGGATCCCGGCTTTGTATGTGAGGTTTTGACAGAAGGTATTAAAATCCTGAACAACTGTGAGCTTTATTCCAAATACCAGGATGAAAGGAATGCAAGATTCAAGGTGACTCCTCGCAAAGTAACAGAGGTACTGAGTGATGTTTTATTGAAGTGCATTTGTGTGTTGTTGTATACAGTAGAAAAGAAACAGTACATTGGTAATGTGTTATACTTGAATTTGTTACTTCAATTAACTTTTTATTTGTAAGTTTTGTATCTCATGAAACAGCATCTTATCATGTACTGAGGCAATGGTCTGTGGCTTACAGTGTTTGGGAGTATTGATGATTGCCTCTTGTTTGTTACAGATGCAACAACTAGTGCACCTCATGTTGAATGATCCTGTAGATAGCAAAAAGGACATTGAAATTTTGATTGAAGGTCCAAGCAAACCCAGTGTTATGGTGGAAAAATATAGGTTGAGGAACCCCTACACCATAGAGTTCAGAATGCCAGGTAAAGGAAATTTATGATGACTTATAATGATACTCAATCTGTGTATACTTTCCTTTTTATGAGATGCTGATCTATTTTTCTACACCTTAGAGAGAGGTGTTGTGGGTGTGGTTGTATGCTATATATGTAAGGTAAAGTGGGGGCACACGCTGTAGCTGCGGGTGCTCATCTCCTGTCACATCGGCCTTTGAGACAGAGCCACTGTGACATCCAAACTTCCACAGTTTACCTTCCTTAGGTTTCCTTAGCTACCCATTTATCGGCCAACCTGTTTGGGAGGATGAACAGCTGGGTGAGTTGTGCACTGACTGCCCTCGTCCGGTGTTGAACTTGGGCCTGTGGATTCGTAGTCAGACGTGCTAACCACTGAGGCACTATATATGTATTTTGTATATTATGTATTAGCCCTGTGGTAGAGGTTGCAAGAATGCGGGTCGTAAAAAGCGACCAAAAGGGTCAGCGTATTCTTTCCAACAAAAATACAGGGCACAGTGGGGAAGCGGGGAGTAAAGGCTCCCTCAACCCTAAATACCTTGTCTTGGCCACCCCTTTTTTTTTTTAAATGGGGATACAAGACAGGTATATAGATAGATAGATAGATTATGTGTATATCTTTAAAAAAATTTTTTTTATTACTAGGCACATAAGGAAAATATTAATGAAAGATTAGTGAAAAGATAGAAATATGTCCTGCATTGACTAGTTGTAAAAGGTATATTTTGTTTCAGATGAATTCATGATGGTGTCATCTCTCCTACTAGTCACTGTATTGGTGCAAAAAAAGCCCATAGGATCAAGGCAGTTGAAGTGTGAGAGAACTCTCGACTCTATGAGAGCTCTTCTGACTACTGTCTCAAATCCAACATTTTTCATGTGTCAGGTAAGATTGTGAGGCTTTTCCTTTTTAATATCAAAGATTATTCTCAAACTATTATATTTATTTTACTTGTGTACATTGTTGTGGTTAATAATTTGCAAATTATTTTATTACTTCACCACAAGTTTTACCACAAATAACACTGAACATGGAATTGGTTATAGGCACTCAACATCAATCCTACGAGTGATGAATTGGACCAGAAGTTGTCAGAAACAGTGAAAACTTGTATTCCTCTCAGCAAACTTAAGGAACAGACAACTGGAAAATGTAAGTTATATCATGTATTCATAACATGTCTTATTATACTAATTTAACAGTATGAAAGCTCATATTAACTCATTATAATGTTATTATTCTATAATGGGATAATTTCACAATGAAGACGGTGATGAACAGTTATGTGCAGGATTTCCTATTAATTCCATCATTGTTGTTGATGCATTTATTGTGTAGTAGATGTTAGGAAGATTCATTGGAGTGTCAGTGATATAGTATAACTTTTTTAACGTAAGCAACATAATTCATGAGACATTCAGACCACTCCCACTCCGTTATATCATGCTCATGAGGGTAGTCTTAAAACTCACTATGTATAAATTTATTCATAGCAGGCTGTTCAGAGTTTCCTACATGGATCCACTTCAGTGCCTGTTATGGGCTTGAACAACTGACTTGGGCATTACTGGAGATCCCGGGTGGAGAAGCAGCACTCAACATGCCCAATCAGCACGGCCACACTCCCTCTGTGCTGGCCTACCACAAAGGCTTCCATCTCCTTGCTCACACCCTGGAGGATGCAGCTGTGAGTGAAATCATCTTTATGTATGATGTGTTATTAGTGTGAGACATTAAAGGTTTTGTTAACAATACATACATTATGATAAATTTTTTTTTTTTTTTTCTTCTGTATCATTAACCGTTGGCACCAGTAGGCTTATGGAGGCACAGATGGACTTGCCTCGTCTGTTATTTGGCGTAGGTTTTCAGAATTTTATAGTGAAGCCTCAAATGTTTACGTTCTCTCGTGAATATGTTGAGAATGTGCGAGGCTGTTTGCTGCTACAGCCTCAGATGCATATAACATTGTAAGTCCCGTCTGAGGACAGTATGGCAGCAAATTGGGTAATCTTTGACCACTCGGCGGTGATATCAAATAATGAAAAGTGGTCAGCGAATAACAGGGATTCGACCCTAGGCTCGCATACCCGAGCGCTAGACCACTGTACCACCGCCTCCCAAGTGAACCTCTGCATTTGCATATTTAAAATTTGAAATCTAATCGTGTTAACAAAAATGTATACAAAATGAACATCACAAGCATGAGTAGGATAAGGACTATTTTTGGGCTGCTGCTGATTAAATAATATGTGACACAGTGCTGGTTATGGTTCTAATGCAGAAGAATGTGTCTTTCATTGGCTCTGGGTGTGAAGAGTGCTCTGTGTACCTCCAACTACAGGTATTATGTATACTAATTTGATAACTTCTTGCCACTTCACATGGCTTTTTTCAGGCCTTTTCAACATCAATAAGGATTTTTCTGTTGTTTTTAAATTTACATGTCAAAATGTGTTTTATTCGAACTTAGATGCTTTATATGTTTGGTGAAGCCAGTTAATGCTCTCTAGGTATCATTCATCTGTTGAAGAGGGTACAGTTATTATCATTTAGAACTACGAACTGAACCTCCCAAAACATGAGAATTTAATTCAATCTACATATATATTTTTTTCATGTGCATAAATAGAATTAGGATTTGTGGTATATTTTCACTGAGGAAAACTATATACGTAACTAGGCTCACATGGAGCGTGTCATTTTAGATGTAATGTTTCTGTATTGACTTGGTTTTACACAAATGTTTCTTTCTAACTGATCATTAGTGATGTCATCTTTAGGTGGATGTTGAAGTGTTGTACTTTGCAATCCCATGGTACTGGTTGGATTCCCAAGATGTAAAACTGAATTCATAACTAATGATCGCCCTCTCAGATTGACACGTCATTTTCAGAATTTTGGATGCTACCTTTCTTAGCATTCAAAGTGTTTTATCTATCAAATATTGTATAATCATTAAGAATTGCATTTAAAAAAGCAGATATCTATGCCTGTGATAAGACATGATTTATTAGATTTGTTTTCCTTGCAGTTGATGGCATCATTGGCTGCTAAGCTGAATTATGAACCTGTGCATTACAAGAACATAAGCAAGCCTCCTATTACAAATATTGCAGTAGAGATATACAGCAGTCCCCCGCCCCCTCGACCACTGAACTCCCCTTTGTATGATCACCCTCCATCACCTCTAGAAGTACCTAGAGAAACAGTGGAGTCCTCATTTGTGGAGGTCTCCCAACCTTCTGTTTTAGATGATACAAATCCAACTATGTCTGAGCTTCCTCCTCCTCCCCCTCCTTACCCACATTCTACCTCATCAACAACTTCACTTCACACTGATATAGGGAAGCAAGATGGACGGTACCTAGAAATGAGAGCAGCACAAGACTACAGGGAAAGTGAATTGTATGGTAAGGATTTCTTAGATTTCTTTGGATACTTTTCATTAACATTATCACCATATATAAAACTTAACAGTTGATACCTCAGAGTGAGAAAGCCATGGAACTGGATGCTGTACTTGACCAAGATGTAGTATGATCTGCTATGCATGTATGGCTTTCCAAAATGTAAGGGTGAAGTAAAAGTATGTATATTTGCATATATGTGTGGCTCAACGGACTTACAGATCCAAAGTGTGATTATATATATTCATTTAATTCTAGAATTTCCTATTTTCTCAATGCAAAAAAATGGTAAGAATGATGATCGTAATGAACAATGCTACACTAGAAAATTAATGTTTATGACAGGCGTCTTCATTTTTTTTTCAGAATACAGTGAAGATGTTTACACTCTTGTAACTGCTTGGTTAGAGAAGACTAATATCAAGGCATTTGTTGAAACACATCAGGAAAAAATTGGTGAAGTTAAAAATCAATTGGATCTCAGTACTACAAGAGAAGAACATCACAATGCAGGTAAATATACTGTTGTGTATTTTTCACAGAATGTTTGTATGTTTACTTGCCTGATTTTTATACTAATGAATTGTTATTTAGGTTTATTGAATTATGATATGATGTTAAACAGAACATAGCAAGGTTTATTATTTGTTATAATTACTTTACTGAAGAAATACCTCATCTATTGGAGGCGTAATAATGGTGGTTGTGGTGATATGATGGTGTATGTATTTAACTAATTGTATTATCCTAGTTATAGTATACAAGTCCTGAACAACAAAAGTGTGGTCCTGTCTCCGTATCTATATTTGTCCAGTCTTTCCTTTAGTTTTTGTGCACTCTTTGAGTGCACTTCTTTAAGTCCATTCCAAGTATTTATATTTCTCTGGGGAAAGCTGTACTTTTTTGTGTCTTTCAGGCAAATTCCTTTTTACAACTTTTTCTTGTGTCCCCTCAAATATCTAGCCTTTCCTTTTCTCAATATTAGACCTTTTCTATCAGTTTCCTCCAGGTTCATCAATTTACATAACGTAATTAAGTGTCCTCTTTCCCTTCTCTCTTCAAGTTTTTTTTTGAGTGTGTGTGTGTCTGGATACTGTGGAGCAGTGGCATAGAGCTGTGCACTGGAGTGCGGCCTTCACACACTTGCACTGTCCTCTGCAACCGTTCTTGCAGCCACATTGAAGCAGTTCCCGGCATGCCTCAGTTACCTCTGGGAGGGTTGTCCATTATATGCCCTAGCCATTATCACTGCGAACCCACCCACATTCACTTGGCGATGGGGGCTCTGGTGTGCAAACCATCATCTGGCCCCAACAGAAGCCAGCTTGGTAGGCAGCTCTCTTGATGTGTTGTCTGAGGGCTTCTCGAGTCGGTGGGATGGCATCTTTTGATCTGCCATTCTGGGTGAACAGATGTTTGCGAGCCTCGTTTACATGTTCCTGGCTGCTGGTGTGATTATAGAGCAGGACAACAAAACGTTCCAGTGCATCCATGTAGTCGTCTACGATTGAAAGGTTTGCCGTGGCAGCCAATGTGCAGAATGCTGCAGTGACATCAGTGACCTCATCACAGGCTTTCCAGGTTTCCCATGCTGTTTTCTTCCCCCTGCCGCCAAACCTTGATACGGTGTCACACCCAGTGAGGGCATGGAAGAATAGCCACCCTTGGCACTTGTTTGGTCCCAGTGCCACAGCCATCTTGTGAGCTGCCAAGAACCTGAAGTTCTTTCCTGTGGCAAAAGCAACCCAGAGCTCATCGATATCCAGATGTCCAGCTGCTGTCACTGCAAGGATCACAACATCTGTGTCTAGTGTGTGGATTGCCACCTTGCTATAGCCCTGCCTCACAGCATCTTCAAAATGAAGTAGTATTCTTGTATCTGCCTCCTCATGGCTGCAGGGGGCAAGACCAGCAACATCTCGGGGCTGTGTACAAAGGACATCTTTGTGGTGTGTGGTGATGATTTGTTTCTCTGTCTCTGTGGTTGATATCCTCATTGCTAGGAAGGCAAACAGCTTCACCTTGTTCTCGTCTATGCGGAGAAAGTCCTGCCAGTTTCCAGGGAAGGAACTAGATGGTTCGACTCGTCTCCGGATGCCTTTACCCCTCTTCTTCCTAGTGTCTGTCTTCAAACTCTCTGGGAAGTATTCATCCCAGACAATACCCACCCTGCTTGTATGCTGTAGCTGAGATGTGATGTACGGCAAGAATACTTGTGATGCATACTCAAAGAAGGTCTTAGCATTGCCAGGTGCCAGCATGTTAACGATAGCTGCTCCATCAAGGATCATGACTTTAACAGAAGGACTAGCAGCAGCATTCTCCCGTGGAGGGATCAGATCTTACAACCATCCAACCAGATCACACTTTTTTTCGAGTCTCATTGTACCCATATGTGACAGTGCAGGAGGACAAGCCTGGTTCTCGTGTGCGAAGAATTCATCGAGATCTCCAGCACGTGTCTGGGACGCAATAAACAACCTGGAGAACAGGGAGCAGTCGTTCTTGAGGGACGACACCTGCAGCTGTGTTCTTGACTTCTGTCTGACTGGAGGTCGGCTGAGGAGAGGGAGTTGTTTCTCTTTATTGGATTGGTGATGGGCTCTGACTGATTAACAAGTCTCTCATTGACATAGGTGTCGTACTGTTCTTGTCCCAGCTTCTCGATATGACGTACAGTGTTGATGACTGCTGGGTCTGCCAGGTCTCTGCTGTCTAGCACCAAGAGACATCGCCAATGTGAGACTCCAGCCTAACACATCAACTCGGCCATTTCTCTCCTATATTTTACCAGCCACTCAGACTTTCTATCAGTACTAGTTATTGAAAAAAATTCAACATGCTGAAGAATTTTTTTCCAACTAGAAAGATATGTAGGATTGTGTTGAAGATGATTCTGAGTATGATTGTTGCGTGGATTGTGACCCCGTACTCATGGTACTCTCCTCTCCTACCCATTTGACTAATATTTGTCTAGTTTCTCAACCCTGCTTAGAGGAGTCAACAGGATGGCACATATTCCTTTATTCCTTTTGTAATGAACTTTGTATGTATAATGCTTGATCCTTTTGCTATTAATGTTTCAGACACTGAATCAGGAGCCTCTGCTGGAGTAGCACCTGAGACTGATAAGAAAGATGTGGTGCTTGATCTAAAGAAACATGAGAACATGGTGGAACAGTTCTTTACTTTGATAAGAGGTGAGCTTGTGGTTACATTATAAATCACAATGTTATGAGTTGTAACTCAAAGCAATTTTTAATCATATAGCTTTGGAACCTTCATCTTAGTGTTATATTCCACAAGTGATAAATATTTATTAGTGATAATAGAATTTATTGATGTGATTAAGTGAAATTTTGTGACAACACTTTCCACAAATGTATGGTTGTTGAATGTCTTCTAACCCCATGATCTTTAAGGAGCTCGTTCTTCCTGTGAGCTGCCCAATGACTCTGTTGATGAGCCAGCCCGTCCAACAGAAAATGGTAAGTAATGGCTGTACTGTGTCCACTAATCATGTCCATCCAGTAGGACCAGTTCTACCGGGGCACAGGTGGCAATGCACCACCAAATTCTTGTTTTACTCTCTTAATCCAAAGTGAGACTTGCAAATCGTCATAAATACTTTTATTTTTTATATTAGTATCAGTTTTGATGAGGTTTATTAGGTCATGTTCACCTCAAGTTAACCTGTTACTAGAGGGAGAGAAGTTGAATATTATTAGTATATTATTTCTCATTGTAGTTTTGTTAATTTTAGTAAGTTTTACGAGGTAATAGGATAGCACAGGTTTCATTCTTCTTTAGCTATTAGCTGGTTTCCTTAAAGTATTTAAAATGCATGTTTGTTTTTGCAAGTGTTATCATAGCTTAGTTATGATTTAGTAAAATCTTATAAGTGTAACATTTGATCTTTCTAAATGTCCCCTGATAAGTACTTGCATTTCTTTTTATTAACTCTTTCAACCTCTCATTTAGAATCCTTCCATACACCTTACCTGACACACTGAGTAAACTTATATCCCCCTAAAGCTGTTGGGGTCATCCCTGTTCCCTTCTTGTTTACATAAAAGCACAATGATGTCTTTCTTCCAATCCTTTAGCAACCTACTTTGCTTCCATCCATTACATATCCAAAACAACTATTTTACAACTACATCTCCCCATCAATGCCTGGAGCCTTTCCTACCTTCAGCTTCTCTAGTGCTTTCTCACTCTTCTCTATTTCACTTTGCAGACAGTCGCCTGATATTGATTTCTACTCCATAACTTGACACTACTGCCATCCCTTCCATTTATGTATTCATCAAACTCTTAAAATGCCTCTCCCGTAGTCCTTTCATCTCTTCACTCCTTCCCACAACCACTCTATTGCTCCTTCTCATTCTCCTAACATTTCTCTCCTCCCCATATTTCTCTTTAACCTCTTTACAAAAAACAACAACTTATTTTCCTGGTGTTTCTCTGATAACCTACCAAAATCCTTATCCAGACTGTCCTTATTTGACAGAAACATGACCAAATATTGATATAAGTTAATCATGGAATTTTCATGAAATTAATGTTTTATTTTATGCTTCAACAATAATTTTAGGAAAATGGCAAAGTCTCCATACACGTTTGCATATCAACCTTGTTCACCTAAGCTTTATTCACCTAATGGCATCTCATCAAGCTGCAATGTCTCTACTAGCTTTTGTACACAGTTGAGGTACTTTTGTGTACAGGCCTAGATCTCTTGAGGTACTTCTGGATCACTTCATTCCAAATTTTCTTGTGTCTACCTCTACTTGATTATCTTTGAATTTAATTGTATCAATAAAGTGTGACTAAAATCATTCAAATTTTATAAAATTTTACAATTAAAGTGCATTTGAAAATATAAAAAATCATACCTTTGTTTTGTACATTCATTAATCTATTCTGACAATTTTCAGTAAAATCTAATGCTCACATTCTCCCCTAAGAGGTGTTACCAGAACCCAAAGATGAGCCACCTGCCTACACTGTGTCCACTGCTACAGAGATGTGTGAGGAACAATCAAAACAAACACCTTCATTCTCTGAGCCTACAGGATTGGTATGAAATTTCCCCCAAAAGCACACCTGTAAAACCCTAAAGTTGGAGCTCCATAAGTCAGAAACCTTCCCAGAGTTAGACTAGATCTGATTCATGACTTAGACATGGAATAGGGCACAGCTAGCAGTCAAAAGTGCATGCTATCGAAATGAGTTATCTTAGAGGGGCATGTGGAGGGACAAGATGGGAGAACAAGAACAATGAAAGCATGTATGAAAGATGTAGCAGAGAAACTTGTAGAAATGGAGTGGAGTGTGGAGTGGTAGAATGGGTGCAAATGGATAATTTGAGGTGGTCTGGCCACATTAAGGGGAGAAAGAGTGAAGAGTTTGTGAAAAGTGTATGTGAGTGAAATCGTGAGTCCAAGTAGGAGAGGAAGGTTATTTGGAAGATGGAAGGGTAATGTAAAGGAGTAAATGAGTGAAAGAGGTACTAATAAAAAAGAAGGGCTTCAACAAGCAAAGAGAGTGTGTTTAGATAGGGAGAGGTGGAGATTCTTCTGCCATGGTTATCCCTGTTCGGGACATTAGGGAGCGAGGGATCAGAGAATATAGATATGTATAGAATAAAAGACACTTAGGGATTGATATCCTTGGCCCATACTTATAAAGAATTAGGATTTGATCCGAAGACTGTGTCCTAAAAGATCTCAGACGGTTCTTACCTAGTGAGTGGATCTTAAGGCTTCGGCTGAAACTGCGTCCCAGGAAACATTTCTCCCACAGAATTTTGTGAGAAGTTCTTTAGAAGGGAGTGATCCATTGTTGAATAAGATGATTATAATGATGATGATGCACAAACATCATTATTGTGAAGTTTTCAGATACCAAAAATATTTTCATTCCAGAAAGCTCTACCCAACAAGATGCCATCAACAAAAAGTCTTAAGGAATATCTGCCTAAACCACCTCCTCGCCTTGACAATCAAAATACGTGTTTGGCGCCAGAAGACATTAATCCTTCTGAGGATACAGAAGTAAATACATAAGCTTCCTATTTTTTAATTATTTATTTATAAATGGAAATAGATGAATAGGAGGAATGTTTCAATGAGATAATGAGATGAAATAAAGGGAGAAAAGGAATGTTCTAGCAGTGAGATTTGTTTATTTAGAAAGAAGAACTATGATACTGTGTGAAGGCAGAGGTGAACCCTGTGACTGAAGAAGGAACAAAGGTATCAGGGGCTGTGAGGGGAGTTAGGAGAAAGTTGGCTCTGTTAAAGGCAGAAATTAGGATGTTTGAAGAGATTATTGTACAACTGTTCTGTATGGCTGTGAGGAATGCAAGATCAAGGAAAAAAATGGAGGTAGTGGAAATTAAGTGCTTGGAAACAGTTACAGGAGTGAGATTTTTGTGGATAGTGAGAAATGATGGAGTTAGATGTGTAGTAACTAGTGCAGCCTGCTACATGGTAGACCAGGGAGTGCTAAAGTGATATTGTCATGAAGAAAGACTGGAGGAGAGAATGTTTACAAGTCCCAAAGTCTTATAGTAAAAGGTGAAGGGTTGAGCGGAAAGGGATGGAAAGATGTATTAAGAAAGCCTTGGGTCAGAGGTCTGAGTATCCAGGATTCTCGCATAAATTTTGAAATCAGTAGATTGTTTGGAAATTCAAAGGATGAGATAATTATATATTTTAACTAATTTGATGAAATATATAATGTAGTAACTAAAAGCAGCTTGTACTAATTTTTCTTGTAATACAGTTTACCACTCATGGATTCATAACTGTAGCGTATAATTGTGTTTTCTTTAAATTTAGTCTCATGATTTTTTGTCTTTTCATGAAGTACACAAATCTTTATATTTGAATAGATCACGGATATATATTGATAATTCTAACATAGTGAACAACGTTGACTTTGATTTAAAGAATACTTTTGTATCAACAGGTGATTACAAGTACAGAATCCAGCAAACTCTTCCCAAAGCTCAACACAGTTCAGTTAAGGAGCAGATCTAATTCAGTGGAGAAAGTCGCACACACCCAAGATGAGATGTCAGAGATGCACTATGCCATAGTTAACTAACAATATTGAATAGTTACACAACAGGTTAGTATATGATTCCTGTCAAATTAACTGACAGTATACGACGGTGAAAAGTTGTTTCAGTCTAAGTCTGTAATTAAAGAAGATAAAAAGAAAAGAAAAACACCCAGCATTATTTGTCTTGTTAGAGATGTATTGAGTTGACACAAAAA
>JAPQNM010000022.1:11250858-11268358 GCA_029783475.1 Metacarcinus magister
GCTTTACTAGAGTAGTACATATAATTACATAGAAATCCGGACCACACACACCCTAGGGTCCAAACTGATTAGCATACATGATAATTGATCAGGTGAATGACGATGACAACTTTCGGTCGTATCTCAAAAACTGTAATATTTCAAATGGCTTACTAATTGTTTTATTCTACATGTTACCACCTCATACCTGGAGTTATTAAAGTAGATTGAAATTGATGAAAGTGTTGCAGGTGATATTGGTGCACAATGTCGCAGTCTTGACATGGCGAATACATGTTATCATAATTACACCGTTCATTCTTCCGTGGCACAAACGTACAAAATGGCCCCAAAATCAAAGGTCCTGAACTTATATTGGCTTGCACAGTACGTACTGCTTCCTTACTACTGGGCACGACTATACGCTACAGAAAGTGACGAGAAGAGTAACAAGTTTTATTATTGTGTGTTTTTTGTTGTATTCTTTCTTTTCTATATTCCTGTAGGTTGCGAGTTCCTGGCTCATGGCAGCTTCATGGTGAGAAGAGTAGCGCTCTCTCTTGTTAACCCTAGCACAACTATATGGTCTATGGTTACCTAGTTCCGGGGGGGATTATGTAATAACTTTTTTTTGTATTTCAGCAAAGGGGCCAACACAGTGCCATGTGTACCCTCACGTTAAAAACAAACAAACTATAAAACTATAAAAATACATCGAAAAGGGTCTACTCCATTCTCATCAATGAGTGAGTGTGGGTGAGGGCGCACGGGAGTATAATGGATGAGAGGGGATAGGGAATGCTGAGAGGGAAAACCAAAAGCTACGTGTGATCCAAGGAGGGAATGGGTAAGGAGGGGGAGGGGTGCGGGGCTCAGTCCACCGGCTAATAGGCGCTGTATTCTAGTGGTTATTAGAAAAGTTAGCGGAGAGACGTGTGTAGCCTGACAATGGTGGACGGCGGGGGAGACACACTAGTGGATTTGTTAGATGGGAATCCAGAGCGGAGCGGAAATAGAGGCGCGACAATTTGCTAAGGCCAACTTAACTCCCACAAGCCCATCCTAATGAAATTAACATAACCCCCACTTCTCCTTGATGACATTTTTTCGCTAGTTATAACTGATTCCATGAGATGTGTTCACTGGACGTCTGAGCAGTGAGAGTGTTAGGCAGGCTGAGGGGGTGACGGGCAGACTCTTTTCGACGAGATGTTGAGGTCATTACAGAGGTGAAGAATGGCAGCAACTGGTGGTGGCGTTGGGGCAGGTTAAGGGGAGGTGGGTGAGTGATTGAGTGTCAAGAATTGTGAGTGAAGAATGAGCTAGGCTGGGCTGGTGTGCGTTGAGAGATAGGCTGGGGGGAGGCTGTGAGGATGAAGCAGGTGTGGTGGATGTGACGGAGGGGGAGGAGAAGCAGGAAATTAAGCTTCTGGTTTGGCTGCAACATGTTGGGTGGTTTGCATCCCCCACCCACTAGGTACACTTGGCGTGGGTCGTGGATACGTGGCTCGCCTGCTTTAGCGACAAACATTTGTCTCCATCATAAACTACGGCTTGGGATACTTGAAGCTGTGCCCGGCTCGCTGTTCAACACATTCCCTGGTGCCGCGGTGAGGTACGAGGTCATTTGTTACAGGCTGGTGTGACCTCGTCTTCTGACCTGCGAATCGTTAGCTTTTAGACCCAATGACCGAGTTGTGCTTACATTTTTGCTTTGCTATTTTGAGCGCTTACGGGGAAAAAATGCCGCTGCTCTGCGAAAAGATGGTATTTTAGACCCTTGGTTACGTAAACTTTTACAAGTGAGGAAAAACTTTAGCGCAGAATATTCCGGAAGAAACTGTTTCCTATGCCGGAAGGGTCGCCTGCCTAGTAACTGGATTCAGAATCAGGAAAAGGTGTTTCAATCGCGTTCTCTCCGGCATGTTTGGGCCTATTCTGTTGGCTATCAGAGAAGTTAGGCGGCCGACGTGACCAGCCTGACGACCAAAGACCTTCTCCGCCTTACACGGAAAAGTAGTGGAACGCGAGTGTTTTGTTTGGGTGTTGGTGGTCGCCCGCCAGGCTGAGGAAACAGGTCACTCCATCTTGGCGACTCTCTAGATCTGGTTCAAGCCTTTCAACTCTTCCTCCTGGCCCACTCCCAGCCCAGCCTCAGCCCAACCCAGCCCAAACTCAGCTAGTCTTTATGTCAGTGAAACGATCAGGTTAGTAGTTCGTAGTAAATGTTAGTTAATTAGTACTTAGATGAACGACCTTGACACAGCTATTTACTGTCTTCTGTCCAAAAAGGAAATTTCCCTCAAATTCGGTAAAATGTATGTTATAAGGCTAAATAATATTCCCTTCATACACACAAGCGCTCATTAAGCCAACAATTTTTATTACTGAATAATTTACTGAGTGATTTACTGAATAATGTTCGTGAATGAGAACACAAAACCAAGATGAGTTGAGACTACTTTCTTTCCCTCGCACGTATTTTTCGCTATTTCAGACTTTAAATTTCAGAGGAACTTTCTTATTTCTCCCATTGTCTGGCAACGGAGACCCTTTTAGAGGTAGGGAGTGATGTAAGGCTGTGGGCGGCGGGGACGGGGCGGGGCGAGGCTGAAGGGGAAGAAGCCAACTCCAGATCCTCAAGCCTCGCGGCGCTCAGGGAACTGCCAGGCTCACGCTCCCTTGAAGGCCTTGTGCCGTCCGACTCCACGACATGCTTTCATTGGGCTCTCGAGGTTATATTGGCCTTCCTTTGCCAGCAGGTTTAGCTTTTGTCTTTGTAACGGGATTGCAAATACTCTGATGGTTGGAGGAAATTAAACAAGACTTTAATAGAGTCAGTTTTTCCTGCCACAATAGTACATTTGATGTTAGTTTAATTTTTTCCCAAATCTTGATCATCGTTTTCTTCCATATGGCCTTGAGTGGTGATTCCATTTTTTTCTTACTCAGATTTTCACTCCTCAATTGTGTAATGTCTTTTCGTGATGGGATGAGAGATAAAAAGGTGAAGAAAGATTGGACGAAGGGTAACAACAGCGGTCAGAAAGGGCAGACAGACACCCTTGACTGACGAAGGAGGAGGAGGAAGAGGAACCATAAATATCTTTTCTATTAAGATAGCCAGCCAGCCTTGCCCCACCCCCTCCCCCTCTCCCCCCAACCCCGCCGTCCCCCTCCTTTCCGTATGGACAGCTGTCGTCAATGGTCGTCAGTCAGGCCACTCTCCCCCAACTCATCAGCCTCTCTCCTTCCTCCCTGCCCCCTACTCAAGTAATTCACCTTGGGCCCACGTCCTCCTCCTGGCGTTCCACATGGAGCCTCAATCAATCACTTCTTGGCTTATAAGAAAGTCCTTGAAGAGAGGGTGTTGTGGCGAAACCTGCCCACGACGCCGCTCCGGGGACAGCCAACCCAGGGCAAGGGAGGAGGAGGGAAAAGGAAAAACTGGGAATAATGTAAGATATCCGGACGGATGGTTGGTCTCTATTGAAAACCAATACGGTGTAAGAAATGGCCCAATATCCGCGCTGCTTGTTTTTGTTTCATGAGGCTTCCAGGCTGAGGAACGTTTGGCAAAAGACTGCACACTTACATCTTGTGCACTTCGCCACACGCCTCCTCGCCTTCCCTTCCTCCTTTCCTCCTCCAGATAGGGTGTGGTAATTGGGAACGGAGTTACAACGGTTTATGTCACACTTGGAAAGCGTGATTATATAGTGACTACAAGAGGAGAGAGGAAGACTAATGATGTTATGGGTAGGGTGATCTCTCTCTCTCTCTCTCTCTCTCTCTCTCTCTCTCTCTCTCTCTCTCTCTCTCTCTCTCTCTCTCTCTCTCTCTCTCTCCAGTTCCTATACTTCTGCGTGTAATCGAGTCGCCAAAAGTTAAATCAACACATGACTCGCCAAAACTACGTATCCGTTCATACATTGGCATCAAAAGGCAGGATTGCGACCCCATCATTCATTACGCGATTTTTTTTTCATCCGCGCAATGCAAGTTTTGAATAGTTCGCTTAAATCAACGAAACAAAAACTTTCCCGGACTGCAAATTAATAGAAATATCTATGAATCATATACAAAAATATTTACTACCTGATTCACTGATTGGAAAAAAGTGAAGAACTTATGAACACACACACACACACACACACACACACACACACACACACACACACACACACACACACACACACACTCTCTCTCTCTCTCTCTCTCTCTCTCTCTCTCTCTCTCTCTCTCTCTCTCTCTCTCTCTCTCTAAATTACCATAAGCTCATTGATTTAACATTCACTTTACGCAGAGAACAAAGTGAAATAATCCACAGCACAATTCATAACTTTTTGGAGAATTTACACAAATGAAATCTAAGAAATCTTAAGCCGTATGTAATTCTTTTCTCCGGAGGCTCAGGTACAGTACACATACATAGACCAGCGTTGGTTTTCACAAGGATATTCAGCCACACAATCTATCAAACTTTCCTGCAATTGAGTTCTCGCGGCGACGCTTTCTCTTCCTGTTGGGCTGCACAGAAAGCATCATTAGTCCCGATGAGCGAAGCAGCCAGAGTGTACCGGATAAAACAATTTGTCCTGGCCACTAAGGCGAGACGGAAGGAGAATATAGAATATAGAAAATAGGAATGAAAGGAGGAGGAGGAGGAGACCATGACTAGATTATTGTTAGAAAATAGAAAAATGAGGTGGATGAAATACAATACTTCAGACGTTATTCCTCCCGCCGATGTGAAGTGATTTTTGAAGTGTTTGTGGATGCGAGCGAGACCTGGTAAGTTTGGTCTTAGGTGATGGCAACACGACAGGTTAATGGGACACAAAACTCCCCCATATCTCTTGATGCATAGATTACTTTTGCATTATTACACAATGTTTATAATGTTTACATACTTTCCATTACGCAAGAAATCAATACTAAAATTCAATGCGAATTACTTTTTTTTCGTTCACTTTATTTTTTTCCTCAATGCTTACAATCGGGAAATACTCCTCATAGAGGGCGCGCATGTTTGTATAACAAGACGATCGAGGCGCTCCTGCATTTCATCATCATCATCATCATCATCACCATTGTTACCAAAATCTTACTCTCGTTCCCTCCTTCCTCTAGACCTTCCTTGACGCAATAGCTGCTTGGTAAAGGCAGGACAGTTTTCCACAGCAGGAGGAAAGTTGGATGAATGGCAGCATGGGAATGAATCTATATAATTGGTATCATCACAGTCATCAGGTAAATGAAAGTAGGAGTAGGAGTGGAGGGAATGGAGGTAGTGGAGGGATCGTGGGATGGATGGAGTGGATGGAGGGGCGTGCGGGTAGAGAGGCAGCAGCCAATATAATAACTTCAGAAACCAGTAGAAAAATCATATTATCGTTCAATACTGCAGCGGTGTTTTGGTGGATGTAAGTCAGTGGAGTGTCCCGCGTGACGCTAGACAATCCTATGGGGAAAATAGCAGCAAGTAATTAGGGTATTCATGTTTGCCAACACCAATACGCCAATAAATACTTCATCATATCCACGCTCAATGCATGCAGCCAGTTACTCTCCAATATATTGCATACTATACTAAAGTCCCTTATTATTTATATCCGCTCATACTAAGCCGATTAAGCTAATAAAATCTAGGATTGTAATGTTCACTCGTAGTGAAGCGCAGAATTGTAAAGTGGCGAGGCTGAGAGTGTCGAGTTCACATTGGTGCGGCAACACATCACCCCCGGGACTGGTAACACTCGGGGGTCCTCCTCGTTCGGTATCATCTGATTGGACGACGTATCTGCTCGTCGGCGGCTTGCTATTGGCTCCACCTGCCACGAGGCATCAAGGATGGTGGTCAGTGATAGTTCAACACGTGCGGCGAGAGGTGTGAGGGATATCATTGTGGGTTATATACGTTGTTGTGTTTTGCCCAAAAGGTACGTATTATGGATGTGCTTTTTTGTTACGAGTAAAGTGAACATCTGTATTGGAGTGTGCTGTGAGTGAGGGCTTTTAGTCGTCCAACGGGCAGACAGGCGGAACCCCTCAATAATTAGACTGGCTCAGTTTCCTGAAAAATAAAAGCATGACAAACGCCGCCATCCGCTGCTCCATGAGTGAGGGCGAGGAGCAGCAGCTGTCACGGCCGACATGGGAGTGTACGCGAGGGATGAGGGAGAGCAATAAAGGAGGGCATGAGGTGGATAGCAAAGGTGGGGAGGAGGAGGCAGGAAGGGAGGGGAGGGGAAAGCCGCATTAAGCCGCCCTGATTCTACGTAAATACTGACGTGAGGGAACGAAACGATGACATCTCACACCAGCACGCGACATGAAGCTTGTGTTAATGTCAGCCTTGCTTAAGTAGTCTCATTAACACCGTCGAGTGCTTTGGGCGTGAGGCTCAGCATTGTGTGCCGCCCAGCTCTGTATGGGGAGGAGGAGGCATGAGGACAAAAATGCGGAAAATGAGGAGGGAGAGACAGAGATGGAAGAAAAAATGAGGAGGAAGAAGTGGATAAAAAAGGAGACGAAAAAAAGGTGGCAGATCTGGAGGTAAATGAGGAGGAGGAAGACGAGGAGGATTTATAAATTGGGTCATAGGAGGAAGAGGAGGAGGAAGAAGAAGCAATACAGATGGAAGGAAGGAAAATAGTAGTTAAAAGTTGAGGAAAATGAAATAAAGGAGGGCACGAGAGGGAAATAAAAGGCAGTGACGAAGGGGAGGGAGGAAGGGAGAGGAGCTCAGGCAGTCTGGCAGGGAGGTGGAAGGATGAGAAGGGGGAAGGGTGAGGGGATGGCGGGGTCAGCCTGTCAGGGGCCGGCCATCAGCGACTGTCCTGCCTCCCTGCCGCTGCCAGACCCACCTGAACGCCGTCAGCCGGACTTTAAATATATTCACTGTCCAGCGTCCGAGTGAGCTGACGGGCAGGTGGGGGAAGGCAGAGAGGCGGAGAGAAAGTGAGCGGAGGGGTGGGGAAGCGAAGAGAGTGGGAGAGGACAGAGAGGGTGGATGGGTATAGGAAAAGTGCGAAATTGGTGAAAGGAGAGAGAGAGAGAGAGAGAGAGAGAGAGAGAGAGAGAGAGAGAGAGAGAGAGAGAGAGAGAGAGAGAGAGAGAGAGAGAGAGAGAGAACATCGTAGGGTGGAAGTTTCAGCGAGAGAATGAAGTGAGATAGGAAATGATGGAAGGGACGGAGGGAAAGTAGGAAGAAGGGTTGGGGAAGGAAATTTGCGTAGTGGAGGAGTGGGGAAGAGTGAGTGTACAGGTGGAGGTGGTGGGGTTAGAACAGAGTGGGGAGAAAAGCATGTGGAGTAGGCGGAGGATGCAAGGTCCGTCGGTAGGAAAAGTACTACAAGTTAAACCGAGAGCAGCAGCAGCAGCAGGTGTGGTCTCAGTCCGGCTGCAAAGTTTTGAACGATGAGGAAAGCCGAAGAAAAAGAGGCGACGGGTGGTAGGTGGGAGGGTGGACGAGGGGGGGGAAAGGGAGGGAGGAACGGAGAGGGATCATATTAAGGAAGATTATCACTTTTATTTACTACGAAGGTAACTGTCATGCTCTCATAAAAGTTAATCATAATGCTGTAGGTATCTGTTTATATTAATGTACTTACGTAGTTCTATATGCAAAGCGTCGTGTCAAAAAACTAATAAGAAATAATATTGGTCCTATCCCACCCTGAGTGGTCTTGAATCAAGAGTTCCAAATCTTTATTTTCACATCAGACCTTTTCACCCACACCTCTCTGGAGTCATTATCCTCTCCGCAATTGATGGCCAGCGTTGTAATATTTCGATCCCCAAATGTCTGATTTAAATTTTGAATAGTAATCAAAGTGTTGACAGCTTGGTTATCAAAATAATGAGATCCAGGATAAACAAATCATAAAATGTTTGAGTTGGTAAACATAAATATTTAGTCATGTCAATTCAAATAATGAAAACTTGTGTTAAATGTCTTTAGCATAGGATTATACTTTTTATAATACTGTTAGCGTTGGTTACTGATCTCTGTTTTCAGGCAATATGTAAAAGATTTGAGTGCCTAGTCTACTCAGATCTTCAAAATACTAATTACTAAGAATGTAAGCAGAACGTAGAATATATTTCTATAAGTTTCATTGGTTAGTTTATTCATCTATTCATCTATTTATTTATTAATTCATTCATATAGTATTTTTTTTAAGAGGCTAGACATCATCATCATAAATTTTGACAGCTTACTTAATGAAACTCATGATTACGAATTGTCGAAAAGCTTAGGTAATATACTCGTATATCAAGAAATTAAATAATAGTAAAATAATAATAAATGACGGTTTATTTTAAATTGCAGCCATAAGCTGAAAATATACATTTTAAGATTACTTTATTCCAAAAGTGAGGAGTGGAAGACTTTTTTGATTTTTAATATGAGAGTAGTCAAACAATTGGTGTTAGTATTGTGATAGGTGGTGTGTGGTGGTGGTGTGTGGTGGGTCCAGTACAGTCCTGCAGGTCCGCTTCACGACCCTAACCAGTCGCCGGTGGTGTGTGGTGACGGTGGAGTAGCACCTTGGGGGCCGGGGATGTACTCGAGCCTGAGTAGATGGCACACCTGGGAGCAGCTTGTGTGTGAGGGCCCCATCGCCTTCAGGTGTAGGGGAGGCGCAACCTATAGCAGGCCGACGCGACGAGGTGTGGTGTCGGTAGTTAGGGTTTTTATTTTGGGCAGGAGGCAGATAACACAGGGTGTTGGTTGAAGGTGCAGCTGTGTGGGTGGAATGGTGGTGGTTCGAGGAAGGGTCAACAAATATGGAATTAGGACCGATAGGCTTCTCGCACAGTCACAGCCAGTCAGGTAACGACTCGTTCGCCCACTCCAGTACACGTCTGTTCACTGTTTATAGTACTTAGATTTTCTTTGTGCTTCATTCATTTTCTTCACTATGTTGTAAATGTGTGTATGGAAGGGGGGACATAAGTACATTTAAGGTTACCATATATATATATATATATATATATATATATATATATATATATATATATATATATATATATATATAATTTCTTTTCTTTAATTTTGTTTAGTTGTTTCTTCCTGCTTACCTTTCAATAGCTTACAGAATATACCACAATTATTTGCTCACTTGTAGCAATTTACCCAACGAGTATGTTCGGAATTCTCGTTGAAAACTCGCGTGGATGATTATTATAATTTAGTATTCAATTTTAATACCTGTAATTCATTGTTTCATCTCGCAGCTCAGAGTCGGTCACAAAGTCCTTCTGTAAGTTGTTAATTTGATGTGACTTTGCCAACAAATCTGAATATCTAAGGAAGGAAATGACAGACTTGGATTCCAATCTGAATGGTCTCCACAACCAACAATAGAGCAACACGGCAGCATCTTGTTAATTTCCTGCTTGCTTACAGTCACAACACAGTAGAATGACAGTGAATGCATAACTTCGAAGCTGTAATACGGCATTCTCAATACTAACTTCCTTAAACATGAACGCCAATGTCCTGTGGGGCAGACGTAACACAAAATGAACTGCAGCTGTTAAGTTATTGACGTGTTTTCACAGGTGTCTGTCATAAATAGATAAATCAATGTCATCCCCACACCCATCCTTTCCTTCTCAAGAATACACAAATTCGAGTACCTGCTCCCATAACGTAATTTCAATCCTATTACGTGTCACATCATCGTCACTAGCTCCTGAGGGACGGTCTTGGCGCTATATCATTATTCAACGCGACTCATTATTGTTTTGTTCCCACGCAGGTAGGTCCTCGCTGCAAGTCATGTTACATTAACTAATTACAAGTCTGTTGGTCCATATCCACGCCATCCCTTCGTTGTGTGCTGTTATGTGACTGTTGAGATAGTGTTTCCAAAACAAAACTGTACCACATCTTGAAGCTGGGTCAGTCTGTCAAAACTGGGCAACGGTGATGTAAAATTAGGTTTAATTTACGCCTAAATTGAGACTGGCGATGTCAAAACCATTCCATCTGGCTTGATATGTACTATAAATCAAATATGTTTATGAAGTCCCTCTTCACTCAGGTGACTTGGTATACATTTTACTAAAGGACAATGTTAGTGGAAGGGATGCGTCTCGTTATCGTATACAATTAGTTCAGTTTTTGAAATATTTAATACAAGAGAGGTATTCTCTTGTGTTAATGCTCCGCTAGGAAGTATTGTAGTTACATTGATACGTTGTAACATTTGCGCATAAACAAAGTTAATTCATGAGTATTGAATTAACTCGGGGAACTTGTGACCCCTGGCGACACACACACACACACACACACACACACACACACACACACACACACACACACACACACACACACACACACACACACACACACACACACTTTCAGGGGACTACCAACCACGCACTCATCACCATTACCACCTGCAGGGAGTGACGTCACAGGTATGCTCGTGGTGTCACGCTCTGGGGTCTGTGGTCTTTTAGGAGGTCTCTCTCTCTCTCTCTCTCTCTCTCTCTCTCTCTCTCTCTCTCTCTCTCTCTCTCTCTCTCTCTCTCTCTCTCTCTCCATCATAGCCGGGGGAGTAATTTTCTTCGGCAAATAAGCAGATGACAAAAAAATAAATAAAAAAAGCCTCACGTGATAAGGAATTCCCTTTGATTTGTCCGCTGGGGAAAGTGAGGTTCGCCTTTGCAAATGATAGGGAGAGAAGGGAGTTAAAGAAGGAGGTGAGGGGAGTAAATAATGAGGGGATGAGGAAGGAGGGACGGTGGAAACCAGCCTCGTTCGTCTTGGGGAAACTCGCAGGTTACTTATGATTAGTAACAAGCGATGGACGATAATCCTGCCTCTTTATGTCCGAGTTTTTCGTCGCGTGGATGTCCGGTATTATTATTATTATTATCATATTTATTTATATTATCATCATTACCATTGAAGGAAAATAGCAGTAGATCGTACCTGTGGAAAGGCTCATTCTAATAAATAACACACGCGTTAACAAATGGAGCCACCACCACCACCACCACCACCACCACCACCACCACCATCACCACCACCACCATCACCACCACCACCACCACCGCCGCCGCTCAAACTGCGCGTAATTTTTTATATTAATCCCCCGCTTGGCCCTTCGGCAGCGGGGGTCCCGGCAGACACAGGTGCGATGCGTAATCCCGGTAATCCCCAGTTTAAACTTTCCAGCCCAAATTATAAAATGATTAGAAGCATTATGGCAGCAGAAACAGGTGTTGGTGGCGTGTCCGGCGGGACCCAATCCGCTCCGAGGAACAAAATGGAAACTGCACAATTTATCCTCCACTTATCGCCACTTAGCCGTAACTCATTCCCACGTGCAGGCAGCCCGCGTGAATAATATGCAACAAAATAGGTACATTTGGGGCCGCAGAACGAGATAGGGTTGAGTAGGAACGGCGGAGGGATGGGCGGGCTTGGGGGCGGAGGGAAGGTGTGGGCGAGGTGAGGAGGGTTGAAGAGGGTTGGTCGGCGCGTCACCTCACCCGCCTCGTCCCGCCTCGATTACCACCACCACCACCACCGGCCAACCTAATTGATTGCGTGTGTCCGCTCGCCTCCCCGCTGCTACTTATTGACTAATGAGCTGTGTGGAAGTATTTTTCACTGTCCCGTCGCAGCTAACAAATGGAGTTGAATTTTTATATTTTTAATTTTTTATCTGATTTATCTATTTACTTTTTTCTTCTTCATAAATATCTTTCTTTCCTTAATGGTCGGCGAGTGGGTGATGGGACCGACTGCTGGGTTTTTTTTTAGGGGGGATTGGGTTAGAAATCTGGTGAGTTGTCAAAATTATCATTCATTTGGTAGTCTATTCTGTGTGTTTTATGAGGAGCTTCATCTTCAATTGACATAAAATAAACTTCTAATATTTACTGACTCATTTCGTGTTCTTTTTTCACTCATTAATTATGTATGCACTTCCTCACTGCGTCCTCCATCATTCACAGGTGTACAAACAAGGTGTCGGTGTCTGACGTGACGTACTGAGCTCGCAGACGCGGAAATGTGACGTTAAGACAGATCACCTTTAGTGTCTTGTTGGTGTGGCTTTGAGGGTGATGTACCGTGCGCCGCTTGTAGGACAGTGCAAACACGCCCGAGCTGGTGGTGCGGGTATGCTGGGCCCTTGGGAGGCCTGGCGCGCTCGGTGACGCCCAACATGGGGCTCACAGGGCCTTCCATCAAACGGACTCCAAGCTGCCTGGACGGTGACGGATGGCCTCTCAACGACTGCGTAAAAGGTACAGTGTTGAGTGTTCTTAGATAATGTATGTGGATGGGGGTTGGGAGGGAGGGTGAGTCAAAAGTGCGCTTGATGTTCAAATATTACGTAGTTTAGATTTTGCCTGTCGAGGTCACTGTGTTTTCCGTTGGTAATGTAAAAAAAAAAAAAAAAGAAAAAAAAGATCGAGTTTCATCGTCATGGTGAGCGCGCTGGCCAGTGTACGTACAAACCATGTCGCCAAAAAGACACTTGTAAATGCGAGTCCTGGGTGGAGTAACGCAACGTCTGCCAATTAACTGCAGAGGAACTTTTTATCCTCTTCACAGCACTCTCCTTGGCTCTCACTCCTTTGCTGTTTCTCTCGCCTCCTCTTCTCCCGTCCTCTTCTGTTCCTTCCTCCTCTCTCCTCCCTAGCACCCTCATCTCTCCTCCCTGTTCCTCCCTTCCCTCCTTCTCGGCAAGGGATCGTAGTATCTGTCGTATTAGTGTAATTATCTCCCATTCAACACAGTTTATGTTCCCGTGGATGCCTGTCAATGGGTAATAAAGGCTCGGGCGACTAGGGAGTACACTGTCTTTTGTTCTGGAGGTGTTCGATACCCTGGTTAGCGGAATCCAGGCCGTTGGATTTAAGCAACACTTGATTTACAGGCAACTCCCTCGACTTTTTCAGGTATTCAGTATTAATGCACCTTTATCTTAATGATTTATATTCGTGTGTGTGTGTGTGTGTGTGTGTGTGTGTGTGTGTGTGTGTGTGTGTGTGTGTGTGTGTGTGTGTGTGTATGTGTATGTGTATGTGTGTGTGTGTGTGTTAGAATGAGATGTGTGTTGTGGTATTTAGCAAGGCTTAACGGGTGTGCACATATCTGTGTGCGTGTGTCGGGCGTATCCGCAGCTGGCTTGTACATTAGTAAAGGGATGGGTGGGGTATCGACCCGTGAACACACACACACACACACACACACACACACACACACACACACACACACACACACACACACACACACACACACACACACCCACACCCACACCCACCCACACCCACACAGACACACACACAGACACACACACACACACACACACACACACACAACAGACAGGGAGAGTTGATACACGGACAAACTAAGGAGACTAATGAGGCATCATGTTTGATATTGGATTCGCACGAAGCAAACGACTGTCACCCTTCGAGGAGCGGGTCTATCTCTCCCTGTTGTGAGGTAGACGACGGCTATTTTTGAGGGAGAAGCGAGCAACACGCGTCCAATGGCATCCCGTTGCTAAATATTGACTCCCAGGCGCCTTGCACGTCTGACAGCGATGGAGCATGTCACTATTCGACTCTGGATTATCAGTCTTGTATGGTTTCTAATGCATCTAAAGTTTTTTTTTCCTCTTTTTCTCATTTCCGTGTGGTAGGGTATGTAGTATATGCGGGGTTGATGAGAGGCAGGAATGTGGTGGGCGTAAAGGTGATCACGGACAGACCACAAAGTGATGTGAGCATTGAGAAGTTCGTTATCTAGAGTTGAGAGAAGAAATATGAGGTGGGAGGAAGAGGAGGAGGTATCACTTAGCTGGATCAAGTGGTTATTGATGTAGCTGTAGTGTGGGTGTTGGTTAGTGTTGTGAGGCTGACACTGTCACTTAAGAGTCACTCCTGCCTTGTCATGCCACATCCCCAGCACCATAACGAGCATTCCCGGAAATGAGCAGCAGCAGCAGCAGTATCAGGGCAGCAGCACTTGCTGAAACAATGTCGACGAATAAAACAACAAACTGCCGGATGGAGGAACTGGAGCGGTGAGGTTGTGTCCCACACGCTCCAGTGTCATTTTATTATCTCGGGTTTCCAGAAAGGAGCGGCGAACCTGTGGGTGTTGTTCAGCGGCGCAGGTTAAATATTGGCGGCGGTAGGTATTGTTCCCGAGGCGCGGTGGTTCAAGGTGAGCCGCCGCTGCCACCGAAAACCCACCTGCGGGACGCTTGCAGTCGACGCCACCGCCGCCACACGCACCAATTACAGACGCAATGTTTGCTCGTAAATGTAACATGCGAGCAGCGGGTCGCTCACGATAGTACCGGCACGGGAAAGAATGGTTGAGGAACGCCAAGCCAGCGAGGCGAAGGTGGAAACCGACCCACGCTATTATGTGAACCACAACTATCAGCAGCAGGACCTCCCTCTCCCCCTTAGCCCCTCCCCTAGGGTATGAAATCACAATCTCGAGCAAACAGCGGCATTACAGCAACAACAACAGCGCCGACAGCAGGAGCGGGAGAGTAAAGTCTCACCCCGGCACACCCAGCTAGTGGCGGACGACGACGCATGGCACGGATTGGCACCTCCCAGGCGTGTGTCCCGGACCGGGGCGGCCCTCACTAGCTCTTGCGGCGCCGCGGTGAACGGACCTCACCCCTCGCCGCTCCCGCCTCTCACACATTCGCTCACCACCTTCATCCGCGGTGGTGCCGGTGTGTCGCCTCGCGTGCAGCGGATCTGTGTGTGTGTGGCAGGTGCTGTAGTGGTGCACCTGAGCTCAGGCCACGACGAGGCCTCAGTGCTTTGTGAAGCAGCGACACTTACCTGGAGAACTCAGGTAACTCAGTGATTGTTACCTGGTTACCTGTGCCTCGCAGGAACTGTGTCGTGTTGCTCTTCAGAATTTTTTTCTTTGCAATAGAAGGCGGAGCGTGGTGTGGCTTGGCGTGCGTGTGTGGTGTGTGGTGTAAAAGTCTCCTCGCTGCTTGTTGAGACTCGCGGCTCCTGACAGGTGTGCGTGGTGTGTGATCAAAGGTGTGGAGGGACGAGGGCTGCTCAGCCAGTGATTTGAGAATAAATCCTGGAAAAAAAGAAAGGCAAAGATAAGCTTTATGTTTTCTCATGCACAACTTATTTTTTGGTAAAGTTTTGATAACCCTGAAAGAAAGCTGAGTAAGAATTCCACGCAGCAGGAGAGTGGAGGAGGCAGTGTAAGGTCAGTGTGAGACCTGAATGTGGGGCGGCCTCGTGGTGTAAGGCAGTAGATTTCGCCCTAAACTGGGAGTGTATCAGGAGTCAAGGGAGGCGAGCACCAAGACCACTACTGTCGTGGGGGATATCTGAACGCCTCCGGGTCCCTCCCAGTCACCAGCTTGCACCTGCCGCTCACCGCCCGTACGACCACCTGGCAAACTCCACAACACAAAGGTAGCGTGCCACACCTTCTTTGGTCGGAAAGGCCTGCCTCTTTTTCTCTCTTTCTCTTTTTCTTTCCTTTACTCTCGCCGAGCTACTTCCTCCCAGCCACTCTGCAAGATGAGGTGCACGATGGCCACCAAATTTTGCAGTGAAGTGGTTTTCGATATAACCAAAATCACACACCCACACACACACACACACACACAGACACACACAGACACACACAGACCGACAGACAGACAGACAGACACACACACACATCGTGCCGTCTTTCCAGTTCAGTAGTAAGTGCCTTTCTAATGAGCGCTGATTGCAAGGATTTATTTCCGGCGATTGCGTTCTGAGTGACGGCCAGAAGCGTTGCTCCAAGTGAACGATGTGTAAGGAAAAGAGAAACATGGCGTGACGGAGGGAACTGTGCACTTACAGGAAGAATACCGAGGATGCAAAACAATGCAAGGGGGAGAACTGTTCCGTAGCAGGAGAAACAAATAGGAAGGGAGAACGAAAGGGAGAGAAGAAGGAAAAACAGTGTGAGGGAAGGAACCATGGTGTTGTATGTATCAGAAACAGGAAAGAGGAGATGAATGGAGGGAACTATGTCGCTACAAAAGAAACAGTAAGGAAGGAAATAACGTGAGGGAGGAAAGTATGATTCTACAGTAGGAGCGTGGAAGGAGGGTGACCAACGCGAGGGAGGGAACTTTGTATTGTTTGAGAGAAGGAAACCGTGAGTGAGAGGTATGTTTTTGCGTCTTCAGGGGAAAATAACATGAGGGAGAAACTTTTTATATTGCTGGAGGAGAGAAGCGTGAAGGGGTGACGCATGCAATTGGAGGGAAGGGATTACCAGCTACTGTAACCTGTAATTCCGTTGAAGCAGGTAGTTAGGTAGGTACACGAAGGAGGGGAGGATAGAGGAAGACGCTGAGGGGAAGACTAGGGTTCGGATAATGATGATACAAGTGAGATGAAGAAGGTGGAGATGATAGTGTAAGAAAAAAAAAAGAAGTGCGATGCAGCTCTGGACATTCACCTTGGCAGTGGCTTTGTGTGTGTGTGTGTGTGTGTGTGTGTGTGTGTGTGTGTGTGTGTGTGTGTGTGTGTGTGTGTGTGTGTGTAGGAGGTAATGAAAGCCATAAGTCCCTGGGTTGTCTAAGAATTGCACTCCTTCCTAAGCAAATGAGAAGTTATAAGAGAAAGGAATGAGAGGGAGGGAGAATAGGAAGTCTCTCTCTCTCTCTCTCTCTCTCTCTCTCTCTCTCTCTCTCTCTCTCTCTCTCTCTCTCTCTCTCTCTCTCTCTCTCTCCACCTTTCAAACTCAACTCAGACGCTGTTTTCTTCTGCATTATCTTCCTACGTCTTGACAAGTAAGAAAAGAAGAAACAAGAAGAAAAGAATGGGAGTAAGCGAAACAAAAGCCAACTCTTGGATAGTGAGTGAAGGAAAGCAGTGTTAGCAAGTGGAAGGAGAAAAAGAAAAAGAAAGAAAGAATGAAAGAAAGAAATCGTTGTAGCATGCACGTAGCAAGTTAAGACTCCAGTGGCAGGTTGTTTGGCAGTGAAATAAACGACTAAAGAAAGAAAAAAAAACAGTATTAAGACAAGCAGGAAGCACGTAAACAAGCAGGCAGGCAGGCAGGCAGGCAGGCAGGCAGGCAGGCAGGCAAGTCAACAAAGCAGGGAATCAAGTAGGTTATACACGTCATGCGAAGAATACGTCACACTGGTGGATAATGAGAAAGGAAAAAAAAAAAAATAAAAGTGACGTAAGTTAAAATGTTGAAAGTAAGGAAATGTAGAAGGAAAGGAAGAAATGGGACAAAAGTTAAAATGTTGATGGTAAGGAAATGGAGAGAGGAAGGAGGAAAACCGGTTTAATACACAAATGAGAAAGGAAACAGGTAGCAAGTAATTAAGCCAATGAGTAAATTACCTGAGCGAACACGTGAATAGAGCAAGCATTAGAGAGTGAGAGAGAGAGAGAGAGAGAGAGAGAGAGAGAGAGAGAGAGAGAGAGAGAGAGAGAGAGAGAGAGAGAGAGAAGAGAAAAAATCACGTATCTTAATATAGAC
>JAPQNM010000022.1:11273358-11278358 GCA_029783475.1 Metacarcinus magister
ATCGTCCGCGCCGACACCAATTAATCTACCTTCAAGCCGGTGGCCGCAGGACCATGAATCTGGCGAGACAGCCAAGCCACTCCCTCGCCGACCCTCACCTCTCGCCCTATCCCTCTCCTCCCCCTCTTCCCCCTCCTTCCCCCCCAGGCGTGGTGCTGGACTCCACCCGAGGGAGGCGCGCCGTGTCGAGGAGGTGACTTATTTGTGTGTCTTTTGTGGGCTTTTTCTCCTTGGGTGTTGGTCGCGCAGTGCATATGTCAGACCGTGTTGGGGTATGCGGGGAGGGTGGCCTGCCGCTGAGCCCGGGCAGGTGTTGTGGTGGTGGTGGTGGTGGAGAGGGAAGGGTTAGAGGTCCTTGTGCCCACACCTCTTCTCGTTGTGGGTGGAGAAGGGGCAGCAGAACTTTTGGGGAGTAATCCTCAATGCCCGTCGCTTGGGTTTATGAATGTAAGGATTATCTTATATAATCCACGAGGGCACCGTGAGTTGCGGGGTGGCCAGCAGAGGCGTCCCTTCCATGCATGAAACTACAGCGGCCACATTCCTGCATAACTCCCTGACTTGAGTTAATATTCATCGTCCATGCACACGCACCTCCCGTCTGTGTGGCACCTCGGCCCCGGCACCTCACACCTGCGACACAATGCCGGGGCGGGGCACGGGGCACGGGGCACGGTGGATGGATACGATGAGGAAGTCGCCGCGAGTAGCTCCGCCGGCTGGTAGTGGCCCGGTGCCTCGGCTTTGTCCACGCCAAGTACTAACTCCTATCAACAATAAGTTGCTTTGTTTGGGCCACCAGGTAAAGCCCCGCACCTCCATTATTAATCACGTTCGTGTTTACCTGTCCTCGCCAAGTCCGCTCGACGCTGCACCTGCGCATTAGCGACAAAAGTTACTTGAAAGATCTCCGCCAATATTGTTAGCACCAACACTACCACTAATACCACTACTACTTCTACTCCATCACAACTAACCCCATCACTACCATCATGACCATCACCACTGCCACCTCCTTCCCTTCTTCCACACTTAACCTCACCCCCCGACCCCCTCCCGCCACCTTCGTCAGTGTTGCAAAAGTGGCTCCTGCACTCCTCATACTTTATTCAGTTTATCGTCATGAGTAAACACTGAGACGCAGGTGAGTGTATCGCCTTCCTGCCGCCACTGTTGCTACTGCTGCTGCTGCTGCTGTTATTGTTGTTATTGTTGGTAAGTGGTAGTGGTGGTGGTGGTGTTGCTTTTATGCTCCCTCCCTACCCACTCCTTCCTTTGTCTACATTCCTCCTTGCACCCGTGTCCATCACCCTTCCTTCACCCACCATCACCCCGCCGCCTGTCGGACGTGCGTACACCCGATATTAACTGCGAGTATTACTGTCACGGTTATTACTGCCACCACCATCACCACCACCACTACCTGCACTGCCGCCGTCACCTCGATCACAACAACTACCACTATTAACCTGAACCACTATTGCTGCTCCTGCTCCTGCTGCTGCTGCTAGTACCACAACCACGGCCACTACAGCTATTGCCTCCCTCTTTCCTCTCCTTCCTGGACTTCTCTTCTCACCCTCCCAGCGTGACCTCCAGCGTTCTTCTCCCAAACAGACGTCAACACCACTATATCCATTACCTATTCCACCACCATTTCCACCACCACCACCACCACCACCACCACCACCACCACCACCACCACCACCACCATGGAATATTCTTGTGGTGGAGTCGTTCATGGATTGCGTGAGGAGTGACATTCCTCATCTGTCTTCCCCTCACCACCACCACCACCACCACCACCACCACCACCACCACCACCACCACCACCATCACCATCACGACTTGCGCTGGAAATTGCACGTTCCTCTTACCTATGAGTTTTTTTTCTCTGATTAGTGAGATTAAAGTCTATATCGATATTGCCTTCCGTCATTACGAGCCGGAGCAATAAGCCCCCAGCTCGCCGCCTTTAAAAACGGGTTACGTAAAATTGATTTAAAAAGAGCAGAGAAAAGAAAAAAAACAATGCGCTCTGTTGTTGAATTAATGAGGTTTACGGGGCAGGTTGTGTGTGTGCGTGTGTGCATGTGTGTGTGGGTGGGTGTGTGTATGTGTGCGTGTGTGTGTGCGTGCGTGTGTGTGTGATATGTGTGTTGTGATACTGGTGATTGTAAGAACAGTATTAATGAAGTTGATGTGGACGAGGGAGGGGAAAGGAGCGGGAGGGAGGAGGGGAGAGGATGGTAGGGATTGTAGGAGGAGGAGGAGGAAGAGGAGGGGAAGGAGGGGAGATATGAAGGCGGAAGAGGGGTAGGTAGGTAGCTATAATGGGAGTAGGAGGGAGAAACAGGAAGGGTAGATAGGTAGAGAGGAGGAGGAGGAGGAGGAGGAATACTAGTAGGGGGAGAGGGGAGGGGGTGAGAAGTGCATCCAGTGACATATTCAATAAATTATTCTTTTCATCACATTTTTGTCTTATAATGAAGGTGCCACACACACTTAGGGCGGCGACGGTGACGGGCGGGTGGAAGCGACAGTCTCTTTTATGTTGAGCGCAAAGTTGGAATGTTGCAATGACAAATGAATGTAAAAAAAAGAAAGAGAAAATGAAATAAAAAAAACCCTATTTGGAATGTTTTTACTACTACTACTACATCCACCCGCCCCCTCCTCCTCCTCCTCACCACACACACATACACACACACACAGACAGACAGACAAACACAAACACGTAAATAGACAGAGAAACCCGACTATCAATCCTTCCCTTTAATTTTCCCATCAATTAGCACTCTACCTTCCCTCCCTTCTAGGCAACACGCATCACTCCCTTCACTCTGGTAACCGCACCACATTCATTGCCTCTATTTTTGGCGTCTCATTTGTATAGAAGAGAAACCCCCAAAAAAACTGGACTTAAGAGGAACACAACATACATCTTTTGTCCATTAGTACGTTTTTTCGCTGCTTTACTATATGTTGTTGACTCTTAGTATAGTTTTTGTGGTGTTGCGTTGATATAATATGTCCATAAGGATTAATGAGTCAGTTTCTCACAAAGTTAGTGCAGTTGTATAATGGTTTGAGAGAGAGAGAGAGAGAGAGAGAGAGAGAGAGAGAGAGAGAGAGAGAGAGAGAGAGAGAGAGAGAGAGAGAGAGAGAGAGAGAGAGAGAGAGAGAAAAAAAAAGTATAGGGATTTACTCCTCTATTCAGACTTATTTTGCTAGTAGGTAGAATATAGGAAGGTTGAGAAATAGACGAGGCAGCGTTTTGTCAAGAATTTCATTGAATCTCTCACCTCAAAACTAGGTCAGGTTATTGACAGGAGACAGCACGTACTTCTTGTAAGTCTGGAGGAGGAGGAGGAGGAGGAGGAGGAGGAGGAGGAGGAGGAGGAGGAGGAGGAGGAGGAGGAGGAGGAGGATGAGGATGTAACCATGGAATTTATGGATAAGGAAACGGAGGAGGAAGGAAGTATGCAAGAATGGTAAGGAATAACTAAAGTGTATGTGTATGTGTGCGTGTGCGTGTGCGTGTGCGTGTGTGTGTGCGTGTGTGTGCGTGTGTGTGTGAGGTGCAAATGGCTGCAATGAAGAGGAGCTATAAGCAGGAGGAAGGGAGGCAAAGCAAAGGAGAAGGAGAGAGAAGGAAAGGCAAGTAAGGGGAGGGGAGTAAATGATAGGGAGAGAAGCAGTCTCCTTCCCCTCACGTCCTTTCCTTCCCTTGGTGTATCATTTCTGGTCTTCAAGTTAATTTAATTCTGACGTTATTTTTTGTTCTCGTCACTCTGTTGTAACTAACCAGACTTCACTTCACTTCTTAATTTGCATGTCACGGTAACAACACACTTACCTCCTCCTCCTCCTCCTCCTCCTCCTCCTCCTCCTCCTCCTCCTCCTCCTCCTCCTCCTCCTCCTCCCCCTCTCCTTCCTTCTCTTCTCTTCCTTCTTCTCCCTCACTACCCACACGACCTTTACTTCTTCCTCCACCACCCAATCCTCCTCCTCCTCCTCCTCCTTATTCTTTTTCTTTTTCTTCATCCATCTCATTCTTCTCTTTCTTCCGTGTTCATTAACTTTATTTTTCTCTCATCTTCCTCTTTGACCCTCCTCCAATTCCTCCTCCTCCTCCCTATACACCTTCTCCTATGCCCCTCTACTTCTCATTCCCTTCCTTTTCCTACACCACTACCACCCCCTCACTCTCCTCCTCCCCTCCGTGTAACTTCTAGAGCCTCCCTTCCCTTTAACTTGGCCTTCTCGCCCCCGTATATTTCTCCTAACTCAGCAGGGTCGTGTCCCCCCACACCTCGCCCCCAAAGGTTAACTCCGCCAAAGTTGGTGAAGAGGCTCTCTCAACCTGCTGCTCTACCGGGAGAGGAAGAGGGGGAGGAGAAGCAGGAGGGAGAAAGGAGGAGGAAAGGAGGAGGAGGAGGAGGAGGAGGAGGAGGAAGAGGAGGAGGAGGAGGGCGTCCCCCTCCTCGTTGAGTGCCGCAGGAGACCCCTTACAGTGTGGAGGAATAGTATGGAGAGAGGATGATGGAGGAGGGAAGGGTATCTCTCTCCTCCTGAGGGTGTGAGGAGCTGAGTAGGGGAGAGAGAACAAGGGGAAGAGAGAGAGAGAAGAGAGAAGGAGGAGGAGGAGGAGGAGGAGGAGGGGCTGAGGGTCGGGGTGGGGGACAAGATTACCCTCGAGCTATGATAAAGACCCTCGTGAAGAAGTGAGGGGGTGAGGGGGTGAGTGGGGCGGGGGAGGCAGGCGGCGTGACTGAGCAGCTTGCAATGACCTGCCTCTCTGTCGCTGCACAAGGCGGTCTAGAGTGACGGTGTGACTCTTTAATTAGTGACGCTGCGGGGCCCTGTGGAGGAGGAGGAGGAGGAGGAGGAGGAGGAGGAGGAGGAGGAGGAGGAGGAGGAGGAGGAAGAGGAAGAGGATGGCAGTGTTGCTTGTGTGAGTGGATAGTGAAAGGACATGTAAGGATCCGCGATAAAAA
>JAPQNM010000022.1:11298358-11305858 GCA_029783475.1 Metacarcinus magister
CAAGATTTCTTTTTCCTCCTCGTCTGGCTGCGAGCATGCCAAGGGCGCAATAAAACAAGCGTGTGGCCGGGGCAGCGTGACACCCTGAGCCAGACGCAACAGCAGGAGGCGAGGAACAACAGTAAACACACACACAGCATCAGCCAACCTTTGCCTCGCCGCCTTCCCGCACCTCAATATCATTACGAAAGGAGAGAGCATCAATCAATCACTCGCACAGATAAATCAATCATTCAGCGAGGGATATAAACACTGCATTAACACATTATTATATATTCAACATGCATATCGAAGGAAATAAAAAGAAGATAAGTGTAAACAAAATAAAAAGAAAAGGAGGTTGTGTTAAACGACAATATTGAATTACACTGAGGTTGTGGGGAGGAGTCTTGTACACACACACACACACACACACACACACACACACACACACACACACACACACATACACACACACACACACACACACACACACACACACACACACGTCTGTCTTTCTTTAAGTAGCATTAACCCTTCCTGCGCTTTCCTCCTCCGACCCAGAACAGTGCCGTGAAGGAGAGAAAAATGTGTGTTGTAGTCTTATTTTACACTTGAACGCAGCTACTGCACCCCGCTCAGACCCGCCTCGCAGCACACACCACACACCGGTAAAAGAAAGGGAGTGATGGGCGCCGCTGACATGCCCTACCGCCGCGGGGAAGTGTGAGAGAGAGAGAGAGAGAGAGAGAGAGAGAGAGAGAGAGAGAGAGAGAGAGAGAGAGAGAGAGAGAGAGAGAGAGAGAGATTGTGTTTTGAGTTGAGGCGGTGAAGAAGTTAGTGCAGATTTTAAGTTCTTTCTCTATTCTGTCTGTGCCAGTCTTTCCGAACTCTCTCTCTCTCTCTCTCTCTCTCTCTCTCTCTCTCTCTCTCTCTCTCTCTCTCTCTCTCTCTCTCTCTCTCTCTCTCTC
This sequence comes from Metacarcinus magister, assembly GCA_029783475.1. Taxonomy (NCBI): domain Eukaryota; kingdom Metazoa; phylum Arthropoda; class Malacostraca; order Decapoda; family Cancridae; genus Metacarcinus; species Metacarcinus magister. The sequence continues at coordinate 11,299,309 of JAPQNM010000022.1, forward strand.
TCCTACACAGCCATTCTCAGCAGTCAATTGTCTCATTTCCAGTTATTATCAAATGTTCCTATTTCCGTGCCAGCCATATCTCTCTCTCCCTTCCTTCACTTCCTCTGTCTCCTCCATGCCCTCGTCTCCATCTTCCTCTTCCTCCTCCTCCTCCTCCTCCTCCCTCCTCCTCCTCCTCCTCCTCCTCCTCTCTCCTCTATCCCTTTCTCTCAATACCTTTCGCTTTGTTAGAGGAGTGACCTAACATCGCTGGGGAGAGATGAAAACCCACCTTCCTCTTGAAATTTATTGGCGAGTCTACAAGATTAGGTTTGGTCTATGTCAAGAGTCACTAATTAATGGTATGTAGAGATGACGAGGAGAGAGAGAGAGAGAGAGAGAGAGAGAGAGAGAGAGAGAGAGAGAGAGAGAGAGAGAGAGAGAGAGAGAGAGAGAGAGAGAGAGAGAGAGAGAGATAGAGAGAGAGAGAGAAACGTACATAATACATGAGAGTCTAACACCCTCTGTATTTCCTCCTCCACCACCACCTCCTTTTCTCACCACCTTTCCTCCTCCTCCTCCTCCTCCTCCTCCTCCTCCTCCTCCTCCTCCTCCTCCTCCTCCTCCTCCTCCTGGCTCCCGTCCCTCACCTCCATCTCGTCAGCCCAGAGATCTTTACGCTCTCCTCCAAGTGATAAGATGACGGTAACCACGACCATTCCCTCGCTCTTGCAGCCACACAAAAAGTTTTCGTTAAATCTACTTCGCGGGACGGTAGCGATGGCGGAGGGCAGAGAAAAGGGGAGAGATGGAGAGAGGGAAGGAAGGTAGGAAGGAAGGGAGGAAGGAAGGGAGGAGGGAGGGTAAGTAGAAGGTGGAAGGAAAAGGAGAGGCGAGGTCCACAATCAGTGTCCAATACATTTATACTCAAGGACGCCCACAACATCACCGCCTTTCTTCCCCTTTTTTTCCCTTTTCCTTTCCTTCCTTCTTTCCTTCCTTCGGTGTTGAGTGCGTTGGGCGGTGATGGTGATGGGATATTTCTTGTGTCGGTGATGATGGTGGTGAAGATGGTGGTGATTGAAGGAGATAACCACCACGCACTCTATGTAACTGAAGAAAAAGAGAAAAGGGAACAGACCCACGCACTCTGCTTTTAGATAACAGTGATGATTGTGGATTAAGACGGAGAATTGCAGCGGTTTGATAATAATAATGATGATGATGATGATGATGGTGTTGATAGGTGTGTTAAGGGAAGTAAAAAACAGGTAGATAGTGATGCATTGAGGACGTAGATAGTGACATAGTAGATACATAAATAAGACATTAGAGCCATATGCTACACCAGACACTGTGATGCATGGCGCAAGGGTGTGGAGACGGATGGATCTTTTTCGGATACATAAACGTGGGCGATACAATACAAGGACGTGAAATGTGGCGGCGTGTAGATCAAGAACGCACATAAGGTGGTGAAGGATGATACACACATACATCATACAATACTTACACAGAGGCATTGATGGATAAATGTGCGAAAAAAGAAAAGAGTTCCGTAAAAGGCAAGTTTGATAGACGTCGTACATACATAAATACATAAATACATACATACATTGATATATAGATTTATACATACTGTAATACATGCAAGCAGCGACATATAAATATAGAAAATATTACATACCTAGTACAAAGAATAATATAATATAAAGAAAAACCTCATATACATTGAGAATATAATACATAGAGACAATGTTACTATATACAACCAGTAAAAAAAAGAAAGAAAGATTAATCAATAAACTAATACACAAAATAACATACAAGAACCCACATATTTCAGAACTTCATTTCAGTTTCATTTGAGTCATCGTCAGGAATGGCATGCAATCAGGCAGTTACTCCTTGTTTGTGCCTCGAGGCTAGTTATCGGGGGCTGATTAGGGATAGCTGACGCCAGACGGAGTAGTTGTTGGCTCCCTGATAGGCAAATTGCAGCGTGTGTAGCATTAATGGCCTCGTGTTCACCTGGTGTTCGGATGTCTGCGTTGACCTTGGCTTCGACTAATCAGCAAGACGACCACTAACAGATAGATAGATATATAGATAGATAAATAGATAGATAGATTAATATATAGATTGGTAGATATATGTGAAAGAGCATAATCATGTTTTATATATACAAAGTGCAGGTATGTGTGTGTGTGTGTGTGTGTGTGTGTGTGTGTGTGTGTGTGTGTGTGTGTGTGTGTGGTGTGTGTGTGTGTGTGTGCTTCCCCTTACACTACCTCCCCCCCCTTCTAGGCTCTCAGACTGTCGTGTCGCCACACAAACACGTGAATATTTAATCAATTTGCGACGCTGCCACACACTGCCTCGTTCTTGTTCCCTTGCTCCTTGAGGCTCCTCGCGCGCTGTCCCCTTCCTACTAATCCTCTCTTAACTTACTCAGATAAATTATTTCGCCATTACGTTTTAACCCATTTTTTCTTTTTTTTTCTCTTTTTATTTATATACTATCTCTTAATTCCTCCTCATCATCCTTAAACTCACACTTTTTCTTCTTGTCGTCTTCTTAATCTTTATCTTTTTACTTCTGTTCTTTCTCCTCTTTCTCTTTCTTGTTTTTGTTCTGCTTAACTTTTTTTTCTTTTCTCTCTCTCTCTCTCTCTCTCTCTCTCTCTCTCTCTCTCTCTCTCTCTCTCTCTCTCTCTCTCTCTCTCTCTCTCTCTCTCTCTCGTGTCTTTGTCCTCTTCTTCGTTTTTGTCTTTCCTCTTCCTCCTTCTGCTCAGTCTATTCTCTCTCTTCCTTGTTCTTCTTACCTGTTCTCTCACTTGTCTTTGTCCTCTTTGTCCTCTTCGTCCTTGTCGTCCTTGTCGTCCGTCCGTCCTTCTCCTCCTCCTCCTCCTCCTCCTCCTCCTCCTCCTCCTCCTCCTCCTCCTCCTCCTCCTCCTCCACCTCTTGGCGACGAAGGCTTGACCAGAGTCTGAAATTGTTGGAGTTGATTATTTCTGCGACAATTGGAGAAAGGAGGAGGAAAGATTTACGGCTAGAGTACCGGCTGGTCCTTGCCTTTCTTTCCCCTCCTTTTTTTCCCCTTTTTTTTCCCCCTCTCCTTTTTTCCCCTCTCCTTCCTTGCGCAATCCTTCTTTCTTTTCTGTGTTTCGTTCTTCATTTATAAGTTTCTATAAGTTTTGATTTTGTTTTTCTCTCCTACCTTCCCTTCCCTTTCCTTCTTCCTTATTTATTTGTTTCTTGATTTCTTTCATGTCATCATTCTTTCTTCCTTCCTTCCATTCTTTTTTCTTTCCTTTCTTCTCATACCTCCTTCCTTCCTTCCTTCCTTCCTTCCTTCCTTTCTTCTTTCGTTTCTTCCCACTCTGCATCATCTTCCTCTTCCAATGTCATTATAACTTTTTCTTTTGCATATTTTCATCACCACCACCACCACCACCACCACCACCACCACCACCACCACCACCACCACCACCACCACCACCACCACCACCACCACAAACAAACCACTATAACAACATTGACTTATGGGGTCTAGGTGTGGGCTGTGGTGTGTCCGCGATGGGCGTGGCTGCAGACGGTGACTGAATGGGGGAGAGGGGGATGAAGACAAGTTTCCGACGCCTGAGTAATGACGTAATGGGGGGGAAGAGGGGAACTAAGGGGTGAGGGGAATGGGTAAAGGAATGGGTAAATAATAATAGAGGGAGATAAAATGAAATCAAAGAGCTAGATGCAAAGTAAAAGAGAGAGAGAGAGAGAGAGAGAGAGAGAGAGAGAGAGAGAGAGAGAGAGAGAGAGAGAGAGAGAGAGAGAGAGAGAGAGAGAGAGAGAGAGTAGAGAGAGTAGTGAGTAAAGGGAAAGGGAGAGTATAAGGGAGGGAGGAAGGGAGGGCCAGGTGAGGGCGAGAATTAATTCAAGATTGATCGGCCCTGTTTGGAGTAGGTAACCCTCCCCTCCCCCCCTTCCCCCCATTCCCTTCCCCACCCCCCCATTAGCTCCTCCCCGCTCCCCCATCCCTTTGTGTGGCCTGAAGGGGGCTGATTGAAGGGGCTGGTGACTGGCGGCGGAGCAGACAGGGGAAAGGGATGAAAAGGGAACCGCTAGACTAACCTTTTCGTTACATTGTTGAGAGAATGAATGAAATGGACGGGTCGTAGTAGTAGTAGTAGTAGTAGTAGTAGTAGAGGAGGAGGATCTGTCTCACACCGTTAAATAAGTCTTGTTTGTTGGCATTTCTCCTCCTCCTCCTCCTCCTCCTCCTCCTCCTCCTCCTCCTCCTCCTCCTCCTCCTCCTCCTCCTTATCTTCCGTTTTCATCCCTCGCCCTCCTTTTTCTCCCTATTAACGACCACCTCTTCTTCTTCTTCTTCTTCTTCTTCTTCTTCTTCTTCTTCTTCTTCCTTCTCCTCGTGTTCCTCATCATCCTAATTTTTTCCTCACTCTTTTGTCCTCCCTTTCTTCCTCCTCCATCACGTCATCTTTCATTCTTCTTGTTGCATTTCTTTTTTCCTTCTCATTTTTGCCTCCTCCATCCTCTCCTCTTAATTTTCCTCCTGCTTCTGTTTAATTTTCCTTTTCCTCCTTTCCCTGTTCCTCTTCCTTCTCTATAGTTTCTCTTGTTCTTAAATTCTCTTCTTCTTTCTTCTCCTGCACCTCCTGCCTTGCCTCCTCTATTCTTTTTTTCAGTTTTTTTTTCTTCTTCTTTTACTCACTTCAGTTTGTCTTAATGGGAGTTTTTGGTCCTACACTTTATTCTGTGCTTTTAATTTCCTCCTCCTCCTCCTTTTCTTCCTCCTTTCTTCATCTTGTTCTTGTTCTTGTTCTTATTCATCTACTCTTCCACCTCTTACTCCTCATCTTTTTCTTCTTCCACGTCCATTTTTTATTTTATTTATTTGTTTATTTATTCAGTCTCTTTCTGTCTTTCTTTCTTTCTCTATTTATATATACGGATTGAAAAATTAATATAACTTCCATAATGTTATCATTTCTTTTTCTCATGTTTCTCATAATCAATCATTCTTCCTCTCACCTCCTAACTTTCTCTTCTCTCTCTTTTTTATTTCTCTTCCTTCTTTTTTTTCATTCTTCTTCTTTCTGATCGCTTCATTCACTATATACCTCTTCATATCTCTTTATTACATGTCCTCCTTACATACTTCCTCTTCATACCCTCTTCTCTCTCTCTCTCTCTCTCTCTCTCTCTCTCTCTCTCTCTCTCTCTCTCTCTCTCTCTCTCTCTCTCTCTCTCTCTCTCTCTCTCTCTCTCTCTCTCTCTCTCTCTCTCTCTCTACCTTTCCTCCGTCAAACACCTCTTCCTCCTGCTCTTCACATCCTTCCATCTCCTTCTCACATACTTCTTGTTCTTCAGATCTCTTTTCTTCCTCCTCATATTCTCCTCCTCCTCCTCCTCCTCCTCCTCCTCCTCCTCCTCCTCCTCCTCCTCCTCCTCCTCCTCCTCCTCCTCCTCTTCACATGACCCCTTAAGATGACCTCTGATCCCTCATTCTTTGACCTTGGGAATGAGGGCATGCTTGCTTGCCTGGCGTGAGGATAGGAAGTCGTGCCCATGTAAGGAGGAGGAGGAGGAGGAGGAGGAGGAGGAAGAGGAAAAGGGGGAGGAGGAGGAAGAGGAGGAGAAGGAGAATGTGAATGACGGAAAGAAGGGAACAACTGAGGGGAAAGAGAACTCGGTAAGGGGAGAAAGGAAAGGTATAAAAACGGAAAGGTAAAAAGAGAGGAAGAAGGAAAAGGGAAAACAAAGGATGAAGGAGAGCGAGGGGAAAGAGGGAGAGGAAAGAAGTTGAAAGAAAAAATAAGGAAGGGCTGTTGGAGGGAAGAGGAAAAGGAGATATATATATGAGAGTAGAGGGTTTAACAGACGGAAGAGGAGAAAAGAGGTAGGAGTGAGGGAAGATGAAGGGAAGAGTGAAGGAACCATAAGGGGAGAGGAGAAAAAAAAAAGGAAAAGAGGGGAGGAAGAGGAAGTAGAGAGGAGAGAGGGAGGAGGAAACATTAAATATATACTTTTCTATTAACTACAATGATATTCCCTACCAGCAAGGATTGAGGAAAGAGATGAAGGGGTGAGAAGGGAAAGTGAAAAGGGGAAAAGAGATATATATTGGACAGGAGAGTAGGAAAAACGGTATATTAAACTGCGCCAACAACATATTGGAATGGACTTGACGAAAAAGGAAAATAATAAATGACATGTAATTGCGAAAGGGAGACATAAAAGAACAGGTGATAAATGGTAGACTCGTAGGTAAGTGAATTAAGTAAATGTATAAGTAGATAAATATACTTACTTATAAAAGGCTGAAAGGAAAAAAAATTGAGAGAGAGAGAGAGAGAGAGAGAGAGAGAGAGAGAGAGAGAGAGAGAGAGAGAGAGAGAGAGAGAGAGAGAGAGAGAGAGAGTGAGAGTGAAGAGTAAAAATTAAGACTCCCATATGATTAACCTCAATAAGGAAAAGAAAGACAGAAAGAAAGAAAGAAAGAAAATGGGTTGGAGACATTAAAGAGAGCAGATTAAGTTCAAGATAAAGT
>JAPQNM010000022.1:11308358-11318358 GCA_029783475.1 Metacarcinus magister
CAGAAGACTTAAATCATGCCACTTCACGATAGATTTTGCTCTCGTTTTATCTCCTTCAATATTTGTCGAGAGGCTGAGCAGTGCAAGGGTCTGGAGCAGCGCCTTGCAAACTAGGGAACACGACGGAGGGTGTAAAGAAGCGACGAGGGACTTGCTGTCACGCGAAAATAGGAGACACATGCAGTATACTCGAGGCAGGGGCGTGAAGGCACTTTGTTAGAGAGAGAGAGAGAGAGAGAGAGAGAGAGAGAGAGAGAGAGAGAGAGAGAAGAGAGAGAAGAGAGAGGAGTATGAAAGGACATGCCATTATAATACCACTACATGATAATACTCTACCTCGCAAAAATCATCCTTTCACGGCACTGACTTGTTGGCATAATCTTGGGATGGTCGGGCTGGCGGCGTCTCGGGTCGGGTCGGATGAGGGTGAGGGTGAGGGTGAGCAGAGGACGTGCATATAACTCCAAGGCGCAGGAGCAATTTTTCGCAAGGGTTAACAAAGGAAGATATTGACCTGTCCTTGGTGTCATGTTTTGAGAGCCTCGGAGATTTTAGGCAGCGTTGGGGGTGGGTGGATGAAGGGAGGGAGGTGGATGGAAGGGGATGAGGAGGAAGAGGGTAAGGGATGGAAGAGGAGGCAAGGTGACGGAGGGGTCTGTGTATGTGTGTGTGTTTGTGTGAAGAGAAAATACGAAGATATAGTGGAAATTAGATAAAGAATGATGTGTTGGGAGAATGTGAAGGAGAAAATGATCATCGGTTGAGGCGAAGTTATAGTGGTGCTGTGATAAGTTAGAGAAAGAGAGTGAGAGAGAGAAAAAAAATAATAGAGGAAAAAAATATCTTTGGGTTAGAATATTATGCCAATCGCCCATCACAGCCCTTCGTTCCCAGGCCGCCCATCACTCCCTTCCCCTCCCATCCAAAACATGCGCCCCTTCCCATCGGTGCCCATCAAAGTCCCATCATTTTCACACCCCATCCTTCTTCTTCTTCCTCCTCCTCCTCCTCCTCCTCCTCTTCCTCCTTTTCCTTTCCTTCTCTTCCTTTCCTTCTCTTCCTTTTCTAGTCACTCCTAACCCATACTCTTCTCTCTCTCTCTCTCTCTCTCTCTCTCTCTCTCTCTCTCTCTCTCTCTCTCTCTCTCTCTCTCTCTCTCTCTCTCTCTCTCTCTCTCTCTCTCTCAGGTATCGTGCTCTTTATGCGACACCCTCTCTCTGTCCACTTCTGTTTCTCTTCTCTTCCCCTTCATTCCTCCGTCTTTATTATCCTGTGGACCACTTCCTCCCCTTCCTTAGCGTCTCTCACATGCATTTTTTCGTCCTGCATTGTTAACTCGACCCTCCTGTGCACCTTATTTTCTTCTTGGTTACTCTCTCTCTCTCTCTCTCTCTCTCTCTCTCTCTCTCTCTCTCTCTCTCTCTCTCTCTCTCTCTCTCTCTCTCTCTCTCTCTCTCTCTCTCTCTCTCTCTCTCTCTCTCTCTCTCTCTCTCTCTCTCTCTCTCTCTCTCGTGTGAGGGGGCAACTACAGTGCGAAATCATGTGAGGGAAAAAATTTATATATGATACTAATATTCTGGAAAATGAAAAAGTTACATTGTGTCACCAGTGAGAAATAATGCGTGGAAAATATGAATTTATTGAGAGAGAGAGAGAGAGAGAGAGAGAGAGAGAGAGAGAGAGAGAGAGAGAGAGAGAGAGAGAGAGAGAGAGAGAGAGAGAGAGAGAGAGAGAGAGAGAGAGAGAGAGTGAGAGTAAAAAGTGTTATAGTAATCGTGTTAAATATTAAAGCAAAAATGTTTAGCGACAATGAACTATAGTGAATTGAAAACACACACACACACACACACACACACACACACACACACACACACACACACACACACACACACACACACACACACACACACACACACACACAAGGGATAGTTAGCCAGATGCGAGGTGTTTTTAATCTCTCTCTCTCTCTCTCTCTCTCTCTCTCTCTCTCTCTCTCTCTCTCTCTCTCTCTCTCTCTCTCTCTCTCTCTCTCTCTCTCTCTCTCTCTCTCTCCATTCTTCTGACTGTGAACTGATGAGGTAATTTAATCATTGCAATGTTACTATTTTTTTATTAATGTCTTTCACTGATTACGTTTTCTTCTCGTCATATTAATTTTTTTGTGAATTATTCAAAAAAATGTATTCTGTCTATATTGAATCTTACCGCAAAATCTTTTATTATTGTTATCTTTATTATTATTATCATCTTTCACACAAACCCTTTCACAAGAAGACCGAAGGAAAATAATGATTACATGTTTTTTTTTGTTTTTTTTACTACAATACTTCCACCTTTGAAATTCACCTTAAAAGTCATACTAATTCTTTATTATATATTATCTTTCCATCTCCGTACCTCTTTCATAGCGGCTTTACTTTATCCTTGCCAGCGGAGTAGCTTTGTGATAAGTCGTGAGTTCAGTTTGTGTTTTTTTCATATATTTTTTTAAGGTCGAACGTAAATGTTTAAGTCATGTTTTTTGTGCATTGAGAGACAAATCGATGAGCTTGGCAGGTAAAGGTGTTGGTTGAGTCGCTGCTGCTGCTGCTGCTTCTTCTTCCTCTTGTATTGTGTGTGTATTTCACGGGTGCTTTTCTCTTTTGTTTATTTGTATTGTTAGAGCATCATTTCCGTCTTCTCGATCTTGTTCTTGTTCTTGTTCTTGTGTTCGTCTCGTCACTTGGCTTTCTTATGCCATCTCTGCTTATTCTTCCTTATCTCCCTCGTCCTTCTTGCGATCTCTTTCTTTACCTCTTCTTCTTTCTTCTCCTAGTCTTCGCCCATGTCCTCCTCCTCCTCCTCCTCCCTCCTCCTCCTCCTTTTATTATTCATCGTCTCCCTGTGTCATTTCTCCCTTTTTTGGTCCTTCTGAGCCCTTACCTAATCTTCATGTCCTACCTCCTTCAATTCTCATCACAGCAACCCTCCTCCTCCTCCTCCTCCTTCTCCTTCTCCTTCTCCTCCTCCTCTTCCTCTTCCTCTTCCTCTTACACTGATTTCTTGCGAACCCAGTTTCCTCAACTCTAACTCCCTCATCTTCCTGCCCCACCGTCCTCTTACACCTCCCTCGTTTCACCACCACGCCCCCCTCACCCTCACCCCATCAGTCCCTCACTCTCACCCCGCCTCCCCCTCACCCTCACCCTGCGTTCCTCCATGACCCTCCTGGACTCCTCGCTCCCTCGCCCCCTTAGAGCGACATTAATTCTAAATAACTTTCCGCGTGGGAGGCAGCGACACGTGTTTCTCAGGGGCGCCGCTGCTAAAGAGCCTTGGGAGCAGGGATTGGGGCGGGCTTACTCCTGTCGCGGCCGTGGGAGGGTCGTGAAGGAGGGAGGGAAGGGAGGGAAGGGAGGGAAGGGAGGAGAGGGGAGAGGTGGAGGGAGAGCAGGGTTAGGAGTGATTTGGGCAAGGAAGGTGGGGTGTGTGTGTGTGTGTGTGTGTGTGTGTGTGTGTGTGTGTGTGTGTGTGTGTGTGTGTGTGTTGGGACATGAAGAGCTGCACAGATGACTGTACATTTTTAAAGAAAGAGTGTGACTGTTTTATTACTCTCTCTCTTTCTCTCTTTTTTTTTCTTTCTCTCTCTCTTTCTCTCTCTCTTTCTCTTTCTCTGCTGTGGTCACTATCATCCGTTTTGTGTAGTTTATTTGCCTCATATGTATGTACGTATGTGCGTTTCCTTGCCTGGTGTGTACGTGTGTTCGTTCATGTGCACCAAAATGCTCCTTCATGTGCACCAACCAGCGCGTTGAGGCGTATACACATTGGGAAAAATACAGTCATAGGAAAGAGAGAGAGAGAGAGAGAGAGAGAGAGAGAGAGAGAGAGAGAGAGAGAGAGAGAGAGAGAGAGAGAGAGAGAGAGAGAGAGATTATTATTATATTGTTAAAAAAAATATTGCCTTCAGTATCTTGTATCTTGTTGTTGAGACGTTTATTTTCTTAGTCTTTTGTTTTTTTTCTTCTTTATCTTTCGCTGTCTTTGTCCCGTCCATCTTTGTCTCTTCGGTTTCTTTATTCTCCTCTGCTTATCTCTCTTTATTTGGCCTCGTGTGACACTTTATCTGTTTGTTTGTGTGTTTGTCTGTTTATTTGACTGTACGTGTCTGTATTTGTGGGTTCAGTTTCTCTCTCTCTCTCTCTCTCTCTCTCTCTCTCTCTCTCTCTCTCTCTCTCTCTCTCTCTCTCTCTCTCTCTCTCTCTCTCTCTCTCTCTCTTTTCACTACCATCTGCTGCTTCCTTGTTTTATTCTCTCCACCTGCTTCCTCCTCGTCTTTCTTCTTTCCTCCATTCCCCTTTTTTTTCCCTCCACCCAAGCATCATTCTTTCCTCATTTGCCTTTCTGCTCCTCCACCTAATCCACTCTCTATTCTCCCCTCAATCCTTCTCTTCTTCCTCCACCTCCTCCTTTACCTCTTATCTCTCCTTCTCCTCCTCCGTGTTTCACTCTCTTCATCTCTTTGGCTATTACTCCCTTCCCTTCCCTTCCCTTCCCTTCCCTTCCCTTCCCTTCCCTTTCCTTCCTTTCCTTTCCTACCTTTCCTTTCCTTTTATTTCCTTTCCTTCTCTTTAATTTCCTATCCCTTCTATTTCCATCATTTACCTTCCCTTCCCTTTCCCTTTCTTTCCCTTCCCTTCCCTTCCCTTCCCCTTCCCTTCCCTTCCCTTCCCTTCCCTTCCTTTCCCTTCCCTTCCGCGTCTCCTCTCTCTTTTTTGAGTGTATTTTGTGAAGCTTTGCAATATTGCCTCTTTTTGCGGCAGCCAACAATAGGATGACCGTTTGGGAGTCCAGCTGAGTCCTATGATGAGATGGAGGAGGAGGAGGAGGAGGAGGAGGAGGAGGAGGAGGAGGAGGAGGAGGAGGAGGAGGAGGAGGAGGAGGAAGGAAAGTGAGGAAAGCGAACCTTATAAAAAAAAAAATCAGAGAAGAGAAAATGAGAAATCGTGTCAAATTTTGTCCTTTTTTTTTTTTTTGGTGATATACATTTTCAGTTTTATTATTATTGGAAATATTGAGTGTTGGCGTTGACCTTGTAGCGGTGATGTTGACCTTGATTGTTTCTTCCCTCCAGGTACGGATGCCAGGTGATCCCCGCTGCCCTCCTCCCCCTTCCCCCCCTTCCCCCATCGCCCCTTGTCGCAGGTGTGAAGAGGTGGCGCGGAATTAAAGGTTTGAATTAATGGTATGCATATTTTCAAATTTTTTCTCTCTCTTTTTTTCTCACTTTTTCTTTAGGTAATTCATAACTTTTTTGATTTTTTAAAATTTCGCGTCTTTTTTTTCATGTGTTTTCTCGTTTCCTCTTCTTTATCTTTGCTTTGGTTATTTTTCCTATACTTTAATTTCCTTTATCTTTCTTTATCCTTCTCTTTTCTTATTTCTTCCTATAGGTTTGTTAAGGATTAGTTTTGTATGTTTCTTTGTTCTGCTTCTCTTCTTTCCATGTCTGTCTGTCTGTCTGTCTGTCTGTTTATGTGTCGTTCTTTCCTTCATTTTTTCTTTAATTCTCATTCTTTCTATGTTTCTCGATAAGTGTGTCTGTTTTTTTTTGTCAGTATGCGCCTCTCTATTTGTCTGTCTGTTTTTGTTTCTGTCTCTCTCCGTCTTACAGTCTATGAATACAGAAAAAAAATATAAAAGAGAGAGAGAGAGAGAGAGAGAGAGAGAGAGAGAGAGAGAGAGAGAGAGAGAGAGAGAGAGAGAGAGAGAGAGAGAGAGAGAGAGAGAGAGAGAGAGAGAGAGAGAGAGAGAGAGACGTATATAGCTCCCTTTTTGTGGCACTCAGACAATGCAAATAAAATAGTTAATAAAGGAACAAAACAAAAGAACGCGCTATTGCCGCTCCACACACACACACACACACACACAAATAAAAAAAAAAGAGGAAAAAAGAGACTAAAAGAGAAAACCCAAAAGCCAAGACCAATTTAGGTTTTAATAAACGCTTGAAGAGGGAGGACAAAAGATTTGGGGTGGAGAGTTCCGTATTGTAAGTGTAGTGGCCAGTGGAGGAGGAGGAGGAGGAGGAGGAGGAAGAGGAGGAGGAGGAGGAGGAGGAGGAGGAGGAGGAGGAGGAGGAGGAGAGGAAAAGAGAAGCAAGTATTGGGAATGTCGGTATGTAGGTTAATAGGAGCAGGAGAGTAAAGATGATGCGACGTTGAAAAAAAAATTTGGGAAGGTCACGAGGGAAGGGAGCAAGAATAGCCGTGGCCTCAGACCCCTATCATAAAAAAGCGATATTTCTGGAGCCTCCTTGCATGCTCCTCACGTGTAATCATGCCACACACAGCCCGGCGAGGCACCTGCACTATGTTGGCGGCAGTACAGGAGCGGAGTTGTAAAGTTTTGTGAGTGTGCTGTAGACTAAGGGAAGGGATGCTCGTGAAGTGGAAAGGAGCATGTGGAGTTGTGAGTGGAGGAAGGAGAGTCTTGTGGGAAAACAACTCTGAGTCTGGCAGATAAACTTGTTCTTTGAAGCACTGAAAGCCGCCGCAAGGTTCTCTCAGCCTAGACTCGTGAGATAAGTGAGTGAAGGGCCAGAAGTTAGCGTTCAGGGTCTCCTCCTTCCCTTGAGTCAGAGTTCCCGTTGAGGGCGCGTCAGGCAACATGATGTGCAGGAACGGTGAATGAAGTCGTTCGTCAAGATAGGGAGATAGGCAGACGAAGGGCGCTGAAAGATTAAACAGATCACTGACAAATGAATAAGAGCAATGGAGGCAGACCATAAGAGTTATACACCAACGACCGACGATGAATTATGAAGGCGAACAGAAGCAGCTGTCTCACCCTAGTTTATCAGCTCAACGACCGACCTGAGAGGGAACGGAAGATGAAAGAAGACAGTAATCATTTGCAACGTTGTTTATATACACACACCCACACACACACACACACACACACACACACACACACACACACACACACACACACACACACACACACACACACACACACACACACACACACACACACACGTAGACGCTCCACAAAGTTAACAATAAACACAAAATACAACGCGCTTCACTAAAATACAACATAACAGTTTAAATGCAAAAAAAAGACAAGGAAAGAAGGAACGAGGGAAGGATATAGTGTAGGAAATAGGGATGTGGCTGCCCAGGAAGAACTCAGAGAAGGCAAGGAAGGCCAGGATCGAAGAAAGCGAACCAAACCACATGGATTGAAAATAAAGAAGACAGGAATGAACGAGAAAGGAAATAACGTGGAAGGAAATAGTACATAGGCAAGGCGGGTGAGGGGAAAGGGCTGAGGTGATGGAACTGGACAAGACTGCACGAGGGAAGGGAGGAAGAGGGAAGGAGAAGGAGATAAAGGAGAGGAAAGAGAGGGAGGGAGGCACGACTGGCGACTGGATGAAGCAGTACCAAAGCTGTTTACTATTCATTGATGGTGTCGGAGGGTGTCAGGTAAGCGACGTGGAGGGGGAAGGGAGTGGAAGGGAGGAGTGGGCGATTGGCAGGGACGGAGGAAGGGAGAAGGGACGAATGCAGGGAGGGAGGGAGGGAAGGAGGGTGAGAGAGGAATGGAAGAAAAGAAAGGGTAGGAGCAACAGAACGCACTTTCATTTTTGTTTATTGATACTATTGTGTTGTGGCGACGACACACCCACACACACACACACACACACACACACACACACACACACACACACACACACACACACACACACACACACACACACACACACACACACACACACACACTCACACAAACAGGTTCTAGGTGGAGTGAGTTACTCGGACACGTTTGTCTAATCGATGGATCCAGTGGCTGTCATGATCTTGTCCCCTACCACCACCACCACCACCACCACCAATACGGCGCCATTCCCCCCAATAAACCTTCTCTCTCTCTCTCTCTCTCTCTCTCTCTCTCTCTCTCTCTCTCTCTCTCTCTCTCTCTGGGGCTTGTTACGAGTCGTGAGGAAGAGGGAGACATGTATGTGTGTGTGTGTGTGTGTGTGTGTGTGTGTGTGTGTGTGTGTGTGTGTGTGTGTGTGTGTGTGTGTGTGTGTGTGTGTGTGATGGGCTCCACTCTGAACTCCTTGTTAAGCTCCCACCCCAAACACGGATGATCCGCTCTCCTCTTCCACTCCTCTAGCAAAAAATGGCACTGGAATTCACTGCTCCTCCGCTCCTCTTTATTTTAGCTTAATATTGATTTTTTTAGGAGTTTATAATTACAAGAAACTTAGACGTGGTTATCCATATATTACCTTTAACCATAAATTGTGAACAAACCATTATTTAAGAAACGTAATGGAGATTTTTGAAGTGTCAGACTTTTTTACAACTTTTTTTTACTGCTCGAACTGAATTAAATAAAAAATTTAAAAAATACAGCAAAACTCAACCCTTTTTAATGGAATAATTTAAAACTGTACACAAATATAGTTTTCATTTTAAATTATAATAAACATGACTCGGTAAATGGAAAATCAGTTTTTATATAATTTGTTATATATATTATTTGTTTTTAGTTTTATCACAATATTCTATTTAAAAAAGAGCTTAGAGCGGACAGAAGAAGAAAAACACTTGACCGGATCCGCTCCTAATTTCCGTATATTATTCTGTTCCGCTTCCTTATATGGGAGAGGAAAAACAAGCAAGTGTTCAATACTGGTGTGTGTGTGTGTGTGTGTGTGTGTGTGTGTGTGTGTGTGTGTGTGTGTGTGTGTGTGTGTGCGTGTGTGTATGTGTGTGTGTGTGTGTGTGTATCCAGCGTGTAGGTTTGTGTGCACCTTTTTCATTGTCTACCTCGCGACAGGGATCGATGGAGGGGAGGGTGGTGATATTTATTCCTCTTTTCATCTAGTCTCCAATTTTTTTTCTATTTCTTTTTCCATCAATTGCAACGAATATCTACAAATCACACACCAAAAAACATTAAACATTCCTCGAAATAGTCATCAGCAAACCTCACGCATTGAGTCACTTTCCGTTGGTGTAGCGTCAAATATTTAGACCCACGGGAGTTAGATCCTCATTCTTGATCCATGACAGAAACACGTGTATGTATGGATCCGTTGTGAGGGATGGCGCCCTTGGGATTGCTTCACGCCCTTCTTGCACTCAACTCAGTGTGGTGTAATAATTCATCGAGACAGTGAACCATCTTTTAGGGTGATGCTTCATAGTGTCATGACTCTCAGCTTCGTGTTTGCTAGTAGAAAGGTGTTAATGGTGCGTGTGTTAAACTGTATAGAACTAATTGCTATTGGTATGATTTTATGTTTAGTATTATTACATTATGTTCCGTTGGTTTGAGTATTGTTATTGTTATTATTTAGTTGTTATTTATGGAAGCATATAAGAATGAGTGTCTAGAGTGATGGTGGCACGGCAGGTTATAGGTTGACGTGGTGACATGGTATCAACAGTTCGATACTCCAGCCACTGCACTCCCTTCCAGTCTGTCTGCCGTCCAGTCTCACACACTCATCATAACTTAGCCACCACCCATTACCCTCGCTCATAACCAGCCTACTCACAGTCTAGCCCCATCACATCCTAACATATCACCCTTCACCTCTTACCATTCCCACTGTGTTTACTGCCCATCCTCTCCCATTCTCCATTCAGTCCACCCACCGCCCAGACTTTCCACCCTTCCCATTGTATTGCTTCAAGTCTAAACAACAAACACGTGGACTGAATAGGTTTGCATACACACCAACACAAACAGGACACGTGGCCGAGCAGAGTAGGGCCTTAGTGTTGCTTGACAAACTGACGTATGTACACCAGCGTGAGAGTGATAAGTAAATGTTGTCAAAAGCTCTTAAAGGTGAAATCAGTCAAGGTAAATGATAGAAAAGGAACTCAAAATATACTAGTTTTTTATTAGAATCCAGGAGTAAAAGTGTTAAATATAGTTTTTGAAAGTCAAATCAGACAAAATTAATGATAAAAAAGGAAATTGAGTGTCCTAGTTC
>JAPQNM010000022.1:11325858-11335858 GCA_029783475.1 Metacarcinus magister
GGGCGGTAGCGAGTCGTGTATTTTTTTTTTTTCTACTTCCAATTTTTCGTTTTTTTCTGTTCTTCCACAAATACAAACGAACAAAGAAATTTTTAAAGCGTACGACACAGATTATATAATGGCTCCGTCGAGAAAATTATTTTTTTCCTTCCTAATTTCTTAATACACGTATCGGTATGTAATATTTACCTGAACAACACAATCCAGGAGAGTGATAACCGCGGGTGTGGTGCGTCGCGCTGTGGCCGCCTCTATCGTGTTGTTTTTCCTGGATGTCGTCATGTAATTGGCTGCTGCTCACCGACGCCAATCGCAACACAGCACGAGCAAATATATCTGTTGATGGTGTGGAAGGCGGAGAATCTTTCCTTTTGGTGTTGCAGAAGGAAATGAGTCGCAGGGGATAATTAGGTGTCGTTGTGGTCCTGTGTGAGCTTGGTGCTGGGGCGTGGGTGCTGCACTCTTACTGAAGACACGTCCGCTGCCTCATTAGCACCCCAAAGCAGTAATTGGCTGCCTGCTGTTGGAGGGGCGTCGCCAGGCGGGGGGTGAGGGTTGTCTGCTGCTCGAGGGGAAAAGGCGACGTTCCCGTTTGCCTCCTCCTCTCGGTGCAATGAAAACTGAAATGAAAGTTTTCGTGAATGCGTTTTCCAAGAATCAGGGGGACTAATGAAGGGAAAAGAGAATATTGTGCCGGCTTCATTTCGAATAAACAACTTTTCCGGGAATGCAAGAACTGGAAGATGAAACTTACAAGCTCTTCGCCCTGAGTTACTGAAAGGAGGTAGCGGCGACGGCAGGGACGGCGGCGGCAGCTGTATCACGTGTGTGTGTGTGTGTGTGTGTGTGTGTGTGTGTGTGTGTGTGTGTGTGTGTGTGTGAAGCGAGGTATTGGCCGTGAGTGTGTTTGTCAGGACGTGGTGGCCTTGGCGTTACAAGTGTATGGAGTGAGTGCTGTTTGGTCTCCCTGACGTGGGTGTGTGGGCGTGCGGCATGCAGGCGTTAACTTCGTGAACTTGTGAATGTCATCTATAAAGGCGTAGGCGTGTGGGTGTAGTCTTGCGTGAGGGCACTGAAGGAGCGAGTGCGAGAGGGAAGGAGGAGGAGGAGGACGGGAAGGGAGCTAGACTGGCGAGGAGAGAATAGCGAAAGAGCAATAACTATAGAATGTGTCAAGAGGGAGTAAGGAGAGTGGAGTGAGCGTCAGGTGGTTAGTGAAAGGGGAGTGGCAGACAGCGGATCCTCATGACCTGACCACCGCTAGAAACAATACATCGTGGCTCACTAATTCACCTGTCTTGACCTCCGCGGCGACCCTGGCAGGAGAGTGGCAGTGATGGGTGGTTAGGGGGCGGTCATCGCTCTCTCTCCGTCACCAACACGACGAGGTGGGCGGGAGGTGAGAGTGGTGGGGGGGGAGGGGACCAAGTATTGCGTCTTGTAATTTCTCCTGAAGGTGGTGGTCACGTCTGAAGGGGCGGGTGAAGGTCGCATAAATATATAAAACAAATAAACATTTTTCATATCTCCTGACGATGGCATTTCGTATTAATAGAAGGAGGAGGAGGAGGAGGAGGAGGAGGAGGAGGAGGAGGAGGAGGAGGAGGAGGAGGAGGAGGAGGAGGAGAAGGAGGAGTGAATGGAGAAGGAGACTGCATGAATATTGTAAAGCAAATAAACACTGAAAAAAAATAGCAGCACGACTAATAACTTCGCTTCTTGCTAATGTACGCAAGGCAAACTTCTTCACAGGATTTTTGTAAGAGTTCCGAGCAAAGTTGAAGTGTGTGCGATCTTCGGCTTTCGAGGAAATAAGAGATTCCTTTAAGAGAAGAAGAAGAGTAAAAGAAGAAAATGAGAAAAAAACTGAAATATACTTTTTTGGCTGAACATTTTCTAATACAACAACGCAAGAAGAGAGAGAGAGAGAGAGAGAGAGAGAGAGAGAGAGAGAGAGAGAGAGAGAGGAGAGAGAGAGAGAGAGAGAGGAGAGAGAGGAGAGAGAGAGAGAGAGAGGAGAGAGAGAGAGAGAGAGGAGAGGAAGAAAAGGCAGCGATGAGCAGATAGAAGTAAGTGAAAGAAATATGATTGGTGCAAATGAGCAAGAGCAGAGGAAAGGGAGGAAGGGAAGGAAGGAAGAAAGTTAGAAGAGAGGGAGAAATCTTCGTATTACGGATCCTTTTCTCTTAATATATATTTCATGGCGATTAGCGAAGCTCTCGAGTTGCGAATAACAAATGACACTCGTGAAGCACAAAGTGGGAGACGGGAGGATAGGAAGACTGAAGAGGAGGAGGAGGAGGAGGAGGAAGAAGAAGAGGAGGAGGAGGCGCTGAAGAATGGGAGATACATATTTTATTAGGGAGAGAAGAGGAGAATAAATGTGTGTTAATTTGAGAACCAGAAATGTAAGAAGAAGGAAGAGGAGAGACGAGGAAAGAAAAACGACAAAGAGAAGAATATAAGGATATGGAGGTGAAGAAGATGCAGTAGAAAAAGACGATGATGAAGAAGAAAAACAACAGCAACGACAAAAACTATAAGAGGAATAAAAGTTAGAAAAAAAAACATACTTAACCCATTCAGTTCTTGCGGCACACCGTATGTGCCAGCAGCGTCTCCCTCTCCTGTGTTTGCGGCACGACGTCTGTGCCAAGATCTTTATATCATTCCCATGCATATACCAAACGTATGATGACAATAAGTATAGGCCAGTGTAACAACTTTTATCATTATTTACAAATTTCTATTGTCTTATGTATCAGAATTACCGTTCTTATGAGTATTTATGTGATATTCAATAGAAAATTTTACGGTACGATAACTGCGGTTTGGCAACACCGCCGGCAGCAATATATAACCGTCGCTCCATCGGCCGTCAGCGACGGGCTCTTCTAGCTAGCATTAGATATTGGATATTGAAAATATTGGAAATATTGGAAATATTATTGCAGCACCTGATACACCTAATTAAACTGTACAACTGTCATTATGAATATTTGTTTTATGACTAATAATTACGCAGTAAAATGAAACTTAATATTTATATATAAACATGACATTCCTCCTCATTTTCCCGAAAGCTATTAGAGATATTGGAAATATCATTGCAGCATCTGATACACCTAATTAAACTGTACAACTGATATTATGAATATTTGTTCTATGACTAATAATTACGCAGTAAAATTAAACTTAATATTTATTTAAAAACATGACTTTCCTCCTCATTTTCTCGAAAGCTATTAGAAATATTGGAAATATCATTGCAGCATCTGATACACCTAATTAAACTGTACAACTGATATTATGAATATTTGTTCTATGGCTAATAATTACGCAGTAAAATGAAACTTAATATTTATATAAAAACATGACTTTCCTCCTCATTTTCTCGAAAGCTATTAGAGATATTGGAAATATCATTGCAGGTTCTGATACACCTAATTAAACTGTACAACTCTCATTATGAATATTTGTTCTATGACTAATAATTACGCAGTAAAATGAAACTTAATATTTATTTAAAAACATGATTTTCCTCCTCATTTTCTCGAAAGCTATTAGAGATATTGGAAATATCACTGCAGCATCTGATAGACCTAATTAAACTGTAAATTTGACATTATGAATATTTGTTCTATGACTAATAATTACGCAGTAAAATGAAACTATATATTTATATAAAAACATGACATTCCTCCTCATTTTCTCGAAAGCTATTAGAGATATTGGAAATATCATTGCAGCATCTGATAGACCTGATTAAAATCTACTACTGTCATTATGAATATTTTCACTAGTACTAATAAATACTGAATTTTACTTTTTTAAAAATTACTTTCTTCCTCGTTTTCTCGAAAGCTATTTGAGATATGTGAAATATCATTGCATCATCTGATACACCTAATTCAACTGTACTACTGATATTATGAATATTTGTTCTATGACTAATAATTACGCAGTTAAATAAAACCGTATTTTTATATAAAAAAATGATTTTCCTCGTCATTTTCTCGAAAGCTATTAGAGATATTGGAAATATAATTGCAGCATCTGATAGACCTAATTAAACTGTACAACTGATATTATGAATATTTGTTCTATGACTAATAATTACGCAGTAAAATGAAACTTAATATTTATATAAAAACATGACTTTCCTCCTCATTTTCTCGAAAGCTATTAGAGATATTGGAAATATCATTGCAGCTTCTGATAGACCTGATTAAAATCTACTACTGTCATTATGAATATTTTCACTAGTACTAATAAATACTGAATTTTACTTTTTTAAAAATTACTTTCTTCCTCGTTTTCTCGAAAGCTATTTGAGATATTGGAAATATCATTGCATCATCTGATACACCTAATTCAAACTGTACAACTGATATTATGAATATTTGTTCTATGACTAATAATTACGCAGTTAAATAAAACCGTATTTTTATATAAAAAAATGATTTTCCTCGTCATTTTCTCGAAAGCTATTAGAGATATTGGAAATATAATTGCAGCATCTGATAGACCTAATTAAACTGTACAACTGATATTATGAATATTTGTTCTATGACTAATAATTACGCAGTAAAATGAAACTTAATATTTATTTAAAAACATGACTTTCCTCCTCATTTTCTCGAAAGCTATTAGAGATATTGGAAATATCATTGCAGCATCTGATACACCTAATTAAACTGTACAACTGATATTATGAATATTTGTTCTATGACTAATAATTACGCAGTAAAATGAAACTTAATATTTATATAAAAACATGAATTTCCTCCTCATTTTCCCGAAAGCTATTAGAGATATTGGAAATATCATTGCAGCATCTGATACACCTAATTAAACTGTACAACTGTCATTATGAATATTTGTTCTATGACTAATAATTACGCAGTAAAATTAAACTTAATATTTATATAAAAACATGACTTTCCTCCTCATTTTCTCGAAAGCTATTAGAGATATTGGAAATATCATTACAGCATCTGATACACGTAATTAAACTGTACAACTGTCATTATGAATATTTGTTCTATGACTAATAATTACTCAGTAAAATGAAACTTAATATTTTTATATAAACATAAATTTTCTCCTCATTTCCTCGAAAGCTATTAGAGATATTGGAAATATCATTGCAGCATCTGATACATCTAATTAAACTGTACAACTGTCATTATTAATATTTGTTCTATGACTAATAATTACGCAGTAAAATGAAACTTAATATTTATATAAAAAAATGAATTTCCTCCTCATTTTCTCGAAAGCTATTAAAGATATTGGAAATATCATTGCAGTATCTAATAGACCTAATTAAACTGTAAAACTGAAATTATGAGTATTTGTTCTATGACTAATAATTACGCAGTAAAATGAAACTTTATATTTATATAAAAATATGACTTTCCTCCTCATTTTCTCGAAAGCTATTAGAAATATTGGAAATATCAATGCAGCATCTGATACACCTAATTAAACTGTAAAACTGTCATTATGAATATTTGTTCTATGACTAATAATTACGCAGTAAAATGAAACAATATTTATATAAAAACATGACTTTCCTCCTCATTTTCTCGAAAGCTATTAAAGATATTAGAAATATCATTGCAGCATCTGATACACCTAATTAAACTGTACAACTGATATTATGAATATTTGTTCTATGACTAATAATAACGCAGTAAAATGAAACTTTATATTTATATAAAAACATGACTTTCCTCCTCATTTTCCCGAAAGCTATTAGAAATATTAGAAATATAATTGCAGCATCTGATACACCTAATTAAACTGTACAACTGTCATTTTGAATATTTGTTTTATGACTAATAATTACGCAGTAAAATGAAACTTAATATTTATATAAAAACATGACTTTCCTCCTCATTTTCCCGAAAGCTATTAGAGATATTGTAAATATCATTGCAGCATCTGATACACCTAATTAAACTGTACAACTGTCATTATGAATATTTGTTCTATGACTAGTAATTACGCAGTAAAATGAAACTTAATATTTATATATAAACATGACTTTCCTCCTCATTTTCCCGAAAGCTATTAGAGATATTGGAAATATCATTGCAGCATCTGATACACCTAATTAAATTGTAAAACTGATATTATGAATATTTGTTCTTTGACTAATAATTAGGCAGTAAAATTAAACTTAATATTTATTTAAAAACATGACTTTCCTCCTCATTTTCTCGAAAGCTATTAGAGATATTGGAAATATCATTGCAGCATCTGATACACCTAATTAAACTGTACAACTGGTATTATGAATATTTGTTCTATGGCTAATAATTACGCAGTAAAATGAAACTTAATATTTATATAAAAACATGACTTTCCTCCTCATTTTCTCGAAAGCTATTAGAGATATTGGAAATATCATTGCATCATCTAATACACCTAATTAAACTGTACAACTGTCATTATGAATATTTTTTCTATGACTAATAATTACGCAGTAAAATGAAACTTAATTTTTATATAAAAACATGAATTTCCCCCTCATTTTCTCGAAAGCTATTAGAGATATTGGAAATATCATTGCAGCATCTGATACACCTAATTAAACTGTACAAATCTCATTATGAATATTTGTTCTATGACTAATAATTACGCAGTAAAATGAAACTTAATATTTATATAAAAAAAATGATTTTCCTCCTCATTTTCTCAAAAGCTATTAGAGATATCGAAAATATCACTGCAGCATCTGATACACCTAATTAAACTGTAAAACTGACATTATGAATATTTGTTCTATGACTAATAATTACGCAGTAAAATGAAACTATATATTTATATAAAAACATGACATTCCTCCTCATTTTCTCGAAAGCTATTAGAAATATTTGAAATATCATTGCAGCATCTGATAGACCTGATTAAAATCTACTACTGTCATTATGAATATTTTCACTAGTACTAATAAATACTGAATTTTACTTTTTTTAAAATTACTTTCTTCCTCGTTTTCTCGAAAGCTATTAGAGATATTGGAAATATCATTGCATCATCTGATACACCTAATTCAACTGTAAAACTGATATTATGAATATTTGTTCTATGACTAATAATTACGTAGTAAAATAAAACCGTATTTTTATATAAAAACATGACTTTCCTCGTCATTTTCTCGAAAACTATTAGAGATATTGGAAATATCATTACAGCATCTGATACACCTAATTATTCTGTACAACTCTCATTATGAATATTTGTTCTATGACTAATAATTACGCAGTAAAATGAAACTTAATATTTATATAAAAACATGAATTTCCTCCTCATTTTCTCGAAAGCTATTAGAGATATTGGAAATATCATTGCAGTATCTGATAGACCTAATTAAACTGTAAAACTGAAATTATGAATATTTGTTCTATGACTAATAATTACGCAGTAAAATGAAACTTTATATTTATATAAAAACATGACTTTCCTCCTAATTTTCTCGAAAGCTATTAAATATATTTGAAATATCAATGCAGCATCTGATACACCTAATTAAACTGTACAACTGTCATTATGAATATTTGTTCTATGACTAATAATTACGCAGTAAAATGAAACTTAATATTTATATAAAAACATGACTTTCCTCCTCATTTTCCCGAAAGCTATTAGAGATATTGGAAATATCATTGCAGATTCTGATATACCTAAATAAACTGTACAACTGTCATTATGAATATTTGTTCTATGACTAATAATTACGCAGTAAAATGAAACTTAATATTTATTTAAAAACATTAATTTCCTCCTCATTTTCTCGAAAGCTATTAAAGATATTGGAAATATCATTGCAGCATCTGATACACCTAATTAAACTGTACAACTGATATTATGAATATTTGTTGAATGACTAATAATAACGCAGTAAAATGAAACTTTATATATATATAAAAACATGACTTTCCTCCTTATTTTCCCGAAAGCTATTAGAAATATTGGAAATATCATTGCAGCATCTGATACACCTAATTAAACTGTACAACTGTCATTATGAAGATTTGTTTTATGACTAATAATTACGCAGTAAAATGAAACTTAATATTTATATAAAAACATGACTTTCCTCCTCATTTTCCCGAAAGCTATTCGAGATATTGGAAATATCATTGCAGCATCTGATACACCTAATTAAATTGTACAACTGTCATTATGAATATTTGTTCTATGACTAATAATTACGCAGTAAAATGAAACTTAATATTTATTTAAAAACATGAATTTCCTCCTCATTTTCTCGAAAGCTATTAGAGATTTTGGAAATATATTTGCAGCAGCTGATACACCTAATTAAACTGTACAACTGATATTATGAATATTTTTTCTATGACTAATAATTACTTAGTAAAATGAAACAATATTTATTTAAAAACATGAATTTCCTCCTCATTTTCCCGAAAGCTATTAGAGATATTGGAAATATCATTGCAGCATCTGATACACCTAATTAAACTGTACAACTGTCATTATGAATATTTGTTCTATGACTAACAATTACGCAGTAAAATTAAACTTAATATTTATTTAAAAACATGACTTTCCTCCTAATTTTCTCGAAAGCTATTAGAGATATTGGAAATATCATTGCAGCATCTGATACACCTAATTAAACTGTACAACTGTGATTATGAATATTTGTTCTATGACTAATAATTACGCAGTAAAATGAAACTTAATATTTATATAAAAACATGACTTTCCTCCTCATTTTCCCGAAAGCTATTAGAGATATTGGAAATATGATTGCAGGATCTGATACACCTAATTAAACTGTACAACTGTCATTATGAATATTTGTTCTATGACTAATAATTACGCAGTAAAATGAAACCTAATATTTATATAAAAACATGAATTTCCTCCTCATTTTCTCGAAAGCTATTAGAGATATTGGAAATATCACTGCAGCATCTGATAGACCTAATTAAACTGTAAAACTGAAATTATGAATATTTGTTCTATGACTAATAATTACGCAGTAAAATGAAACTTTATATTTATATAAAAACATGACTTTCCTCCTAATTTTCTAGAAAGCTATTAGAGATATTGGAAATATCCTTACAGCATCTGATACACCTAATTAAACTGTACAACTGACATTATGAATATTTGTTCTATGACTAATAATTACTCAGTAAAATGAAACTTAATATTTTTATATAAACATAACTTTTCTTCTCATTTCCTCGAAAGCTATTAGAGATATTGGAAATATTATTGCAGCATCTGATATACCTAATTATACTGTACAATTGTCATTATTAATATTTGTTCTATGACTAATAATTACGCCGTAAAATGAAACTTAATATTTATATAAAAACATGAATTTCCTCCTCATTTTCTCGAAAGCTATTAAAGATATTGGAAATATCATTGCAGCATCTGATACACTTAATTAAACTGTAAAACTGATATTATGAATATTTGTTCTATGACTAATAATTACGCAGTAAAATTAAACTTTATATTTATATAATAACATGAATTTCCTCCTCATTTTCCCGAAAACTATTAGAGATATTGGAAATATCATTGCAGCCTCTGATACACCTAATTAAACTGTACACTTGTCATAATGAATATTTGTTCTATGACTAATAATTACGCAGTAAAATGAAACTTAATATTTATACAAAAACATGACTTTCCTCCTCATTTTCTCGAAAGCTATTAGAGATATTGGATATATCACTGCAGCATCTGATACACCTAATTAAACTCTACAACTGTCATTATTAATATTTGTTCTATGACTTATAATTACTCAGTAAAATGAAACTTAATATTTATATAAAAACATGACTTTCCTCCTCATTTTCTCGAAAGCTATTAGAGATATTGGATATATCACTGCAGCATCTGATACACCTAATTAAACTCTACAACTGTCATTATTAATATTTGTTCTATGACTTATAATTACGCAGTAAAATGAAACTTAATATTTATA
>JAPQNM010000022.1:11338358-11340858 GCA_029783475.1 Metacarcinus magister
CTCCTCCTCCTCCTCCTCCTCTTAGACCTCCTGCTCTTACTACACCTTCTGGTTTTCATTCAGGTCATCGCCTTCGTCATCCTCCTTGTTATCCTTGTCCTCCTCATCCTCCTCATCCTCCTCTTCATTCTCCAAGTCATCATCGTCATCTTTCTAGCGTTGTTTGGATGAGGGTAGCGGACCATTCCCCTCACACGTCACCCCCCCGCCCCTCCCCCCCGGTTTGACCCTCAGAAGGCTTCCCAAGAGCACGTCAGTCTCGCTCCAGCCCAAGAATGTCAACCGCTTCGGGTGGGACTCGATGGAGAGGACACGAGGCTTGATAAATATTGGGTGAGGCGTCTCTTGGCTCGTTTCTGTGTGGATGACTCGGTCGGGGGAGGCTACGGAGAGTTTTGTATGTCAGACACGACTCGGGGCTCTTCTCGATGTGTGTGTGTGTGTGTGTGTGTGTGAGGTTTAGTTCTCTCTCTCTCTCTCTCTCTCTCTCTCTCTCTCTCTCTCTCTCTCTCTCTCTCTCTCTCTCTCTCTCTCTCTCTCTCTCACACACAGCTGCGGTAGGATCTTGTTTTCGCTCCGAGTTTTAAGTTGTGATTGTTTTGTTTTCCACTTCTCCTCGTTGTGTATTTTTCTCTTTTTTTCTTCTTTTCTTTTCTTCCTTTTGGCTTTTGTTTTATGTTTGCGTTCTTTCTTGCTACTTTTTTTTATTTGGCTTCTCGTGATTTCATTATTTTGTTTTCTGGTTTCCTCGTTGTGTATTTATTTCCCTCAGTTTTTTTCGATTTTTTTTTCTCTCTCTCTCTCTCTCTCTCTCTCTCTCTCTCTCTCTCTCTCTCTCTCTCTCTCTCTCTCTCTCTCTCTCTCTCTCTCGACATAGTGTTTGTTTTCAAGTCGTTTTGGTGGTTTGTCGCCTCTCCTCCTCCTCCTCCTCCTCCTCCAACTCCTCCTCCTCCTCCTCCTCCTCCTCCTCCTCCTCCTCCTCCTCCTCCAACTCCTCCTCCTCTTCCTCTTCTCCTCCTACTTCTTCCCGCCCTGTGGCTATCTTCCTTTTTTTTTCAAAGATATGTCACTCCTCACTCCTTCCTTTTTTTCTCTTCTTTTTAACATTACTTTTCTTTTGTCAAATTCCTTGTGTGTTTTTTGTGTGACTTCTCTTCTCTATTCTTCTCCTCAGTAATACCTTTCAAGACCTTCTTATCTCTCTCTCTCTCTCTCTCTCTCTCTCTCTCTCTCTCTCTCTCTCTCTCTCTCTCTCTCTCTCTCTCTCTCTCTCTCTCTCTCTCTCTCTCTCTCTCTCTTCGATCGATCTCACTGACATTTTCGGGGCCACTCCACCTCATCCATTAAGGTAGAATTATTCCCTTTCTCACAGAGTTTGAGATTCGTAGATTTTCGAGAGAATGGGAGGCGAGGGAAAAGAAGAAAAGGTTGTAGTTAGTGTGAAAATACCCGAAGGCGAGCAGAGAAATTGAACAGCCGCCCCTCATGCAAATCTTTAATCCTTCTTTCCTCTCTCTCTCTCTCTCTCTCTCTCTCTCTCTCTCTCTCTCTCTCTCTCTCTCTCTCTCTCTCTCTCTCTCTCTCTCTCTCTCGTCTTTGTCCTCCTCGCTTGTTTCGTTTCTCTTGTCACTGTCAGTTTGTTTTGTTTTGTCTACCTGTCACTTTACCTGTTTCCCGTTTTCTTTCTCAGTCTCACAAAACAGCTTCGTTCATATCTCTATATTTTTCCTTGAGTTGCTAATTAGGTATTTTATCTCTGACACGAAACAATTTAGCTAAGTAGGTTCTCTCTTCGTCTCTCTTCTCGTCATCACTTATTTTTTTTTGCTCTCTCTCTCTCTCTCTCTCTCTCTCTCTCTCTCTCTCTCTCTCTCTCTCTCTCTCTCTCTCTCTCTCTCTCTCTCTCTCTCTCTCTCTCTCTCTTCTCGTTCGATACCTATGGTCAATTTGTCTTTCTTTTTCTTCCTTTTAACCTCTTTCATTAGACAAACCTTTATGCTCTTTACCTTGAAGCTCTTCTTTTACGGTCTTTTTTCTTATCTTCCATCGCCTCTTTAAGCTTTCATCAGTTTGCTTCTGTTCCTCAATAAGTGGACGCAATCAATACTGGACCAGCTAAATGTCTTATAGGGGAGGAGGAGGAGGAGGAAGAGGAGGAGGAGGAGGAGGAGGAGGAGGGGAGGAGGGGGAAGAGGGGGAGTTGGAGATGGAGGAGGATGCAGACACTCGAAATCCTTTTTGATTGCTCATTTCATACCCGACAGCTTCGACACACACACACACACACACACACACACACACACACACACACACACACACACACACACACACACACACATCTCTGACCCACACACTCATTTCTCTTCAGTTTCCATCCATCTAATCCGGCCAATCTTGCAGTCATCGTCAAAATGGTCTTGAATGCCTGGAAATCCGATCACCAGATGGCGCTGCCTCGTCTGGCCCGCCGCGGATCCATCGATAATCACGTTCTTTATAG
>JAPQNM010000022.1:11348358-11366976 GCA_029783475.1 Metacarcinus magister
GACTCGAAGGCGGCGAGATGTTATGTATATGTGTGGTGGTGGTGGTGGTGGTGGTGGTGGTGGTGGTGGTAGTGGTAATGGCGGTGGTGTCTTGCTGTGTTATACCTTGTTGTGTGGATGTAACAGCATGTGGCGGCCGTTGTGAGTCTGCATACACACACACACACACACACACACACACCACACACACACACACACACACACACACACACACACACACACACACACACACACACATACATACATACACACATACAAGTGGTGCAGCCTCACCAATCTTTCTGCCTGGTTGTGTATGTGGTATTGGTGGTAGTGGTGGTGGTGATGAGGTGGTGGTGGTGAGGATATGTAAGTGTGGTACTGGTGGAGGGGGTGATGAGGGAGGTGGGTTATCGTGGTGGAGAGGGAGGTGGGTTATCATGGTGGAGGAGTGAGTGGTGGAGGCGGTGGAGTAAGGTTAATGGTGGAGAGAGAAAGTTATACCAAGTTAGCGTGATGGTATTGGTGGTGATAGTGGTTGTGATGGTGGTGGTGATTGTGGTGGTGATGGTGGTGGTGATGGTGGTGGTGATTGTGATTCTGATGGTGGTGGTGATAGTAGTGGTGATGGTGGTGGTGATGGTGGTGGTGATGGTGGTGGTGATAGTGGTGGTGATGGTGGTGGTGATGGTGGTGATGGTTATGGTGAAACACGTTAACATGTCATGGAGGAATTAAGGGTGCGATGAAGGAAGGGTGAAACTAACATGCACACCCTTCCTCCTCCACCCTATTCCCCTTCCTTCCCTCCTTCCTTCTTCCCTCACCCTCCATACCCTCTCAAGCTTCCTCCTCCTCCTCCCACCTATTCTCCCCCCCCCCGCCCCTCAACCTCCCCTCCCAAGGCGCCGAGCAAACACAAGTAGCACGTCAGTAGTGGGTCTTGCCGTGCCACAGTGCCTCGTGTTGTGCCTCATGTTCGTACACTATCAAAGGCACTCACGGTATCATTATCAAGCTTGTTCTTCCAGCTTTATAATTTCCAGGATTTACCCTCCCCCTCGTGTGTGTGTGTGTGTGTGTGTGTGTGTGTGTGTGTGTGTGTGTGTGTGTGTGTGTGTGTGTGTGTGTGTGTGTGTGTGTGTGTGTAAGTTTCCCGTGAGTCGTATGCATTATTCTTTTTTTTCTTTCCACTCCATAAATTTAGTTCGTTGTCACGGAATACATCCATTTCTGTCGCTACTCCTTTTACCCTCTCCCCCCCCCACACCAATCCTCTGCACCTACCACCACCACTATAACCACCACCACCACCACTACCCCACACCACCATTACCACCTATACTACTACCACCACCACCACACTCACTGCATACAATTGCACCTGTATATAAAATGGATATACGTATTTTACCTCACCTGCGAGTCTCTGGGTAAACAACTTTTTTTCTTTGTATAGAGTTCTTTCCTTTTGATCACCCGGGAGTACCAGCGACTCTGTACAGCACGTCTCTCTCTCTCTCTCTCTCTCTCTCTCTCTCTCTCTCTCTCTCTCTCTCTCTCTCTCTCTCTCTCTCTCTCTGTATCTTGAGGGAGAAAATGCACTGAAGCGTCGCCCAGAAAGGGAGAAACAAACTTGAAGACAAATAGAAGATCAGGTATCAAGGTTGTAGGACAGACAGACTTTGTTCCTACTGCAATATTAGGAGATGCAGACGTGGAGGGAGGATCTGATGTGAGGAAGTGAGAAGGGAAGGTGTAATGGGGGAGGGGGAAGGAGAAGAGGGTTGAGAAAGAAAGTGAAGGAAGGTGTGAGTGAGGAGGAAAGACAGTGAGAGGATTAAATAGAGGGAGGGAGGAAGAAGTGTGTTTAAGATGAGAATAAAGATGCAGGGAAGTAAAGAAGAATGGATAAAGTGTAACAAGATGAAAAGTAAAACGAGTGAGCGACGAAAGATGGGTAGCAAGGAGGAATAGCGTAAGAAAAGAATAGGGAAGGGAAGGTATAAATGAAGAAAGAAAAGGAGAAGGAGAAGGAGAAGAAACAAAGCGTAAAACATTAAACAAAACTAAGGAAGGGAGTGAAGGGAAGCGAGCGTAGAGCAAAGGAAGGGAGGAAAGAAAGAAAGAAAGGAAGGAAGGAAGGAAGGAAGAAATGAACGATAGGAAGGATGGATGGAAAAGAAAGAAAGAAGGAAGGAAGCATGGATGGAAGAAAGGAAGGATGAATGGAAAAGGAAGGAAAGGAAGGAAGGAAGGAAGGAAAGGAAGGAAGGAGAGTGAGACTAACTTTTCCTCGCCCCCTCACCCCCTCACCCCCTCACTCTCTCACTCGTCATAGCCACACACTGACATCACATCACCATTTACACGTCACCAGCAAATATGAAATTATAACCACGTATGAATTTGTGTTATAATGAAGGTTGGGTGAGTCCATTTCCTTCCCTCTGAGGATTATATCAAGCCATTTATATTAACTTACATTCCTTTCCCCTCTCCTCCTCCTCTTCCTCTTACTCCTCTTCCTCCTCCCCTCTCTGTCTCTCCCCTTGACTGAACGTGCGCGGGAGGGGAAAGGGTGAGACAGGGTGAGGAAAGGAAAAGTAAGATGTGGGAGAAGAATGAAAAATAGAGGGGAGGAGAAAGGGGAATGGAATAGAGGGGAAGGATGTGAGGGGAAAGTGAAAGGATATGATTTTAGAGTTTGTTTAGGTTAGGGTTGACTTGGTTAGGAACTACTGCTTCTACATGTGCTTGTCCTCCTCCTCCTCTTCTTCTTCCTCGTCTTCCTCCTCCTCTTCTTCCTCGTCTTCCTCCTCCTCCTCTTCTTCCTCCTCATCATCCTCCTCCTCGACCTCATCTTGTATTTAGATTTCTTGCGGTTATTCATGTCTTATACTTCACCCTCTTCACATTTTTCTTTCTCCTCGTTCAATATTCTCACTTTGCTTCTCTGTACCTCCTCCTCCTCCTCCTCCTCCTCCTCCTCCTCCTCCTCCTCCTCCTCCTCCTCCTCCTCCTCCTCGTAGTTCTTGGTGTGGACTAAACTTGCCTCGTCTGGATTACCAACATTCAAGTTAAGACTCACAACTCCTTCGCTCATTTTCATGCACGACTCTCCTCCTCTCTCTTATTTACCTCTTAACTCTGGCCTTGTTTCTCTCTCTCTCTCTCTCTCTCTCTCTCTCTCTCTCTCTCTCTCTCTCTCTCTCTCTCTCTCTCTCTCTCTCTCTCTCTCTCTCTCTCTTCCTTTGGTCTATGATTTTGTGGTTTTTTGCTTTTTTTTATACTTTAATTATGTATATTTATCTATAATCTTTTCCATTTTATTTTGTGTAATTTGTTCTTTCAAGACTTCTCGATATTTGAGTTGTGCCTAAATTCCAGTAACTTTTGTCTGCTTATTTATTTATCATAATTATTTTCCTTCATTATTTCATATATACATTCACGCTTTTTCATCTTTGCTTCTCTTGCTCTCTCCCTCTCGATCACCCTCACCTTGCCTTCCTTCCCTTCTAGCCTGCCTTTCGTTTTACATTTCCTTCCTTCCTTTCCCTCCTCTTACCTTTCCATTTTCTCCTTTCCTTCCCCTTATTTCGTCTCATCTACCTTTCCCTCCCTCACATTAGGTAGTCTCATTTTCACCTTTCCACATACAAACGTCCCTCTCCTCTACTCCTCCCTCCCATGCCAACCTACCTCCCTCCCTCCCTCACACATTTTCACCTTTCTCTCTCTCTCCTTCTCTCTCTCTCTCTCACCTCTCTCTCTCTCCTTTCCCCGTCGCATTAACACATTCGGTAGCCTTCGGGTCGTTCCCCTTTCATGTGTGTCGAAATGAAGAGCAAAAATTTTATGCATAAGGTTCCAGGTTTCCCCTCGCTGCCGCCTCAGTTCCCGCGCGAGGGGAGGCCGAACGCGGCTCTTAATTCAGGCCAGATAGTGTCCCGTCCTTCAGCCGCCTTCAGGTTGGCGTGGCTGAGCGTGGAAGGCTCAGTGGGTTTGGAGGCTTTCGGTAAATGCGTCTCTCTCTCTCTCTCTCTCTCTCTCTCTCTCTCTCTCTCTCTCTCTCTCTCTCTCTCTCTCTCTCTCTCTCTCTCTCTCTCTGTCAGACGTTGCGTGACTAGTGTGGCCTGTGTGTGATGTGCAATGGTTAGTAGAGGAGGAGGAGGAGGAGGAGGAGGAGGAGGAGGAGGAGGAGGAGGAGGTACTGCAGTGGTACTTAAGGTTCAGGTTACCCACAAAACATCTCTCCTCCTTAATAGGTCTATTCTTCCCTTGATTGTCTCTCGAGGTGTGACGGAGACAGGGAAGGGAGACGGGAAGGGAGGGAGGAGAGAGGGAGGGAGGAGAGAGGGATGTTGGAGTACTGTTGAGAGGGTGTAAGAAAGGGAAGACAGGTGGAGGGAGTAGGGGGAGGGGTTGAAGAAAAGGGAGGCGGGTAGGAGGGGAGGGGAGGGAATAGAAAGGAGAAAAAGGTTGAAAAAAAGAACGAAACTAGAAACCAAGAGTGTGTGTGTGTGTGTGTGTGTGTGTGTGTGTGTGTGTGTGTGTGTGTGTGTGTGTGTGTGTGTGTGTGTGTGTGTGTGTGTGTCCCCAGCACCACCTACTTGTCCCAGCACACTCCGCAAGACAAACAGATGGTGTGTGTGTGTGGGTGAGCGGTACACACTGAGCCCACACAGGACACACTACAGATCTTAATGTAATAACTTAAGCAGGTGTGACATGACAGCTGCCTCCGTTAATGTGTCTCAGATGTAGGTGTGGAAGTGTGGACGCTGGAGGAAGGGAACCGTGTGGGTGTTGTGGAAGGGAAAGAAAGTAAGAGATGGGAAAGAGATACCGAAGGAAGGAAGGTGTGTAAGGGGGATGTGCGATGTGGTAACGAGGTGTGAACGCGTGAAAAGGGAGGTAGAAGTGTGAGAAAGCTTTGATGGAAGGGTGTGTGTGTGTGTGTGTGTGGTGGAGGGGAGGGGAGAGGGATGTAGACGTGCCATGAGGCGTATTGAGTGTGTGTGTGTGTGTGTTGATGGGGTGTGTTGGTATAGAAACAGCATGAGGAGGAGTGAAGGAGAGTGTGTGAGAGGATTAAGGAAAGTGTGAGAGTGGAATGGTTTATGCAAGAGGCTGAGGGTGTCTGGCAAGAGGAAGAAGCTTGTGTGGGAGGGTTGTGGGGGGTTGAGGAAGTGGGTTGAAGTGCCTGGTGGAGGAAGGAAGCTGGGGGGGTTGGGGTGTAGCTTTACCCTAGTGCTTTTTGGGGGGTGTTGGGGTGGGGAGAGGAGAGAGTGTGTGAGGGTGGGGGAGGGATTCTGTTGAAGTGTTTGGTGGGGGTGAGAAGAGGGAAAACTTTAGATATTTGGTGGAAGATATGGTGTGTTTAAAGGAGGAGGAGGAGGAGGAGGAGGAGGATTACTTTTGACATGGAGCTCATCTCTTCGTCCTTGACCTTTGACCTTGTGACTAGATGGTTTCTTTAGGTTAGGTTAGGTGAGGTTATGTTAGTTTAGGTTAGGTTAAGTTAGGTTAGGTTAGGTTAAGTTAGGTTAGGTAAGGTTAGCATAGGTTAGATCAGGTTAGTTAGTGCTTAATTATCATCCAAGGGCACACCATCCTTCAGGTAAGTGCAGGTAACCTTGAAACCCCTTGAAACTTACCTTGATATGAACCAACCGAAAGATGGATGTAAACTACGATACCTATTTGTTTACTCCCCATTGGTCAGGGTTCGAGCCCCAGGTGAATCAAGAACAATTCAACTAACCATTCCACCACTAGGAAAAAATATACATGTGTGGAAGTAGAAGTGTAGAAAGGAGAGTGTGTGAGATGTTGATGGTAGAGGCAGAGTACTGTTGGTGATGGGGTGACGGTAGGATGTGACGAGGGCTGAGGATATAGGAGTGAGGGTTAGAACTGCAGGAGGATTGGAGGAAGGAGCGAATGTAAGATATTTAGGGATAGGTATGGATGGAATCGAGCGTTAGGTATTGAGTCTCTAAAGGAAGGGGAAGGTAAGGGCGTAAGGACTGGCAGACGAGGAGGAAAAGAGGGAGAGGAAGGGTATGGTTAGGGGTGAAAGGGAGGAAGGAGAGACCGAGGAATGGAAGATGGTAATGGTGGGTGGGATATGAGGAAAGGTGAAAGGAGGAGGTTGAAAAAGGGGAATAAGAGAAGACGAGGTGAAGATGGAGGAAGGGAGTAAAGGAAAGATGCTGAAGGGCTGAAGGGAAAGGAAGGGATGAAGGGAACATTTTGTCATCATCTTTTCATTTTCCATTCTATTATCTACGAGTATCTCCTTATTTTCTCTCTACCTCTTATCTTTCTCTCTCTCTCTCTCTCCATTCCCTCGCTCTCTCTCCACTCCCTCGCTCTCATCGTCAGTATTCATTCAACTCAAAATTCATCTGTCATTCTCTCTCCCTTTCTCACATATTATTCCATTCTTACGCCATCCATCCGTCTGTCTGTCTGTCTGTCTGTCTGGCTCCATATTCGTTATTCTCTATATACCTTTCATTTTTTTGATCTGTCAGTCCATTGCAACCTCTTGTCTGTTTCCCTTCATATATTTCTCTCTCTCTCTCTCTCTCTCTCTCTCTCTCTCTCTCTCTCTCTCTCTCTCTCTCTCTCTCTCTCTCTCTCTCTCTCTCTCTCTCTCTCTCTCTCTCTCTTTTACTGGTGTTTTCATACTCTTCCCTAAATTCCTACCTCGTTTATTGCTTCCATTTTGCTATATCACTTTCATAAACTTTAGAAAATTGAGGGTTTTTCTTTCATAAACCTTCGCCTCTATTTATATTTTTCTAATAACTTCACCGTATACTTTTTTGGTTTCAGTCAAATGTCTTTAGAAACTGTAATAAGTTTTCTGCTTTTGAAACCTATGAAGACTTTCTGTAATTTGATATCACTCTGTTAGGTTACAGTTTACTTTACAACCTCCCCTTTTCTCTCTCTCTCTCTCTCTCTCTCTCTCTCTCTCTCTCTCTCTCTCTCTCTCTCTCTCTCTCTCTCTCTCTCTCTCTCTCTCTCTCTCTCACTAACTTCGGGATATGTGACCAAACTGTTCCATCACTGTTAACCAAGATGCTGCAGTTACTTGAGCTCTAAGTCGTTAAGTCGCAGTTAAGTCACCCGCGTGAAGGGACCAGATGAAGTAAGTCAGAGGAAGGAGTATGTAAGTGTATTTCTTCTCCTTATTTCACCTTTGAGTTAAAATACCTGTGAACGTTTAATAGTAATGATTTAAAAGCATTGAAGACTAGAAATGCATGATGGAGAAGGATTAAATATCAAGTAAGTAAAAAAAATAGTAGTACTTTTAGACTGGGAAGATATATTTTTCACTAACCTAACCTAACCATATCTAAATATATAATATAAATCATCTAAATATATAATCAAAATGAAAAAAAAGAAGAAAAAAAAAGCACGGATTAGTTTCATCAGTTGATACATCGTCATAAAAAGCAATATACAATTTTGAGTATTTTATGAAACGTTTCTGAAAACAAATATATAATAAATAATCCGTAAAATTTGTCGGTTTTGTCGGTGAAACACAACGTAAGGAGATCGACTTTAGCTTTCTGCTTCCCGATTCGATACGTTTTAATTATTGCTTATTGGCTTCCATTGTCTTTCATTTCCCATTGTCGTCTCTATTAAAGTTCCTGAGACTTTATACTTTTCACTCTTCTCTTTTCTCTTTTCTCTTTATTATTTCCCGCTATGTTTTTCTTTTTGTTTTTCTTTTCCACGTCATGTTTCATCTGGGTTTTATATATTTTTTCCTGTTTCTGCATTCACGTGGCGTCTCTGTTTTTCTCCGTTTTTTATTTTTGTTGCAATATGTATATTCCTCCCCCTTTTGACTTTTTCTATTCTCTTTTATCTTTTTCTTTCTTATTTCCTCCTGGGTAGCCTTCCTCCCTTTCTCAGACGTTTCTCCTCCTCTTTCCCTCTCCACACAAACAACCAATCTCAGTGTTTTCTTTGCATTCTCTCTCTCTCTCTCTCTCTCTCTCTCTCTCTCTCTCTCTCTCTCTCTCTCTCTCTCTCTCTCTCTCTCTCTCTCTCTCTCTCTCTCTCTCTCTCTCTCTCACACACAGGAGGAGAAGGTGACAAGCCAGGCAGAAATACATACCTCGGCGCCCCTTTCTTCCACACGCGTGACTCCTGGTGCTGCCTCGAGGTGGGGAGACCAGAGGGACACACACACACACACACACACACACACACACACACACACACACACACACACACACACACACACACACACATTCACTTCTCCAGGTGGCGACATTTCCCTTTCTGTAGGAGGTGCAGGAGGGTTATGGGACCAAGCTTGACGTGGTCTGTCTGAGGACCCTTTTAGAAGACCTTTCGTGTTTGTCCAACTTCAGGAGGAGGAGGAAGAGGAAGAAGAGGAGGAGGAGGAGGAGGGAATGTTCGTGAGATTTGGATATAGGGTTGATGAAGGGAGGGAAGGAGGATAGACTAAGGAAGGGAAGTAAGAAGAGAGGAAGGGAGAGCGATAAAGGGAGAGATAAAGGAGAGGAAGGAGGAAAAGGGGGAGTATATAAGCATGAAGAATGGTTTGAGGGATGGGATGGAATGGAACGAGAGAGAGAGAGAGAGAGAGAGAGAGAGAGAGAGAGAGAGAGAGAGAGTAATAATAATAATAATAATAATTTTATTTCCACTGACAGTGGTTATTCTTAATACATTGAAGAATGCTTTAAAATAAAGAAAAAAGAGAACAAAGTGTCCATGAAGACCATTATTAAAATATTATACATAAATGACAGACCTCATATTTAGATGTAAATAAATAATAGTGATACTGAACAATAGCCAGTTATTCAGTATTAACAATGTGAAATATATTGTTTATTGATGAGTACATTTTTGAGTCTTAACTTAAATACAGATAGGGTATTGGCCTGTTTGAGGTGTGTTGGGAGGTCGTTCCATATCTTTGGTCCTCTCACAGAGAGGGATCTGGCTCCAGTGTCAGTATTTACCTTGGGAACATACAGATTGTTTTGTTGTCTCGTAGTGCTACAGGTTACTTGATTTACAGTTGATAGAGTCAGCAAATAGGCAGGAAAAAATTTGTTAATATATTTAAAAATTGCTACTCCTGAGTCGTACGTTATTTTATCTTTCATAGTAAGCCATTGTAGTTGATGTAAAATAGGTGTGGCATGGTCATATTTCCTGGCTCTTCCGTCAGCAACTTTGGCAGCAAAATTTTGTAGTTTTTGTACATTTGTTAGTAGAGTTGTGTTTGTAGTGCCCCATATCACAGTACAATAATTTAAAATGCTCAACACAAGAGATTGTACTATTATTGTGCGTGTCTTTTTGTCGAAAAAGTTTTTTATTCTATTGATAAACATGAGAGTGCCCATTGCCTTCTTATTAGTTTCATTAATATGTTTATCAAATGTTAGATATCTATCCATGTACAGGCCGAGGTTTTTCACATGTATAGCGGGTGTAATGTTGCTATTGTTGAAATGTATGGTGATGTTACTTGGTATTTTAGAGAGTAATTGGCGACTTCCAATGAAAATGCATTGAGTTTTGTTAGCGTTCATCATTAAACCATTACTGAGAAAATATTGTTCTGCTTTTCGTAGTGTTATCTCCGTTTTATTTATTAGATTATTAGTCTGGTGGATCCAGCCACTGTGTAGGAATTGTGTATCATCGGCATATTGAACAAGCATACAGTCATTGATGTTATCTATCATGT
This sequence comes from Metacarcinus magister, assembly GCA_029783475.1. Lineage (NCBI taxonomy): Eukaryota > Metazoa > Arthropoda > Malacostraca > Decapoda > Cancridae > Metacarcinus > Metacarcinus magister. Next base: position 11,358,113 of record JAPQNM010000022.1, read on the forward strand.
CATTTACAAATATATTAAAAAGTATTGGTCCTAGGATAGAGCCTTGAGGTACACCATATTCTATTGATAGTTTGGAAGAAGTGATATTATTAATGCGAACTGATTGTGTTCTTTCATCTAGGTAGTCTTCAAACCAAAATGTGTCGATTCTTAACTTACGCATTTTCTTTAAAAGAATGGTGTGACTTACACTATCAAATGCCTTAGAGAGATCACACAATGTTAGTAATGAAATCTTTTTGTTATCCATGTTATTGTAGATTTGGTTTGTAATGACTGTGAGGGCTGTTTCTGTAGACAGTTTCGCCCGAAAACCATGTTGGTTATTTGAAAGGAGGTTGTTTGACTCTAAATATGTTGTGAGTTGCCCAGTGACGATTTTTTCGATTATTTTAGAAAAAATAGGGAGGAGTGAGATCGGGAGAGAGAGAGAGAGAGAGAGAGAGAGAGAGAGAGTCTCTGGATCTAAAAGGAATTTTGTCGTTGAGTCAAGAGTTGCAATGAGTGTGTGGACCATAAAGGTGGATGAATAGGGTGGAAGAGTGCATGGGATGTGGAGAAGGAGGAGGAGGAGGAGGAGGAGGAGGAGGAGGAGGAGGAGAGGAGGAGGAGGAAGAATGTATTAACACAGAGAGGAATAAGGAATGTCTTGAGATATGGTGTGTTATGGAGGAGGAGGAGGAGGAGGAGAAGGAGGAGGAGGAGGAGAAGGAGGAGAAGGAGTAGAAGGAGGAGGAAGTGAATGTTTGTGCAGGAAGTTGGAAAAGATGAATTGATGAACGACTTGAGTGTAACGATGAAGATGAGGCGTGTTTCACAATCGTTAGTCTGTTGTGTATGTTCCTGTGTCTGTCTGTTGTTTTCTCTCTCTCTCTCTCTCTCTCTCTCTCTCTCTCTCTCTCTCTCTCCTCTCTCTCCTCTCTCTCTCTCTCTCTCCTTCTCTGAGTAAACAGCTAAATAAGAAAATAAGAAAGTAAATATTATTTCATACAACCATTTCTTATGTGTATCTTTCTGACAAACTTTCTGTCCAGCATTTTCAGTTCTCTAAAGATTTGGCTTTCTTTTCTCTTTCACGGACTCCCGCCGGCGATGGTGACGGCGGTGGTGGTGGTGGTGGTGGTGGTGGTGGTGGTGGTGGTGGTGGTGGTGGTGAAGTACTGTTGAGGAAAGCCATTTAGTGGAGGTGGTGGTGGAGGTAGAGACACTGGTGGTGGAGAAGGTGATGGTGGAGGTGGAAGAGGCAGTAGTGGTGATGATGGTGGTGGTCAAGGATGAGAGAGAGAGAGAGAGAGAGAGAGAGAGAGAGAGAGAGAGAGAGAGAGAGAGAGAGAGAGAGAGAGAGAGAGAGAGAGAGAGAGATAATTTGTTGCTGTGTGCTGTCTTGTTAGTTTGCCGCTGTGAAGGTTGCTGTGTGTCAGTGCAGCAGTGTTAGTGTTGCAGCAGCGTGGTGGTGGTGGTGGTGGTGTGGGTGACTTGGTGTCCATTATGAAGGTTCTTGGTGATGTTATTTTGGTGGTGTGTGGTTGCCCGCTACTTGCCTTGTGTGCGTTGAAGTAAGTTACACGAGATGGTAGTTAGAGTAAAGGTCTGGAATACTTTAGTTATTCATTCAGTTATTCACTAATTTATCCTCTGGTTTTGACATCCTTCCCATTATAAGAACAAAAAAAAATCGTGTTATATTTTGTAATCCAGTATATCCAAGTTGTAGATAGGCCTGGAAATATAGCGTTTCACAACACGAGTAATTATATGCACGTTTATTGGTTTCCAGGCATGACAGTGAAAAAAAAAAATGATATAGTACAGGAAAAAGAAAAAGAAAAAACTTGGCCTTCAACCCGAATTCCATTATCATTAATTAAAAACCAGGAATACCTTTGGTTTGCACAAAATATGAGTCTAACAATATTTCCACGTGAATTTTCCCGCATAACGCGACTTGAGCCTAAGTGCCATAAATTAATGAAACACTCGAGTAATGAAGGCGGAACAGTGTGCTTTAATCTTTTTGTAAACTTATTCTTTTTTAAAAATTTTGCCGCGATAAAGTTACATTCATTTTGCTTGCGTTGAATTCGTGCACCACAATGTACTTATTACAGAGGCGACCACGTGCACTACAAAGCATTACACACACACACCACACACACACACACACACACACACACACACACACACACACACACACACACACACACAACACACAACACACTATAAATGCTACCAAGAGCACACTACAACGTATTATGAGACGCGTATTAAACAAGTAAACACAACAACTTATATACAAACAATCGCATGCACTACAATGTATCATAGAAGGCTTTTCATACAATTATACTTTACATTCATACATCACAACCTAATATTCAGGCTAAATGCAAGGAATCACTAGCTTACAGATGTATATATTCTCTACCTTTGTATTTGGAGAGAGAGAGAGAGAGAGAGAGAGAGAGAGAGAGAGAGAGAGAGAGAGAGAGAGAGAGAGAGAGAGAGAGAGAGAGAGAGAGAGAGAGAACAGCCCCATCTGTTTGCCGTTCATATACATATCACAGATCAATCATAAAACGAAACAAAAGTCGCCTGTTCTATTAATATGGATACAAAACCACGTATGATCATTTCCCTCTTCCTCTCCTCCTCTTCCCTTACCTCCATTTTTGCCTCCCTCCTTTCCCCTCCTTACCCTTCCTCCCTCCTTCCCCGGCAGAATTAATGAATAAGCCCTACATTCATATCTCGGTTCCTTGTTTAATTCCAGCGAAGTTTTTTTTTCTTCCTTTCCAGTCAATTGAATGTGAAGCGAGTGAGTCCTCTTATGTAAATATTGCCTCATTGATTTCACGACGATGGCGGCTTCCTCCTCCTCCTCCTCCTCCTCCTCTTCCTCCTCTTCCTCTGCCTCCTCCTCTTCCTCATTCTCTTTTATCTGCACTATTCCTTATAATCTTACTTTTCCTTGATATTTCCTTTTTGTTGATTTTTCACTTTTCTCATCTTCTTTCACGTCTTCTCTTCCTCCTGCTCCTCCTCCTCCTCCTCCTCTTCCTCCTCTTCTTCCACCTCTTCGTCCTCCTCCTCCCCAGCAGCAGAAGGGAAACATGGGCGAGAATCTCATTTAATACACTGCTGTAGGCACCGTCATCGCCATGCCATTTAGATTCACTCGTATTTCACCGCCGCTAGATGGCAGTGTCGCCGCTCCTCGCTGCGTTATTATTTGGTTTGTATTTCCCGTCCACATTCAGGGATCCGGAGGGAGGGGGGGGGAGGAGGAAAGGGGGGGAGGGGGAGAAGGGAGGTATCATGGGTAAGGAAAGAAAAGGCGAAGGAGGGGATTAGGAGTAGGAGAAAGGAAGGAGGAAGGGATAGGAAAGGAAAGAAAAGGTGGAGAGAGAGGATAGAAGGAAAGGATGAAGGGAAGTAAGTGGTGCTGTATTATTATTTGGAGGAGGAGGTGGAGGTGGAGGAGGAGGAGGAGGAGGAGGAGGAGGAGGAGGAGGAGGAGGAGGAGGAGGAGAAAAAAGTATGTTCCTTCTTTTATTTTTTCTCTCATTGTTTCTTTCTCGTATTTCTTGCTGAGTATGTGTGTGTGTGTGTGTGTGTGTGTGTGTGTGTGTGTGTGTGTGTGTGTGTGTGTGTGTGTGTGTGTGTGTGTGTGTCTGTGTCTGTGTGTGTGTGTGTGTGTGCAGCCTCTCTCTCTCTCTCTCTCTCTCTCTCTCTCTCTCTCTCTCTCTCTCTCTCTCTCTCTCTCTCTCTCTGCCGTCTTATAAGCCTTAAGTCAGCTCATGTTCTGAGGCTTTTTATTTATTTATCTGTCTAAGGCAAGAGAGAGAGAGAGAGAGAAGAGAGAGAGAGAGAGAGAGAGAGAGAGAGAGAGAGAGAGAGAGAGAGAGAGAGAGAGAGAGAGAGAGAGAGAGAGAGCCGAGCAGCGCTAAGCAAGATGTAGAGTCAGCTTTTGATCCAGCATGAAAGAGAGAGAGAGAGAGAGAGAGAGAGAGAGAGAGAGAGAGAGAGAGAGAGAGAGAGAGAGAGAGAGAGAGAGAGAGAGAGAGAGAGAGAGAGAGAGAGATTAAGAAGGTAGTGCCTCATTAAGTAGTCTTTGATGCCTTTCAATCTTCGTGTGTTTTGGAGGCTCGATCAGCTTCCTTTTTGAGGATCACCGCTCTCTCTCTCTCTCTCTCTCTCTCTCTCTCTCTCTCTCTCTCTCTCTCTCTCTCTCTCTCTCTCTCTCTCTCTCTCTCTCTCTCTCTCTCTCTCTCTCTGAGCCACACGACACGTCACGTCTTGTATTTGTTTTTCTTTTTACTTTTTACTTTTAACTTCTGTTTTTTTTATCACCGTCTTCATGTCTTTTGTTTTCTTTGTTTTCACTCTTTCTCTTTTTTCTTTTTTCTTTTCTTTTCTCTTTTTATCAACGCCCACCTGTCCGCGTGTGTGTTTATTTTTTCCTTCTTTTCTTTTTCTTTGTCTGTTTATCACATTCGTTTTTTATTTCATTATTTATTCCTTCATCTTTTTTGTTCTCCTTTGCTGCACCTCCTCCTCCTCCTCTTTCTCTCCTTCCTCTTCTTTCCTTTCCTTATTCCAGTCTTCGTATTTGTATTTGTCTTCATTTCGTTTTTTTCTTTCGTTTTTTCCTTCTCTTTCTCTTCTCTCTCTTGACCTCCTTTTCTTAGTGTTTTCCTTCCTCCGTTTTATTTATATTTACCTTGTGTTATTTCCTTTTTTCTATTTATTTTTTCTTACCTCGTGTTTATCCTCCTCCTTCTCCTCCTTCTCTTTCTCCTTTTCCAAGATCAGATTTTCTCTTCATTTCCCATTTTTTCTTCCTACTCTTCCTCATCCTTCTATTTTCTGCTCTTCTTATTCCTCTTTCTCTTCTTCTTCCTCTTGTTCTTGCTAATTTCTTTATTTCTCTTCCTGGTACACTTCTCCTTTTTCTATTTTTCCTCTTCTTCTACCTCCTTCTCGTCTTCCTCTTCTGCTAGTTTCTTTATTTTTCTTCCTGCTTCACTTCTTCTTCTTCCTGTTTCGCTCCTAAATAATTCTGCTGTTTTTGCTCTTCCTCTTCCTCCTTCTCTTCTTCTTCTTCCGGTTCCTGCTGCTTTCTCTATTTCTCTTCCTGCTTTGCTCTTCCTCCTCCTCCTCCTCCTCGTCAAGAACCAGCTGCCACAACTTTGGGGCTGAGGAGACCACCATCTGTTGTGGCATCTTTTACCATCCCTCGCTGTGGCAGGATGAAGGGAGAGGCGCCCCCTGGAAAGGACGCCCCTCCCCCGCCCCGCCCTCTCACCCTCATTTTCTTTGACCTCCCTCACCCTTCCCTCACTCCCTTACTCCCTATTTTACCTCTCCCTTGCTTTGGTTTTGATGATTTTTTCTCTCTATCTTTCTCTCTCCTTTTCCTCTTTCCCTCCTTGCTTTCTTTATTCCTTTCCTTTTTCTTTGTTTCCCTTATTCTCTCCCTAGATTTTTTTCTCTCCTTCCCTCTGCCCTTCTCACCCTCCATCCCTTCTTATTGAAACAGAGAGGGAGGGAAGAAGGGAGAAAAATAAAATGGAATTGTAGAGGGAGTTGAGGGGAAAAAAGGGAGGAAGGAAAGGTAGAGGAAGAAAGGATGGGAGGAATGAAGGAAAAGTAGAGGGAAAGGGAGAGTAACGGAGGAAGGCTGAAGGGAAGGGGATAAAAAGAGAGGGGAAAAAGGGGGGGAAATACATGGAAGGGGAGGGAGGAAAGAAGGGGAGGTAAATTGGGGGTGGTGGAGGAATGCCGGATATAAAAGACTGGTGAAGGAATTAAGAAAAGTTTTGTGCCTTCGGAAAATTAAGATTCCACACTTGTTAAACGAGGAGGAGGAGGAGGAGGAGGAAGAGGAGGAGGAGGAGGAGGAGGAGGAGGAGGAAGGGAAAGAAGTAGTGTTGAATCAAGAAGTAGAGATAAAGCACAAAAAAGAAAAGGAGAAAGAATAAAAATAAGAAAAAAGACAGAAGAAACGAAGGACAAGGATAAAGAAAGTGAGATAAAAAAAAAGAATAAAGAAAGAAAATGAAGAACAGAGAGAGAGAGAGAGAGAGAGAGAGAGAGAGAGAGAGAGAGAGAGAGAGAGAGAGAGAGAGAGAAAAAAAAATCTCCTACACCGAACTCCTTTTCTTATAACTCTCCTCCACCAACACCACCTCCTCTCATTCCCCATCTTAACCCTTCACCCTCATTAACGCACAAGATACCTCCCACACTCCCTCCCTCCCTCCTTCCCCTCACCCTGCCTCCTTAAACCATCTCATCCATACCCTACCATCCCTTTCCCCTCCTCTCCCCTCCTCTCCTCTCCCATCCTCTCCCCTCTTCCCTCCAGCTTCCTGAGGGGTTCATATCTATTAGCGAAAAATCTGATGGTTCCCTTGATGCTTAAAAATACGAGTAATCAAGGAAAGGTGAGTGTTAAGTGGCAATTACCTGTCTTCCTGTTTTATTGGGTCCCGAGGCTGAAGGGAAAGAGGTAAAGAGGAGGGAAAGGATGCAGGGTGAGAAGGGGAAAGGGGAAGGGTGAGGGTGAGGGGATAGAGGTAAAGGAAGAGGGAAAGGGTGCAGGGTGAGAAGGGGAAAGGAGAAGGGAGAGGGTGAAGGGTATGTATGAGGACTGTGATGGGAGGGAGGAGTGTGAGGGAGGGAGAGGCTGTAAGAGGGAGAGACTGGATAAGGGTGGAGTGTGGTAATAGAGGGGACACATGCCCACCAGGATGTGAGGGGAAGCGAGTGTTAGTGACATCAGAGTGACACACACACACACACACACACACACACACACACACACACACACACACACACACACATAACACCAAATGGGAAAGGGGAGAGGAAGGCTTCTCTGTCCCTTTATTTCCCCTCACCCTCCCCTTCCCCCTTCCTTTCCCTCACACCAGAACTCTCCTTTCCTTCTTCCCTTCCTTACCCTAATGTCGTACAGAACACCCCAATCCCCTTTCCCAAAACCCTTCCCCTCATCCCCCTTCCCCCCCTCCCCCTCCCCCCCGTCGATCCTGTGGCAGATCTGAGAGATAACTTAATATCCTTAACTCCCTTTCCTCCCCTCACCCCTCTCCTCGCCCTCATCCTTCCCTCCCCCTTTCCCCTCCCTCCCCTCCCCTCAGAGACTCGCCCATTACAGCCGATAATCCAATATCCTCTCTATTGACGTTTTTGCTTCCCTCTGTCTGCAATAGATGCCAATTTGATTCCCCTTTTTTTTCCTCTCCTCGTATGTTTTCTCCTCTTTTTATATATATTTTTTGTATGGTGCTTTGTTTTGTTAACTTTATATGTGTATGAAATGTTTCTCGTTTATCTTGATTTTTTTATTACTTTAGTGTATATTTTGTTTTCTCCTCTACGGTAATGTATTCTTCTCTCTCCTTTTAGCGTCTTCGTTATAAGGCGACGGTCGGTATCACGTGATTGGGTCGTTGTTGAAGGTCGTCATGTTGGTTGGTCATTGTGAGGGTATCTGTTTTTTTATTTATTTATTTATTTTTTACTTTGTTTATTATGTGTGTATTCAAATATTTCTTGTGTTTATATGTCTATTTATACGTTTTCTATTTTTTCCTATTTAACTTCTGGCATTCTATCTCTCAGCTTATCTCTTAATCTATTTATCTATCTTTCTATTTTCGTTCTTAGTCTCCATTCTTTTCTTTTTTATTCTCTCGTCTTTATTACTTTTTCTTTATCTTGTTTTCCTTATCTTATTTTCTTCCTTTTAGTATTATTGCAAGCGCTTGTAAAAGAAGAAGAAGAAAAAAAACAAGATTAATGCATCTGACTGGAGCATTCATTAGCAATGTTGTGAGGGCGGCTTACACACACACACACACACACACACACACACACACACACACACACACACACACACACACACACACACACACACACACACACACACACACACTAAGAATAGTAAGAATAATAAGAATAGTAGAAGTAACCATCATGTAATTTTACTGGTCGATGCTGGTCTCGTACGATAAAGAAATGAATAGAAATGACTTACTCTAAATCTACGCATTATAATGGATTACTGTTATTTGGCTTCCCTTTCTATAACTTAGTGAAATACAACTGATTAAAAGCATTTTTTTTCCAATCCTACATCTATACTTATATTCCAATTCCATTTCACTATAGCTCAAAAGAGAACGCGTCTCTTGCTCTTTTTTACTGTTCGAAATTTTTTTACGTAAACACCATACTTTTTGAGTGATCAAAAAACATAATTTAAGCCAAAAAGGCAAAGGGGTGGTAAACGTTAAATTAGGGTAGGTTAGGTTAGGTTAGGTTTAGGTTTCATCAAATATTTCAACACAATTCATGAAAATTTGTACCAATGGTTTGTCGGACATGCTGACCACGAATCTGAACTCAGTTTTCTGATTACTATAATATGGATTTTGTCGTCCGAAAATTCCCCCATAATTGAGGTAGAACATATTTTTTCCCGATTTTACTACGAAAATATTACTTCCACAGGAAAAATGCATAGAATCTGAATTTCTCTCTCTCTCTCTCTCTCTCTCTCTCTCTCTCTCTCTCTCTCTCTCTCTCTCTCTCTCTCTCTCTCTCTCTCCATGGGCGGGGTGGATGGGTGGGTGGGTGTAGGTAGGTTGCAGCTCTCGCAGTGTTTCTGTTCGATTTTCCTCGTATCAGGCAGGATCCCCGTCCGGCGGTGCATGACTGGAATGAGGATGTAAACAAAAATATAAGAGAGAGAGAGAGAGAGAGAGAGAGAGAGAGAGAGAGAGAGAGAGAGAGAGAGAGAGAGAGAGAGAGAGAGAGAGAGAGAGAGAGAGAGAGTA
>JAPQNM010000022.1:11377076-11387076 GCA_029783475.1 Metacarcinus magister
TGTTCTCAATGAATAGTAAACAACAACCTAAATTTTGGAAAATATTCATAGATATTTCAAAAAGAAAAACTCAAATTTTAGCTTTGTTAAAAATAACACGGCATCAGTGTAAATTATGATGGGAAAACATATTAAACTTGACAACTTTGTGCCATAGCGCGAGAAAATTATAATAAGTTTTCTCCGTAGAATTAGTTGAGCTTTTTCTTCAAATTTTTCAGTTTCTTCTCCCTTTATACCTTGTGTAGAGTCAGTTTGGCTGAAGCACCGCCAACCATTGTACGTCTGGCAGCGCAGGGCATCCAGGCAGACAGGCAACCGCATCCTCTTGGGTCTTGGTGAGTGCATGGCTAGACGAGGCTTCAGACACGTGCATTAGTGTCCTTCTGACCACGACTCTCATAGATAATGTCTGGCTAACACACACACACACACACACACACACACACACACACACACACACACACACACATACACACAAACACACACACAGACAGACACACACATTCCACTCAGTCTTAGATAATGAGCCAGGCCTCGTAAGCTCATAGGTAATTATTACATGGTCTCGAGAAGCATCACACTCCAGGACCTTAAGTTCAAACAACCACCGAGGATAATTAGAATGATGGTTGTGCTCTTTTCCTGGATAACTCATGACTGACCTTGTGACCTTACCAACACCAGCCTCCGTTGGGGGATGTACTACCCAATACTTAATATGTCACGTCTCCATAACTTACATAACCTTCTTTTTACCTTGTCATTTTTATCACTTATCAAAGGCCTCATCAATAACCTTGGAAATGACAACACAATACACTATAGAGAGAGGATGTAAGAACCAAACACCGAGTAATTACAAAAATATCGTAGTTATTATTTCTAACATGTATGTACATTCACTTCTCACACTCTTGAGTAGCAATGTTGAAAATGTTGCAAGGACACAATCGTAATGCAGGCACAACAAAATGAGATATGTCTTATAAATCACGCCGGTGCACCTCTATACCTTATTCTCCCCCTCCAGCGATCTCCGGCGCCTCCTTGGTCAAGCGTGGGCGAGGACTCGGCCTATGAACTCTTGATTACTGGGGAAAAATAATGCTGACGATACGTGTACCTTGATCTAGCACAAAACGAACTATCGCAGTCTACCCTCGACAGACCTCACGGGTATCTATTCACTCCCTTGACTTGTTTATCAGTGCACGAGGCGAGACAACCCGAGCCTCGCACCTACTTATCGAGAGAGAGAGAGAGAGAGAGAGAGAGAGAGAGAGAGAGAGAGAGAGAGAGAGAGAGAGAGAGAGAGAGAGAGAGAGAGAGATGAAGGTAAATAGACAAGATACAGAATGAGACGCACTCTATACCGATATCTAACCGGTATGAACTCCACCTGTGGCTCTAAATTACTAGGGTTCAACACTTGTGAGTGAGACTCTTGGACCACATGGGGGCAGCAGGGCGGGGCTCACGGGGGGTGGGGGTGCAGGTGTGTCATGACTATATACTTTTTAAGGCAAGACAAAATCCGTTCATACCAAGTGTTTTCTCTCTCAACAAGGCACAAGGTCCTCGGCAGCGGCGGGAGATGCGTCGCCACAATAATGATGGAATTAATCTCAGTTATATTTTTCACTTAGCGCCCGGCCCCAACCAGCACGTAGGAGTCTCTCTCTCTCTCTCTCTCTCTCTCTCTCTCTCTCTCTCTCTCTCTCTCTCTCTCTCTCTCTCTCTCTCTCTCTTCTAGATGGGTAGATATACGCTGTATATTCTACTAGAAACTCTGAAAATGCACACTAGTTAATGAAGTTTTCGCGTAGTAAGTGTTTCGTCAATATTAAGGTCATTGCAACCCAACCGAACCATCGCGCGGCCGAGTGACAAAGGTCCACAAGGAGGAAACGAAGTCAAGAACCTCGTGTGGGGGTGATGGTCTGACGGGCTGTGTGGTGCCCGCAGCATCCTTCACGCCCCCCCCTCCCCGTCCACTAGGGGCACTGAGACACCCACTAGCACACGTCTGGTATCAGTCGTGCAGTCGACTTGAGGGACGCAGCCCCCGGGTAAAGCACTGAGGTCCCACATGGCCACAGCGGGCGAGTGTGGGGCAGATGGGTGTGTTGAGGCGAATGTTACGGAAGAAGTATTTCCCTTTTGTATGTGCATCACTATCTCTATATATGTACTCGTATATATATATATTTCCATTTTCTTCTGAATAGATGATTATACCTACATAACGAAAATAATGAGGTTAGTGTTTTTTTATGTTGAGAATGATGCTGCCTGAAGCAGCATATTGTCCGCCTCATTCACGATTGGGTAATTCTTTGTGTAAATGAATGAGTAGCAAACACTGAAGGCCAATAATCAGGGTAATACTGAGGGCATGCAAAGCATACACTAGTTAGTTTATTGTTGCACTGGTGAGAGTATTGTGTGTGTGTGTGTGTGTGTGTGTGTGTGTGTGTGTGTGTGTGTGTGTGTGTGTGTGTGTGTGTGTGTGTGTGTGTGTGTGTTAATGTGTAGCGAAGAGATCAGACCCATTGTTAGTGCTGGAGGGGGTGACGTTCACTTAAGACGTATGTGGGGGAATTGGGGGCGGTCTAGAGCACCAAAGGGGAGGGGGGGAGAGGCTGACCGCCACCCCAAAACACAAACAGACAGAGAGACAGGACAGACAGACAGACAGACGAACAGACAGACACACAGACAGCCGACCGACAAGGCACAGGGGGAGGAAGGGCGAACAGGATAATTAAGGTGAGAAAGACGAGACGAAGCAATGATAAGAATGAGGTGAAGGAGGTTTGGGAGAGTGAAATTTCCATTGGTCCAAAGGGAATCGATAGAAGAGACTTGAAAAGATGAACATTTGTATAAGGTGAAGCGTCGCCCGGGGCTAGGCCCCCGCCATGCAGGGCATGTCCACACCCTGAGAGGCGTGTGGCCCTGCGGGGGGTCAAAGGGAAGAGTAAAGCTGTGCCACGTTGAAGGATGCGCGAGACAAAAGTGTTAAGGCTCTTGGGCCCTTCAGCCGCGGTCATCGTTCAGTAAGGTAAACTTTATCACAGAAAACATTAAGTTATCATAACCTTCGTATGTTCATGTTATCATTACACTAGTCCGCCGCGGCGTCACGGCGTCACGGCGTCCGCTCTATGTCAACGAGTGACTCGCTTTTAGGAAACATCTAGATTATGTACAGTCTAACGTCTGCCTATTGCCCTTATACACTGTGTTAGTGAAAGAAGTGCAAAAAAAGGGAACGGGACCCGGATGCCCCAGCACTGGACGCACCTTCAGCACCGCCAACCCGCCGCCTCACCTTTGGGGGCAACTTTCCACCCAAAGATTCCTGAAGTAACACTGTCAAAGTCAGTTCACAGAATATATCTTTACAGGACTTATATCTTCTTTACATTACAGACTAATTGTGAGTAATTAGGTGTTGTTCTCCCTTCCACCCACAACGCTGCGGGTCTCGGTGCTAGCCGGCGTCATTCCGGGTCCGTAATGAAGCACAACAACACCAGACGCCACCAGACACCAGACGAGGTTATTGAGTTCACTGTTCAGGGGTCGTGGCTGCGCCCGCCCCGCCCTGCCCCGCCCTGTCCTGCCCCACGCCGCTCCGCCACGAGTGTCCAGAATGCAAAGATGAACCACTGACTAGTGGAGTTAAACAGAAAAATTGCGTGATGACACAACCGAAAACACTGACGCACATTAACCAACCAGAGCTTATGATATGTGAGGGGAGCACAGGGCTGGCGGGGAGGGGAGGGGAGGGGAGGGGAGGGGAGGGGAGGGGAGGGGAGGGGAGGGGAGGGGAGGGGAGGGGCGGGGCGGGATGGGGAGGGGCGGGGCGGGGCGGGGTGGGGTGAGGCGGGGTGCCTCACCTCAACACGCGCGTCATTAAGGCCATATCCTAAAGCTTGCAGTGGCGCGGCGCTCACACGCCCCCCGGCCCCCGCGAGCCCCGGACCAGCCAGCACCAGGAGCCCCGGGCGGCGGCCGGGCGAGGGCGGCGGCCGACCACCCGCTGACTCAGGCAGTGATGAACACACATGAACGAGGCAGCTTGTAAAAGTTACTGACTAGGCGCACTTAAAAGATTGAAAATGCAACTGTAAAATTTCTGGTCTCATGATATGTACATGTAATAAATTTTTATACAAACATACATACATACATCCATACATACATACAGGTATATTATATATTTACAAATATCTGAAGCATAATGTATAAATGAAGCATTAAATCGCAAATATCTTCATTGTCACCACACGAGCCTCCCTTCCTTCTATGTACACAGCATGGCGTCACTTAACAACTTAGTAACTCGACTAGATAAGACGCTCACTGTCTCACTCCGGCCACGTCGCTGCCGCACTGCTTGGGCGCGCCGCTGGCCAGCCGAAATAAATAATCTATCAACCTTTAACCTTACAAACACAACATCCACGTTCTTCCATCGTCACTGTCTCCAGGTAACTAGACTAATCCTTAATTGTCACACCTCGATAGTCCACTTGGGTAAGACATATACTGTGGTGTCAAGGTCACTGCTGTGGAAGCCGCCCAGCGCCTGCCATCACTGCCGCAGCTGCCGGCTGTCGTAGGAGCGGTACAGGAGGCTGCGGCTGTACTGACGAAGATCCCGCTCAAAGGTGGCGTAGCCCCTTCTGATGGGGGCTAACAGCTGGCCATCCTCGAGCTGGTTCATGTCTCCTTCAGAAAGGGCGTGTTGGGTCCCACTTAACGGCGGGACACACTCTCGCCTCGGCTGCATACACATGTCCCACCCCAGGCTTGCGATGGACCTCCGAGGAGACGGCATGCAGCCCCCTCGGAGGTTCTCAAGCAGGTCTCAGGTAACAGGTGAGTAGCCCAGGTTCTTGCGCTGCAGGAACATGTGGATCTCCCTGAAGGTAGGTCGGTCTGCATCGGAGCGTTTCCAACACTCCCGCATCAGGTCGTAGATCTCTTTGGGGCAGTTGGTAGGTTGAGGCAGCAGTACCTGACGTGGCAGGAGGTGAAGTAAGTCCTAGGTGCCCATATTACCCCTTACAAGCACCATCCTTAAGATCACAACACCCAATCCCTCCATCTTTCCCTCCGCAGGGTACTTCATGTACCGTTGCTTGGCAGGAAAATTGTCTAGATTATTCGTCGTAGATATATGAATACTGCGAGCTCATATTAAATTTGTTAGCGCAAGGCTGAGGTAAACGCACTTCCTTGTGATAAAACATTAAATCCGACCAAAAGCGGGAGAAAATTAAGGTCAAGTGCCTCAACTCATGGAGCTTTGCCGCCACTCACGTCCACGCCCGCCACACCGCCGCACGGAATACGTTTATTTGTTTTTTATCCTATCAAAACGTGATGTGCATACAAACCCAAGTAACCCACATTAATTTATAACTGATGAGATTTAATAACTGTAAAACGTACGCCAGAAAAAACACACAAATTAAATAAATTAATTTGATAAAGAATTAAATTCCGCCACATGGCAGCGTCACCACAGACTGCCGGCACGCCATGCCAGGCCTCACCCTCACCTGCTTCAACAGTGTCCAGCACCTTCATTCCTGCCTCTGCCGTGCCTGATGCTGCTGCTGACTCAAATACACACGCTCACTGTGTCTAACGTACACAGAGACACACACACACTTGATCCCGCTTGTATACGCACACACTAAATGAAAACTAGGAGATACTCGGCTCATCCTCGCGCCTGTACTGCTCCTCTGTGTCTAGTGAGGCAACTGATGTCAAGCAGCGGCGGTGTGACGTCACGGCGTGTTCGAGTCATGCTTCACTCCTCACTCGTCATTTATTGAACTTTACTTCCGACCGTCCCGAGTAACAAGGAAGTGCGTTACATATCTCAGCCTTGCGTTAATACATTCATGTGTATCATCAAACACATGCATGATGGTTACAATTAGTGTTAAAGAGATTTCATTTTGGTTTAGTTACAATGGCCTGAATGAACCTGCATCGGTACGTGTTTTACTCTCCCACCCTCCTCCCCCTCTACCTCCCCACATCCCCTCCCTCCTCTCCATTACTCTCCCTCCTCTACTCCACTATGCCTTTCCCTCCATCCATCCTTCCCTCTCTCACACAACTCCTCGCCTCCTCTCCCTCCCTCCCTCTGCACTAGCCTCTCACTAATCCTTGCACGTTGGAAGTAATGGAATACTGAAACTAGTTAACTAGAGTTGTAAGTCACTCAAGAACAATTAGCACATTTACATGGAGATGAATATTTTATTGTTGCAAGCGCGTGCTAAATGAAGCCGATTAATTTATTATCTCTCTCTCTCTCTCTCTCTCTCTCTCTCTCTCTCTCTCTCTCTCTCTCTCTCTCTCTCTCTCTCTCTCTCTCTCTCTCTCTCTCTCTCTCTCTCTCTCTCAGGCTCATTATCATCAATCCTATTCTTTTATTATTGCTTTATCTCACCATTCTCCTTCTAACCTTTTCCCTTATCATCTCCACTCCTTTCCACCCCTCTTCCCCTTCTCACCGCTGACCCTCCCTCCCTCCCTCCTTCCTTCCCTTCATGACTTAACCTCCCTGGTTCGCCTACCTCCTTCCTCACCTTCCTGGCCTCGTTGTGGTAGATGTAGGAGACATTCTCGATGATCAGCTCGTCTGTTAGTTCCTCGTAAGGCTGTTCCCTCGCCATGGTCAGGATCTCCCACAGTGTGACGGCGAACGACCACACGTCACTCTTGGTCGTGAATTTACCCTGCGGAAGGAAGAGTGACGAGGTGTTCAGTACATTTGGTGGACTCTCATACTCTCTCTCTCTCTCTCTCTCTCTCTCTCTCTCTCTCTCTCTCTCTCTCTCTCTCTCTCTCTCTCTCTCTCTCTCTCTCTCTCTCAACAGTGGTAGTTAAGGGTTAAAGGAAAACATTGTAGCCCTTAAATCTAAGTTATCGTAAAAAAATGAATGAAAAATATGGAAAATTAAACTTTTTACAATTCTCGGTTCTGCGTCTTGTTATTCAAACCTGTGACTAAATTGAGGGACATGAGTGTAACCTTTAACTGGTCGTGTGAAAGTGATGAGCCAAGTATTTACATGGTTTCTATTTCATCCTTACCAACCCAGAGATGATTCTAACGAGGCGTCAGTCATTCAAACCAACTAGTTTGAAGCCTCAAGTGTTTTGATTCGTTCAGGCTAGGTTTTACTGGATTACATGCGGTACTAATGCACTTTTTTTATATCATTATTGTTATTCTAAGCAATACTGAAATACTTCTTCATCAGTTATGTTATCTATGTACATCGTATGCAGGTAGTTCGGTAAGGTTTGAAGACGAAATGATAGTTATTGTATATCATTATAACGAAATAATATGGTATTGAAGTATTATACGTTTATACCAAACAGCGATTCACACGAATACTTATCATGGTGTGTGTGTGTGTGTGTGTGTGTGTGTGTGTGTGTGTGTGTGTGTGTGTGTGTGTGTGTGTGTGTGTGTGTGTGTGTGTGTTCCAAGCACCTTCACACATGACTCACCAGCAGGATCGACTCCCAGGCCATCCAGCGTATCGGCAGCAGCGCCTTGCCCTCGATCCTGTAGTAGTCGTTGGAGTAAAGGTTCCTGCTCATGCCGAAGTCTGAGATTTTGATGATGTGTCCCGTCCCGACAAGGCAGTTCCTGGAGGGAGGGAGGAGAAGATGGTGCTATTAGGAGGGGGAAAAATGGCTAGGAATGTCGAAGCTTTAATGTACTTTATTTCTTTTGTAAAGGTCGACATTCACAATGATGGTCAAGGTTAAGGTGGCTATCCTTTGTAAATCTTGTTTTAATCCTGTTACTTTTATTCCAAGCACCGCTTTAACAGTAGTAAGATCAAGGCCAGTCACTGCTGGCGTCCACCTCCGCTGTCATTGAGGTGGTATTCCGTATTCAGCTGTGGTTTTCAAGGTTACTCACGTCACAATCTGCCACAGCGATGATTGACTTGTGATTTATAGTTTTGAAACACTAGAAGGTTGTTCAGTGATGAGCTCGTATTTTAAGTAGCAAAAGTTTTTTAAAATTTCACATTTCTTTAATATCATTCGCAGGGAATTTAGACTTCTTGTTCTCCTTCTGTCTGTATGTCATAAAGGTGACTAACAGAGGTGAATGGGTTGGACTAGCAAACTTCTTCTTCCCTGGAATTATTCCTATAAAACGACAAACAAGAGAAAAAGTTTTTTTCTGTTTTCTTTCTTTTATTCTTTTTTGTTTGAGGCGTTCGTTAGCACGTGCCGCACAACTATAAATATAATCATTGTTATTATTACTAATACTATTATTATCATTATTATTATCACAAGTATTATTTGTGCAATACAAAGCCATGGCGGTGGACTGAAGCAACGACAATACTCTGAATGCCAAGCTTCTCTCCTGTCTCTTCCCTCCCTATGACATCTGCACACGGCACTCACCTGGTGGCAAGGTCTCTGTGCACGAAGTTGAGGGACTCGAGGTACTTCATGCCTGATGCGATCTGGGTGGCCATGTAGATAAGGCATCCGTAACTGTGGGAGAGGAGAGGGCGGGGCGTCAGTCTTCGATAGCACATGATGGTGAGTCAGCACCAGGCCACGCAGGGAGCGAGAGCCACGAGCTGCTAATACTTAAGCACCTGCTGGAGGGGAATCGGCAGGTGATTCTTCTTTAAGTTTTGTAAGGATATGCAAAGGTTGTGTGGAGTGAAAGTGAAACGAAAATTGGAAGCTCTGGTTGTGAGTGACAAGAAAAAAATGTTTTGCACAAGAACATATCAGCAAAGTAATCTACTGAACAACGTTATTCTACCTCATTCCTATATGATTCTATGAACTGTATCGGTAATTAAGTGTATGAACTGATTCAGAAATTGGTGGGAAAACGTGTCAGGACCATAACTCTTAATATTTCAGGGCATCAATAAACAAAACCACATTTTCGTTGTACACCATCAAATGCAACTTTCATAAACAGGACAATATACACATAGTCACAATCACAATCACAAACCCCTGACGTCATCACATCTACAGATAACACTTCATCTCAACACAAAATATAAAACAATGACACCAAATTAAGAAGAAAAAAAAATCACAACACTTTAAGAATGGCAATACACTGAAAACAGATTCCCTCCTCACACCCTCACGTTCTTCTGATGGTGGGGAGGAGGGTTGGGGAGGAGGGTTGGGGAGGGGAAAGGCCTCACCTGAGCGTCTGGGCGTGGGTGTTCCTTGGGGAGGCAGTCTCTGCGATGTGTGCTTGCAGGAACTGGTTGAGGTCCCCGTGCTCCTGGTACTCCACTAACATGCACAGAGGCTCCTCCCGGGAACACACACCCACCACCTGCACGATGTTGGGGTCCCGCAGCCCCGCCAGGATCTCCACCTCACGCTCGAAGTCACATCTGAAGAAGGAGGAAGAGGTGCATGTGATGGTGGATGAAGATGAGGAGGAAGAGAATTAGGAGAAAGAAGATGAGAAGGAGAAAGAGGAGGTAGAGGAGGAGGAGGAGGAGGAGGAGGAGGAGGAGGAGGAGGAGGAGGAGGAGGAGGAGGAGGAGGAGGAGGAGGAGGAGGAGGAAGAAGAGGCAAGTTGTGTTGGAGTTAAATGAGATTTTCAGATTCAGCATCACGCATTAATTCATTCAAGTGGGTCGGCACAAGTTTGTTTGTCTGTTTATTTGTGTGTGTGTGTGTGTGTGTGTGTGTGTGTGTGTGTGTGTGTGTGTGTGTGTGTGTGTGTGTGTGTGTGTGTGTGTGTGTGTGTGTGTGTGTGTGTGTAAAAATAGGCCATGACCGTGTGCTTTATATTCATAGCGAGTTTGTGTTGAAGGAAGGACGGAAGGATGCAGATGAAACTGGATATGCATGAAGGTGTGTATGTATGTGTGTGTGTGTAGCACGTGCCTGTGTGTGTGTGTGTGTGTGTGTGTGTGTGTGTGTG
>JAPQNM010000022.1:11394576-11412076 GCA_029783475.1 Metacarcinus magister
TGTATATCTGGAAGACTTTTACTTACTTCTACATTTTTTCTCGTAAAGAAGCACAGTAATAAAACCTAATTGAATTCGTAGCAATTGTTATATATCTATAAAACTAATTACATAAATAAATTGGTTTCCTGAATCACTATTTAAGTCTGGTTAAAAGAAGTTATGAAGCAAACACACACACACACACATATATGTGTGTGTGTGTGTGTGTGTGTTAGTGTGTGTGTGTGTGTGTGTGTGTGTGTGTGTGTGTGTGTGTGTGTGTGTGTGTGTGTGTGTGTGTGTGTGTGTGTGTGTGTGTGTGTGTGTGTGTAATCAATCCTTCCTGCAGGTGACGCGGTAGCCAGGAAGCACAAGCCAAGCCACCTTCCATTCAGGCAGACAATGGACGTCAAAAGAACACTACTGCTATTGTTAATCACGTGCCTTTTATGTCCCTTTAGACTACACTACGAGGGGGTTATTTGATCTGCTTTTGTTAGTGGTAAACGTGGCCAAGTTTTTTTTTAAGCATTTCCAACATTGCACCATGTAACACAACAGACAAAGCACAAGGTATGAAGCAAGTAACATAACACACACACACACACACACACACACACACACACAGCATCTTTGCACTTAACACAAAATACAGAAGCACGATGGCACATCAATTTATTCTTCCTCGTATTTCTTTATTCACTAGTTCCTTAACACATAAGAAGGGGAGTTAAGCGGGGAGAAAGGGTAATACATAGGAGGAGGAGGAGGAGGAGGAGGAGGAGGAGGAGGAGGAGGAGGAGGAGGAGGAGGAGGAGGAGGAGGAGTAGGAGGAGGAGGAGGAGGAGGAGGAGGAGGAGGAGGAGGAGGAGGAGGAGGAGGAGGAAGGGGAAAAGTATGTGTTGAAGGTTTAAAGGTAAGGTAAGGTAAGGGGTGTGGGTGAGTGATCGAGAGGCTACGTGTGTGTGTGTGTGTGTGTGTGTGTGTGTGTGTGTGTGTGTGTGTGTGTGTGTGTGTGTGTGTGTGTGTGTGTGTGTGTGTGTGTATGTGTGTGTGTATGTATGTGTGGTGGCGGGTGCAGTAATACCATGGAGGAGTGTGGGGTGGGGTGAAGGTGGCGCCTCCTGGGGTGTGTGGCGGGTGTGTGGCTTTGTGACGCTACCTGTGACGGGTGTATTGGCAGAGTGGTGTTGAGCCGGTAGCCATTGGTCCTGTGAGTGCCGAGGCGCGGGGAGGAGCAGAGAGAGGAAGGGCGCAGCGCCGCAGGGGCCGTCAGGAACTTTTGCACCTCCTAGGGAGACCACACAGCTCCGTCACTCTGAGTCTCCACCCCCTACAGGCCCCGTCACCCAGTAGACCGTCACCTAAGAGCCCTCTCACCCCGAAGACTTCAACCCCCATTACTAACATCCCCAGAGGAAACCATTGACTTGGGGTGATGGAAGGGAGGCCTCGCTACCTACCTCCCTTAAGGCCAAATTTTTGTAGTGGTGTTGTCGAAAGCTGTTACACTCCCTATGTACATACGTCACTCCACCACCACCCACAACAGTGACGGCGATGGTGGAGCGAGAGGAAGGGAGGGAGGAAGGGAGGGAGGGAGGGAAGAGCAAGGAGAGTGGAGGGAGGCACGGGCGGTGACACAACTACCATCCCAAGTCTTTAAAGTGAGTTTCGTCATAATTATCCATCAAGAAAGTTGACTTGAGGGGCACAGCGGGAGCAGGGAAGGCGGGCCTGTGTTACGGGGGTCATTTCGGCTAACTTTTTCGTGCAGTAATAATAATTTCGTCGACAGCATCCCAAAAAGGGGTATGGGAGGGGATAGGGAGGGAGGGGGAGGCGGTAGGAAGAAAGGGAGGGGAAGGCATCCGGTGCTTTATGCAGATCACACGTGCTCAAGTTGGGGGAGCAAATTTACATGTGAAAGGTAAGACTTAAGAGGGGACGGGAGGGGACGGGTAGGGAAAGGGGGAGAAATATACAAAAACTTGGAGAGGAAAAGGGGTGAATATTTCCCTTAGCGACCAGCTCTACCGTATGGGGCAGGAAGGGCGGGGGGGAGGGGCTAAGACGGAAGAAGAGGGAGAAAAAATAAATGCAAAAATATGAAAAAAAATACTTTCTACACAACTCTCGTCACCATGCAACCAACCACCGCCTCGCCGGCCAAAACTTGTGCCTCAGAGGGGAAAGACGTGGTGGTGCCAACTTCTCGTACTGAGGGTGGGGGGGGGGAGGGCAAGGGCGCCGAAGGGGAGGAGGAGGGAAGAAGGGCGCGCTGGAATGCTGGGTAGGGGGCACGAGGCGAGGGGCACAGGGCAGGGGTATCAGGGGGTGGTGTGTATGTGGTGTGCAAGGTGTGCTTCTTAGATCAAGTCCGAGGTGCTTCTCAAGTACTACTTCATACAGCACTCAGGTATGGTGGTGGTGATGGTGGTGGTGGTGGTGGTGGTGGTGGTGGTGGTGGTGATGGTGGTGGTGGTGGTGGTGGTGGTGGTGGTGGTGGTGGTGGTGGTGGTGGTGGTGGTGGTGGTGGTGGTGGTGGTGGTGAGAAACACATCCCATAGTGAGTGTTAAGTGCAATGAATCAAAATGTGGAGGTGAGTCTTGGAGTGAGAGTGAGGTGTGATCGATATTTTGACTGGAGAGAGAGAGAGAGAGAGAGAGAGAGAGAGAGAGAGAGAGAGAGAGAGAGAGAGAGAGAGAGAGAGAGAGAGAGAGAGAGAGAGAGAGAGAGAGAGAGAGAGAGAGAGAGAGAGAGAGAGAGAGAGAGAGAGAGAATAACATTATGTGGAATATCATATACAAAATACAGTTAAACAAGCCATTTTTTTTTGGGGGGCGGGATGGTTTACCCTCCAAGAAAACTATAGTGAGAGGTGAGAAGTAGGAGGATAAATAGGAGGAATGGAGGAGCAAAAGATAAAAGAAAGAGAACGAAGAGGAGGAAAAAACGTGCAGGAAGAAATGTGGAGAGAGGATGAATAAGAAAACGAGTAAAGTGCCAGTGATTAAGAATAGAAGGCAGAAAGAGAGAAACAGGGGGAGGAGGAGGAGGAGGAGGAGGAGGAGGAGGAGGAGGAGGAGGAGGAGGAGGAGGAGGAGGAGGAGGAGGAGGAGGACGAGGAGGAGGAGGAGGAGTTAATTATGAGGAGACACAAAGAAAAAAGTTGCAATCGACCCTTTTTAAGCCTCAAACCTCAAAAAAATTGACCTGCAGTGTTTTTCCGATGGCCATTAACCTAGAGGACTGAAATAACTCTCTCTCTCTCTCTCTCTCTCTCTCTCTCTCTCTCTCTCTCTCTCTCTCTCTCTCTCTCTCTCTCTCTCTCTCTCTCTCTCTCTCCTCGCTGCTCCTTCCCTGCCTTCTACAGCCTGCTGCTCCCTCTCATGGGCTAAAGGTTAATGTGGGTCAATTCTCCTTAATTATCCAACTAGAGCCCTCGAGAAAATCTATCCAAGGCTGGAGGAGGAGGAGGAGGAGGGGAGGAGGAGGAGGAGGAGGAGGGGAAGAACAAAAGGCCAGAAGGGTTGAAGTATTCTCCTTCACCTAAGTCTGTCTATCTAATGAATAATCACAGTACCTTTTTTTTTTCTTTTCTCTCTCTTTCTCTCTCTCTCTCTCCCTCTCAATATGTAAAGTATCGCGTCTGATCATTGTAGGAATTCTCTTATTATTCCTATTCCTTTTACTATTATTATACATTTTGAGATAGAACACAAAGACTTTCGTACTATGGTTTGAATTACTAGGATGAAACAGAATATTATCGTTGTAGTGTTGACTCAGTTTTCATAGTTAAGCGTTCTCTCTTTTTTTTTTTTAATCTAAGGCAGGAAAGTGTTATACAGAACATGACCCAGAAACTATTTTGGTATCAAGGAAAGGAAGGAATGAGATCACTGCTGTTTTGACCACCCTTCTGAGTTGTGTTTACATCTCTAAGCAAGGAAGCGACTGGACGACTATTTCCTTATTCACTGTTTCGTGTCACATTAATGAGTCCCGTCCAGAGCAGGTACGGGAGTCTTGGAGTGACCACAGACCTTCCTCTTTCTCTCTGATTAATTTTCTTTACCCTTTCAGCTCTGTCTCTTTTACTGTAGCTTTTCAACTTTCTCTGCCTCCTTCTCCCTCTATACTTGAATTCGTTGCCTTCTTTTCTATACACTTTAAGCTTTTCTATCTCCTTTTTTATATATTTTTCACATTTCCTGCCTCCTTTCCTTGCCTTCTCTCCTTGTTCTATAAATTTTCTCTTCCCTCCTTCACTTCCATAATCCCTACCAATTGAATTTCACTACTGTCTTCATTCCACTTCGTCTTCTTTCCTCCTTCCTATATGTTTTTATCCTTAAATACTCTCTATTCTCCTATCAACACACCTGGAATCACCTACTCGAGTTGTCATTGTACCTGTAAATGCTATCTGGGGCCTAGTATTCAATTTTTTTTTCAAGGTGGTGGGATATGTATGTAAAGTGAGGTTATAGAGTGAATTATTTATAACCAATGGAATAAGTTGATTATACAATTGAGGGAGAAAGAAGAAGAAAAAGAAGATGAAGAAGAAAAAGAAGAAAAGAAGAAGAAGAAGAAGAAAGAAGAAGAAGAAGAAGAAGAAGAAGAAGAAGAAGAAGAAGAAGAAGAAGAAGACGAACACGTGATATGAACAGGTGATTTATACATATTCTTTTTATAATACACAGTGAACAGAACAATATAACACACACCCTCAAGTGCCCATACACAGACAGGTGTAAACCAGGTGTTCGTGGACAACAGACACAAGAACAAATGTGGAAAAATGTGAAATGAAAGGTGACAAGCAGGAACCATGAGTGTGAGGTACATGTATGCTAATAAGCAGGACAAAGCAGGACAAGTAGGACAAACAAGCAAGCAGGCAGGGCAAAGCGTGCAAAAAAAACATCCAAGCTACAAAAATTTCACTACACAAGGACACTAGAAAAAAGCATGACAATAAAAAAAAATCATGAACACCAGAACTTTTGTGGCATATACAACTTTTTTTTTTTCCCCATCGTCCACATATATAAATTGTCGAGGCTCATAATAATTTTCATTAATCTGGAAAAATTATGTCATGTTGACTTTATGTGGAAAAATAATAAACAGTATGGAAATAATACTAGTGAATGGCCTTGTATTGACAAATTAATAAAGTGAAACTAAACAACCACTTATCCGATTAATACAACAACAACAACAACAACAACAACAACAACAACAACAATAACAACACAATAGTCTTTTTAAATGAAGCTGACAACCACATCGCATGACAGAGTTTTGTAATTGCATGTCTGATTAGGCGTTCAAAGGGGAGAGAAGAATGTTCAAACGGCTATAATTCACTATTGTTTTCCCCACTGTGATGTTATGCTGTAAGTATATATAAAACATGGAAAAATATGAACAACAACGTCCTAAACAAAAGCAGTGACTAGCAATACCCAAAACAAATGAACGAGGCAAACATCATTATATAAGCCATGAAAACAGTAGTAGTAGTAGTGTTTGAAACTCATACTCGCTCGCCATTGGTTGCTTAGCTCGCGACGATGCCATATGTTCCAGAAATTCATCAACGTTTCAAAGGTTGTATCATCTTATATCAGGAGTAATGAAATATTCTAAGCTTCTAATTCACTGAGCATATAGTCAAGCACCAGTATCCATGAGCTCACGTTTCTATATAAGCACGCTGGAATGGCAACACTGAAGAGGTGCAACATTGTACGTTCTGACAACACTTCATCGTACGTGTTACTTTTCATCGTTGAGTTACGAGCAATATATTATTATGATCTTTGGATTAGTACATTGTTGCATATCAATAGTTCACCATGTTTAAGTGTTACAGCTGTACAAGATTAAAGGGAAAAAAATAATGCAAGAAAACCACTGGAACGCTTTTTTCTATTTGACAGCCAATCAGCCACATCATATAACACAACTATGATGATAATAATAATAATAATGATAATAATAATAATAATAATGATAACAACAACAATAATAACAATGATAATATACCTCACATCACAGCCGCCACTTGTCAAGGGAGAACAAGCAAAGAAAGAGAAAAAATACGACACGGATTATCGAACGTCTCAAAAAACCAAGACTTCTGGAGAAAACAACAGCCTGACAAGGAAGAACAAAGAGACGCATTAAGGGAGGTCTTTCCAACAACAAAGTGAATACGTTGTGTGTCGAGGATATCTCTGTTGAGGCCTACGTGGCACTCCTCATCTCTGCGGAGGAGGAGGAGAAGGAGGAGGAGGAGGAGGAGGAGGAGGAGGAGGAGGAGGAGGAGGAGGAGGAGGAGGAGGAGGAGGAGGAGGAGGAGGAGGACAAGGAGGACGAGAAGGAGGACGACGACGACAACGATGACAAAGACGAATCAGGTTTTGGAGAATAGGAAATGAAAGAAGCAAGAGAAGACACGAAGAGGAGTAGTAGAAGGAGGGCGGTTGAAGGAAGTAAAGGAGGAGAAGGAGGAAGAGGAGGAGGAATAGGACGATGAAGAGGAGGAAGAGGAGGAGGAGGAAAGATTGATGCCAGTTACATTTCTCATGAGGCTGGCACGGTCAAAAGGGCGGAGGAACGTCTGAGGAATGACTGAGGCAGCGAAGGGTGGGGTGGTGGGGGGGGGAGTGAGTGATCTGCCTCATGAGGAACTAATGATTACCGTGCATCCCCCCCCCCACTCCTACCACCACCACCACTCCTCCTTTCAAGTCCCGAAACGACTTGAATTAATTATTAGTCTCATCGTGTTTTCGGTTATCATTATTGTTATTATTATCATTATTACTATTATCATTATTATTATTATTATTATTACGTTTTTTTTCCTTCCTATTCTTGCCTCTTTTATTAACATTCCTCGTTGCAATATTCGTGTCTTTTCTCCATCTTCCTCTACACACACACACACACACACACACTTCCTCTTTTCTCTCCTTCTGTCCAGTATTTTCCCCTCGTTTCGCGCCGCGGATGTCGTCTCCTTGAACGCGTGAGGGCGCGGCGTGTTCCCTGCGTGGGCGCAATACGGGTTCCTCCGCTCCTTTCTTTTGAAGCTCAAGGCGAGGCGGGACGCGGCGGGTCACTCTCGCCTCGTTGTGTTCCACTCGCTTCACTTACACACTCTTAGAATTTTCTCCGTTTTTCTTTTCTTTTACGTTTTCTTGCTTTTGATGCTTTTTGTGTCGCAACAACATAGGAATTGTATGTATGTATGTATGAAGGCGCTGGTTGTTGTTATTGTTGCTGTTGTTGTTGTTGTTGTTGTTGTTGTTGTTACTGTTACTATTACTATCATTCTCATTATTAGTTATTATACTTATTTATTATCATTATTACTATTATTATTATTATTATTATTATTATTATTATTATTATCATCATCATTGTTATTGTTATTAACATTATCATCATCAGAATTATTGTTACCATTATAATTATCAACTGTTGTTGTTGTTATTGTCGAGTGTATTCTCTAAGACAAGAAAAACTGCAGTATAGAAAAAAAAAGAGTAAAAACAGCCACACCAATAGTAAGTAAAACAGCTATTCAAAACTAACCACAGCAAACAAATAAACAAACATAACTTACAGATTAAAAAAAGCATTATTTTATTTAATCACTTATTCATTTATTTACTTAATATATATTCATATTACTATATTTATTTAACACACTTATTACTACCTTTCCTTTCCACTTATACTAACTTCAACCCAAATAAGCAAAACAAAAAAAACAAAGCAAAAACAGCAACCATCTTTCCCCCGTTAAAATATAGCAAAACAAACCAAAAATATCAACAAACACACTAACAAACATAACAACACTAAAAGATAACAATCACTAACCTCTCCAGTCAGTATTCCACAACCCAAAAATAACAATAACAATAACAGCAATAAATCATCCCTTCACTACCCACTAACCCACTAACTAACCCACCCACCTTCAGGTTGACGATGTCCCTCTTCTCGCCGTAGGGTCCCGTGTAGATGTCGTGCGTGATGGTGCCTTCCTTCTGCCTCCTGGAACGCCACACAATCAGCAGGATGGCAGACACTAGCAGGATAATCACCGCCACCAACACTCCTATCACCAACGCCACGTACTCTTGCCCACGTGGATCCTCCGAGACGTCTGCCAGCACTGTAGGACACACACACACACACATACACACACACACAGACACATACACACACACACACACACACACACACACACACACACACACACACACACACACACGAGCACACGAGGGAGAGAAATAATGGCAATTAGTTTTTCTTCTTTTCTTGGAAGGAATTAATGGAGTTTTATAGTATTTTTGAACTTTTTTTTTGTTCTTAGTTTCATCTCGTGTAAAGTTGTATAAGTCTACGTATGGATTGATTAGGTGTGTGTGTGTGTGTGTGTGTGTGTGTGTGTGTGTGTGTGTGTGTGTGTGTGTGTGTGTGTGTGTGTGTGTGTGTGTGTGTGAAATAACATTGTACCCTTCATATAGATATATAAAAGCATGTAAAAGAACTTGAAGAGAGAGAGAGAGAGAGAGAGAGAGAGAGAGAGAGAGAGAGAGAGAGAGAGAGAGAGAGAGAGAGAGAGAGAGAGAGAGAGAGAGAGAGAGAGAGAGAGAGAGAGAGAGAGAGAGAATAGGTATAAAAAAGTTCCTGACAAGCAATGGGTTTGGTGAGAAAATGAAGGTGAGGGTGAAAAATAGGATTAGATAGAGGAACAACAATCCCAAAGGGAGGGAAAATAAATGAGAAATGAAGGGAAAAAAGTTAAATGGAATAAATTACATCGTCGAAGAAAAACTGGAGCGGAAAAAAAAGTATATATAAAAGAGACAACAAACAATGCTTGAGAGTGGAAAAAAAATAGTAGAACTTAAGAAGAAAAAGAAAACATTTGGAAAGTAGATCAAAATAAAAAAAATGTGAAATTCATATAAAATAATAACAATAAACAAATTAATAGAAAAATTTACTAATAAACAAAAAATTCTATAAAAGGAGTAAATGACACGAAAAAATAAGTAAATTAATAAAAAAAACCCACTAGGATTGATTGATAAGAAAACAGAGATATGAAAAAACATTGAATCAAGACAAAATAAGGAATAATAATAATAATAATAATAATAATAATAATAATAATAATAATAATAATAATAATAATAATAATAATCACCCATGTTGCGTCGCGTGTCCCCGTGCGCCGCCCCGTCCAGCATGTAGCCTGAAGAGGAGTCATGGTGGGGCGGGGCATCGGCGTGGGGCGGGGGGTCGTCTGGTCCCGTTTCCACTGATAAGTTGCCCCGAGCTGGTGCTGTTGGGAGGGGGAAAGTGAAGGGAAAAGGATGAAGGGGATGGAAGGGAAGGGGAAGGGAGAGAACACAAGGTGAGGTTAGCAGGCTGTAGTGCCCTTTGCTCCTCTTGTTTTGTGAGTGTAGTGCAGCGTTATGATTATGATGCCATGTCACACCTCATATCGTTTCCTTTACTACCCTTTCTCTCTCTCTCTCTCTCTCTCTCTCTCTCTCTCTCTCTCTCTCTCTCTCTCTCTCTCTCTCTCTCTCTCTCTCTCTCTCTCTCTCTCTCTCATTCTCTCTCTCTCATTCTCTCTCTCTCTTTCACTGTTTCTCCTTCGTAGTGACACCAGCCCACCACATCGTCCCCTCAGCATCCTCAAAAAATTCTTCTCATTTGCAATTAAAACGAGGATGATCATCCACGCTCACCCCATCACCCTCTCGCCGGGTTATTTCGATTTTACAGCCTCGCGAAGTGTTTCTCTGTGCCTGTGTCGGAAAATGGCTTCGTGTTAAACTCTACCAGCCGCTATTGCAAGGGTACAGCGGGTGAGTGTCAGGACGTGGACATGAGTGGGTGTGAGAGTACATGTGGAAGCCGTGTTTTGAGTGTGCTGGCTGTGTTAAAATTGAATAGGGATTTGGAGGATGAAACCTTAAGCAAAGGAAACGAACGACAACGGACGGCAGGAGGTATGAAGGGAGATAATGAGTATTCTAATGGATAGAAGGAATACGATGTCGAGGAGGAGGAGGAGGAGCGGAAGGTGAGACATCTTACGCCTGAGTCCAAGAGCGGAGGAAGCGTCGGCGGGGAAGACAAAGGGGGATAAAATATACGAAAAATAACAAAGAAGGAGGAATTCCAGCGACATACAAAGCCGAGAAAAGGAAAGTATAAATGTCAAGGAAGGAGAAAAAATGTGGATAGTAAAACCACAGAATAAAGGAAGGAACACGGAACTGGAAACAAGGAATGATTGACGAGACGAAGAGGACAGAGAAAACCTGAAAATAGAGAGGATGAGCAAACGCAAAAAAGAGAAAGACACTCAAGCAAGAAAGAAAGAAAGAAAAAAAAAAAATACCCCAGCCATTTCAGTGTTATGGTATGGAGTCGTCAGCCTACACAAACCTAAAGTCTACTACATTTCCTCTTCAGTATATACATAATAAGTAGATTCTTCCACTCACCGACAAGGAAACCCAAGATCTAAAACTCCCCTCACTTATATTCCCTCGAGACCAAACGAAGGAAGGAAAAAAAAAAAAAATGAGAGAAAAAAAAACCCAGCAACTTCACCTTCCCAAACCACAGTGAGTCCTCCCTCTTCCCCTCCACTGCCACCGTCTCTCCTCTCCTTCCTTCCCTCCTCCTCTCTCTCCTCCTCCCTCCCCACCACACCACATGGTCCCGAAAAAGAGTTACAATGGAAGGGCCGCGCGTGTATCCGGGAAATACGCGACGCAAAATAGCCTAATTCCACCTCTCCAGATTTCCGGATTTTGGGATTTTAAACCACAAAAGACACACCGAGAGTGGAGGGAGTGCTTTTTGCATAATAAGGTGAACCAACCTCCTCTCTGTGAATTACCACCACCCCTCCCGACCCGCTTGCCTGCCTGCCTCCTCCTCCCCCACCTCCACCTCCACTTCCACCTCCTCCTCCTCCTCCTCCTCCTCCTTCGCCGCGTGCTACAGTTTGTCCTCCTTCCCTTCATCCTTAGGCGTAGAACAAGGAGGAAAAGGAGGAGGATGAATAGGAATATAGAAAGGAAGAGCAGTAGTATTTCTGATATTCTATAACTACTAATAAATGCACGAATCTTATTTCTGAAAACAATACGTGCAAATGTTAAGCTGCGATGCGTGCCCTCGAGTTAAATCTGGATTAGAGGGAAGAGGGATGTAGACGGAGTAAGGGGAGTGTGGAAGGAGTGTGAGGGATAAGTGAGGAGAGTGTTGGTGGAGTGGAAGCTGATGTAAAGTGAGGGAGTGAGTTGTGCAAAATTATAAGAAACATAAATAGAAGAAAATAATACAGAGATAAGAGTGAGTGAAAGGCAAGTGAGGGGAAGGTGACTATAAGAGAAGTGGAGAGGGAGAGAGAGAGAGAGAGAGAGAGAGAGAGAGAGAGAGAGAGAGAGAGAGAGAGAGAGAGAGAGAGAGAGAGAGAGAGAGAGAGAGAGAGAGAGAGAGAGAGAGAGAGAGAGAGAGAGAGAGAGGTTATCTACTCCCAAAGGATGACATGATAAACAGTGTCACTAATTCGACCACACATACATCTTTACCCTCACTGACCCTTCCACCCACATCCATTAACCACTCGCCCACACCCTCTCCACATAACCGTTCTACCTACACATATTAACCACTGAAACATGTACCTCTCCTCCTAACATGCCAAGCCACACACCCAATGCCCTCCACAACAGAACCTATCCACATACTCTCCACCCAAACATCCACTTAAATGCATGGTCATAACCTTCTAACCATTCACATAACACTGAAACGAACAAGAGGTATAAAAAAAAAAATTCAACCAGTTTCAAAAGAAGTAGAAATATATAGATAGTTCTTCGTGTATAACAAACAGGAGAGTTGAGTGAGGAAAAAGGAAAGTGCGTGCGTGCGTGTGCGTGTGTGTGTGTGTGTGTGTGTGTGTGTGTGTGTGTGTGTGTGTGTGTGTGTGTGTGTGTGTGTTTGGTTTTACTGTCTTCTGGAAATATGCGCATCGTGTTTTGATCATTGATAATAACAGCAACAGCACAATGGAAAGTATACTAAGAGAGCTATGCTAACATCAGAGGTTTGTTGTCTATATATATATATCTGTCGATCTTCGAGGCCAAAGTTTACAACGCGAGGACAACAATGAATGATTGTGTATAATATCACCAGCATAGGAACAGTGAGTAGAACGTTAACTGTTATTGATGTTATATTCAGTTCCTGACAGACATTATCTTTCTCTCTCTCTCTCTCTCTCTCTCTCTCTCTCTCTCTCTCTCTCTCTCTCTCTCTCTCTCTCTCTCTCTCTCTCTCTCTCTCTCTCTCTCTCTCTCTTAACACTTACTTGAGATAAAGAACAGCTCGGAGAGGAGGATCCAGCGGGCTTGGTAGAACAGCTGGAGCTTCACATACTTGGCG
Source organism: Metacarcinus magister (assembly GCA_029783475.1). Lineage (NCBI taxonomy): Eukaryota > Metazoa > Arthropoda > Malacostraca > Decapoda > Cancridae > Metacarcinus > Metacarcinus magister. The sequence continues at coordinate 11,407,085 of JAPQNM010000022.1, forward strand.
ACGCGGTGGTGGAGGCTGATGGTGACGTTGCGTGCGTACTCTGACACCTCGTCCGGCATGTATTTATACCCCACTGGCAGGGAGCTGAAGTACTTGCCGCCCACGCTGAAGAACACCTTAGCCCGGGAGAATACCTGCAGGGAGGAGATGTAAGGTAAGTGTCATGAGCGAACAGGTAAGTGGGTTCATACAGGTGTGAAGGTCATGGGAGGAAATACCTGTAGAAAAAGGATGATAATGAGGTGTGTTAGTAAAGGTGTGTTGCATGATTAAGGGTTATTAGTGTTGCTGTGAAGTCAAGTGTTTGCTTATAAAGGGGAGGAAAGGGTAGTGATTGAATGCTGAATGTAATAATCAACTTAATGTCTTGAAGAATGAAGTAAGTTTAATGATTGTACGGTATCTGTTGTATCTCTTTCAAAATGGTAAAAAGGAACATTGCATTGAGCGCGGGGAAGACCAGCCATCACCGCCATTATAACTATGACTCTTAAACTAATTATTATCACAAAGTTTTCATCGGCAGTGGAAGCAATCACCAGCTCACGCCTCCACGCGTCTCCGAGCCCACCGGTGCATTATTGTTATTAATTTGTGTTCATCATATTCGACACGTGATGTTGTTCCATGAAATGACGTGTGTTGGTGGTGATAATAGCCTCGCGTCTTGGTCTTTATCACCGCTATGCACCACTACAACACATCTATTTCTACTACTACTACTACTACTACTACTACTACTACTACTACTACTACTACTATTACTACTACTACTACTACTATTACTACTACTATTTTTATACTACTACTACTACTACTACTGCTTATCTACCTTTCTAAAGAAGCTTCTCCTGTTACTACTGCTACTACTTTTACTACCTCTCCTCCTCCTCCTCCTACTACTATTACTACTATTACTACTACTACAGCTCCATGCCTATCTATCTACCAACTACACAAAAAACAAAAAATTACTGTTGTTACTGCTCCCATTAAACTACCGCAACAACAACAACAACAACAACAAGAACTAGTACTTATCCTACTACCACCATTCCTCCTAATCACAACCATCACCACCACCACCACCAGTACTACTACCACTATTACCATTACCACGAAACACCTCTCTCTCTATATATATATATATGTATGTGGGTAGGTGGTATCCATGTTTACTTCGGTTTGTATCTGTCCGGATTCACTCGTCCAAATCCGTCTGAAGGAAGCTTGACGGCGGTGATGGACGGAGCAATTAAAACATGTGGCAGAGGAGCCGAGGGAGAGAAGGTAATTACACCAGACCCAAACTCAGATAAGAGGAGGGAGGGAGGGAAGGAGGAAGAAGGAAGGAGGAGAGGATAGGTGAGGCAGGGGGGATTATTAGAGAAGAGGAAGATGGAGGGCTATGGAAGGAGGGAGAGGAGATATATACGGATGGTTATGGAAAAAATGATGGACAGTTTAAGGGAAAGAGGATTGGAATTGGTGGGGAGAAGGAGGGAAGAGAGCGTAATGAGAGGATCAGAGGAGGTACGGAAAGGTAAGTGGACCAAGGAGAGAGAATGAAGGAGAAGAGGAGGAAAAGAAGGAGGAGAACAAGGAGGATGAGGAGAAAGAGGAATAAAGAGAGAAGATAGAGGAGTTGTATTATAAAATATGAAAATAAGTGAAAAAAGAAACAAAAGAAAAAGAAGGAAGAGAAAGACGAAGGAAAGAGCAAATAAAAGGCAGTAAAAACAAAGGTTATGAATGTCTGAATCATTACTGCCTACGCAATACTTTACATTCCAACGGGGGAAAAAATAAAATATACAAAAACTAATAAAAGAAAATGGCACAGAAATACTGAAAGAATGCCAATGAATGACATACTGACTTCCTTTTTTTTTTTTGTACAGGAATGACATGAGATGAGATGTGTGTGTGGATTATTTATTCTCAAAGAAAATATTAATTCCTATAGTTACCAGTCGTTAGAGTTACAAGGAATATACTAACATCTCTATCTCTCTCTCTCTCTCTCTCTCTCTCTCTCTCTCTCTCTCTCTCTCTCTCTCTCTCTCTCTCTCTCTCTCTCTCTCTCTCTCTCTCTCTCTCAACAACTAACCCTCAATCTCTCTCACAGTCATAAGAAAACATACTCAATTACATTAAAACTTTGCTACTATCACCACATTTAAGACAGCGTGGAGTGCCTGAATTAAAAGTATCTAAGTGCTAAAATCGGATTCAGCTAACTTCTCAATCCTAGTTTTCCTCTCTTCTTCTTAGTCAACTGTCTCTATCTCCAGCTGTGTCGCTCTTGGGTACTCTTGAGAGGCTACATCACTATTGTCTTTCCGCTGTCGAATGCCTGCACCTCGGGCGTCACTTAGTGCTTGTAAGATGGCTGAAGGCGAGAGTCATTCCGTGAGTGGTGAATGTTTGCCGAAAGGGATTATTTCGCGGCTGAGATAACACTGAAGTCACGTTGTCATGGCTTCACTGTAATGACTGCAAGGTTTTCAGTAGCGAAGAGGAAGCTTTATGACTTTATTCTTGCAATTCTCCCCAAAAAAAGTTTTAGGTAATGTATTTTGTATAAAGAGGCATTGATCTCAACTTTTTTAGAATGTATTTGATTTGCATAAAATATTTTAGTCTTTCTTTTTGGATTTGTTTTTCAACACCTTTTTGACGATGTTGAGTACCAGAAAGACCAAATATTTTTTTTCCTCTTGAGTTCAATGTAAGTTTTTTTTTCTTTCTGATTCTGTATTCAACATGTTCAATAGTTTCACTGTTACTCCCACGCCTCCGTATCCACTTTGGCGTGATCATAATTATATTATTTTCTGAACATGCAGTTGCTTTCCCTCCTCTTCTCTTGTTGCACGTAAGGCAGTAAGTACATTTAATGAAATTGGTGTATTTCTTTTCAAAAGCGTGAACCCTCGTGCGGTGAGACTCCTTCTCCACGGAACTTTTGCTCCTCGCTTGAGTTCTCAATTTGTGTTGGAAGAAAAACGTAACCGCTTGCTTTCCTCCAGCAAACGTTCCGCTGCTTCAACTTTCAGCCTTACCAAAGTTTTGAGTCTATTTTTGCCCGGAAACTCATTAAACATTGTTATACTTTTTGTTTATATGTATCTCGTTTGCAGCGTTTGGCTATATTGCATGCAGTGTGCAGCGGGTGCAGGGGCGAGTATTTCATTTACACACATGCATACACTCATTCATTACATTCATGGCACATTTATGGCGCTGACTGCCAGGGGTGTGTGCTGCCCGCCGTGATATTCTTGACACAAAGCCACACAATGAACGTTGCTGCGGCTGATGACAACAGGTGGAAACTTCGATATCATGCAAGTCCTAACGAAGAGGAAGCCACCAACCCTTTGCCTCGCTGCCTCAACTCCATTCCAGCACCGCTCAAGATTCCAAAATATTCCGTCTGTTGGGTGTGTTTACCTTTTAATCATCTTAAAACAAAACATTTTCTGGTCTGACCTACTTGTATACATTCGTGTGTCATCCTTTCAAGTTTCCTCAAATGACTCACAATTATAACCTTACTGAAACACTATTGCTTGTGATGCTTGGGGTCATACAGGCAGCGATGGTGTCTGATATTCAACCTTCTATTTTCGGACGAGCAGCTCAGCCTCACTACCTATTCTATTGACCCTGACGAAGGTGTAACTCTCGCATTCATGTCCCCGCAGCCAAGTAACGTGATACACCTAACGCTCAATTTACTACTCACAAACGAAAACGATTGAACACCTGCCTCCACACACCTGCCAATTAAGGTGCGACATTGCCACTCAATGCTTCCAAAGTTCCGATTATTCCTTCATCCGCTACAGTCATCCAGGCAAGTTATTTCTGTTACCCTCAATGAAACGCAACTTCATTCTTTTTGGCTCCGTCAGCTTTACTTCCCAAAATATCTTGTTCACTTTCCAGGCAAGTGAATTTTAAAGGCGAATATGTTTTCTACTTGATTTAATTCATTTTCTTTTGTTCATACTTAGTTTTTATTCTTATTGCTATTACTGCTATGATATTTTCCCCTCTCTCTCTCTCTCTCTCTCTCTCTCTCTCTCTCTCTCTCTCTCTCTCTCTCTCTCTCTCTCTCTCTCTCTCTCTCTCTCTCTCTCTCTCTCGTTATTTAAGATGTCACACTTTCTGAATAACTACATTCCTCGTTCCTAAAGAAAAAAACAGAAGTTATAAATCATAATATTCGCTCAAAATACATTTCGTGTTTTTTTCTGTCTATTTCGTCAATGTTAAATGACTGATAAAATAAACCACTTTGTAGCTTTTCAATCAGTTTCGTCACAAAATACCGACAATTCCTACAAATCGGAACTGTTTCACAAAATCTTCAATATCATCAGGTAAAAGAATATGTTTTCGCTATTTCGTATCATGAATTTCATCTCACACATCATATATTTTTCTTTTCTTCACAGGTGAGGACGTTCATTCGCTCTCGCCGCTATAAAGTGGAGTGAAGGGATGCAGAGTAAAATCCTTCTATCAAACTCATGCATGGAGAAAAAATATACACGGAAAAATACACCACCTTTTAACGATAATCCTTCCTTCATATGTCAAGAAATCCTACATGAATCGAATATTTGTTTGTGATACAACGAACAACTGTAATGTGAAAATGTAAGGTGGTTCAATGATTCAGATCAAGACCAGTGTGTGAATGTGCAACAGGAGGAGGAGGAGGAGGAGGAGGAGGAGGAGGGAGGAGGAGGAGGAGGAGGAGGAGGAGGAGGAGGAGGAGGAGGAGGAAGAGGAGGAGGAAAAGGTTGCTAAATTATGGCTGTGAGTGGGTGCATAGGGTGTGTGGATATGCAAGTGGATAGGACACAGGTAAGTACAGTATATAGGTAGGTAAGGTAAAGGGAAGGGATAGTTTGGTGTAGTTACCCGTCTACGTCGTCTTTCCCTCGGTCCATTTTCTTTCGTGTATCGTATATGTTT
>JAPQNM010000022.1:11422076-11472076 GCA_029783475.1 Metacarcinus magister
GGTTAAGCTGATGGAGGAAAATGAAGAAAACAGACGAGATTGAGGTTTCTGTGTGTGAAGTGGGAGGATTGAGAGAGCGAGAAAAAAAGAAAGAGAAGAGAGAAGAAAGACAGAAGAGAGAGAGAGAGAGAGAGAGAGAGAGAGAGAGAGAGAGAGAGAGAGAGAGAGAGAGAGAGAGAGAGAGAGAGAGAGAGAGAGAGAGAGAGAGAGAGAGAAAACGCCTATCTTATTAGTGAAAAAGTTATCTTACAGTTTTGTAATTTTCCTTCCTCTCCATTTCTCTTCCTTTACTTTCTTTTTCCCCCAAACATTTTATTTCTTGTCTTCCGTTGAACTGTCTAACTTTCCACTTTTATGGCCTCTTTTCACTTCTTAATACAATTGCTGCGTCTATTTCAATTTTTTTTTCTGCTCTTCTATACTTTTCTATTTAATCTCTTGCAGAAAAAGAAAAAAAGAGTTTCCTCTAATTCTTTTTCTCTCTGGTTTAATTCCCAGCTGACGACAATTCCGGTTTTACATATTTTACCGAGACCGTGATTAAAGATAACACACTCTTTCACGCCTTCTAACGCGGGGAGAATACTTTGGTGCCACAGAGTCAAAGGTCATTAATGAAATACAAACTTTAACAAGCGTTGTGTGTGTGTAAAGAAACGTGTTATGCTCTCTCTCTCTCTCTCTCTCTCTCTCTCTCTCTCTCTCTCTCTCTCTCTCTCTCTCTCTCTCTCTCTCTCTCTCTCTCTCTCTCTCTCTCTCTCTCTCTCTCTCTCTCTCTCTGTGTACGTTTCCATTTGGTTAATAACTTTTCCTTTTGTTGTGAGTCATTTAGTTTAATTGTTGGGATTCCCTCGCTTCTGTCTGTCTGTCTGTCTGTCTGTCTGTCTGTCTGTCTGTCTGTCTGTATGTATGTCTGCATGTATGTATGTTTGTCTATCATTAAGAATGTCCATCAGTATGTCAGTATGTATTTATATATGTACGTTTATATGTATGTCAATGTTTGCATCTAATGTTTTTTTTTCTGTATGTGTGTTTGTGTATGTTTATGTCTGTCAGTCTGTTTGTCTGCCTGTCTGTAAAGCAATCCAATGCAAAAATACATACAGCACAGAGAGGGAGAGAGAGAGAGAGAGAGAGAGAGAGAGAGAGAGAGAGAGAGAGAGAGAGAGAGAGAGAGAGAGAGAGAGAGAGAGAGAGAGAGAAAGAGAAAGCGAGGTGAGGGAAGTGGGGGGAGTGGGGGGCAAGGCAGGACAAAATATCAGCCGGGCTCAGCTTTGTCTCGTTGCTCCTGACACGCCGCGCATCGACGGGTTTTCCGAAGTGGTGAAAGTCAATGTCGAGGAAGAGTGCTATTTCCTACGACAGTTTCCCGAATGAAATTTATCTGAGGAGGAGGAAGAGGAGGAGGAGGAGGAGGAGGAGGAGTGTTCTCTTTCTCTCTCTCTTTCTCTCTCTTTCTCTCTCTCTCTCTCTCTCTCTCTCTCTCTCTCTCTCTCTCTCTCTCTCTCTCTCTCTCTCTTTCTTTCTTCTTTCTTTCTCTCTCTCTCTCTCTCTCTCTCTCTCTCTCTCTCTCTCTCTCTCTCTCTCTCTCTCTCTCTCTCTCTCCCTCTCTTTCTTTCTTTCTCTTTTCTCTCTCTCTTTATCTATATATCAATCCATCTACTACATAGTATCTGAAGGAAGAAGAGAGAGAGAGAGAGAGAGAGAGAGAGAGAGAGAGAGAGAGAGAGAGAGAGAGAGAGAGAGAGAGAGAGAGAGAGAGAGAGAGAGAGAGAATGGTCAGTGTGAGTAGAGAATCAAGGATGATGTGTTAGCGTGACGTAGGACAACCTGAATAAGTAAAGGAGAAGAGTCAGAGTCGGTGAAGCTGGAGAGAGAGAACAAGAGAGAGAGAAAGAGAGAGAGAGAGAGAGAGAGAGAGAGAGAGAGAGAGAGAGAGAGAGAGAGAGAGAGAGAGAGAGAGAGAGAGAGAGAGAGAGAGAGAGAGAGAGAGAGAGAGAGAATATATATATAAGTGAGAGAGAGATGACAGGCTATAGAGGAGAATTGGTAAACAAAGAGCATGAACAGGTGATAGAGAATAGTGATAAATGTATACGGAATAATAATGTGAGCTTGAATGAAGGAGGGAAAATGAGGCAGGTATGTTGTGCCTTACCTGAGTAGGGGCACCCGAGGACCTCCACCCTCATGCAGACGGTGCGGGGCAGGGGTGAGTAGGGCACGAAGCGGATCTTAGAGGCAAGGATGGGCGGCACCAGCTCCGTCCTCACCGCTGTGTAGGTGTTGACGTTTCCCTTCAGGATCTGCAACACAAACCACGCACAAGATAAGCAAGAGGCAAGGTACATAAGAAAGAAGAACATCCTCCATTACCAGACACTCGAGTACACACTGAAATTCATGACCCCGGTACGTGAGTGTGAATTAAAATGGAGAAACATTTCGCTTATATTCTTATGTAGGAGAGCATTAAAATTCGTGCGACATTTCATTGCTTGCATTACCTGTCTTTGAAATACTACTCTCTCTCTCTCTCTCTCTCTCTCTCTCTCTCTCTCTCTCTCTCTCTCTCTCTCTCTCTCTCTCTCTCTCTCTCTCTCTCTCTCTCTCTTCTTCTTCTTTCTCTTTTTCTCCTGCACCACCCAGCAGGCAGCGCTTCTTCCCCCTCGTATCTCTGCCTCGACGCAAGACCTTCACATCCTTGACAAGCTCACCAGGATTCTCCACAAAATCCTCACCAGCTCGTCTTGACATACTTCAGATACGCCCTAATGAATGCCCTCCCACAGCCCTCCCGACGCCTCTCCCTCCGGATATGTTCTCCACCACATATGAGGCAGGAGGACGATGCAAGCTGCTCAGGAAGGTTGATGTGCCACTTAAAATCCTCTTTGTCAAATATTTACGGAGTCTGGTCCCGTCGCCTCGCCTTTGAGCACAACTAAGAGCATTCTCCTGTTTCTTCAGGTCTCGGTGGCGCCTCGTGTGGCGTCCTTGTACAGCTTTCACTGCCTTGAGCACGGCAGTTATGAGTGAGAGTTCGTGGTGGAAAGTTAAGAAGCGGTGACTCTTGCACCTTAAAATGCTGCTGCTGCTGCTTTCTTTCACCTTATTAAAACAACCATTTAGTGTATTTCATTCGCGTAGAGATTACAATACAGCCCAACTAAACTGTATATATTTTCTAGTGTCTTATTGGGTCTGGCCAAGCATCCGTGTGGAAGAGAGACTATCATAAATGAACACAAAGCAGGTTATTTCTTCTTACTACGAGTGTGAGTATTGATCAAACAGGTAAGACAAAGGGATGACTCAATGCAGCACCTCTCAATGCGAGCAGCTTCTTTCCAAATCACGATAATGGAAACTACGACTTCTATAACTAAAATACGTGGGATATTTCGATCCATTCATTACAGACGGGATTCGAAAGCTGATACACACGACACAACCACTCCACCACTTAGCTATATGCGTTGTAAATGATGCAACATAACTCTTCAGTGACACTTATACCTTTCAAACTAATGCCTATGTAGACACCTCAACACACGTAACAGTCTCCCCTCTCTTGCAACGCTTCCCCTCCCGTTGCTTCCCTACCTCTTCCCTCCCTCTCCCTTCCCCCATTCATCTCGGCAGCACAACACCCATTAATCATAGTGTCATTAACTGTGGCGCTATTGAGCAATTCATCACAAGGAGTGGACGAAAAGAGGGAGAAAGTGGAGACGGTGAAGACCACTGGACGAAAAGGAGCTGGACAAAAAAAATATTAAGAGAAAGAAAAAAAAAGGAGTGTCAGATAAGTAAACAAAAAAAATGCAAGAGCTGGAAATGGAGGAAGAAGATAAAGGGAAAGACACGTTGACAGGAGGAAACAGCAGAAGAACGATAAGGAGAAGCAGGAAGGTGAGGGAAAGAGAAAGAAAGGGAAAAGAAGGGAAAGAAAGACAGTAAAGGAAGGAAGAATAGCATGATAACGGTGTGTAAAGTCTAATATATTAATCCTTGTATTAACATTACTTTATTCATTTTCCTCCATCTCTTTCTCCTTCGCTTCTCTCCCAACAAAAGTTCCTCCATTTTACTCTCCTCTTCTTCCTCTTACCTTCCCATTTAAAACCACTAGTACACCGCTATCTCCAGTTCCTCCTCCTCCTCCTCCTCCTCCTCCTCCTCCTCCTCCTCCTCCCTCTTCACACAAAACAATGGCTTCCTCCTCCCCTATACCACAGTCATTTGAGGAAGGGGAACCATCCCATTTTCGTGATTTCTCGGTTACTAAAAAGAGAGAAAATAAAAAGAATATAACGCAGGGCTTCATCCCTCTAAGTAATGAAACACACACACACACACACACACACACACACACACACACACACACACACACACACACACACACACACATACACACAGGGAAGATATGCATGTGTTTTGTGAATGTATACAAGGATTTACTAAAGTTTAAGAAAAAAAACGGATTGCTTGTCGATGACTTGAACGTTAATATTTTTTTTCTACCATTCTAAACTTTTCACACGGCAAGAAGTTATCAGGTCTTAAACTTTTTTACTTTATATATATACTATATCTCGATCTATTCTCTCGTCTTCCATTTCCTTGCTCTCTCAGGCGTGAATCCCTCTCCCCCCCCCTCTCTCTCTCTCTCTCTCTCTCTCTCTCTCTCTCTCTCTCTCTCTCTCTCTCTCTCTCTCTCTCTCTCTCTCTCTCTCTCTCTCTCTCTCTCAGCTACTTTTTTTCCTTACTTTTTATTTTTTTTGCTACACTCGGCTTCTTTTCCCGCCCAAAAGTTTATATCCCTTTCTTCTTTTATCGCCTTCATCATCATTTTCACTCCATTTCGCTTCCACTTTACTGCTTCCATCTTCCAGTCCTATTTCCTTCACCCTCTTCGTCACTTTCTTCACCTTCTACCTCTTCACTTCCTTATCCACCATTCTCCTTTCCTTCCCCCTAAGCCCTTCTCTCTCTCTCTCTCTTGTCTCTCTTTCTCCACATCCTTTTTTCCCCCTCTCTCCCTATTTCCTCTTCCCCCACCCTCTTCCCTGTCCCACGTAATTGGAAGTGTCAGGGTAAACAGATGTAAATGGGGTGGGATGTGTAGCTCCTCCCTACCACGCTACTCCCGGAGGAAAATTCTACTTCTCCTCCAACTTTCCTCCCTCACCTCGGCCGTGTAGGGGAGGAAGGAAAAGAAGGAGGGAGAGTAAAAACCGTATACGGTATAAAACTTTTCCGTCTAAATTTCTCCAGAGGAATGGTTAGAGAGAGAGAGAGAGAGAGAGAGAGAGAGAGAGAGAGAGAGAGAGAGAGAGAGAGAGAGAGAGAGAGAGAGAGAGAGAGAGAGAGAGAGAGAGAGAGAGAGAGAGAGAGAGAAGCTTCAAGGTGAGGTAAAAGAAGAGGCTTAGAGTGGAGAGGAAGCGAAGGGAAGGAGAGAATGGAAAGTTATATCTGTGTGTGTGAGTGAAAGAAGAAATAAAAGAGAAAATAGAGATAGAGAGAAAAAAAAGAAAGAGAAAGAGAGAAGGAGGGAAAAAAAAGTGTGCTGAGAGACAAACAAAAGAAACAAAATTGTGCCACTCTCTCTCTCTCTCACACACACACACACACACACACACACACACACACACACACACACACACACACACACACACACACACACCATGTCCACCCCGTACAGGACACGAACAAACCTTCATCTGCATAAAGGCCAATTTAGGGAAAATGAGTATAAACAACACATCAATTAGGTCCACGCGGCGGCCTCCTTAAGACTGGCTGGGAATGAACCACACTTGGGGACACGCTTAAAGAATGTTCAATAACCCTGACCAGGAGGAGGAGGAGGAGAGGAGGAGGAGGAGGAGGAGGAGGAGGAGGAGGAGGAAGAGGAAGAGGAGGAGGAGGAGGAATAAAGATAAAGATGTTAATAAAGCTAAAAATATGACGAAATATGATAATAATAATAGTAGTAATAATAATAATAATAATAATAATGATAATAATAATAGTAACAACAGCAAATGTTTCCTTGCAACACAAGCTTCAACAAAATACTTTACAACTTCGTAATATTTTTTCCTCCCACTAAGAGCAGTTTCCCTTCTAGCTCATTTTTGTTGTTGTTTACAGCAATTTTCTTTAGTAGGAAACTTTACCTTCCTAATTATATATATTTTAGGGAACTTCCTTTTCCCTCTAGTGCTTCATTTCCATCTCCACTTCTCCTTTACATAAAAAATAACACTGCCTATCCCTTCCCCTTTCTCTTTATTACCCTCTTCCTCTTCCTCTTCTTCTTCTTCTTCCTCTTCTCTTCTGGTTCCGTCTTCTTTTCTTCAATTTCATTTAATTATATTTTCGTTTCTACTTCTCTTATACATAACATACATCTACTTCTATATATTCTATTCTTTTCGTCTTTTTATCTTTCTTCTTCTTCTACTTCTTCTTTTTCTCCTCCTCCTCCTCCTCTCCTCCTCCTCCTCCTCTAATCAGTCAGCCATCAAAGAGTCACCGCGAGTCAAGTGTTAGCGTTTCATCGCCTTAGAGCCTTTGGAGGGTGATATAGGTCATCCTTGAGAGCCTCTGGTCAAGGCTATGCTCCCCCTTATTAGTCCTTCCCTCCCTTCCCCTCCATTGGTTTCCTTCAATACCTTCTGTTTTATTTTTTTTCTCTTTAATTCCTCCTTCATTATACTGTCTTATCTTTCTTTTTATTTCTTTCGTTCTATTGCTTATATTTTTCCTTTTTCTTGTGTCTCCTTGTTTATTGTTTTTCGTTAACTTTTTTTTTTTATTCTTTTCTAATGATTCTTCTCCCTTATTTTGATAGTTTCTTCCCATCATTCACTTATTTCTTTTGTTTCTCATCTTCCTTTTCCTCCTCCTTTGTTACCTTCCTCCCTTTCTTTCTCCATTACTTTTTTTCTCCCTCTTTCGTTCTTTTTTCCTCCTTTTTTCAATTTTCCTTATCTATTCTTTTTTTTGGTGACATTTTCTTATCATACATTATATCTTACTTTTGTTTAGTTATCTGTTTCATCCTTAACAAAAATACAACTTCCAGTGTAATTCACATTGACCTTAACATGTATTTTTACTACTTTTCTCTACTTTATAACTAAGACGTATTGTTTTAACTACTTTTTCCCCACAAGCAGTATAAAAAAAATAGGTACAGTAGGTAGTTTTCTGCGTTTCTTTAAGATAATTTCTATTGTATAATGTTTGAGGGTTTAGTTTTGTTTTTCCCTTTATATGGCGTCATCATCTCAATGGACTTTTGTAATGGCACATCTGTCGTTTTTTATACATATTTTTATAGCTTTGATTGCTCTCTCTCTCTCTCTCTCTCTCTCTCTCTCTCTCTCTCTCTCTCTCTCTCTCTCTCTCTCTCTCTCTCTCTCTCTCTCTCTCTCTCTCTCTCTCTCTTTAAATAATTATTATGTCACTCTTCTCCTCCTTGTCCTCCCCTCCTGTATTTTTCTTTTCCTATTTACTCGTTATTTCCAACCTTTGTCCTTCCTCCTTCACTTTCTCTTCTTCCTCCTCATCCTCTTCCTTCTCTACAAATTTCATGATACTTTGTCCCTACTACATAGTATTGCTTCCTCTTCCGGCTAGCCTCGGTTGGAGGGAAGGGTGGGTGGGGAGGAGCCTTCCCCTTTGCTCTCCTTTTGTATCTATCAAGTAGACACTATAATAGTAGTGTAGCCACACGGACAGCCTCGTTAGATCCAGTAGGACTGTTGCTGGCTGTTCTTCCTTTATACTCTTTTGTACTCCTCCTCCAGCTCTTCATCTTCCTCCTCTTCGTCTTCCATCTTCTCCCTCTCTTCGTCCTCGCCTTACTCCTCCTTCTCCTCTTTCTCCACAATCTATCACCGACGCTGTCACTGGCGAGAGGAGGAAGGGAAAAAAAAAAGGAAACCCTCGCCAGTTCCCTCTCGGCTTCCTCCCGTCTCGTCGGCACTTCTCGCCCGGCTGAATCTTGGCACTGGCGGGACATTACCAGCCGACCATAATCCATCAAGAGCGGCATTCCGATTGGCCTAGAGGTCTCCTGAGTGGCTTGAGCGGCGCATTTTGATTGGGTAATGAGGAGTCTGGCATCCTCTTGTCGTTTCAGCACAGTTATGACTCGTAAAAGTGATCCCAAGGCGAGGTATATATATTTTTTAATGAATACTTTGAGTCTTCATGGATGGATGCAGACTCAAGGGCACACAGGTGAGGGAGGAGGTCAAGGGGATGAGAGGTGGATGAGAGGTGGATGGGAGGTGGATGAGAGGTGGATGATGGGTGGATGGGGAGATGGAGTATGTTATTTTTGATGCATTTATATTTTCATGCGACGATTATTTTTTGTATATATTCCACTTCTAGTCAAATGAAAGAATGTTCAATATCTATTTTATGGAATAGGAGGAAAAAATATAGTCCTACCTTTTTTCATCTTCCTAACAAATATATATATACAATACTAACGGTAATAAAAAAAAAAATTGGTGTTGATATTCGGTGTTGCAGGAAGCCATTTAAAGCAACATTTCCTCACTAGGGAGCAATACGTGGAACAAGAGTCATTTGCAATCTATCTCCACCTTGGATAAATGTTTGTTCTTTGTTCCTCCATTAACCTTGTCTATGAGGAACGTTACACCAGGGGGGGGAGAGAGAGAGAGAGAGAGAGAGAGAGAGAGAGAGAGAGAGAGAGAGAGAGAGAGAGAGAGAGAGAGAGAGAGAGAGAGAGAGAGAGAGAGAGAGAGAGAGATGGTAAAGTGCCAAATTAACCAGCATATCTATATTTGCTGCCTATATGTTCCTTTTTTTACCCATTCTCTCTTTCTTCCTCTTTTTCTCTCTCTACTCCCCATTCGACTAATATTTCCCCATAAACTTTTTTCTCCTCCCCAAGTGGGCATTCTACCCTTATCCCTTCCTCCTCCTCCTCCTCCTCCTCCTCCTCCTCCTCCTCCTCCTCCTCCTCCTCCTCCTCCTCCTCCTTCCACGGCACAAAATTCCCCACCCTCGCCTCGCACAATAACCAAGACTGAGAGAGAAAAAGGGGAAGGGGAGAGGAGCCCAGCTGTCGATATTGAGAGGGCAAAAAAGGGAAAGGAGAGGGAAAGTTGGTCTCCTCAGCCTCTAGAAAACCTCCACAAGTGGTCTCCTCCACCCTCAAGTCCCTCTTTTGTCTCCTTCTCTCCAGACTTCCCTCCGGCGCCACATTTTTTCTTGATTAACAGTATTTTAAGCCTCCTGAACATTACCCTCCTTCCTTGTCTTTTTCTCTCTTCTCTCTATCTCTCTCTCTCTCTCTCTCTCTCTCTCTCTCTCCTCTCTCTCTCTCTCTCTCTCTCTCTCTCTCTCTCTCTCTCTCTCTACGTACACAGTTTTGACCACAAGTAACTTTCACGTATAGAGTTACTGTGTCATAGACTGAGAGAGAGAGAGAGAGAGAGAGAGAGAGAGAGAGAGAGAGAGAGAGAGAGAGAGAGAGAGAGAGAGAGAGAGAGAGAGAGAGAGAGAGAGAGAGAGTTTCCCCAACAAAAAAATAAAATCACCCACCGACACACTCACCACCACCCCAATATCCTCCTCCCCTTCTTCCTCCCCCTTTCTTATTGTTTTTAGCCCTGTTACAATATTTTGCACTATAGGTGTTCTGTAGAAGCACTGCACACCCAATAATCAATTGTATCATTATGTAGCATAGCGCATATTGTGTCAGAGGTGAGCAGTGTGCGTCAACAGTACGCAGCACTGCAACGTCTGCTGGAGAATAATAAGGACGACCTTCGGGTTGTGCTAAAGGAGAAAGAAGCTTTGGCAACACAGCTGAAGCAGGAGCAGGACCAAAGTGTCAACTTGAAAACACACTTGAACATGGTCCTGCGCCGCAAGGAAGCCGCTGAAAGTCAAGCCAAGAGTATCACAGATCTCTTTAAGGCGACTGTAGCGAAGCTGCGACTCGAGTACCACACACTCGAGACTCGCCAGCATGAACTGAAACTGCACTACGACCAGTGCGTTGATCAAGTACACACCAGTGTAACAAAAGAAGACCGTGCTGCCCGTTACCTGCAGGAGGCAGCACGGAACCTGACTCTCGTCCAGCTGGACAAAAAACAGATGGAACAGTATTACGTCACACTGGCGAGAGCACAAAGACATGAATGGCTGCAACATGCAGAACATTCCCAACGAATGAACAGTCACGAACAAAGTGATAATGGATTGAACCATGGATCCACAGACCAAAACCAAAACTCGATTTGGAATGAACTCTGGAACTCCATGGACGATTTACAAGAACTTTTACAAACAAAGGAAGAGTTATAAGAAGAAAACAAAGTCTACTCACTTACATGACTTTTGAATTGACGAGTTACAAGAACTTCTACAAACAAAGGAAGACTTATGAGAACAAAGCAAAGTCTACTCACTTACATGACTTTTGAATTACTTTCTTAGAAAAACATGTACTGTGTATCTTAGTATTGCATTATTTTGTTTATCTAATAATTTACTTATTGATTAATTGATTAGTACATTCACTTATATATTTAGTCAGTGTGTGTGTGTATGTGTGTGTGTGTTTTGTTAACGTCTGTCTGTCTGTCTATCTATCTATTTATTTATTTAACCTTCTCCTCCTCCTCCTCCTCCTCCTCCTCCTCCTCCTCTTCCTCTTCC
Organism: Metacarcinus magister; assembly: GCA_029783475.1. Lineage (NCBI taxonomy): Eukaryota > Metazoa > Arthropoda > Malacostraca > Decapoda > Cancridae > Metacarcinus > Metacarcinus magister. Next base: position 11,432,808 of record JAPQNM010000022.1, read on the forward strand.
TCCTCCTTCTCCTTCTCCTCCTTCTAGTAGTAGTGGTGGTGGTGGTATTGTCTAGTGTTCAGTTTAATTATAGAACACTGTATGTTAGATTACACACACACACACACACACACACACACACACACACACACACACACACTCTCTCTCTCTCTCTCTCTCTCTCTCTCTCTCTCTCTCTCTCTCTCTCTCTCTCTCTCTCTCTCTCTCTCTCTCTCTCTCTCTGTCTCTCTCTCTCTCTCTCTCTCTCTCTCTCTCTCTCTCTCTCTCTCTCTCTCTCTCTCTCTCTCTCTCTCTCTCTCTCTCTCTCTCTCTCTCTCTCTCTCTCTCTCTCTCTCTCTTCCTTCATTCCATTTTCTTTCTCTTCCCTTTCGTCCCCCACTTTTTTTTTTAACCCTTTCCTCCAACACTCCGCGACCCTCCTCATCCTCTCTTAGAATTCTCTACCTGAACAACAGTTGCAGTATGAATCCTACTGGTCTGTGTGTACTGCACTAGTTCCCATTTGATATGAGCATACGATTCTGTACCAGCATTAGTGGTAGTCTATTATAGTATAGTATAGTATAGTATAGTATAGTATAGTATAGTATAGTATAGTATAGTATAGTATAGTATAGTATAGTATAGTATAGTATAGTATAGTATAGTATAGTATAGTATAGTATAGTATAGTATAGTATAGTATAGTATGGTATGGTATGGTATAGTATAGTATAGTATAGTATAGTATAGTATAGTATAGTATAGTATAGTATAGTATAGTATAGTATAGTATAGTAAAGTATCCTCCTCTATTTTTCATTTTTTACTATTTCACACTTGCCTCAAAAATTCCATGTAGTTTTTATATACTACATGGTATCACTTATTTTCCCGTCAGCTTCGGCTGGAGGGATGGGTGGGAGGGGAGGAGCCTTCGACTGGACTATCCTTTCTCTAATTCAAGTAGTTAGCGTAGAGTAGTTATATCAAACAGCCTTCGCAGGGACCCTAGGGTCTGTTGCTGTTTGTGTTCCCTTGTATTCCTCCTCCTTCTCTTCCCCTTTAGCGTCTTTTTCTTCCTCCTTTGCGTTTTTTCTTCCTCCTCCTGCTCTTTCTCTCCTTCTTTATGCTGCATGAATGGCCCTTTCTACATCCTCTTCTCATCTACTCCCTTCTTCTTTATCCTCCTCCTCCTCCTCCTCCTGCCAATAAATGGCAAATGAAATTTAATGTTGAAAAATGCAAGGCACTACACATCGGAAGAAATAATGATCACGTTCAGTACTCAATAAATGGTAAACCACTTTCTACAGTAAACAAGGAAAAAGATCTGGGAATCACAATATCAAACGATTTAAAACCCAGTCAACATTGCTCAGAGGTAGTTAAAACTGCTAACAGATTGTTCGGCTTTATTGGGCGTACTTTCGAAAATAAATCAGAAAAAGTCATATTAAAACTGCATAATTCACTAGTACGACCCCATCTTGAGTACTGCGTACAGTTTTGGTCCCCATATTACAGAAAGGACATTGACAAACTGGAAAGAGTCCAGCGAAGAATAACAAAAATGATTCCAAGGCTGAAAAATAAACCTTATGAAGAAAGACTTAAAGAACTAAACTTATTCAGCCTAGAAAAACGAAGGATGCGAGGGGATTTAACTGAAATGTTCAAGATAATCATAGGATTCGATAATATCAATGCAGAAGATTACATTACTTTTGATCGATCAAATATAACAAGAAGACATCATTCTTTTAAGATTACTGGTAGAAGATTCACATCAAACGAAGCCAAGCACTTCTTTTTCAATCGGATCATTAACGTTTGGAACTCCCTGCCCGCCAATGTCGTCGACAGTAAAACAATTACTACGTTCAAAAATAAACTTGACAAATATTTAGAAGCCAATCCACAACTAAAATACTATCCGTTAACGTAGCAAACTTTGAGTAAGTTCATCTTGATGTACCTAATTTACGAAATGTCGATTCAAAAGACATCGCTAGTGGCCTGACATCGCTTGCCAGGAAGTAGTGGTAGCAGTAGTGGTAGTGACAGTAGTGATAGTCTGGTCTTGGTTGGCCTTCCTTTCCTGCCAGCCATGGCTGGGGAGAGAAGCCTTCAACCTTACTATCCTGTATCCTTCACTCTAGAGTAGATAGTGTAGTCTCACAAACAGCCTCGTAAGGGCCAGCAGGCCTGTTGCTGTTTGTTCTTCCTATGTGTTCCTATGTGTTCCCTCCCTTCTCCCCATCCTAGGGCACGCAGCCGACCTCCCCATCACAACAGATATAAAAGATGCCTAAATGAAACCCATTTTGCATGTGGCCCATCCCCTCACCCCTTCCCATCACCCCTCACCCCTTCACCCCTGTCCCTCCTTACCCGCTGCAGGAACCAACAGGCGGAGGAAAATTCACCCCAACGGAAGAGGAAGAGGAGGAGGAAGAGAGAGGGGTAAGAGGAGAAGAGGAGGAGAAAAGAGAGAGAGAGAGAGAGAGAGAGAGAGAGAGAGAGAGAGAGAGAGAGAGAGAGAGAGAGAGAGAGAGAGAGAGAGAGAGAGAAAGAGAAAGAGAAAGAAAGAAAGAGAGAGAGAGAGAGAGAGAGAGAGAGAGAGAGAGAGAGAGAGAGAGAGAGAGAGAGAGAGAGAGAGAGAGAGAGAGAGAGAGAGAGAGAGAGAGACGAAGGGATGGGTGAAATAGGACACGTATAAACTAGGTATTGGTATTGCTTTCCGATAGGAGGTCCCTGGAGCAAGGCTTCCCCAAAGACCAATTAATAAATACTTGAATCTCTTTGCCAGTGTTTTGTAATCTGTAGTGAGGGGAAGGAAGGGGAAGGGAAGGGGGAAAGGGGAGGGTTTAGAGAGGTGTAGAAAGGAAAGGGAAGGATAGGAAGAGGAAGGGAGAGTGGGATAGTAGAGGAGGAGGAGGAGGAGGAGGAGGAGGAGGAGGAGGAGGAGGAGAAGAAGAGAAAAAAGTGATAGATATAGATTGAGACACATGGAGAAGACGCGGAGATCCTCATAAACACTTTGGAAAGAAATAATCAATGAAGAAAATAAGTGTAATAACAATATAGATAACGGTAATAAGAATGATAATAATAATAATAATAATAATAATAATAACAATAATGATAATAATAATAATAATAAATAAAGGGTCAGTCAGTAGAGCGCAAGTAAGTACCGCCTCCACCCACACTGATGTTAGTGATACCTTTTTGCTGATATTGACCATTGATATCCACATTTAATGAATTAATGGAGTGAATATTTTAGGTACGGGAGCATGTAGGTGAAATTTTATGTAGTTGTGGTCCGTTTTGGCAGCGTTATGAATTTTTGAAAATCCTGTAGGTTGGCGAGCAGCTTAGTGTTGGGCGCGTCCAAGGTGGCGCCCAACATAACGTTCAATCAAAGTACAACTGGTAATGTTTAATTTTTTACTGACCTTTACCTATGACTTTCACTTTTCAAAATGTAATGGAGTGGAGCTTTAGAAAAAATCATGTTCATAAGATTGCGATGTACGGTGTTGTCAGGATGTTGCTAATATATCGACAAACAGACAGACAGACAAACAAACAAACAATGTGAAAACATAACCACTCGCCTAACTTCGTTGGTGGAAGTATTTACCTAACATCACCATCAACACACACACACACACACACACACACACACACACACACACACACACACACACACACACACACACACACACACACACACACATAACTCACGTCCAATTAATCAAAAGTCCTAACTCCTGTGTTTTGTCGGTCGCGAGGCATCAGTATGCACGGAGGGGCGATGCTGTGTGTGTGTCGAGGCCACGTCAGGAGTAAACACCACCACCACTGCTACCACTGCCCACTCACTGCCTCTAATTTGGCGATTGTTTACTGGTGGTGCGATGGTGGGGTGAGGAAAGGGGACGATATGGAGGAGGAAGAGGAGGAGGAAGAGGAGGAGGAGGTACTTAGGTGAGGTGTAGGCACAGTGAGATGAATAAATGGAAAAAGAAAAGTTTTATACGACTTGAGTAGTAGACGTTAAAGTGAGGCAAAGAAAGTGAAGACGATGGGTTGGAGAGTGACTAAGGAATACTGGTAATATTGTAAATAGGGAATAAATAATAAAGGGTGTATGAGAGGAAAGACATACATTGGTGTGATAAGGGAAAGTTTGGAAAAGTCAAGATGGGGAAGAAAAATCTGAGGAAAGCTAATAAGAAGAGTAATGCATTGTGGACCATACATGTTCTCAGCCTCTTTATACTTAGTACGTACGTAACCATAACAAGACGAAAATATATAAAACATAACATATAACATCAATCAACCACATAATATTCATTTTAAACACCATACATATTCTTGACCAACACATTGCTCGTTCTATATCAGTACATTAGAAAGAACATCTATTCCAGCATGTAAAAATAATTAATAGGTTCTACACTACACTTTTCACCCCCACGTCCAGCAATTTGAGAAGCGTAGAATACCTCTAGAACTAGGCGCATTCCAGACTGAGAATCACTGTTATATAAGAAATGAGTTGGATGGGGAATGTAAGACGTTGTATGTGTGTGTGTGTGTGTGTGTGAGGTGCAAGGGAAACAAAGTAAAACTAATTACAGAAACAGAGGATGCATACAATACACATAAATGCAGGAGGGCAAGGAAAAAATAGAGAAATTGACCAATAAATTACAAAACAATAAAAGTGTAATCCTGTAAAAAGCGAAGGGAGTGCAAAATTGAAAAGAGGCGATAGGGAATGGGAAAAAGAAATATATAGGAGGGGAGGAAAAGGGTGCAGGTAACGCGTGGGAACACAAGGACAGGTGAAGAGGACCCAGGTACTGATAATTTATAGGCGAGGACGACACCGCACCAGTAGCACGAAGAAAACGGAGACCAGTCAAGGGGGGACGAGCAGTAACTTGTTTTCTTCGAAGTTTTAATGAAAGCTATCTGTCTTGGGCGCCTTGATGGACGGGATGATAACGTCGACAGATAACAAACACACAAACAAACAAACAAACAGACAGACAGGCTAATCTAAGCGACCCTGAGGCGTTCCCAACCACAATAGGTTCTCTCTCCTTTTACTGATCTTATTTCTCTTCCTCCTCTTCTCCTCTTTATCTCTCCCTAAGCTGCTTCTACTCCTTCTCCTTCTCCTCATTCCTCAGACTGCTTTGGAGGAAAAGAGAACACACACACACACACACACACACACACACACACCCACACATACACGCTTCATTAATTCACTGTCTTACAACTTCCTCTCAAATGGACTGGATCGTAAGAGAGAAAAGGTAAGAGAGAGGAGGAGTTACGAATCCTTCTTATTTCCTTTCATTTCTCAAGTCATATTTTTCCCTCCACTTTGGTCATCTCCGGCCTTCCTCCCCCCTCCCCTCCCATCCCCTCATCCCTCCTCCTTTCCTCCACTTTTCTGTCCTCCCTCTCCTCCCAACAAGCCTCTCTCACCCCTCATTTCTCTCTGACATGACGTAATATCCTCTACTTTTCCTCCTCGTGACAGTAATTCAGTTTCTTAACATTTTTCTTCCCTTTCGTTCACTCCCTCTTCATTCCATTCCACTCACTCTCTCTTTCTCTCTCTTTCTTTCTCTCTTTTCCTCCAGCATCAGCCTCTCATTTTTTTCCCTCTTTTTACATTCATTTTTTTTTCAAGGTGATTTTTCGAGGTTATGAGAAGGTTTATTTCCCCTTTTTTGACGTTGATTGAAAGTGCTTTGAATCCTTGCAGGGCGCGCACGCACGCACCCACACACACACACACACACACACACACACACACACACACACACACACACACACACACACACACACACATACACAGCTAGCCTTTGGGGTTTTTCTTACCTCGTTCCTCCATTAACAATATACAATATACACATTACGAGAAAACCAAATCTGCATCTGCCTCTTTGTCCTCCTCTCTCTGTCTCCCTGTCCTTGTCTTTGTCAGTCTACTTGCAACTCTCTGACGCAGCCACTCTTTGCTTCACTGTGCCTGTCTGTTTATCTATCTGTATCCATATGAATGTATTTATCACCCCCTTCTCTCTCTCTCTCTCTCTCTCTCTCTCTCTCTCTCTCTCTCTCTCTCTCTCTCTCTCTCTCTCTCTCTCTCTCTCTCTCTCTCTCTCTCTCTCTCTCTCTCTTCATTCTAATATTCTAACAATCGCTATAAAAAAACACTAATTCCATATTTTTACTCAACAAACTGCATAATACCGTTCATAGCCATCATGTACACCAACATTTGTTTTATACACACACAAACACACCACACACACACACACACACACACACACAACACACACACACACACACGCCACCATAAAATGCCTCTCACTTCGATTAATTTGTACATAATTCTCGTTGGAATCCGATGAAATAAATACCTCTCTTTGTCTGTTTGCTACAATGCTGTTCGTGGAAATGGATACCACGCGCAATTAGGGAATAGCAATAGCAAAATAAAATACCTCACCCCTAGTATCGTTGTTAGGGGGGGCAAAACGTTGACGTACTTTCAAACGTAGTACAAGGCAGGTAATATTAATATGCACTACCTTCACCTTTCAGTATCTTCCACATGTAACACCTGGATCACTGTATAAGTACCTGTAACACCTGAAGTTATGAATGTGTTAGTGGCATCGAGTCAGCACCTGCCCATCACACGCGGCCAATTGATAAGTCAGGTGTAGGGGCATTTACCTGTGCTGATTGTGCTGATCATCTTCCACCTGAGCGCACCTGAGATTGGCTATTTCTCAATGCAATTCCCGTGTGTGTGTGTGTGTGGTGTGTGTGTTTGTGTGGTTTCCTAAGGTGAAAACCCCATGCAAATTTTCACTTTCGTAAGATCTTCCAATTCAATAAGCTTGGTATGTATGTGGTAATATTTGAACAAAAAACAACCGCTTCAAATTCTTTTTATCTTAGGATTGGTTACAGAGAGAAAGAAATCGTCCTCGTTGTTAGAAGGTAAACGGATTAAACTTTTGCAATATCCGAGAGAGCAGAACGACGGGCACTCTGCATTCTAGATGTGGCACCAGGAAACTCTGCGACATTTGTATTATCTTCCCCCTTAAATCTTGCGGAAGGACCAAAAATGCATTCAATAAAGACAACCAGCTTAACGAATTCACTTTCTTACCTACACCCAACATTTAGAAGAATTTTTTGTTACTAATGATAACAAAAACACCAAGACTACTTATAATGTACTAGTGAGAGAGGTGAAAGTGAGAAAGATGTTATGGGAGGGAGGAGAGAAAAAAGGGAGAGAGAGAGATAAAAAAAAGAGAAAGAGAGATATTGCCAGTCTATTGCTTGCTCTTCTCTCTTCATTCAGCTTTATATTTTCTCAATCCTCTGCTCCTTGTCGTCCTTTTGGTCCTGTCTACACCTCCCTAGACTCTCCTTCCTCCCGTAGACGCGCTCGAACCCTTTCTTAACTAAATTCAGTCCTGCTCTACCTCCTTTGCCTCACCCCAACCCTCTCTTAACTTCTCCCTAACCGAGTCAACCTTCCCCACACAGCTATTTCCCTCTTCCCCATTTCTCTCTCTCTCTCTCTCTCTCTCTCTCTCTCTCTCTCTCTCTCTCTCTCTCTCTCTCTCTCTCTCTCTCTCTCTCTCTCTCTCTCTCTCTCTCTCTCTCTCTCATGAGGTAGAGTCAATTTCCGCGCGTCCCGTCCCGGCTCAGACAGGGTCATTAACGAGGCATTACCGGAGGCTGACAAGATGAGTTAGTCTGTTTGTCTCTCTCCGACTCGCTCCCGACAGGCACACACACACACACACACACACACACAGGACATCACCACCACCACCAGCAGCATCACCGGAACCATTTCAATCAATAGTAATACAAATAATAATAATAATAATAATAATAATAATAATGATAATAATAATAATATTAATAGTAATAAAAACAATAACAACAACAACAAGGCGAGGCACGTCAAATTCGATGCACCTTCCGGGCTCTGTCGAAGCCTTTGGTCGGAAACACAATTCCACGCGAGGACTCTGTTCAATCTTGCGAGAAACCCGACAGAAGCAGGACACACACACACACACACACACACACACACACACACACACACACACACACACACACACACACACACACACACAGGCTGGTGGGCGAGTCAAAATAACACAGGTCACATCAGCTTTGCAAAACAACTGACTAAAAAAGTTAATTATATTGTCGACGGATCTTACTGGATAACGTTTAGAATTAATATTTATTTGATCTGTTTTTATTAAAGTTTAGCTTCGTCATACAAAAAAGAAAAAAAAAAAGAAAAGAATGAAGGAAACATGTATCTTTTAATCTCCTTCAAGCTTTACATCAGTATTGAATTGTATTGCTAGGTTTTATACAATGAATACAATTTTTATTAATATTGTAAGTTTCTTCATAAATCCCTTTCTTCAATCCTTCATTTCTCTATTCCTGCCTCCCGTTCTCTATTCATTAATGCATGTTTTCTTCCTCCATTTTTCAGAGGTTTCTTCCCTCCTTTTTCATCCTTTTACACTTTTATTCCTCTCTGATTCTAACTTCCTGGCGGTTCCTCCTTCCCATCCATTTCCTTTCGCTACAGTGAGTCGTTCCTTCTTCACCCTATCCTTCCAATGGCTCCCGTCTTTCCCACCCTATTTCTTTAAGCTGTACTGCCTCACCCTTCCTCTACCTCCCTTCCTTTCCTACGTAGATTTTCCTCCTCCCTTTCCCTTACTGCCCACGAGGGTTCACGTGGCGCCGGAGGGAAGCAGATTCGGAACAGGAAGATCCTCTGATCCTTTTATCTCGGCTGGCCATTAAGGTGAAGATCCAGGAGTGGCCGTGATCAGAGCCCACTCACACCAGCACACACCAGCCCACACCAGCCCACACCAACCCACACCAGCCCACACCAGCACACACCAACCGAAACAAGTCCTAAATCACCCCTCCTCCACCCCTGGGAATTGACGTCCTTCTCCCCTGTTTCACCCTGAGTATTGTCCGTCTCTCCGCCGCCACGTCAAGCTTTCCCGCTAAGGCTAACCCCAAGACACCCTGCTTGGAACACATGGACGGTGAGATAAGTAAAAGGGATTGGCTGGCTGGAGGCGACAACAAAACGGTGGAGATGCGTGTAGGTGGGCGAGGAAAACATGTGTGAGTGATGGAGGTGAAGGAAACAGAAAAGTGTGTCGAGCAAGAGTAAGAATCGTGATCAAAAAACAAAATAGAAAACTGAAAACATTAAAACGTAACGCATCATGTTGGGCAATTAGTTCGTCATGTACATAAACTGAAGACAAAATATAAATGATAATAATGATATAGTTAGCAATAATGATGCAATAATCTTACACAAAGGAAACCAAAATAGACACAAAGCACATCTCTCTCTCTCTCTCTCTCTCTCTCTCTCTCTCTCTCTCTCTCTCTCTCTCTCTCTCTCTCTCTCTCTCTCTCTCTCTCTCTCTCTCTCTCTCACACAAAGCTGGGACAACCGATTAATCCGCCTCATCCCGTTCTGATACACAGCGACTCGAGGCTTCGAAACCAAACTGATTTTCAGGCTAATAAGCTAGCCTGTGTGTGTGTTTGTTTGGTTTATTGGTGTTTGAAAGAGAAAACAACGAACAAACATACAGATACAGACGGAGAAACTGAAAAACAAACAAACAAACAGACGAACAAATTTAGAGTCAGACATGTATACAGACAAAAAGACAAAAAAAATGCATGCATTGAGTGTGTCTATTGAAATATTGAGATATTGAAATATATGCATGTATGTATGAAGATAAAAAGTGCATGAGAGAGAGAGAGAGAGAGAGAGAGAGAGAGAGAGAGAGAGAGAGAGAGAGAGAGAGAGAGAGAGAGAGAGAGAGAGAGAGAGAGAGAGAGAGAGAGAGAGAGAGAAAAAAAAAAATCACTAGACCTCTGTGACATATATAAAGTTACGGAATCAGGCCACTTTTTTACGTCTGTGGTTAAGAGAGATAGAGGAATACTAAGTGGAGCCTCCCCGTGTGGCAGGATTCTACCTAGCTTGAAATATATATATAAAGGGATACGTAGACATTGCACTACCGTTAAACTCCTTATTAAAGAAAGACGACACCTTCACCTTCACCTTCACCTTCACCTTCACCTTCACCTTCACCCGGAGATTTGCTCAACAACAATCTTTTGAAACACTTAACATTAAGCTTACTAGTTTCTCAGTATTAATCTTCCCTCATTATACCACAGTGACTCATTATAAAACATATCTTATAAAAATCAGAATTGGATATTTTTTTGGTACTTTTTCCGTATTTGTTTTTCCAACTGGGGACACTGGGTGGAGGATGAGGTTACATAATGGAGAGAGAGGGAGGAGGAAGGAAGAATGTGGAGGATGGAGTAGTTGATAGATGAATGGAGGAAGGAGTAGAGGGAAATAGAGAAATGGGTAACTGGTAGAGAAAAAACATTGTCTTGAACCAATTTTCTTAATCTTATCTTAGAATTAATGTCTTTTTTTTTTTTTCTCTCTCTCTCTCTCTCTCTCTCTCTCTCTCTCTCTCTCTCTCTCTCTCTCTCTCTCTCTCTCTCTCTCTCTCTCTCTCTCTCTCTCCACTATTCTAACTTCATTATCATTTTCTTCTCCTGAATTACAAATCTAACCACAATTAATTTTCACTCATACACTTTCCTTTCCAACCACCACCACCACCACCACCACCACCACCATCACCACCTCCATCATCAACTACAGTCACTCAACCATCCTCGTTTTCAACACATCGTTACCACTCCTTCCTACTTCACCTCCCACACTACCACCACCACCACCACCCACCACACCACCATCACCACCATAAGCCTCACCGCCCATTAGCAGAGACTTGTAAACAATTATCACAGTGTAACGATAGAGAAAAGAAAACTCTACGGCGTTGTTCCCATCAATTACGAGCTGAAAGAGAGGGAGTGAAAAGCTTTGCCGATGAAAAAGTGCAAGACAAAGAAAAAAAAAAAGAGAGAAAATGATGAGGATATACCAAGCGTTCCTCTTCAGTTTTACATATTCCTCTCTTCTCCTCTTCTCTTCTCTTCTCCTCCTTTTTACACTTCGTCCCTTTCATCTTTTACCTTGTGGCTTTTAGGTCTAAATTTCCATCCCTTTTATTTCCCTACATCATTCACATCGATCTTCATTTCCTAATCCTATGCGCTAACCACTAGGCTATATTTCCCGTCCCCTTACCCCTCCCACCCCCTATAGCCATCTCACCATCACCCTATCACCTATGTTTGTCCCTATGGTGTCTCCCCATCCCCAACCTTTTCCCCCTATTTCCCTGGGGACAAGTTCTGCTCCAGCCAACCCAAGAGAGTGTGTAGAGGGGTGTGTAGGTGTAATGATGGGGGGGAGGGAAGAGTGGTTTGGAGGGAAATGGAAGAACAGGAGATGGGAAGGTAGGTAGGTAGGTAGGTAGGCAGTCAGGATGGATGAAGGGAAGGAAAAATGGGACAAAAAACAAATAGTGTGTGTGTGTGTGTGTGTGTGTGTGTGTGTGTGTGTGTGTGTGTGTGTGTGTGTGTGTGTGTGTGTGTGTGTGTGTGTGTGTGTGTGTGTGTGTGTGTGTGTGTGTGTGTGTGTGTGTGTGTGTGTGTGTTGTGTGGTGTTGAGCCCAAACACAAACACTTGACTCTTATAGTCTAAAATTACATGACCTTCAACACCACTCTAGCCTTCTCTCTCTCTCTCTCTCTCTCTCTCTCTCTCTCTCTCTCTCTCTCTCTCTCTCTCTCTCTCTCTCTCTCTCTCTCTCTCTCTCTCTCTCTCTCTCTCTCTCTCTCTCTCTCATTACTCTACCTTTTTGTCTTTGTCTCATGTTATGTCGTCTTACTTCATTAAGTTTTATGACTGTGTATCTCATTCCTCATAGCCACCCCCCCCCTCTCTCTCTCCCTCTCTCTCTCTCTCTCTCTCTCTCTCTCTCTCTCTCTCTCTCTCTCTCTCTCTCTCTCTCTCTCTCTCTCTCTCTCTCTCTCCTTCCTTCATCTTCCTGCTCCTCGCCACATTAGCTCTCCGTGTCCCAATTTCCTGAAAATAAATGTCTCTTCCTCCATACACCAACCCCAACACTCCTCCCCCCCCCAAACCTTTTCCTCCCTCCCTTCCTTCCTTTTTCCCTTCATTTCTCTCTGTCTCTCTCTTCCTCTCCCTTTCTCTCCCCTAAGAGCTCCTCCGTCACACAGCAAACCCTCGAGTGACGGGAGGGAAAAAAAAGAGGGAAAAAATACACCAAGACCTTCCTCACTGTATTTTGTTATAACTCTGTATAATGTATAGGAATTTTTTTTTTTGTAGATAATACTGATATATACTGCAAAGCGCCATTTTTTTTCTTCTTATTCTTCTACTTGTTTTTTCTTCTTTTTTCCTATACTTCTTCGTCTTTTTTTTTTCTCCTTTTCCTCTACTTCCTTCAACGTGAATGTATTGACGGTATCTTTTCTTCCTCTCATTCTTCTTCTTATTATTCTTCCCCTTGCATAGTTGAAGTTTTTTCTCCCCTCCTTCTCCTCTTCTTATTCCTCTTCTCTTTTTCTGTGGTGGTTTCTTTTTTTGTACTTTTTTATCATAATTTTCTTTTCACCTTCTCTCTACCACTTCCTCGTGTAATTTTTTCTTTATACTTATTCTTGTTCTTCTTCGCCTTACAGAGTGGATGGAAAACTGAACCCTATTCCTCCCCCTTTCTAAACACCTTCCTGGGATTCCTTAGACACAGTTACGTATGCACAAGGCACCTCTGCATCCACCATACACAGCCAACTCCCTGCACCCCTGACTCTCTTGCCCAGAAGGAAGAGATACGAGAAGATAGGATAGGAGGAGAGAAAGAGGAAGAGGAGGAGGGAAAGCAGAAATGAGGAGGAAGACGAAGAGAAGGAGGAGGAAGGTAAGGAATGATGTGGGAAGAAAAGAGAGTTGTGAGGACAGTGAAAAGATAGATAGATAAGTAGATATATAGAGAGAATAACCGACAAATTAGCTAATAAACATACACAAAATCAGACACATATTGGTCTCATTAAAGGTAACAGAGGAAAAAAGAAAGAAAAAAGAGATGGGAGAGAGAAAAAATTTGAGTGAGGAAGTATGGGGAGGAAAAAAGGAAGGAGAGGGAGGGAGAGGAGTGAGGGAGAGGAGAGAGGGGAGGAGAAGGGAGGGAAGGTCAAATGGGTAAGTCCTGTAACTCTCCTGCTTCGGCCTGCGACCTTCTTTTATACTTTGGGTTGGCCGGTTTTCCCCTTGAAGATCGCATTAAAGAGGGACGAGGAAAAAAGAGGAAAAACGCCATGCAAAGGGAGATAAAAGAGGGAAAGAGAGAGGGAGGAATATGAAAAGATGGAGAAGAAACATATCACAAAGAAACTGAATAAGAAGAGAAGAAGATTTGAAGGAGGAAAATGGAATAAAGATCAGGAGAAGTTTAGGGGTTGTGGGGTACATTTTTAAAGGATATAAGACGTAGCTGATTCATGACAGACTATAGGAATAAATACTAAATCATCGAGACGAGACATATTTCCCCTTCTCAGCACGGCGAGGAAATAAAATTGATATCACATTGTTTTTTTTTCTCGTGAAACTCTCACCAATATATTAAACTAACGCCTCTAAATAAAATGTGTAGGCCTATGTATTGGCCCCCTGTGTGTGTGTGTGTGTGTGTGTGTGTGTGTGTGTGTGTGTGTGTGTGTGGTGTGTGTGTGTGTGTGTGTGTGTGTGTCTGTGTGTGTGTGTGATTTTGAGCGTTATTCACAAACGTTTCATCAAAAAGTGTCATTGATGTACACTGCAATGCATTCATAGGGAACAAACAATTTTATATTCGTACGTTTATAAACAGCCATACATTTTTGTTTTTCTCTCTCTCTCTCTCTCTCTCTCTCTCTCTCTATATATATATATATATATATATATATATATATATATATATATATATATATATATATATATATATATACTCGTACACAAACATATAAACATATGAATATACATAGATACATAAATATATACATATATACATACAGGGAGCAGTGTGACGGATGTCCATGATAAGGTGTTGGGGAAATAAGAGAAGCAGAGCGTCTGGGGACGATACAACCACCACCACCACTACCACAACCACCACCACCACTACCACAACCACCACCACCACTACCACCACCACCACCACCATCACAACCACCAACACCATCACTGACACCACCACCACCACCACCCTGACCCTCCCTTATCACCCCCCGCCGCCACACCACCATAGCATTGTAATGAGAGGGAGTGCGGTCGCTCTCTTAAGCCGATTACGCAGCTCCTTCCAAAGATTTGATTTATAAAAACCTTTAAAAGCACATCAAGTCAACAGGGGAGGAGGAGCGGCGGGCGGCAGGGGGTCGGGAGCCACGCAGGACTTGGGGTCGACAATAGCCCTTCCAGCCTCGCCCTTTAGTTTCCTACTGCTCTGCCCTGCGGGAGCCTCGGAGCAAACTGCGGTCTCCTCGGCTTTCCCTAAGTTGTGTTTAATGGGAGGTGTGTAATAGATTGTGGTGGGCCTTGCAAGACAGCGAGGAGGAGGAGGAGGAGGAGGAGGAGGGTGAAATAGGATGGGCGGGAGAGGGAGAATGGAGAAAGGGAATGAGAGAGAGGAGGAAACAGGAGAAGGAGGAGGAGGAGGTGGAGGAGGAAGACAAGGAGAGTGAGGGGAAGGAAATGAAGGAGGAGAAGTAGGAGTAGGAGAGGGAGGGGAAGGAAGTGGAGGAGGAATAACAATGGTGGTTGTGGTGGGCCAAGTGGTGATAATGGTTGTGATTGACATTGTTGTTGTTTGTTTGTTGTTGTTGTTGTTTTGGTGGTGGTGATGGTGGTGGAGAGGAGGTGGTGGAAAGGACGGGAGAAGAAGGTGTAGGTGGAATGGGACTGTATGATGTCAAGTAATACGTGTTGAATTTCTTATATTTTTTCTACATACTCTCTTCCTGTTTTCGTTTGCTGACATTATCATACATATTCATTAGTATTATTATATCACCTTTTTTATTTATTTATTTTTTGCACAGTTCTTAAGCCAGTGCAGCGAGTTAATTAGGTTAGGGTTAAGGTTAGACTAGGAAAGGTTAGGTTAGGTTTGGTTAGGCATGTTTGAAGCTAGGTTAGGTTAGGTTAGGTTCAGAATGTTTGAAGCTTGTACACGACAGCGAACGAAAACATTGAGTGGAACCAAGAATTAAAACGAAAAGAAAATACTCAAAGAAGGTAAGGTAAGGTAAAGGAGAGATGAAGAAACACAGGAGTGGATAGTCAAGAACACCAGATCCCTCCACCACTCCACCTTTCATACTCCACATCTTCATCACTGTCCTTTGTCCCCTCGCGGTTGTAATTATAGTGTAATGGAGCAAATAAAGCAAAACAAAGGACAGCAAGTGAGTGTTTCGTGATTAATTACGGACTGAGGACAAAAGCGTTTATTACGAATGACTGACTCAAACCCAATGCAGAGTTGAGGTTCATGGCATTCAGTAGGTCTCTGTCTCTCTTGTTATGGGAATTTAATCATTGTTATTGACTGATGCAGCAATAGTAGTAACAATAACAGCTACAGCATCAGTGGGCGCGTTCGTAGTAGTAGAAGTAGTAGCAATAGTAGTAGTAGCAGTAGTAGCAGTAGTAAGAGTATAGTAGTAGTAGTAGTAGTAATAGTAATAGTGATGGTAGTGGTATTCACAAGCCGCTAATTCACTTGTCAGGGGGAGTTATGGTGGTGGTGGTTATGATGCAGCACCAGCAGTAACAGCAACAGTAGTAGTAGTAGTAGTAGTAGTAGTAGTAGTAGTAGTAGTAGTAGTAGTAGTAGTAGTAGTAGTAGTAGTAGTAGTAGTAGCATCACCAGCAGCATTGCTAGTCGTATTAATAGAGGCGGCAGTTCTCTTAATGGTGGTACAAATGGCAACATTAGTATGATCATTAGTATTACCAACGACGCATGGGGCACCTCAGAGGCCTCCCCCACCCACCCCGCCGCCCCACACCTCCGTCAGGTAACAAGGACCTAATCAGCAGCTCTTCATGTTTTAGGGAGCAGCTCTAGGGACGCCGCGCCCTGCTAAGCCGCTCTATTTCCCGGGGGTGTGAAGGAGGGGGAGAAGAGATACAGAAGGAGGGAAGGAGGAAGATAAGAAATAGAAGGACAGAAGGAGGGAAGGAAGGAGGAAAGGGAGATATGTGCTACTAGGTTTTACACAGACATAATATATATAGGAGAAATATATTACTTGATAAGGAAAAAAAGATGGAGCAATGGATGGAAATACGCTCTCAAATTATTATTGATGGATGGGTATAGAAAAATTATTGAAACTAAACGGAATGCAACACCACAAGCAAGAAAAAAAAAAAGATGAGACACTTAGTCAAAAAAAAAAAAATGATATTAACATCCAACAAAAACAAAAATGCAAAGAGGTAATTTCAAAACTCACATTCTTGAAATACAAAAAAAAAGGGAAACAAAAATAAAATCTACGAGCACTCCAACACCTGCCACAGAGAGTCTCAGAATAACACATTACACACAATCACAAAAAAATGAATAAACAATACTTCGATTACTCATTGTGTTTTTTCTTTTTTTTAACTTAGTCTTCCACTTTGCCCTTACCTCCCCTTACGGTGTTTAGGGAATGAATGGTTGATATTGGGCGTTTGATTCGCTTTATCTATAATTAATGAGTGTCAGTGTTCCTTCCTCACACTCGCTGCATCGCCCCATGATTTAATTAAACACTCTAAAGACATGGGGGGCGAGAGAGGGAGGGAGAGGGAGAGAGGGAGAGAGAGAGAGAGAGAGAGAGAGAGAGAGAGAGAGAGAGAGAGAGAGAGAGAGAGAGAGAGAGAGAGAGAGAGATGAATGATATGCATACAGGCAGATAGAAGACAGATAAATAAATAAAGATAGATAGATAAATAATACATTGATACATAGATAGCTAGATAGATACATACAGATGCACAAAGAGATAGGGTGGGTAGAGATAGACACATTGAAAGATAGATTGATAAGGATGGGTAAGTATAGATAGATAGATAGATAGACAGATCATCAAAAACATACAGGTACATGATCATACACATTCATACATCAAGATAGAAACAGTTCTGACAAGAAAAAAATATACAAAGAATCATAAACATAAATATAAACCATCCCTAGTTTTTTTTTCGTATACACCTACAGTAAAACATACATAAAAAAAAATTGTGTAGCCCTCAACTCTTCCCTTACATTTAAAACAATCTCCTTTCCCCTCTTGTCCCCTCAGTAACTCACGCAGGAAGAAGATGGACACTGCACACTTGACAGGTAGAAAGGACAGGTAAGACTAATATATTTCCTGATAATCTGTCACCTCGGGAGATTTATTGGTTGACAGATTACTTGGAGCCATCAAGATTACCTCGATCATCCACCTCACACCTCACACACCGCCCCTAGTCCTCTGCCATCACGTTGGGACTCTTTAATCTTAGTTCCTGTCGCTCTCTCATGCGGCAAAATGGTGTGTGAGTGTCAGGGTGTGTGAGGTGAGGACGTGGAGGGAAGGGGAGAGAGGTGAGGTGAGGGGATGAGGTGTGTGTGAGGCAATGAAAGAGGAAAATGCTGTGGCAGAGTATTGAGGTGTGAGGTAAGAAAGTTGTGAGAGGAAAGTGTGAGGGAGTGTGAGGGAGAGTGAGGGAGAGTAAGGGAGATCTTCAGTCAGTGGATAAGTGGTGGTAGGGAAAGAGATACAAAGATTTAGTTGTTAAATCCCATTGCATTGTTTCCTTTGCCAGACCTAGATACGTGTTCCCCTCTGTCTGTATATCTGCCTGTCTGTCTATCTGTCTCCCTCACTTCCCTATCTTCACCCACTACTACAGGTATCACAGAGGAAACTAAAATGTGTATATAAACAGATGTGTTCTCTCGCTACATTGACACCTGGATCAAGAGAGGAGCCACGTGAAAGGGAGTCACGGTCGGCGAACGATTGCCAGCCAACAATGGATGAGGAACAAAAGGCTTATGACCGCGGGTGGCGAGGCTGGGGCGAGGAAATGAGTGGCTTTGCGCGTTTGTTACTCATGTTGACCGTTTTAAGAGGAATGTTGCCAGTTTTTGTATGGGATCATTACTCACACCTACTCGTACTTATACACACACATACTCGTACACACATACACATACAAACACACACACACACACACACACACACACACACACACACACACACACACACACACACACACACATATACACGTACCTTAGCTGCTTCTATGTACATTATTTTTAACCACAATCAAAGGAGTTTATGTATTTGCTCGACATTATTTACCCATGTATAGATGTCAACACAGTCAAACACACCCACACACACACACACACACACACACACACACACACACACACACACACACACACACACACACAACACTCCATACCTACATACATACACTACCATTCATCAACCTTTCACTACACATTCACTGACAACCTTTCCTTGCATATAACCAAACAGCAAAAACTCATTTATAATATATTCTCGTCTCCTTCACCTCCCACCATGACGTCACCCGCTGAACAAATACCAGGCTGGAGTCTTGTTTAATCAGATAATCGAGACAAACAGAGACTTGCTTCCTCACGCTATTACGAAGTCACTCCCCCGTCGATCCAAACTATGATGTTCTCCTCCCCTCCTCCTCCTCCTCCTCCTCCTCCTCCTCCTCCTCCTCCTCCTCCTCCTCCTTATGCTTCCTCAAGGGGTGTAAGGAAGGAGTGGATGGAGTGAGGGGTTTCAATGAGTAGGAGCCGAGCAGCTTGAGGGGAGAGATAAGACAGCATGGGACGTGAGGAGGGAGTAAGGCGATGGTATTAGATGGGAAATAGGAAAGAGGGTGAGAGGAGGAGATGAGGGTGTGACAGAGGCGACGAGGGAAAGGGGGGAGAGGGAGAGAGAGAGAGAGAGAGAGAGAGAGAGAGAGAGAGAGAGAGAGAGAGAGAGAGAGAGAGAGAGAGAGAGAGAGAGAGAGAGAGAGAGAGAGAGAGACGAATACTTGACATACATACTTAGAGAAAGAGGAAGAAAAGGAAATAGTGTAAAAAAAAGAAAAAAAAATTTTAATGAAAAATGAACATGTAGAAGAAGAGAAAAAGAAGGAAATTGTGTAAAAGGACAAAGAGAAGGATAAGGAAAAATAGGGAAAAAAAGGCCTAAAAGGAAACAGCCTATTCTTAGCACCCTTAACGTATATGACACAGACAAATACAAGTACTAAGACGGTCTTGAAACACGCCAAGGACAACATGCGTAGAGAAGGAAAGAAGATTAAGTAACAAGTAGGGAAAAAAAAATAAACAAGAGAGGAGTGGACAGGTGATGATAAATTAAGATGATAAATGAAAGTGTAAATGAATGGAAATTAGACGCCATTTCTACACTGTTCCATCATTCATTATTTTTTTCTCATCGTTCGTAAGGGAAGTATGCACGTCAGGTGAAGAAAAACAATTAATTATCTATGATCTAATTTATAATCCAGAAACCAATTACCTGATTCATTCATTCGTCACTATCAACTCTCATTATTTTTTCGTGATGAGGTGAAGGTGAAACGGTGGTACAAGGGAGACAAGGGGAGAAAAAAAAGGTCAGTTAAGGGATAATACATTTGTCTATTACCTGAGTAAATGATGTTTGTAATACCTGTTTATCTTCACCTACTAGAACTTTACGTCTGTTGTTACGGAGCCCAGCGAGGCGCCTAGACAGGTGAAGACGGTGAGGATGATTAATTGGAGAGTTTCAGGTGTGTGAAGAAGCGAAAAACACCTGCCCAAGACGTGCCAACACACACACACACACACACACACACACACACACACACACACACACACACACACACACACACACACACACACACACACACACACACACACACAGGAAGAGGGTAGGAGTGAGAGCGTTCGTTGTTCATCTCATACCGTTTGTTTAAAATGGTCCAAGTTTTCAGATACATTGTGTGGGTTGGACGCAAGTGTGCAGCGTAAGGCTCCTGTGATCTAAGGAACACGACTCTTGTCTTACCTCCACCCACCCCGCCCCACCACATTGATGAACGCTACAGCCTTCAGGTACTATTGGCAAAGAAGAGAGGTAAACAAAAATACAAAAAAAAAAGTTAAAAAAGTAAAGGATGTTCTCTGAAAATGGAGTTAGTGTGTGATAATTAATTAAAGATTACAAATTAATGACGTAAGAGCAAGGAAATGAAGTCTTTATCATTGTATTTCTTTTTTTTTAATTATTCAAGTGCATCGCAATGTGTTTTTATGTTTGTAGTTATTATATATTTTAAGTTTTTAATCTGCTGTAATCATAAGTATTTCCCTTTGTGATGAATTAATTTTTTTTTCAGGTAAGGTAAAGCAGCATGATAATTACAATGTTTCAACTTAAATTTTTCTACTCATATATTTTTCTTATTTTTTTTATGCTCTTCCTCCATGTCTTTCTATGTTGTTTTACTATACCATGCTTTATGAAATCTTTCTTCCTCCTC
Source organism: Metacarcinus magister (assembly GCA_029783475.1). Taxonomy (NCBI): domain Eukaryota; kingdom Metazoa; phylum Arthropoda; class Malacostraca; order Decapoda; family Cancridae; genus Metacarcinus; species Metacarcinus magister. The sequence continues at coordinate 11,453,539 of JAPQNM010000022.1, forward strand.
CTCCTCATCCTCCTCCTCCTCCTCCTCCTCCTCCTCCTCCTCCTCCTCCTCCTCCTCCTCCTCCTCCTCCATCCCATCCTCCAGTGACAAATGCACACATACGTTTTGGATTAAGCAAATTTGTGAAAGAACAAGAAATGTTCTGCAAATTTAAAGAACTGAGACAGAGACTGAGAAAGAAAGAAAGAAAGAAAGAAAGATGTACATGACAAGGAAAAATGGACAACCAATAAAAAAAATTTGGCAAACAGATGGAGACGTGAATAAAACAAACAAACAAGGTGACAGACAAACAAAATAATTTCCCTTGGACATGAAAACACACACACACACACACACACACACACACACACACACACACACACACACACACACACACACACACACACACACACACACACACGCACGCACACACACACACACACACACACACACACACACACACACACACACGAAGTCTTTAAGTTATGTTACTTTGTATCGGTATCATCAAATTTTCTTCCTTTTCCAGTTCATTCGTTTTCCTTTTCAAATTATTCAACCTCCATCATCTCCTCCTCCTCCTCCTCTTCCTCCTCTTCCTCCTCCTCCTCCTCCTCCTCCTCCTCCTCCTCCTCCTCTTCCTCCTCCTTGGATTACCCTTGTTTTTCCAGCGTCCTAACCCTCGCCGCCCTGGGATGCCTACGGCCAGATTGGAGCCTTCGACTTAAGCTCTCTGGGTTGTTTTTGCGCGTAAGAATAATCCTTTTGGAATACATTAGCTACAGGCGTCGGCACTACCTGATCGGAAGAGTGGTTGGGAGGAGGAGGGAGATTAGGGGTTCTCTCCCACCCTCTTTTGTTTTTTCTGCGCCTTCCATCACCACCTTTATATTTTTCATCTAAGTCTCTCTGTCCAGTGATCGTATGGTTCTTAGTTGTTGTTGTTGTTGTTGATTCTTCAATGGTTTTATTATAGTGAGGAAATGACTGTCAAGTGTAAATATATCGCATTGCTTATTCATTTACTTGTTTATGTATGTGTCTTTCAACTATCAATCACAAATCAGATACAAATAGAAAGAGAGCAGCAGCAACAGCAGCAGCAGCAGCAGCAGCAGCAGGTAACACCCAGCCATCCCTTGGTCTCAGTCAGGTTTCTTCCGCCACGCTGACAAACTCGTCTCCGTGCTCAACTTTTCCACGGGATTTCAGTTTCTTGGTATCACAATCCCACAAAAGTCTTGCTATCAGGAACTTTGTCTTGTTTTTGAGGTCATAAATTCACCAAGAAATGTTTTGCAGAATTAACACCGGAACCGCCAAGGTCACCTCATTATACGTTCAGCAACTTTGATAATTTGTCATTATGTCTGACATCTCTCATTAAGGAAATTGGCTTCCAACATCTATCAACACCATACTTTTCTTTCCTTTTATAATGCATATGATTCCCATTATCACACTGCTGTTTTCCTTGAGTTTTTGAAGACAATGTTTCCAAGACAAATACAAAATACTCCTTCGTTGAAACAAAGTGAACACATTGAAATGCAGCAACTCATCTGACTTTTACGGATATATACATATATATATATATATATATATATATATATATATATATATATATATATATATGCAAACATACGCATACCCTCCTCCTTTCCTCTTTCCTACCAGTCCTCGTTCTTCCATCATCGCACACCAGGCTTTCATGGTCTGCCCTGAAAAAAAAAAAATTCTAAAAGGAGCGTATAAGTTTTTCACCTTTTGGTGGTGCATTTCAGGGATCAAACCTTGGAGTTCAAGGGTACGAGCACGACTTTCTGAAAGCCATATCATCGACTGCTGGTTGGCTCAATGGCTTGGTGGACAACACAAGTCACTACATGGTTCTGTTCTTTCCTGAGACTGTTGTGTGGGTTATGTCACTCACAACAAATAGAGTTTGGTAGCATAACGTAATGGACAAAACATGTCCCTCATTCGACACCAGATGAATGACTTAGGTTTTCTAGGAAGCCAACCCAGTCAGCCACAGACACATGCAGTATTTCTAACGGAGTCACAAATTATTCGAAAGATATGCAAGTGGTAAAAGGTTTTAGTTGTACGTTCTGGAATCGAACCTTAGAACACTAAAACTACGAATACATCCTTCTAACCACCTAACGCTGAGTGACTTTATGTACGAACTTAAGATTATTATTGGGATTCCCACACCACTTTGCTCATGGTAAAGTAAGTAGTACAACAGGTCTTTTAAATTCGTAAAATTAGTGCCACGAACTAACAAAGTATTAGTTGAATTCTTTATCACACCACTTACACCGTTGCCTAACATTGTCAAGCTTGTATGCACCACTTACGACAATTTAATGTGAACAAGTAGCTTAAGTCTTTTATTTTCTAACTCAATTATACATTCCTAGGATCAACGCACCCAAAAAATGACACCCGGTTTGTCAAATGACCTGGAGTAAAACCAAGTCATTATATCATCATCATCATCATCATTATCATCAACATCAACATCAACATCATCATCAAGCCGTTATATATCCCAACACAAAAGCTAGGTATAGATGTTTTCCTTTCTGTTCTTACCCCAGGTGTGTAATGGGGGGGAAGGGAGGCAGCATGAGGTGAATCGAGGAGATACAGACGCAGGGAAGGAGGCGGAAAAGTAGGCGGGTGAAGGAAAATGGCAAAGAGCTTTCGGTTTCCACGTATAAAATTTCTTGGTAGCGCCATCCAATACAGAGCGGAAGGAGAGCATTCCTGGAGCATTTTTACCTCTGCGTCTTCCTCTACCTTGCCTGCCTTCAGTGCCCCTTGAAAGTGCCTCCAAGGAATCTCTCTCTCTCTCTCTCTCTCTCTCTCTCTCTCTCTCTCTCTCTCTCTCTCTCTCTCTCTCTCTCTCTCTCTCTCTCTCTCTCTCTCTCTCTCTCTCTCTTCACTTTCTCTATATTTTTTTTCTCTCTCTTCAAACACACACACACACACACACACACACACACACACACACACACACACACACACACACACACACACACACACACACACACACTACGAAGCCGTATGAGAAACCTATCCCTCGAGGTGAAGGCTCTGTGTGGGGCTGAGAGAGGCGGGCAAGATACCGCCAAACAAAAGAGCATCACGGTGGCTGTTTGAAGACGGCCGGATCCCTTGGTTTAGGGTCGGATATCCTCTAAATTAGTTCAGGTCCCCCGGGGTGACGCGGTGTAGGGAAGGAGGCGGGGAGACTGGGGGCATGGGGATCTAAAAGGACATGAGAGAGAGAGAGAGAGAGAGAGAGAGAGAGAGAGAGAGAGAGAGAGAGAGAGAGAGAGAGAGAGAGAGAGAGAGAGAGAGAGAGAGAGAGAGAGAGAGCGTGTCCTCAAGGCTCCCCTCAGAAGAAAATATTTTGTAAACCTGCGTCCCCGTCCCTGGTCCTGAGTCTGATGTTGTCCTGCAAAATTCTGAAGGAGGTCATTTCTGCGGAAGGGGCGAGTTTAGGCTTGTTTTCCAGCCCTGCGATTCGGGTGGGCGGCGACGGAACATTTTGCAAGCCCGAGGGTGTAACAGATTATTATTCAAGGATGCGAAACAAGGAGTAAAGGAAGGAAGGAAGGAAGGGAAGGAGGGTAAGGGAGGGAGGTAGAAAGGGACTAAAAGGGGAAGATAAATAGGAATGAGTTGGTGTGTGTGTGTTGGTCATTTGTATATTGAGAGAGAGAGAGAGAGAGAGAGAGAGAGAGAGAGAGAGAGAGAGAGAGAGAGAGAGAGAGAGAGAGAGAGAGAGAGAGAGAGAGAGAGAGAGAGAGAGAGAGAGAGAGAGAGAGAGAGAGATTGTGGCATCAATTCAGCATTTCCTAAGTAGAGATAACTCCCCTATCTACCTTTTCTCAATGTCCCCTACAGTCCCACAGCAGACACTCCCACCCCTTACCCCACCCATCCTTACCCTCCCCGCCCCTGCTCCGCCCCTTCCTCGTCCCGCCTCGCTCGCCCCTCCAAGATTCCCGTCATTTCTCAATCATGAATTATTCAACTCAGATGACATTAGGCTGAGGGGGAGGTCTCCTTTTTGCTGAGCCACGTGTCAGAATGATAACCACAAGGTGATGTCACACACACACACACACACCACACACACACACACACACACACACACACACACACACACACACACACACACACACACACACATTTAGGGGGTTAAAATGCGGTGAAATTGGAATTAATGTATTTTGGTCCATTTCCTTATTCTTGAAACACGTGGATTAGAGTGTGTTGGTGCGTATGTGTGCCTTTGTATGTTTATTAAAGGATTACCGTAATGCACATTTTTGCAGGTACTGAAGGGGATGTTAGCAAATCTTATAAGCTCCCTATAAATCATGAAAGAAAAGGAGGTAGAGAGGAGGAGGGGAAGAGGAGAAAGGAGAAAGGGAAACAAGAGAAAGAAAAACTCACTCCTAAACTTATAAACTAATATTCCAAATTCATGGCAAAATCTAATATTGAGTTCACCGTTTGATCCTTGAATAACGAAAAGATGAATTAATACAAAAAGAAAGAGAAGGAGTTAGTTAGAGCAGGAAGAGGAAGGAGGGAAGGACGCCAGGCTATGCAAGGGAAGGAGTGGTTGAAGGGTAATGGTCAAGTTTCTCCTTCATCCTGCAGGTGTCTGAAGGTTGATCCTACATCCTTCCTTCAACCAAAGCTCAATCATTTATTTTTATTTTATTTTCTAATTTGTTATTCTATCTCGCATGTTTCTTTTTGCTTTTTAGTTGTCTTATTTTCTTTCAGTTTTATTTATTTTTTTTCCTATTTAACTTTTTTCATTTATATTATCATTTATCTTGTGTAATATATTTTTCACATCTTCCGTATTTCTTAGTTCAATTTTCTCTTTTAATTCTCATATAAATTACTTCATCTTAACTTCCCTTTCTCATTTTTATTATCATCATACAGCATAAAGTAGTTTTTTTTTCACTCAATTACTATATAAACTTTTTTTTCTATTTTTTTTTTCCTTCACTTCCGCTTCCATCATCGGTTCTAAGTTACAATACAAGGACATGAATCTTCCTACTCACGTCACTCTGAACCCAATCATTCGAAGCTCAAAGCAAAAAAAATAATAAATCCACGTCCAAGATTGATAGATGCTCTGGGTTCACTTCCTCAATTCTTAAAACTTTCCATTTTTTTTTCGTCGTCTCCCACGGCCACCACTTCCGTCTTCTCAACCTCGATTCGCTTTTCTTTTTTGGTATTCCTTTCCTTCTTGTTCTTGTTATATTCTTCTTCATCGTCATACTCTTCCTTCTTGTACTCTATCACTGTCACTATCACCACCACCCCTAACCTTTCAATCATTCGCATTTATCTTCTTACTCTCATCTTCCTCTCCCACCCTTATTCCATCACCACAACCACCACCACCACCACTAACAACCAACATCGCCTTTAACAAGCAGGCAAACAGGCAGGAGAAACAAGTATAGTTTCCCCTTTCGATGCAACCTCCAATGACCCTTAAGGAAAGTTTGGTTCCTACTCACACCAGCACAAAAGTTTCCCTGTTTCCCTGACTCTCACACATTCATCAGCGGGACCTTAATTTGGAGACTGATTAAAATTAACTCCAAGAAATGAGACGAAGGGGAGTTACAGGTGTATGTTCCTCAGGTAGCTTATTACATTACCTGTGTTGAAGGGGTTGCTATTTTCCTTCACCTGTAATATACCTGGTTGGGTTAGTAATTAATTTGGCTTCCTTCCTGCCATTAGAGTGTTATGATGCAAAGTCTTAATGGAGTAGTTTATGGTTTTTTATTATGGTTGGTGTTGTTTATTTAAGGTGATTTTTTTCTTTTTTCATATTGGTTGTTCATCCTCATCTGTGATTTTTGTTTTGTTTCATGGTCGTCAGTTTAATCATATCAGTAATATTTTTCGGTCTCAATCTTTACTTTTTTACTCTTTAAAATCTTCTATCTCCACCTCCTTTACTTCTTCTTTATTTTTTCTTATCTTCTTGTTTTTAAAAATCCGATAAGACTTTAATTTTCATGAAAGCTTTCTATATATTCCCGGATCCCTTCTTTCTTTCTTTCTTTCTTTCCACTTCCTCCTTTTTCCTTCTCGTATTGAGCAAAGGAAAATATCTACTTCGCCCCATTTCCTTCTAGTTCAATTTTGCCTCTTCATCCTTCGTTTCCTCTCTCATGCAAAAAATATTCAACGTATTTTCCCGTCTCCTTTACTCCTTTTTCCTCTTTACCACTGCGCTTCATCTGGTCCTACTGCTTTTGATCCTCTTTCTCTTCTTCCATTCGTTCTTCCACATCCTCCTTTTCCATTTTCCTCTTCCACCGAGCGCTTGTGAGTGTACGATGGTAATGTGTAGTGTGTAGTAGTGAGTGTGTTATTGAAGCAAACATTCAATTACTCTGAGTTCCTGAGTCAACCTGATTATAACCCCCCACCCCCTCCCCCTCCACCTAGCACCGGGCCATGTGTACGCGTGTGTGTGTACGTGTGTGTGTGTGTGTGTGTGTGTGTGTGTGTGTGTGTGTGTGTGTGTGTGTGTGTGTGTGTGTGTGTGTGTGACAAGTGTGCACGTGCGTGTTAAGAGGTGGAAGTCAGGTCATTCCACTTTAGTACCTCAATACATTTTCTTTTACCTACACACATAAACATTTTACCTCAAAACGATACTGCGAAGAAAAAAAATCACACTTCTTTTGTTTTAAGCGTCGCCATACTCACTGCCACATTACTGATACAAATCCAAAGTGACGTTTAACAAATAATTTATCGAAAGAAAAACCAAACCCCCTCCATTCATCATGTCCCACTTCCTATAAATTCCTAGTTATGTAATTTTATCGTTTTTTCCAACGTCGTATTTGCTATTAACTCACTGATGAAGCCAAATTAACGTTAAACAAAGCGCGTACCTGAACAGCTAATTGCATTGTACTCACCTTGTCTCCGTTCCACCGCTTGTAGGTGTACCAGGTGTTGATGCCGGGCCGCCAGTACTCCAAGGTGTAGTTCTCCGCATACTCCTTCCCTAAGCCATTCCCGAAGCGACCCTGGCTTTCCGTGGCCGAAATCACGTGGGTTTTCTTCAGGTCAATCTCGAGAAACTGCTTCGACTTTTGAGCGCCGACCATCGCGCGAGGACACCAGGCGCCCCCTTGCACCTCCTTGTTCAGTCTGCAGGAAGAGGAGGACAAGGATGAGGTGATGAAAGTAGGAAAGGTTATGAGGATGTGATATTAGGATGAGGTAGTGAAGGAATACGAGAGGAGGTTGTGTGCATGGAGGTGGAAATATGAGGTTATTGTGAGGAAGTAGAAGGAGAGGATGAGAAGGAAAATGTTGTGAGGGTCTAAAAATACATGTAGTAAAGGAGGAGGCCGTAAGGGGATGAGAAGAGGAGGTGAAAGAGGGATCTGTGAGGTAAATAGAAAGAGAGGAGCCTCAAGGTAGGTAGACAAGAAGGAAGAGGAGAGGAGAGGAGAGGAGAGGAGAGGAGAGGAGAGGAGAGGAGAGGAGAAAGGGAGAGGAGCTTTTGAGGGAGATGAGAGGACGTGGTGAAAGAAGAGAGGAGCTTGTGAGGGAAAGTTGGTGGTAACGAAAAGAGTAGGAAGAAAGGCCTGCTGGGGGAAGGAGGAGGAAAGCAGGGATGGTGATGAGGGGAAAAAAAAAAAAGTGTGTGAGGAAATACAAATAAAAAGAATAATATGATTACAAGGAAATTTAATCCCATCGGTAAAAGCAATCATGACAAACAACAGAATGAGAAAAATATATGCATGCTCTCTCTCTCTCTCTCTCTCTCTCTCTCTCTCTCTCTCTCTCTCTCTCTCTCTCTCTCTCTCTCTCTGGTATTACTCCCAAACAGAGAAAAGTCAAATGTCCCACGGCTTCCCTCGTCAATCCCTTGGGAGTGTGGAGAAAATCCCATCCATTAAATGTGAGAGACGACGCTCCAAAAATATTCCTGCATGGGGGAGGGGCCGACAGGGTGGCGCCATCTGTGGACATATTATGGAACTAATTTCGGGAACGATGACGCCAATATGGTAATTTTCCGAGGCGCTTCTAAAGGGCGAGGGCGTCCTTCATACGCTTTTATACATATAAAAAATAAAGAAAAAAAAAGAAAAGAAAATGGAACGGGGTGGTTGGTGGTCGTGCTGGGAGCTGCGTGTACGAGAAGATGGCGGAAGGAAAGGAAAGGAATGGGGGATAAAAGAAAAGATGAGAGGAGAACGGTAGGAGAGTAAAAAACAAAAAGGAAAATGAAAAGGAAAGGTGGAAATTATGAAAAGAAAAGGGTTGATGCAAATGTTGGCTTTATCATGCAGGTCTGACTGGAGTGTGTGGATTAGGAAGGAAAAAAAAAGCAACGACTGATTGGCTGGTTGTAAAGGGAAGGATGAATGAGTGAAGTGTGCCTCTTGAAAGCATATTCCTCTCTCTCTCTCTCTCTCTCTCTCTCTCTCTCTCTCTCTCTCTCTCTCTCTCTCTCTCTCTCTCTCTCTCTCTCTCTCTCTCTCTCTCTCTCTCTCTCTCTTGATCAGGACTGCAATCATGGCTGGCCTGCAAGTCTGCAATCTGTATTTCCTGTTTCATATTAGAATTTCTGACTCACATAAAGATACAAGATCAATATAAATAATCATGACTTCTTTTCCTACATCCATTTGTCTTCATTCGAAATACTAACATCGCTGCATGCCCTCAATTTTTTTCTTTATCTATTCATAATATATTCCAGCCCCTTTAATGAAACGTTCCCTTGTGATTTTCTGTTCCTCTCCGTAAATAGTTCCTCCTCCCTCCCCCGGTCCTTGCCTCTCTCTATCCCTCCCGACCTCGCTTCCTCGTTCCCTTCCCTCCCCTCAAGGTCACGGCGCATGGGAAGGACAAAGAGGCAGAGGCTAACGTGCAAACAAACGCAAAACGCAGACAAATGAGTCGCCATACCCTGGAAAGAGCGACAATTGAGTCTAATTCCAGTAGTTTTCGGTATTTGGACAATGAAAATTCAATAGTATGACAAATATTTTCTCATTGGAATTAATCTATAACGAAATCTGATAAATTAGCCGTGATTAATTCGAATCAACGGTCTAATCCGCCATTAAACAAGGGAAAAATAAATGTATATGCATTCTACCAGGATCAGCGGCGTAGGGACGGGCGAAGCGGACGTGTGATCTATACATGCAGGAACCTTTTCGAAGCGATGAGCTGAAAACAGAGTAGCAGGTTTTTTTTCTCTAAGTCCACATCCTTTTATGACGCGATGGTGTGTGTGTGTGTGTGTGTGTGTGTGTGTGTGTGTGTGTGTGTGTGTGTGTGTGTGTGTGTGTGTGTGTGTGTGTGTGTGTGTGTGTGTGTGTGTGTGTGTGTGTGCATTAATATAATAAGATGCACGTCACTTTAACATGAAACAAAATGAGTCAATCTGCAGATCCTTTTTTAACAGCCACGCCCTCCATGACTAATATTTGTTTTAGAAATGTATTTATGATTCGTCATTGGGATGGTATTGCGTCAGACATCACTCTTAATGTAATGATTTGTAAATGCAGTAATATTTATACAACATTACATAAGGAGAATTGCAGTATTTCTAAAAAAAAATAATAATAAATTGTACAATCCGAATGGCAGAATATCTACGAAATAAAATAAAAAAACACACGCACTTACTAACTCTCCTTGACGTGAGTAGAGTTCCCTGTTGCTTATTATCAGGAAACATGAAACGATAATTTACTCCCGAGTTACGCAAGAAGAAAATAAAATAGAAGACGAAAAAAACACGCTGAGTGCATTTTACGAGAAACTTGATGCAGTAAACGAGCCGTGGAAAGACGAGGCTAAAACAGAGGCCAACACACTGTTTTACCACGTGACTGTATGTATGTATGTATGTATGTATGTATGTATGTATGTATGTATGTATGTATGTATATATGTATGTAGGTATGTGGGACTAAAAGTGTATGAAATTATAAACTTTAGCGGTGAAGCAATAGTAACATAAAAAAAAACAAAATGAAAAATGTTGTGCTTTGTAAATGAATGAACAAAAAACATGACGTGTATGACATTTTATCCACTCTGATATTTTCAATGTTTACAGATGAAAGGCGTGTGTTGCTTTAATTCCACGGCAAATATTGTGGTTTCTCATTACCCCTGCACCCTAATTTCGTCCCCTCCCCTCTCCTCTACCACCACCACCATCACCATCACCACCACCACCTGTCTCACCCTCCCCTTCCTCCTTCCCTACACACATACAAACACTGCCCTCACCCTTACCGTCCTCCTCCCCCCCTCTGTCCCTCCACACAGCACCACCCTTATACAATCCCTTTACTCCACTTCCTTCTCCTCCACATTAAGAACTTTCACACTTTCACCTCCATCATCCTCCACTTCAATCCATCCCACTCTGCATTGTCCTCATCACCAAGTCGCCACGATCCCACTCATTCCCTCTCACCACTTCTTCCCACTCGACTGTCCACATTGGCCGCCACATAATGGAATCATACGCTGTGAGTTTCATCGCTAATGAAATATGGATTATGTAAATTAGTATTGGAATATTGATGGGAGAGTGTGGGGAGCAATCTGTGTGTAGCAATACTCTGTGTACTCGTGTCGTGATGGTGTGTTGCTGGTGGTTGTAGTGTAGTGGTGGTGGTGGTGGTGGTGGTGGTGGTGGTGGTGGTGGTGGTGGTGGTGGTGGTGGTGGTGGTGGTGGTGGTCGTGTTGTCTTGGATAATGCTGGCTTGTGTGACTTTGTTTTGTTGTTTTGTGTCGTGTCGTCGGGTGGTAATACTAGTGGTGTGTCTGTGTTGTGTTGTGTTGTGTTGTGTTGTGTTGTGTTGTAAGGATTATTGACGTGAGGATTTGATGTGTGATGTGATGTCATGTGCTGTGTAATGCGTGGTGTGTTGAGTATGTGATGTGATGTTATGTGATGTGGCTTCGATAAAGTATGGTGTTGCTTGATGTGCATGTGTGTGTGTGTGTGTGTGTGTGTGTTTTTTCGTAGTGTTTTTTGCGGAGAAGTGTGTGAATTAGTATGAAATTGGTCGATATGGCATTATGTATGTATGTTCTGGGGTCGTGGGGAGTGTTACGTAATATGGCGTGGTGGTAGCGTAGAGTAATGGATGAATATACTAGAACTTCCAACAGAACATCAATAAAATCATTCCTAATCATATATATGTTGCGTATAGAAAACGACTTTTTTTTAACACAAATAAGTATAATGATAAAGAAAACAATGATGTAATAACGACAACCACAATTTTTTCACACAAATAATATTTAATAAGTTAACTCGAATGCAAATTGATACCTTACATAATATCTATCGAAACTCCAGGTTGACATTATACACAATTGGATACAATATACATACACATATACACAAAGACATGACAGAAGGCACATATATATCACTCAGTTAGCAGGAATAACAAGCATGAGTCAGCTGGGAAGAAATGAGGACAAGGAGCAAGCAGGGTTCGATCCCCGCAGACCAAGACACAACACACATTCCGGAGTATATTTATGGTCACTTACGCCTTGCTCTCCTTTACTCTCACTCCGTGGTATCGTGCGTGCAGAGGAGCGCGTGAGACACAACCCCACAGACACACACACACACACACACACACACAAACACACACACATACACACACACAAGGGTAGCAGCGCCCCACGAACATGTAACTCTCACGCCACGCCCTCTGTAGGATTTATCGCCACTACCAGGAAAGTCTCGCGGAACAACATCGAAACAAGGTAATGCAAAAAAAAATATTAAACACAATAAATATATATAAAAACAAGAAGAAAAATTATGAAAACGTGAAAAAACAGCATCTTCAACATCAACAGCTGGTGAGGGGGTAACGTTGAGGAAACCGGTCACCCTACCATTCTGACCCCCCCTCCACTCACCCCCCCCCCGAGTTCCCTTCAGAAGCCCAGCGCCCCCTGAGACCTCCGACAGCGGATGGGAGCTATAAATCGGTACGTAATCATGATGCACGCCGCCCGCTGCCACCGACTCACCCCGCTGGCCAGGCACGAGCACGAGCAGGCAACCTCAGGGACACACGCCTCTCTCTATCAGCAACCCACTACCAGACCCTTACTATCTCTCTCTCTCTCTCTCTCTCTCTCTCTCTCTCTCTCTCTCTCTCTCTCTCTCTCTCTCTCTCTCATATGTGCATTCAATGACTGTATTGAATGAAAAATCGCCGTTTTCATAGCTGATCTTGTGTTATGTTATGTATGGCGTGTTTAGTTTGAGTCAGAACAATGAGGTAAGGTAATGATTATAGGCTAATGTCTCTCCATGGTACAATAATTACTGATATCGCTGTGTAATTACTTATATTAATGCTGTTGTGTTCCTCCTTCTTCTTCTATTGCTACTACTACTACTACTACTACTACTACTGTAACTACTATTACAACTACTACTACTGTTGCTTCAGGCGGAGTGAGTTGTCTCCTGGCTGGTGTCCCTACTAACCTCCTCGGTCTCATTTCCGCCAACCGGGAGACTGTCTGATTTATCGTCTCCAGAAAGTGTGTGTGTCAGCCTCTCTCGGCCCACCCAGCATCCCTCCTTCCCTCTCTCTCCCTTTCTCTCTTCCCTCTCTCCTTTCATTCTATGTTTCTCTCTTTTTTTTATCTCACTTATTTCACCTCCATTATCTACCAACCTATCAGGCTTTCTCTCTCTTCCTTCCCTCTGTGTCTCTTTTCCCTCCTTCTCTCTCTACTTTGCATCTTTTTCCTACCAATCATTCTGAAGTTCTTCCTTTCTCTCCCCCTCCCACTCCACCTAACATCTCCCAATCCATCATGTCTATCTTCCTCTCCCTCCTTTCTCTCCGTCTCTCTCTGTCTCTCTCTCTCTCTCTCTCTCTCTCTCTCTCTCTCTCTCTCTCTCTCTCTCTCTCTCTCTCTCTCTCTCTCTCTCTCTCTCTCTCTCTCCTTGAATCAGCATCTCCACGTCCTCTCTCACTTTTCTCATTCATTCAGTATATCCGCCTCGCTCCTTCACCCTCGCTCTTGTTACCTCCTTCCCTTCCCTCAACCTAGAACTAAGCTTCCCCTTCCACCCTTCCCTTCCCTTCCCTTCCCTTCCCTTCCTCACTCACTATCATATCCTATTTCCTCTTTTACTCATTCAGACTTTCCTCATTCTTCTTCTCTCTCTCCCTTCCTTCCTCAACAACATAGTCCCCTCCCCTCCCTCCTTGATCTCCCTCCCTGATCTCCTAGCATCTTCCTCTCTCTCACCCATCTTCTTTTTTTTTCTTCTTCTCGTACCATTCCTTCCCCTCAGTTAACCATTACCTCCACCTGCTTCCCTTTCTCATTCACCAACTAAACTTTCCCTTTCCTGTAACCATTACCTCCACTTCTCCTCATCTCTACCGCCTACCCACACAGAAGATCATTTCCACCCCCACCCCTCCACACACACACAAAGGAAGTAAAGAAATAAAACCACAACAGAAGATAATAACACAGGAAACTAAACTACATTTGCAACTATTTTTCCTTTTCTCATTACTCACTTTCAAAATACCAACATCAACTCTTATCATCTGCTGGCGAGCTAAATGAAAGGGATAAAGATAACCAGTCCTCAACTAACCCTATTGATAATTATACTCTAACGACGATCAGGCAAACAGGGACGGGAGGTGAACTATCTATCTATCTTCCCTTCTGGCGGCTGATGGATGGAAGCTAAGCAGGGAACACACATTAATCCGGATGTAATGACAAGGAAATGACAGCCAGGGAGAACGGTGCGCTATTGTTACAAGTAGTTAATGCATCTCTCACCTCCAGGGGATAGGAAATGATGCTCTCTTGGGGTGAAATATGAGTTGTTTTAAAAAGGGTTAAAATACACGTTATAAGTTGGTTTAAAAAGGGTTAAAGTAGGCTACACGGAGATTTGCTTTCTGTCTGTCTGTCTGTCTCTCTCTCTCTCTCTCTCTCTCTCTCTCTCTCTCTCTCTCTCTCTCTCTCTCTCTCTCTCTCTCTCTCTCTCTCTCTCTCTCTCTCTCTGCTTGCTTAATGCAGTTCAGGTAAAGAAAATGGAGAAAGGGAATACATGTGTGTGTGTGTGTGTGTGTGTGTGTGTGTGTGTGTGTGTGTGTGTGTGTGTGTGTGTGTGTGTGTGTGTGTGTGTGTGTGTGTGTGTGTGTGTGTGTGTGTGTGTGTGTGTGTTTCCGTCAGTTTTCCTTCAGTTTTCCCTCGGTCTCATCTGTCACTCAAAAAGTTTCCGTGTAATTTAACGTTTTTTTTCTCTCTCTCTTTTTCCTCTACGTGTGTGTGTGCGTGCGTGTGTGTGTGTGTGTGTGTGTGTGTGTGTGTGTGTGTGTGTGTGTGTGTGTGTGTGTGTGTGTGTGTGTGTGTGTTTTTTGTACTGGTTTAATACATCCGTCCTCGTGTTTGTGAAATGTCATAGTCACCGGAGCCACAATAAACACGAAAAAAAAGACACACACACACACACACACACACACACACACACACACACACACACACACACACACACACACACACACACACACACACACAAAATAAGAAGAAAAAAAAAAGTAGAAAAAAACAACAACAACAAACAAAAACCATGAGTGTTACCAGTCTTCCCGGAACACAACTATTTGCCTCGACCCAATATTAAGTCCACGCTACAATTAATACACAAGGGAAGTTCACAAGCCAGTAGGAAGAAAGGGGAAAGAGGGAAAGGGAAAGAGGGAAAGGAGAGGGGAGGGGAGGGAACGAGAGGAAAGAGGAAAAAAGGGAAGGGACAATGGGAGAGGGGAAATAAGGAAAAGAGAGGAGAGGAGGGGACGGAAGGAGAGGGGAAAAGGGGATAGAGGGGAAAGAGAGGGAGGGGAGGGCACAAGGGGAAATAGGGGAAAGAGGGGAAAGAAGAGGGGAGGAGGAGAGCAGACACTGAAATGTGGCGACGCAATACAGCGGAGTTCAAGTGTTTTGTGTGTGTGTGTGTGTGTGTGACGCCACGCGATATTGTGGTTGAGGTAAACAAACTGAGGCGGACAGAGTGAGAGAGAGAGAGAGAGAGAGAGAGAGAGAGAGAGAGAGAGAGAGAGAGAGAGAGAGAGAGAGAGAGAGAGAGAGAGAGAGAGAGAGAGAGAGAGAGAGAGAGAGAGAGGCAGCATTACGTGACGAGTGATCAGTATGGGTGACGAATGTTGCTCTTTTTTCATTTCTCTCTCTCTCTCTCTGTCATTCTCACTCTCTCTCTCTCTCTCTCTCTCTCTCTCTCTCTCTCTCTCTCTCTCTCTCTCTCTCTCTTTCACACACACCAGACATACATAATATATACATATGTGTGTGTGTGTGTGTGTGTGTGTGTGTGTGTGTGTGTGTGTGTGTGTGTGTGTGTGTGTGTGTGTGTGTGTGTGTGTGTGTGTGTATTTCTGTATATACATAACAAAAAAAATACGGTACATTCATCTGCTTGGTCCATACGCCTCAACATTGCACGTACGTCGATACTATGGGCAGGACCGTACCTCCCAAACTTGCTCAGGGATTGCAAAGGGTCGTAAGCCCATAACGTCCTTCGAGGGTAATGGAAGGGCCCTATATAGCTACAGTATAGGGGTGAACTTTATTGATATCTAAGGGACTAGAGGGATGCGTCTTTACGGCAGAGTACATTGGTGAATACTAAGAAGATGGTTGTGAACGGCGGCCAGCATTATCAAAATCATATATAGTGACTCGAAATGGACACAAAGAGGGGAAATAGGGTAGGAGGGACGGATGAGCGACAGGAGGAGTGACTGTCTATTAGTGAAGAGGGGAAGGTGGAACGAGAGAAAGGAAATATATGGTGGGGACTACTATATATTTATTTTTTTTTTTGCTCTTTTATATTTGTAATTTCCTTCGTTATTAGTTTAGTTATGTTATGTTTTGTTTTTTTAGCGTGTTTGTTTAGTATTGTTTGTTTTACTTTTTCTTTTATTTTTTTTATATTCGATTATCGTCTTTTTTTTTCTTGTTATATCACTACTACTTCTACTATTACCACCACAACTACTACTACTACAAGAACAACTACTACTACTACTACTACTACCACCACTTACTTAACAAAAGTACATCATACAAGTGTACTCATATATCTTGCAGTAACACGAGAAACAGGATACAAATTAACACCTAATCTTATCTCACCTAATTTCAACCATCGCTGCATTGCCTTTCCCTTCACCCTTAAGAACAACACATACTCTCCTGTCAGCAGTTAGTAATTCTTCCCAGTGAGGCTTCCTTCCCCCCAGCAAAGGACAGTATAAGGAAAGAACAACACTTAGCCTTCTCCCTCGTTTTATTCTTACGATCCAGTGACGTATCTCCATCTCACTAGATTTGTAAGATAAAGACATTGATTGTTTTCTTGCTTACAATACTAATACAGATAAATAGAAATTGTAATACCATTGAATGCTAAAGAATAAACCCAAAAGAATAAAGATACAAAACAGAGAGAGAACTTTATGACAATATTCAAAAATTTTTGCTCGTAAAGAAAGTCATGGAATAAAAAATGAAAAAAATAAAATGCTATTAAATGAAGCAATATTTCTTTTTGCTGCTCCAGGGAAAAAGAAAAAAAATAAGATACCTCAATACCCGGAAATAAAAGCTGGTAAGGGAGCTAACTGGCACCATTTTTCCCCTTGACTCTACAGGAGGGAAAAAAAAAGGGAAAAAAAAATGTGTTGGGTTTTAGTATATATTCCTCTATTTTTTTTTAGTCCTCCCTCCATCGCGACAAAAAACGTGAAATATACAGGTATGTGGGTCAGTATTTCGAGTGAGGTGAGGCGAGAGAGGTAAAGTTTTGGGTTTACAGGTAGGTGGGTGGGCAGGTGGGTGGGTGGGTGGGTGGGTGGGTGGGTGGGTGGGTGGGTGGGTGGGTGGGTGGGTGGTGGGTGGGTGGGTGGGTGGGTGAGTGGGTGGGTGTTGTGTGGGTGGGTGAGTAAAGGTGTTTCCTGCAGACGGTGAGGTCGTAGGGAGGTCGGTAAGGGAGACAAGAAGGACAGGTAGGAACTCAAAGGGGAAAATAATGTCTTGAAAAAAACCTTAGTATACGTCTCCATTTTTTTCCCCCATTCTTTTATTACCGTTTCTTTTCTCCTGCCCATTGGTTTAGTTTTGTCATATCTTTTATTTTCGATTTCTGTAACTGTTGAAGCAATACATTTGATCATATTTCAATTACATTTTCAGTTATTCATTTGCACTATTCTTTACATCCGTGTCTTTTTATTGTCCTTTCATCCGTTACATGTAGCTACACGGAACTATTTTCAGACAGGGAGAGAGACAGTCAACATTTTATTTTGTTTCCTGTATCATAGTTTTCCTTCACTCACTTGTTCACATACTGTCCATTCCTGTTTTGTGTCTTTTCCTGTTCCTTTTTAATGTTATTTTTCCACTCCCTGATTATCTCCCTCCCTTTGCCTCTCTCACACTCTCTCTCTCTCTTTCTCTCTCATTGATCTGTCTCCCTTTCCTTTGGTGTTCACTCGGCCGCTTCCTCTCCCAGCGATACGCAATTTGTTATCCCTCTGACGCCCTGATTAGAGGCTCAACAAGGGAAAAGGTGTGAGTCGGTGTGTTGTGTTGAGCCCAAAGAGTCCCTGGCAGTGTGTGGTACAGGTAAGTATGTTGTATTACCTGTTCTTAATGAAGGAGGAGAAGGAGAAGGAGGAGGAGGAAGAGGAAGGAGTAAAAGGCTGAAGGAGAGAGTGGTAAGTAAGAGAGGATGACTGTAAGGAGAGAGTCAAGGTAAGAATAATATAGTTTAGTTTATGTGATGTAAAAGAAAACGTAGTAGTAGAGTTAGTTGTTCGTGAGAGGAAAAGTGTTCAGTAATGATTATGTGAAAGAAGGAAGGAAAAAAGGGAAAATACATGTGGCTGGAGGTGGTGGTGGTGGTGGTGGTGGTGGTGGTGGTGGTGGTGGGTGGTGGTGGTGGTGGTGGTGGTGGTGGTAGAGGAGACAAGGAAAGTGACGTATGTCCCGCCTTGTTAGTGCAGAGGAGACAGAAAGGAGGTGAGTTTTAGGATACCGTGGAGGTACGACGGTAGCAAGAGGCGGCGGGGACAGTGGGGGGCGGTGGGGGGCGGTGGGGGTCTGGAAGGCATACTAGTACACGGTCACGCTGGCGAGAGATTCAAGAGGAAAAGGGTGAGGAAAGGGTGAGGAAAAGGCCGCCCGCGTGCTGTATCAGAGAATGATTGAAGAGGAGCGGCTCGACCCAGGATAAAAAAGTACAGAGAAAATTTACCGAGAATACCAAATAATGAGGGGAAGAATTTGAAGTAATGAGGAGAAAATCACGTAATGGTTATTATATCCCTTTATATGCAAAAAATAATATGCAGGAAGGAAA